>CM053588.1:140856065-140901071 GCA_028646515.1 Pseudochirops corinnae
GCCCCTGGTGGGGGAGCTCTGGCTGCGCTGTCCTCCTCCCTCTCTCTGCCTTGGTCCTTCTTTTCCCCAAAGAAGGAATGTAAGGTTTGGTTGCTGTTCTTACTTTGCTTCTTATGCTTATTCTTATTCATGGTTGGTCAGTCCGTGATTTTTTTTTTTAATCTCTGTGGAGCTCTGCTTCTAGAGGGGAAAGCTCTGTCCCAAATCACTGGGGTCCTCCCAGCTGCTGGAGCTCTCAGGAAGTTGCTGGGTCTCTCCCCCACTTCCAGCTCACTGAAGGAAAAAGGACCACAGGACCAAAGCCCAAGACCACAATCCAGATCCAGGCCGCTCAACGCTGGAGCAGTTGGCCTCTGAATGATCACTTGGTCCCCCTGCAGTCTGCAGGCCAAGAACGCTGAAGCCGCAATGCAGAGGTGGGTGCAGGACCTCTGCTTTCCACTTCCCAGCTCTGGAGGCGTTTTGGCCGGACAGCTTTTCTCCCACGACCTCGCAAGCTCCACTGACCTAGTTCTTGACACTGCTGCAGCTGCCGCCAATGCACTCACCCGAAGCTCCAGCTGGGGCTCGGCACCTCTCGTCCAGCCACCCCCAGGGCATAGCCATGGCTTCAGGCCAGGTTGGTTTTGGTTCACAGTGATGATATGGTTCCTCATAGCTGAGCTGACTTTAGTGGAAAGTATATTTGTGTGCGTTTTGGAGTTCTAGGATTAGTTTAGAGTCATATTTTACGGGCATTTTGGGGTGGCTATGTGAGTGCTGCAATATGTTGCTGCTCCTATGCCGCCATCTTGGCTCCACCCCTGCAGAAGTATTTTAAACGAGATTTTAAAACAACAAGGGAAACTGGGAAGGTGAGATGTGGATGGAGACTGTTCCAGACATGAGAGACCAGTCCATAAAAATGCTCAGTTGTTGGGTTATGGAGTTTTGTGTTTCAGCTGCAGCAATGATACCAGCATTGCTGGATCACAGAGTGTGTGGAGGGGAGAAAAGTGTAAGAAGCTTGGAAAGGTAAGGGGGTGGGACTTTAAAGGGCTTCAAAAGCCGAACAGAGAATTTTGTATTTGATTCTGAAGGTAATAGGGAGTCCCTAGAGTTTATTGAATGGTGTGTGTGTGTGTGTGTGTGTGTGTAGGTGTGGGTGTGGGTGTAGGTGTGGGTGTGTGATATAGTCAGACCTTCATTTTAGGAAGATCAATTCCACAGCTCAATGGAGGATGAAATGGAATGGAGAAAGACTTGAGGGTGGGAACCCAACTTATTGCAGGCTATTTCCATTAGAAAGGCATGAGGTGATGAAGACCTGGGCCAGAGGGGTGGCAATATTAGAAGAGAGAGGAGGGTGTATTTGAGAGATGTGGAGAAAGGAGAAACAATAAGACTTGGCAACTGACTGGATGGGGTAATGAGAGAATGAGGAGTCAAGGAAGACTCCTAAATTGTGAGCTTGGGTGACTGGGGTGATGGTGCTAACCTTGACAGTAATGGGGCACTTAGAAAGAAGGGAAGGTCTGCCTGTTGCCAGATGTTCCTGCTGTCCAGACCACTCCCAGAACAATGTTGTTTCCTCAATGGTGCCCCTGAAAGCAAAAAAACTCTGCTTACAAAAAGAGACTCAAAACCTTTCCATCTTTTGATGCTCATTGAAAAACCCTCATTTCTCCAGAAGATGAGTTCTGAGTCATCCTCTTCAACATGAGTCCCTTATTCTTTCATGAACCCCAACACCTTGGGCCAAAAGAAGTAAGCATATGCCTTGTTCCTCACTGTTATCATAAATTCAAAAAGTATTTATTAAACTTCTGATGATGCTAGGCACTAGAAATATAAAGACAAAAAAAAATCTTTGACCTCGAGGAACTTTGGTCTGCTGGTGGGAAATAACATGCATAGAGATAAGTTACTTAGGAACTGGGATGTAGGGAGCAAAGTTGTGACAGTTGGAGATCAGAAAAAGTTCTGTAGGAACCAATGTAAGAAGCTGGAGATCCTAAAGTGTAAAGCTGTTGAAGAAATCCATTTCAGGGATGGGGAATAGTCTGTGAGAGTCTTCAATCAATAAACATTTATTTATTGAGTAATTGTTATCTATGCCAGACATTGTGATTAGTTCTGAAGATCCAAAAACAAAGCAGGAAGCACTACCTGTCTTGAAGGATCTTATATTCAAATATGGGAGACAATAGGAACTTCAGTAGGTAGGTGACAAATACATCCCAGAGTAGATGGAAGGGGAAGGTGCTATGAGTTTGGTGGATAGGAAAAGGTCTCCTATGAAAACACAGAAGTAGGAGATAAAATGTCACATACAGGTGTAAAGGCGAGATTGGAAACCATTAATTTTTTAGCCATGATACCATAACTAGATGAGCACAGACCTCACTCAATCAATCATAGGCTTAGACTATATACTAAAAGTTCTTGGAACTGGAGTGACCTAAAGAGTTGCACAAGAATTGTGTTTGTAACTTGTTCTCTCCACAGGGGTTATTTATAAATATTATTTATAAACAAGCACTTTACAACTAGAGTCAAATGAAAGACTGGAACAAGTGTAGCTTTCCAGTAAAAACCCTGGGTCACAACAGGGTAAGGGGGAAAGAAAAGTCTCTGCTTTAGCCTTGGCCAGTAGCCTTGCAGAGTCTTTTGCTAAAGTAAAACTTTTAGAGCTCTGAAGGCTCAGAGGATTTTAGACTCCTTTCTTCCCATCAGTGTCCCCAGTCAGCCAATGGCAGCATCCATATTGGGAGCATAGACATAGAGTCCATTGTTCTATGAAGATCCCATATCTAAGAAGAACTTCTTAATCAATGTATGAATAGGAGGAAGGGATGATCCAGTAGCCAGGACCTATCTAGGAATCATCCCTTTGCCACATATGCTCTCTAAACTCAAGTTTACTCTCCTCCAAACTCTGAATGTACTTATAATGTGTGACATATGTTTGAGAGGGTGTTTTGTGCTAACCTTCCTACTCTAACACTTTCTAAATACCATTAAAGGCTGCTTGACTAAAATGATTCTCAACTGTAATCTTGGGGACATGAAGCATAGCTTGAGTTGATGGTATTAGATAATAGACCCCAGCCCCCACCCCCTACTCCCCAGGAATACCTCCCTTAGAACCCTAAGAGGGAGATGTAGCCTTGCTCTGGGACCCGAGACTCATCTCTGAGGATGGGAGTTGGGATAAAGATACTCAGAACTTTGTGTGACTTATATGGGGAACAAGAACATAAGGTAATTTGTTCGGGTCATGGAGTGAGTTAAGGGAAGTGATGTGAAACCATTCTGGCTATATAGACCAGAGGCTTTAACTGCCAAATAAAGGAATTTGTATCTTATCCCAGAGGCAATAGAGAGCACTGAAACTTCTGGAGCAAAGGATCCAGCAGCAATTTGATAGTTATGTGGAAGATAGAATGGAAATAGTAAAGACTGGAAGCAATTAGGTAGCTATTACAGTAGTCTACATGAGAGATGGTGAGGGGCATGACCCAAGGCAGTGGCTGTGAGAGTGGAGAGAAGGGGGAAGGATGCCAGCAGTGCTGTAGAGTTAGAAATGACAAGATTTGATAACTGTTCGGATGTGTGAGATAAAAGGGATTTACAAGTCAAGGAGCCCAAATTTGTAGACTTAGATGACTAAAAAGGTGGCAGTGCTTTTGAAAGAAATAGGTGTAATGGTAAGCAAAGAAGCAGTTGACAACTTGTTTCAGTTCATGATTGTATCAAGTATTAAGATCCAGAACTTGTGAATCCCACAATTTGTGAACCCTAGAACTTGTGAACATCAGGAAGGGGAGAAGCTAATGGCCATATATAAGGAGAGGCAGAATTGAGAACAGAACTTGTGGTGGCAGAACTGAGAAGAGAGAAAAACTGAGAACTGAGAACTGTGCAGAACTGAGAAGAATGGAGAAGAGAGAAGAACTGAGCAGAACTGACAAGAACAGAGAAGAACTGAGAAGAGAGCTCTTATGGTAACAGAGTAGAGAAGGAGAAAACTTGTGGTATCCTGGAACTCTATGTTTGTCTGTTCTGTCTGTGTTGGTGCTTGTGATGCTTTGTACAGAAACCCTAGGACCTTATTGGAAGCCCTGAAAGAGGATTTTCTGGTTGTCTGTTTACAGAAGTCCTGGAGGAGGGTATCAGAGGTCCTGGGACTTTACTGATGATTTGTGTTGATCTCTTGGACCTTGTTTGTGGATCTGTGTTGATTTCTCTACTGATGATTTGTGTTGAGTTCTCAGACCTTGTTGATGGGTCTGTGTTGATTTCACAAGCAGATAGTCAATTGATGATGGTGCCGGCAATGTTCCTGAATGTTATTGTGGCTCTGTCAAGTTTTGTCTTCCCAGAAACAGGAACTGTGAAGGACTTGAGGTGGACTGGACACTGTGAGCTTCAATATGGAATGGGAACTGGACAAGGAACCAGAAGAGGAGCTGGACAAGGAACTGGGAGCTCCCTGCCTTTGAATCCAGGTGACAGTTGTATGGATTCAGATAGGAGCTGGGACCATGGAAGAGGAACCATGGAGTCTGAGAGCCAGCCTCAAGTCAAGATGAAAAGACCTCTCCCTGGGTATTTAATACAATCTGAGAGGATTGTGATTTTCTGTGGCCTAGGGGTGGGAGGACTTTGCACTCTGTATCTTGTACCTCTTCAGGATGATTGAATTAAAGATGATTGGAAACTAATCTCCAATTAAGAAGAAAGAAGACTTTTTGACTGAGGGATTAAGACAATATGACCTATGGGTAGAGAACTTTGACCTTTGTACTTTGTGTCTATTAAGGAGACAATCATCCTTAAGGATGATTGAATTAAGGACTTACTGAATGATTGTACTTTGTGTCCCTTAAGGAGCCTCCTTAAAGGTGATTGAATTAAAGACTTAGTAAATTATTGAGTTATGAAATGATTGTACTTTGTTTAAAATTGTGTGGCCACTTTCGTGAAAACTATGTGGCCATTTTGGTGATAAGTTGCTATGTCATAATATTGTGAATACTGTACTTTGATTTCTGTGAATATTTTGCCTTAATTTACTGCTGAATAAATAGAGAGTTCACTATTCTATGTAATCAGAAACTTCTTTCAAATATTAAGATCCAGAACTTGTGAATCCCACAACTTGTGAACCCTAGAACTTGTGAACTCCTGTTGCTGATGCAACAGGAAGGGGAGGAGCTAATGGCCATATATGTCCTGTTCAAAGCAGCAGTTCTCTGGAAAGCTGCTACTGCTTGGCTTTACAATAGGTATGTTAGAAAGACAATTCAAGTTTGTATAGGAAGAAAATGAGTTCTGATTTGGACATGATGAATTCAAAATAACTCATTGACATCCAATGACACATTGGCATTTCAAAGCCCTTAAAATCTAACCCCTTCCTACTTTTCCAGGCTTCTTATACCTTAGTCCCCAACATTCCCTAACACTTTTCAATCAGTGATATTGGCCTCCTGGCTGTTCCATTAACCTGACACACCATCTCTTGTCTCTGGGCATTTCCTCTACCTGTCCCCCATGCCTGGAATGCTCTCTCTCCTCCTCTCCACCTACTGACCTCCCTGGCTTCCTTTAAGTACCATCTAAAATCCTAATTTCTATAGGGAGTCTTCCCTAACCCATCTTAATTCCAGTAGAGGCAACATTTTTTTCAAGATTTACTTGAGATCTTCCCATGTCTTTCTGTACAGATCTTTGTTACAGACATTCATAGCACCACATTCTAAGTCAATCTTCTTTCCTTTACGGAGGAAGAATGGGTTAGCAGAAACAGTGCTGGGTTTAGATTGGAGTTGGTGAACATGTGAAAGAAGACACTATTTGCATCCAGAGAAAGAACTGATAGATAGAAGTATGTATAGAATGACTTTACCTACCTACCTACCCCTCTCCACATATATAAATATAAATACACACACACACACACACACACACACATGCACATGTTTGTCTAATGGTAAACATCTCTAGGGCGGGGGGAAGGGGAAGAGGGAAGAAAAAAAGGAGAAAAAAAGAAAGTTATGTGATAACTTTATTATGTATCTAAAAGGAATGGCAATTTATACATAATAGATTTCAGTTTCATATACAATTATCTTTTTTTTTCATTCTACTAATATGGAAATGCTTGTGTTATTTCTTAAGTTTAGAATAAAATGAATAAAAATTTAAAAAACCAAATACTAGCTCTTCTACTTACTATCTGTGTGATCTCAGGCAAGTCACTTAATGTGTCTGGGCCTCAGTTCCATCATCTGTAAAATGAAGGGGTAAGATTAGATGTCCTCTAAGGTCTCATCTTGAGCTAAATCTATGACCCTATCATTTTCAAGGAGTTTGATACTTGAATCACAGTCTCTTCTCCATTCTTACATCTGCCCTCATACTAGAAGACTTCATTATATGTTGATGTCCCTTCATACGCCATGGCCTTCTGGTTCATCAACCTCTTAAACTACCATGGTGTTCAGTTTTTGGGTGCCACATTTTAGGAAGGTCCATATTTCAGGAGGGTGGAGGTTCAAAATCATGAGGCGATTTGAAACCAGACCATATGAAAATGTAAGGCTTAGGGAAAAGATGATTTGTGGGGACATTAGGAAACATATTTGAAGCATTATTATTTAGAACTTTAGAGTTAGAAGGATCCCTAAACATCATTGAACTCTTCTTATAACTTGAAGCATCAAGAACAGGGGTGGGGAACCTGAGGCCTAGAGGCCATATGTGGCCTTCTAGGTCCTTGGGTGTAGACTTTTGATTGGGTCTAAGTTTTATAGAAAAAAATCCCTTTATCAAGGGGATTTGTTTTGTGAAGTTTGGATTCAGTCAAAGGGCTGCACTTAAGGACCTAGAGGGCCACATGTGGCCTTGAGGCCTCAGGTTCCCCATTTGTGATCTAGAACATCCTTGATAAGTAATAATCTAGTAAGTCTAGTTCAGAGAAATTTCTAGGGTTCTAGATCATAAATCAAGAAGGAATTTTAGAGGTCATCTACCCAAATGCTACATTTTACAATTGAAGAAACTGAGGCCCAGAGTGGCTAGGTATCTTATCCAAGTAAGTAACAGAGAAAGGATTTGAACCCAGGCTTTTTAATTCCAAATCCAATGCTCTTTTCATACCATTCATACCAAAGAGTGGGAAATAACTGAACAAAAACATTGGGTCATCTCTAGGTCTGTTGTTCTGCCCAGGTCAAATAATTTTTTGGAAAATTGTGTCTAATTCTATGTGCCAGATTTTGGGAAGAGGGGTTATGGAAGAGCGGAATCAGAGTGATGAGAAATCTGAAACCATCCATACAAGCATCTAGTGAAGGAACTGGCATGTTTAGCTTAGAGAAGAGCAGACCTAAACACTAGACCCCAGATGTACTCTGAGCAGGGCAGAGTACAGCAGAACTAGCCCCTTCCTTCCACTTCTACTTCCTGAAATTTCTTCAGATTTACTTTGAATGTACTTTTTTATTTAATTATTTGCATACAGTACAATGTAAGCTCCTTGAGGGCAGTAACCAATGTATTTTCCCCTTATATCTTCTGCACAATGCCTAGCCACCATTAATTGTCTTGTTAAATTTAATTTAATTTGACTGGCAGTCAATAAACATTTTTTTAAGTGCCCACTATTATTCATTTTATTATTATTACTTATTTATTAAGTGTCAGGCGCTCTTCTAGCTGCCGAGGATACCAAAAAAAGGCAAAAGACAGTTTCTGCCCTTAAGGAGCTCACTGTCTAACGGGGGAAGACAACACATAAAAATAAGTGGCTCCTCTGGCCCCCCCCTTCTTAACTAGAGGATCTCCATTTATCCACCCCCCATCAAAGGAAGGAAGGAAACCAAGATACTAAGAAAGTATGATCTTCAAAGTTGATGTGATCACTCAGGAAGATGAGTTTCTGGAGACAACGATAAAGTCCAGAGGAGCAGGCAGAGAAATGATGGGGTGGCTGCTCTGGGACCCTCCTTAAATAGAACATCTGGGAGGAGGCCTCTGATGTCCATCTTCTACCCTATCCAATTCAAGGGAGGGAATGGACCAAGAACACTGACTGTCTTAAAATGGGTGAAGTAACAAAAAAAGTAATTTACTCACAAGAAATTTGGGATTCTCCCTATAGTAAGATAATTAAATGTATCCAGTCATTCAAGAAAGTCTTTATCCTTCAGAGAGAAGGAAAAATCAATGCTATGTAAGCAGGCTTCTCCTCTGTTTTCTTCTTTATTCTCCTAGTTTCACCCTTTAAGTTACACCCTTTAAGAGTAGCCCACTTCTGGGTCATGGGGTCAGGGAAATAAGCACATCAAAGGGAAAAACATGGGAAAATATTGTTTATTTTGCATATACATCAATATAGATATGTTGTCTTCCCAACAAAATGTAAGCTCCTCGAGAACAGGGCTTATGTCATATCTATCTTTCTGTCCTCAAGCACCCAACCCAGTGTCTGGAACATAGGTCCTCACTCTGTGCTTATTGGTTGCTTGAGCACTCTAAAGCTATAATAATTACAAATGGAGACTTCTCTGTTCTATGAGATACCTTCTCCTGACTACGGGAGCCTTACACAAGTATAAGGGATAGGGGTGTCATCACAAAAGCAATAAATATTTCTTCCTATGGGCATTGTTGGCAAAGTCATGATGTTACACGTCAGTGCTAATGTAGGAGACCACAAAGGCACAGGAGCTCTGAATTGAATGAGACCTCAGAGGCCTGTTAAGCCACCCAGGTCCAGAATGGACATCCCCCTAGAGCAGCGGTTCTCAACCTGTGGGTTATGTTCAATTTGTAACAATGAAAATACATCCTGCATATCAGATATTTACATCACGTTTCATAACAGGAGCAAAATTACAGTTATGAAGTAGCAACAAAAATAATTTTATGGTTGGGGGTCACCACAACGTGAGGGTCATGGCATTAGGAAGGTTGAGAACCACTGCCCTAGAGGGAGCTAGGCGGCACAGATGATGGAATCCTAGACTTGCAGTAGAGAAGACCTGAATTCAAATCCGTCTCAGATTCTTAGTAGCTGCATGACCCTAGACAAGGAACTTAACTGCTGTCTGTTTTCTCATCTTTAAGATGAGGATAAGAATTGTACCTTCCTCCCAGAGTTGTTATGAAGTTAAAACAAAATAACTTTTTAAAAAGTGTTTTGCAAAGATTAAGGCACTTTATGAGTGCTGTCATCGCCATCATCGTTGTTAGCATTGTTGTTACTAACTAGTGCGCTGCTTGAGAAGTGGTGATCTTGACTCTCCTGAAGACCTTAAGTCAAAATCTGCTGCTCTGAGATTTCTACCCATTCCTCCTAACTCTACTCATAGGGTCACCATGAAACATGATACATGATAGCTTTTAGTACTTGAAGATAGTGATCATCTTTTCTGATAAGTCTATTCTTCTCTAGGCTAAACATTCCTGGTTCTATCAACTTATCTTCATGTGGTGCCTGTCTCCAGTCCTCGTGGCATTGTTAATGCCTTCCTTTGGATGCATTCTAGCTTGTCACCTATAAAATGTGCTTCCCAGAAAAAATGTCCTTGTAAAATGTGCTGCTCAGAAATGAATATAATATTCCTTCTAATTGTATTATTTACTTGAACGAAATTTGTAATCCAGGAAATCAAAAGAAGTTTGAACCAGGCAACCCAATCAGTAACATAGTTCACTAACTGGTCACTAAAGGGTTTAAGGTTCCAAGAGAATGGTGGATCAAAAGGAACCCATCTGGGTATGAAAAAGCAAGACTAAATTGAAAGTGGGAATTGTGGCATTCGTAACAACAATAGCGACACCAATGATGGTAATAATAGTAACCTTTATATGACATGTTAAGGTTTGCAAAATACTGTGTATACGTTTTCTCCTTTGAGCCTTATGACAACCTTGGGAGGCAAGTGCTGTTATTGTTCCCATTTTATGTGTAATGTGACTCAAAGGGTGAGTTTCATGGGGCTCTCTTCCCGTTTGAGGAAATTAATGACTCAACGTGTCATGTCTGCATGAGGGGCAGGACGAGTTGACAAGAGTGGGAGAGAAGAAAGAGCTTGTTTTGGCTTCCAGATTTGAGAAAGATGTATTATTCCAACCTTTCTTCAGATCACTGAAGGGAGAGAAAGACTCTAGGAAGAGAAACAAATAGTCTCTATCGTGTCCTTACACCTGGCTTGCTACATAACAGACTTTAGGGAATCTCCCCTCGTGTGAGACCTGAAACTCTTGATTGAGTTGAGTTATCTCAGTTACAAAAGAAGAGTACATTCTCTATATATTCAATTGCTAGGTATATATGCTCACATGTATACTTTTTCTGAATTCTGTTTTGCTATTGAATTGAATAAATGGGTTTCTTTGCTATTTGTTATGTGCCTTAATTGTATAACTGATATCTGGTGGGAAGGGGGTCAAGCTCCGGATAGAACTTAGGAGTCTTCCCTCTCCATTAAACAACAGTGATCAGAAATTTAGTTTAAACATAAAGGTTGTCTCTTCTAGACTAATGACATTTAAGGAAGCAAATACATATAATTCTAGCCCAGTACCCCCTCTCTCCAAAGAGAGCAGAGTGGACAGCCTGTGGCCCCAACCTCCTGCTGTATGCATAGAAATTTCCCTTGGAGAAGAGTGTGGAAAGAGATGCTAGAGATGTTTATTCTTCCTTTCCTATGAGCCACATTTAGACAGCCACATGCATACATACATATATATATATATGTACACACACACATAAATGTATATGCATATATGTATATATAACTATGTAGATATGTATGCATACATATATGTGCCCATATACACATGCATACATACACACATGCATATATAATATGTATATATAAAATCTACATAGTTAAAAAAAAATAGCACTGTACCCTTCCATACAGATGAGGAAACTGAGGCTGAGAGAGGCTAAGTGACTTGGTCAAGGTTGAACAGCTGGTAAGTGTCTGGAGCAAGATTCAAATTCAGTTCTTCCTGACTCCATGTCCAGGACTCTATCCACTGTGCCACCTAGCTTGCCCATACAATCTACCTGTTTGTTTCTGAATTAGTAAAGGATTTCTAGAGAAACAGAAGACAAAAGTATACCTAAGGTATGAGTCATAGAGCTGCCTGTACAGGTTGGTCAGAACCAGGGATAGGTCTTGAAGATCCAGTGGAAAAATCTACTTGTTCAGATGGCTGGGTTTTAGGAGAGGCTTCAGTTGGGTGAGAGTGTAGCATCATGATGATATGAAGCAGAGAACAGACTTTTGGATAGGCAGGCAGAGAAAGAATAGGGCAGGAAATCGTCTGGACTCAAGTATTTGGATTAAGGCATACCCATGAGATTCATAAATAAGATTTGTTGACTAAAACAGACAAAGCTTGCCTCTAAAACTACCTATAATTAGATACCCTATGTGTATTTTGCAACCTTATAAATCCTCATTAAGTGGTTTGGGCTGGATTTAACAGCAGCTGATATTCATATACCAGTTCCTGGAACATTTTCCAATTTATTATTGCATTTTATCCTTACAATGTCGCAGAATTACATTTGTGAGTTGCAAAGGATTTCAGCAGTCATATGGTACATGAAAGGAATGTATGCATACATATGTACACACATACACATAATGCATTGTAAAGCCAAGCACGAGCAACTTTCCAGAGGACTGCTGCTGTGAACAGCTCTAAGGTTCTCATCACGTGGTATAATGAACTCTCTATTCAGCAGTAAACTAAAGCAAACCATTCACAGAAACCAAAGTACAGCATTCATGATGTAGTAACATAACAACTTATCACTAAAGTGGCCACATAGTTTTCACTTAAAGTGGCCACATAGTTTTAAACAAAAAATATCATTTAGTTAAGTCCTTAACCCAATTATCCTTAAGGAGCAATCCTTCTTAATTTCTTAGGCAAAAAGTCTTCTTTCTTCTTGATTGGAGATTAGTTTTCAATCATCCTTAACTCAATCATCCTTAAGGGGTACAAGTTACAGAGTACAAAGTTCTATTGTGGCCTAAACCAGATTAAAATTAAGTCCATATTTGATTTTAGTGTGTTGGTGGGTTAATGAAAAGATATATATGTGTGTATATATGTATACATACACATACATGTATGTACATGTATACATACAAAACAAGAGCTGTCCCCCATGCCTGCAATGCTCTCCCTCCTCAACTCTGCCCACTGACCTTCCTGGCTTCTTTTAAGTCCCAATTAAAATTCCATCTTTTATAGAAAGCCTTTCTCAACCCCTTTTAATTTTAGTGCCTTCCTTCTGTTAATTATTTCTTATTTTTCGTGTATATAGCTTGTTTGTACATATCCATTTGCATGTTATCTCCCCAATAAGACTGTAAGCTCCTTGAGGACAGGGACTATATGTTTCTTTTTGTATCACTAGCACTCAGCATAGTGCCTGGTACATAGTAGAGACTTAATAAATATTGATTGATTGATTGATTTTCTAAGTCAATATGCATATTTAGTGGCCCTGATTTTAATTTGAATATAATTCTACTGCTCTAGACTTGTGGTATCACCGTTGGTGGGGGCTCCCTCAACAGGAAAAAACACTTGACATTAAGAGAGCTGGCTCCTTTCCCCACATTTTCCTAGTCCACATAACTCAGTGTCAGTGAAGGGCAAGGTCTAGGTTTCCTCCTCTGTATTATGGTTTGTCTCTTTGCTAGCCCTCTTCTTTGACTGCTGCCTGGTCTAGGAATACCTCTTCTGAGTTCAGGAGGCTCAAACCATGAATTCCTATGCTAGTTCTTTCTCAACACCACCAAATTCTTATCCTTTTGCATGTGGCTCTTGGGAAAGATTGTGTGGCTTTTTCGCAGGGAACCAAGTCCACACATGTGCCTAACTGGCTTCATTTTGTCCAATCTTCCAGCTCTGGCTCTTACTTTCTTTTTAGCCTTTCTTTTAAAAAAAAGTTCTATTGATTTTTTTTTTCTTTTTGTAATGGAAATATTTTTTAATTAACTCTCCCCTACCACCATCTTTTAGCTGTCTTTTTTTAAAAAATTGATTTGTTTATTTACTTTTAGTTTACAAGATCAGTTTCACAATCCCTTGAGTTTCACATTTTCTCCCCTCCCTCTACCCCCTCCTCCCCCCATGGTGGCATGCAATCAAGTATAGGCTCTGTAAATACTTTCACATTGGACATTAGTCTGGTTGTATAGAAGGGTTGTAACCAATGGAGTGAACAATGGGAAAAAAAAAAGAAACAAATTGAAATGTGGAAAAGAACAATAGCGTGTAGATTGCTTCAGTCTCCATTTAAACTCTGTTCTTTCTAGATCTTTCTCTGAATGTAGATATCTCCTTCCATTCTGAGACTTGTAGAGTTGTCTTTTAACTGTGTGTTGCTGAAAAGAGTCCAGTTTATCAAGGTTGGTCGTCACACATACGATGTGTCTGTAGCTCTCCTTCTTAAGGAAGAAAAGCATTTAAGCAATCCTGCAAACCAATTACAGCAGAGAGAACACCCGACTTCCTGCACTTATACTCCCCCGTCTCTCTGCTGAGATGAAGGATGCATGTTGTGTCATCTGTACCTAAGGATCAAGATTTAGCTATTGCAATTAATTTGAGTTGTCATCTCTTAAGGAAAAAAAAACCCTTTTTGTTCTGAACTTAATGAGCACACAAAAAAAGAAAAGATGTTCAGATGTAAAACAGAGCAGAAAAAGATTATATGTGAAACCATGAATCTCTACTATGAAAAAAATTGGTTTAAAAATATCTATGTATAAATATATGCACATATATATTTCAACATATCACTTTCAAAACTGTCCTGCTTTTTTGCATATTTCTCTAAACTTCCTTCTGTTCTTTCAATGAACTTTTAAAAGATGCTATAATGACCCACTTTTATTTCTTTCCTTTTTTTGGCAACATGATTGCTAGCTTCTCCTTTCCCCTGCCTCTTCTAATTCTTCCTCTTAAATAAAAAAGGAAAATCACAATACTTATAACTGTAGTGAAATGGAACCCTATGTGTAAAGAGGGCTTATGTATGGCTCAAAAGGAGACAGAATAGACATCTCTAACCTCTCTCCCACCCATTGCTTTTCCAAGTGAGATTTTCATGCATACCCAGAGGGGAAGCAGGAGGTTGGGGTAAGGCGCTGGATTTTGCTCTCCTCAGAGAGATGGGATACCAGGCTAGAATTATATCTATCTGCTCCCTTAAATATTGTTTGTCCAAGGGATGCGATTGGGTTCAAGCTAATTCCTAAAAGCTTTGTCCTTTTTTCAGGGGGTGGGAGGGAAGGAGGATCTCAATGCTCTATATCCAAGATTTGACCCTTTTCCCACCAAATACCAGTTTCATAATGAACATACAAATCAATAATCATTTATCCAAATCATAGCAAAAAAAAAAAAAAAAAAGAAATCAGTGAAGTTATACACAGGAAAATGTATACCTGGCAATACAGACAGAAGGAGCTCTCGCACTGATGGTGAAGTAACTCAGCTCTACCAAGACAGAGTGTCCTGGATCTCACCCAAGAGGGAAACCCCTTGAAATCTCTACTGAAGTTAGCTGAGAATAGAGATATGACAGAGACTGCCAGCTCTTCACATATTTTTCCAGTCTTTTCCTTCAGCAATCTGAAAAGGAGTTGCCCTCTTCCATCTTCTCTCTTGAAACTGGAAGCCAAAAGTACTTATAGCAATTTGGCACCTGAAGAGTCTTGAAGGAGACTCAAAGAACCTGGGACTGGTCCTGAAGAGTCCTGAAAGGGGAATGGTGGAGAACTGAAGTCCTCTTGCCTCTCACCAGCTCCTCTTATCCTCTCATACAGGGCAAGGCATATTTATTTCCACTAATAAGGAGAGAATTCCATAGTAATGGACTTTGGAATGGGGGTAACATTCCTCCCCTGGGGCAAAACTTTGCAATCCCTTGCAAAGATCGATTGGGACAGGTTTGGAGCCTTGAGACAGGGTTTACATTAACAGTTAAGTACAGTCAAACAAAACAAATCCACACATTTGCTATTGCCCAAAAATATGTGCCTCATTTGGCACTTTGGGACCATGACCTCTCTGTTGGGAGGTGGGTAACATGCTTCATCATTGTTCCTCTGGAGTAATGGTTGGTCATTACGTTAATCAGAGTTCTTTAGTCTTTCAAAGTTGTTTGTCTTTACAATATTGCTGGTTCTCCTGGTTCTGTATTAGTTTATACAAATCTTTCTCAGTTTCTCTGAAATCACTCCTTTCCATCATTTCTTATGGCACAATAATATTCTATTATATTCATATAGCATAATTTGTTTAGTCATTCCCTAATTGATAACTGAATTCCCTAACTGGGGCTGATGGGCACCACCTTAGGTTCCAGTTCTTTGTTACTGTAAGGAGCTGCCTACAAAAGGAGAAGCTATAGACATTTTTGTATATCTGGATCTTTTTACTCTCTTTGTTCCCTTTGGAGCATAAACCAGTAATGAAATTGCTGGGTCAAAGCTTGCATATGATTCAATGACTTTTAGAGCGTCATTCCAAATTACTCTACAGAATGGCCGGACCACTTCACAGTTTCACTAACAATGCAGTAATGTACTCATTTTCCCACAGCCCCTCCAATAATTGGCTTTTTCCTTTTGAGTCATTTTTTTGCCCATCTAAAAAGTACAAGGTGAAATCAATTGCCTCTTAAGGTTGTTTGTTTACATTGTCATAGTACTTCATATATTGTTGGGCTGGTTCTGTTTCCTTAATTTTGCAGCATTTCATATCTTTCTCATGAGTTCTGCACAGTTCAGCCATTTAAAGCCAGTCATTTTAAAGGTCTACTTTAGGGGTCTGAAAACCTTTAGGGATTTCTTCTGGTGTGAATTAGAAACCAAAGAAGAGGTGAAAAGGCTTCACATCTTATTGCGTCCCACTTTGATAAGGAGGACTCAACAATTCTAGAACAAAAGAGAGCAAACAGGACTTTCATATCTTGTATGGGACGATAACACCAGTATCAGACAAAGCCTTCCTCTGTGGGGCAGCAAGAACCCATAATAATACCTGGGCACAACATCCACCCTGGAGTTCTCATCTGTCTCTGTACTTTAAAGGCCTTGAATAGCATCCCCAAGTACCGATTCCTAGCCCTTCCATCCTGGACTTCTTGGCAGAGAGAAAATTTTCAGGTCACTAGACTAGGGAGTTATATCAAGAGAATCCAGTCTATTCTACCTTCTCACCTTTCCCACAACACTTTCTACCTTCAGACTTGGGTCACAGGCAGCCTGAGGACCTGAAGGCAATGAATGCTACATCTTAATAACTGCCTATTAAACTTCAAAGGGAGAAAAATTTAAAACATGAAAGAAGCTAATTGCTGGTTGCCACAAATTTGTTGCTGGGTATTATAAAGAGTTTAATAGCTGGGCTAGATACCCCTGTGATATGTGCCATATACAAATACCAAAACAGATGGTGAGATAGGTCAGAGAGGCAGTGACCTCATCAGGTCACAGCCCTATTAGCCTAAAGGGAAGGATTTTAGTCTCCCCATTCTTTGGTATAATTGTCTGACACAAAGTAGCCAAAAATGTTCTCTCTCATTTAGTGAGTGCAGTAGAAAAGACGCCCAGTCAGCTTAAATCTTTCCTCCCTGGAGATCTTCTACTGCTGCCTGGACTGGCTGGGGTGACTTCTTCTTCTTTTTTTTTTTTTTGCTTTTTGGAAGGTGGAAGGCAGGGCAGTTGGGGTTAAGTGACTTGCCCAAGGTCACACAGCTAGTAAGTGTTAAGTGTCTGAGGTCACATTTGAACTCAGGTCCTCCTGACTCCAGGAATGGTGCTTTATTCACTGCACCACCTAGCCACCCCAAGGGGTGACTTGTAATAAACCTCAGTTAGGGCTTTTGGTGCCCCTTCCTCATCCATACCTCCTTGTGATAGGCCGTTGTCACATAAAATGTCACTAGCTGACATTTACATGCCATTTTAAAGTTTTCAAAAGTGCTTCATCTTGGTTATGTGATTTGATCCTCACAAACGCCTGATGAGGAAGGTGGTATTTATTATTTCCCATTTCCAGAGGGGAAATCTGAAGTTCAGAGAGGTTTCCCAACATCACACACCTGGTGAGATGCTGGAGGTGAGATGAATAACCATATCTTCCTGATCCAAGGTCAGCTTTTTATCCACTACTCCATGGACACACAACTAGGGGAGTGATCTGAACCCAAGATTCTAGAGTCTCCCTTTGCTACTCTCTAACACAGCCTTTAGTCAGTTCTATGGTGAGAGGCCTCTGTGTTTATTTCCTGGAGTCTCCAATGAGGAGAGATAAACAAGAATTCTGTGCCAGGGTGGAAACCCAGAAGGGGAGAATGGAGGGCATTGGAGACAGACTGCCTACCTCAGTTCTTAGACTCTTGTTGGCCCCGATCAGAGTCCACTTTAACAACAAACTTTGTTCAGACATGTAGCGCATGAGGCTTGAGAAGGGACTGGGAGAGAGGTGATAGCAGGGGTGGGGCTGTGGGCCTAGGCCCAAGAACCTAGTCCCCTGACTGGAATTGTCTGCTTTTAGCCTGCTTTAAGTTGAAGGCACCTGCGGCTCCAATAAAAATTCTCCAAGGATCTGTCTGTGTATGTGTCAGATTAGGGCTATATCTCCCTTCTTTCCTCAGAATGAAGTAGACACCTTGAGACAGCTCTGACTGCCTGCACAGGATTGCCTTGAACAAATGGGTGGAGTTATGAGAAGTGGTATGGAGGCCAAGAGCTTCCAAGGCCATTTTAAAGAGTTTCTATAGTAGAAGGGGGAGGAGGATGAGTCCACAAGAAGCCTGCTGTAATTGGAGAAGGAAATACCAGAAATCCACTGAAAACTGACAAGTGCTTCAGGCTAGAGGAGAAGCCATCGGCTCATTGATTCCTTTCTGGCCTTTAGCTTACACTTTAGAAAGTGATCAATGGACCACACAGGAATCCTTTTTTGAACACAGCAGTCCAGGAGGAGTCAGAACAAGGGCCCTTTTCATCAGTCACAAACCCACAAAGTGGCAAGTTCATGAGCGAATCACCAGGAATGCTAGAAATCCAGCCAGCTGCAAAGGGGCACACAGGTCACCAGCACCTCGGTTGATCTTTCTGTCTATGAAGGTGTGACAGCCTAGAGAGCCCCTCCCAACTGTTAACTACCAAATTAAAAAAAAAAATCATAGCATTGGAAGGGTCACAGTTTGGGAGAAATAAACAAAACATACCAAAACTTCTTACAGCCTTAAGTCCCTAGAGGCCCTGGCAAACAGGACCTGGTTCTGTCTCACCTTTTCTAGCTCAACTTTCTCATTACTCACTAGAATGACCCAGGAACAAGAGTCTATTCTGTCCCTAACCTGCTTTCATTTTGTTTTTTCAGTTCCTTCCCGGTGAAAGACCTAAGCACATTTCAAAGTCTCCCAGCTCCACTTATTCAGAAACATCAAGACCAGATGCTTTATTTGGGTGTAGATGGCCCCGGGGAAGTCATTATCACCCTCATAGGTAATGTTTATATCTCCTTATGAGTACAAGGCACACTCTGTATGTCACGTCTTTCGGTTTTCACAATAACTCCGTCAAGCAGATAGTAATAATGTTACTATTTTCTTTTTACAGGTGGAAACTGAGTCTTACAGAGAGCAAATGAACCAAAAGCAATGGGTAAAGGATTCAGAGAGGCAATTTTAGGCTTCATGTTGGAAAACATCCCCTAACAAAGAGACTGTCTAACGGTGGAATGGGCAAGAAAGGGGTGGTGGGTCTCCATTTCTGTAGATCTTTCAAAAGAAAATGGCTGACCACT
The DNA here is from genome assembly GCA_028646515.1 of Pseudochirops corinnae. NCBI lineage: Eukaryota > Metazoa > Chordata > Mammalia > Diprotodontia > Pseudocheiridae > Pseudochirops > Pseudochirops corinnae. Next base: position 140,874,924 of record CM053588.1, read on the forward strand.
TATCAGGAATGCCATATGTATGTATATGTGTATACATGCGTATACACATATATTTTCTACTGCATTGTTGCTAAGGTCCTTCCAACGCTTAAATTCTGTGATTCTGTGATTTGTTCAAATTGTTCAGATTCACATAACTAGTGTTAATTCAACCTAGTTCTCCAAGTTCAGGGGGTTTTTCACCACAATGTACTTATATTTCTCCTTTTCATTAATATCCTGACCAACACCATCAGGTCAGTAGGCATTCATTAAGTGTCTACTCTATGCCAAGGCTAAGGGATGGGGATGCAAAGAAGGAAGGAAAGAAATGAGCGTTAGATACTACTACGTGCCAGGCACTGTGTTAAGTGCTTTACAAACATTATCTCATTTGATCCTCACAATGACCCTGAGAAGTTAGTGTTATCATCATCCTTATTCTATAGATGAGGAAACAGACACATAGAGGTTAAGTGACTTGCCCAGGGTCACACAGCTAGTAAGTACCTGAGGTCAGATTTGAATTCAAGTGTTCGTGACTCCAGGCCCAGTTCTCCATCCCATTCTGCTGTCTGATACAAAAGATAGTCCTTTTTTCAAGGAAATCCATCTAATGGGGGACAAAGAATAAAAACAATTATGTAAAAGAAGATATACACAGGACAAATTGGGTCTAATCTCAGAGAGAAGGTTCTAGGATTAAAGGAGATGGGATTTTAGCTGGGACTTGAAGAATGCCAGGGGAGCCAGGAGGTAGAGGTGATGAGGGAGAGAATTGAGGGCATGGTGGACAGTCAGTGAAAATTTCAGGACTTTGAAGATGGGAGTGTCTTGTGAAAAGAACCGCAAGGAGGTCACTGTCACTGGATTCCAAAGTACAGAAAAGTATAAGGTGTAAGAATACTGCAAAGGTATGTGCAGGGGCCAGATGCTAACCACCAGAGGACTTTATATTTGCTCCTGGAGGTGATATAGAGCCATCAGAATGGATTGAATGGGAGAAGGGGAATGACTTGGTTGCACCTGGGCTTTAAAAAGATCAATTTGGCAGTCGAGTGGAGGATGAAACAGAGTGGGGAGACTTGAGATAGGGGGAACCAACCAGGGTACTGTAATAATTAAGGTGTGAGGTGATGAAGGCCTGGACCAAGGTGATGGCAGTATTAGATGAGAGAAGGGGATATATACAAGAGATGCTACAAAGGTGAAGTCAACAGGACTTGGCAACAGATTGGATATGGGAGGTGAGAGAGACAACACATAGGTCATGAGCTGGGATTACTGAAAGGATGGTGGTACCCATGACAGTAACAAGGGATTAGAAAGAGGGAATGGTTTGAGGGGGAAAAATAATGAATTTAGGTTTGCATATATTGAGTTTAAAATGTCCATAAGACATCTGATTGGAGATGTGAGTGTAGAAGTTGTGAGAGAAGTTACAGTTCAATAAGCAGATCTGAGACTTCATCACATGGAGATGATAATTGAGTCTTGGGGAGTTGACAAGATCACCAGATGAAAGAGCATAGAAGGACAAGAGAAGAAGGCCTAGGGCAGAGTTGTGTGGACTCATGGTTAGCATCACCTGGATGACAGCAGAAGAGATTGAGAAGGAGTGGTCAGTCAAGGAGAAGAACAAGACAGGATAGTGTCACAGAAACCTAGAAAGAAGAGGGTGTCAAGAGGAGCACAATGGACAATGGCAAAGGCTACAGAGAAGTCAAGAAGCATGAGGCCATTAGATGTGGTAACTAGGAGTTCACTGGTAACCTTAGAGCACTTTCTGTCAACTGATGAGGTCAAAAGTCAAATTGTAGAGACTTAAAGAGTGTGAGAAGAAACAAGTGGATACATCTTCTCAATGAGTTTAGCCATAGAAGGGAGAAGGGAGATGAGGTGGTAGTGTGGATGAACAGGTCAAGTGAGATCTTTTTGAAGATGAAGGAGTCTTGGAAATATTTGTAGGTATCAGGAAAGCAGCCAGTTGATAAGAGAATGAAGATAAGGTAGAGAGTGAGGATGAAGAGGGAGCAATCTGCTGGAGAGGATGAAACTGAGATCACTTATATGTAGAAGGGAGGCAGCCAGGGGCTCAGTGGCCACCCCTCATTTAAGATTAGTGTTAGAGTTTAGGGTTAGGGTTGGGATTTAGGGTTTAGGGTTAGTCTTCAGGGTATTTTCTATTATAACATTCTCATTGTTATCCTCATGCTCAGTATCACCAGTTGGTAAAGCATTCCTTAAGTAACTACTGTGTTCCAAGGTACTGTGCTAATTGCTGAGGATACAAAGAAGGAAAGAAATAAGCATTAATTAAACTCCTACTGTGTGCCAGGCACTGTGCTCAGGGCTAAGGATACGAAGAAGAAAGGAAGGAAGAAATAAGCGTTAATTAAGTACCTGCTCTCTGGTAGGCAATGTGCTAAGTGCTTTACAAATATTATCACATTTAGATTTCATCCAATAGAATGAAATCTCTGATTTCAAAGCACCATATGATTTCATCTCTGATTCTTTCCTCTCCTACCTCTCCCAAATCCAGTTTATTGCCTAGTCCTGTCTATTCTATCTCCACAAAATTTGCCATCATATTTCCCACTCTCATTACCTCCTACTTGGCTTATTATAATACTAATCTCCTAATTGGTCTCACTGCTTCCAGGTTTTCCCCTTTTCAATCCATCCTCTGTATAGTTGCCAAAATAATCTTTCTAAGGCACGGGTCTAGCTATGTCACTCCCTTCTCAGGAGCCTTTGCTGGCTCACTATTGCCTCTAGGACAAGATATAAATATCTTACCCTGGGATTTTAGGCCTTCTACAATATGGTTCCAATTTACCTTTCCAGTCTTATTTCACTCTACTCACTTTCATGCACTCAATAGTTTGGTTAGAGTACTGCATAATTTCATCCAGTATTTTTCCATTTCAATATAATTCTATCAGCCAGCTCTCTATGACCCATTTTGGGGTTTTCTTGGCAAAGATACTGGAGTGGTTTACCATTTCCTTCTCCAGCTCATTTTACAGATGAGGAAACTGAGGCAAACAGGTTTGCCCAGAGTCACACAGTTAGTAACTGTCTGAGGCTGGATTTGAACTAAGGTCCTTCTGACTCCAGGGCTGGTGCTCTATTTACTGTGTCACCTAGCTGCCTTTTGCCATTATATAGTAGTTATTGAGTAAAAGTTTGTTATTTCTCATTTAATTGATTATCTCTATAGGACACACAGCTAGCAAGATCAAAATAAGCCCAAAATATAAATGCAGAATAAGGTCTAAATACCTCATACGGGTCAAGGGTAAATGAAATAAATTATGGAGAGGATAGTTGGGATGGAGATTGGGGAGAGAATTTTTTTGGAAATCCAGAATGAAAGAGGTATGGGGAAGTTATTAGCACCTCTTCTATTAACTGTGGTTTCATGGAGCAAGAGAGATTTATTGAGATTTTTGAGGCTTAGGGAAGAGAGGGCTTAGAAGATGGACACGGTAGACATGAAGCAAGATCCCAGAGAAAGTTTACGGGGAGCAATTAAAAAGACACACAGATGGGACATTCAGCAGGTATAACTGAAATCATTGGATATAGGAACAAGGGAACTAAGGCTGTCTGGTTGTTGTAGTGAAAGAGCTAAAGGCACAAAGTGACAACCTTAGACTTGACCTGCCATTCATAGGCTCAGAATTTATAGTTGGAAGGGAGCCTAGAAGTCACTTAGTTCAACTTTTCACTGGGTCAGAAATCCTTTCTACAATATTACCCAGACTGTCCTTGAACACTTCAGAGATCAGATCCTCCTTACCTTGTGAGGCATCCCATTCCACTGCAGAACAGCTCTAATTTGGCTAGAGCTATCCATCTCTAGTTGGATGGACAGACTGGGACAGCCTACCTTGGGGGTGTGGGGTAGGATCCCCCTCCTTGGAGATCTTCAGGTAGAGGTTGAATAACTGTATGCCATAGCTCTTGGTGAATGTGTTTTGGTAGAAATTCATTTTTTTATCATGCTGATCTAGATGGCCACCAAACCCCCTTCCAAATGTCAAGTTCTATGAGTCTATTACTCTGTAATTGGTAGAAAGTTCTTTCTTTTGTCAAGCTAAGATTCCCTTTTATCTTCTGCATATTCCTCCTATGTCTGCCCTCTGGAGCAACACAGAGCAAACCTAGAGACACAGCTGTCATGTCTTGCCTCCACTTTCTCAACAGACTAATTATCGGGGTGGCTAGGTGGTGCAGTTAATAAAGCACCAGCCCTGGAGTCAGGAGGACATGACTTCAAATTCGACTTCAGACACTTAACACAAAACTAGCCATGTGACCTTGAGCAAGTCACTTAACCCCAATTGCCCCCTTGAAAAAGAAAAAAAAAAAACCCCAACTGACTAATCATAAATTCCTTAAACCATTTAGTCTAGCATTCACTGATGGCCAACTGGCCTTTGGAAAAGCAAGATGGAGCAAAGAATGTGAGGCTTTTTGAACAATGGAGTGGCATTCCCCAAGAAAGGATTAACAGAGGACCAAAAGGAAATAACCTTACATCCCAGTTAGCTGTCTGCTTGGAAACTTCTTGTGGTACTGGGAGCAAATATCTGAAATGGAGAAAACATTTTTACAGAGTGAAGCAGAAATCAGGGTTAGCTAATCTGGGCATCCTATCTCCCTCTCAAGGCCAACAAAATGGATATAATTTAACTGGAACTGGGCTATCTTTTTTTTTCCTGGTACATAATACAGTACCTGCTGCAAAGTTGGCACTTAATAATTGCCTATGGTTGGGGAGCTGGGTGGCAGAGCGGATAAAGTGTTGGGTCTCCATGAAGGAAGACTCATTTTAGTGAGTTCAAATCTGGCCTCAGACATTAGCTGTGTGACCCTGGGCAAGTCATTTAACCCTGTTTGCCTCAGTTTCCTCATCTGTAAAAATGAACTAGAGATGGAAATGAGAAGTTACTGCAGTATCTTTGCTAAGAAAACCCCCAGTGGGGTCATAAAGAGCTAGAATTGGTTTCAACAACTGAACAATAACTGTTTATTGAATTAATTTACTGGATACTAAAGGGTAGATGTCTTGATTTTAATAGATGATCCCCACTCATTGGTGAACCAGCAGCGCAGATCACGGCACTTTGCAAATAGTATCTCAATGTCTTAGTTAGGATATTGGCAGGGAGTGGGGAAGCAGACTTAGGGGAATTAGTGGCAGTAGCAATTAGAAGCAGAAAGAGAGATGAAAGAAGGATAAACAGATCCACCTTTCCCCACCCGTATCTGCTTGCCTATATCCTGATGAACCTAAATAAGTTTTTCTAGTCTTGGGGGGGGGAGGGAGAAATACAGATTGGTCTCTTCATTTCCCAGTATAATAATTCCTGGAATAGCTTTAGATTTTAGGAGAATAACCTCCAATCTCTCTCTACACCAAAGTCAGTAACCAGAAACAAGTTCTTCCACATAACTCTATATTCTACCTTATGGTGCCCAACCCAGGCTCTCCTGAAGAAGTGAACGTAGCCTAGTGGATAGAGTGCTAGGCATGGAGTCATGAAAACTTGGCTTCAAATCCTGCTTCTGAGAGTTGTTTGCTGCGTTACCAAAGACAAATCATTTAACTTCTTTGGCCTCAGTTTCCTTATCTGTAAAATGGGGATAATAGTACCTGAAGGTCTAAGGGTAGATTTCAGGGTGTCTATGAACCTGGATGGAGAAAAAAATTGCATATTTATTTTCATGAATCTTTGCTTTCCTTTGTTATCTGATATATTTTATCTTACATATTTAAAAAAAATTGTTCCAGAAGAGCTTCATATTTGTCACCATATTGTCAAAGGGGTCCATGACATAAAAAAGGTTAAGAATCCCTGTGGTAGGACCTGTTTCTATGGATTGTTGTGATTCTTAAATGGGATTATGTTTGAAAACTTCTCTGCAGACTTTAAAGAGCTATTACTATTATTGTTACTATTCTTGGTCTCTTGTGGATTTTCTGGGCGTTTTACAATTCCAGACAGTGGGATGGAGGCAGGAAGAGCTAGGGAGAGGCGACGAGGAGACTGTTGACTTGATACTGTAGACATCCCTTTACTGGTTGTCACACAAAAGGAGCTGGAGGGAACTGAGAACCAGGGCCTTTTGCCATATGACTGTGTCTTGAACTGGTTTTTATGGGAATTATCAACCTGAGAAGCCGTCTCACAGACATCGCCGCCCTGAATGTCACTTCTAACAATCCAGCTATTTCACAACTGTTTGAAATAAATGCTGGACCAGTTTGCCCATATGAGCCTGGCTTTCATGATGCCCCCTTCCAACACAAAGGGCTTCTGAGAGGAAAGGGGCCCTGATAGGGGCGTGTGGGTGGCTGCCAGACAAATTTCCGCAGGGGCTGGGATGGGCTGAAGTTAGGGAAACCTGGGTAGACTCATCAAGTTCTTCAACTGCTATACAAGACAAGGTCCAAGAGATTTTCTTTCCCAAATCCTTAGACTTTAGTTTCAAGTTTATTTTTTTTTGAAGTTAGCAAAGGACAAAAATCCTAAAAATAATTTTTAGGGGTTAAAAAAAAGAAAAGAAAATCTTTATGTCTTGTTCTGCTGCCAGTAAATAGTGTGCAAAATAGACTGCTATCCCCTACCTTTCTCAGTGAAGTAGAGTAAGGATATATGAGATCATGTCTATAAAGTTCTTGGGGCTCCTATGCAGGGAGGGGCTCTGGGAACCTCAGGTATCATTAACCACATTATTAGTACACATAACAAGACCTGTATTTACAAAGAGTAGGACCACAAGTTGCTGGAGGTAGGGGACAGACTTTCTATTCTTTTTCTCTCCTTAGAACCTAAAACTCCCTTCAAGATCAAAATCAAGTGCCATCTATGAGATCTTTCCCTATCCCCTCTGATTGTGTGTGTGTGTATGTGTATTTATATATGTATGTATGTGTGTGTATATATATTTATATGTGTGTATATATGTGTATGAAAACTTATCTAGATATATGTGTGTGTGTGTGTATGTATGTACGTATGAGAGTTTATCTAGGTACATGCCATTTCCACATCAACATCTCCCCATTACCACAACAACTAGAATATAAGATTCTTGAAGGCAGGGCCTCATGTCATATCTTTCTTTGTGTCCTCAGCACTCAGCACTGTTCCTGGCACATAGCAGATGCTTATTAAAGGTTTATTAAAATGGACTGAATTCTTGTGAATACTCACAATATCCCAATGAAAGGAGACATTGATATGGCTCTGATACAGAATGAGGTATAAGGCATTTGAGTGGTAAGAAAAAATCAGCCAAGTTAGGAAGGAATGGGAAAAAGGACTTAGAACTCTAGGAATGTTGGTCAGACTATCCTACCCTTCTTGTTAGATGTTTTTAATTTAATTCAATTCAATTCAACATTTCATTTATTTATTATCTCCTATTTATATGCAAGGAACTGTCCTCAGCCCTGAGAATATAATAACAAATGAGAAACAATTTCTGTCTTCAAATAGCTTAAGTTCTACCATAAAAACATAAGGTGGGAAATGAACTCATTAATTAAGACCCCACCTAGACCTAGGCCTAGGGCAGCCATCTGCATGAAGCCTTCTTTGACTCACTACCCCAAGGTTCTTTTTTTTTTTTTTTTTTTTTTTACCTCTGAATACCTAAGGATTTTATATTCTGGACCATACAGTCTAGCATTTAATTATACATTGTCTTGTGTTGCTCTCTGGCTGCTTCATGTCTGTGTGTTTTGCCTTTATTTATTGGGCCTAGTGATGTAATGGATAGAGTTCTGGGCCTAGAGTCAGGAAGATTCATCTTCCTGATTTCAAATCTGGCCTCAGACCTGGGCTGTGTGACCCTGGACAAGTCACTTAACCCTGTTTACCTCAGTTTCCTCATCTATAAAATGAGCTGGAGAAGAAAATGGCAAACCACTGCCAGTATCTCTGCCAAGAAAACCCCAAATGGGGTCATGAAGAACCGGATGTGACTGAAACAACTGAACGTCTATATATTGGCACATGTACCAAAAGTAGCCTTTGGGATGATTTGAATTGCATAGTTAAGATTGATCTTAGCAAAAACTGTAAACTAAGGGCAAGTCCATGTCTTTGGTCCCCTCCCTCTGCCTCTGCCTCTTCTATAAGGTTCTCTTTGTTACCATTCCTCCTACCCCAATGACCAATTCCACGTCCCATTTTTAGACCAAACAGGCTTTTGTCTAATCCTTACTAAGGTATTAACTGATTGTTTAGGTCTTAGTTGAAGATTACTTAATGGGTGACCATTTCCAAAAGTATTTGCCTTCTAATAACTTACGTTTTGGTGGAAAGAGCACCAAAGGATTTGGAATCTGAAGACCTGTGTTCAAGTCCAGACTTTCTGCTGTTTACTAACTATGTAACCTTGAGCAAATAACTTAATCTTTCTAAGCTTTATTTTCTTAATCTGTAAAGTAGTATCTGTGATCTAGAGATGGGAAGGCTTTAGAGATGATCTAACTCAGTGCCCTCATTTCACACATGAGGAAGATCCTAGAGGTTAAGTGATTTGCCCAAGATCACACATTTGTAAGTAACAGAGCCAGGATTCAGACTCAGGTGCTCTTTCCGCTATACCATATTCTCCCTCCCAGAGGTGTTATAAACTTCAGGTAAGATAATATAGGTAAGCCCTTCATAACCCTGACAGGAGTATGAATGGTTATCATTATTTTTATTCTAAAAGGAAAGATTAAAGACTGGGAAAACCTTCTAGAGCCTAGGTCATTGTTAGTTGAACCAAAGGGATTTGGAGGTAGAAAGCCTGTGTGAGAATCCCAATTCTGTTACTTACTATCTGGATCACCTCGGGCAAGTTGCTTATCTATTTGGGCTTTCCATTTTCTTATCAATAAAATGACATCTTGTATTAAGGGACCTCAAAGGTCCTTAGATAGTGAGTAACATGACTTGTCTGATACCTATTTATGTGGAAGTTTGGTGAGCCTACTTCTAAGCATATATAATGGAGAGGTCCTTCCCTCTATTTCATTCAGGCATCCCCTGATGTTGTATTACTGTGGAGTCATGAAAGCTTCTCCCCCAACACACCCTCCTGGGGGAAACGCAGAGCAACTGGGGTTAAGTGACTTGCCCAAGGTCACACAGCTAGTAAGTGTCAAGTGTCTGAGGTCAAATTTGAACTCAGGTCCTCCTGACTCCAAGGCTGGTGCTCTATTCACTGCACCACTAGCTGCCTCAATGAAAGCTTCCTAAGTGGTTTCTGAGTGGAAATTGAGTTTTCATACAAAAGATTCAAGAGAAAGATTTATCGTTATGTCTTCCCCAATGGCAACCAGCACAAGAAATGTACTGGGCCCTCTATCCCACCCAACTGCCATGTGGCCATGAATTCATAGCCTCTATTTCTTTTGTCACTGTTTTTTATTCTTTCCTGATCTTAAGTGATTGAGTATCTGACACCAGGTTATGACCTTCTGGGTTTTGAAAGGTGGGAAGAACCGGTAATTGGAGTAAGTAATTGAACCTGCTGGTAGCCACAGCACCTGATCATGGTGAATACAATCAGGGGACCTCAGACAGCTACACGGCTTCTTTTATCCTGCCCAGCAAAGAGCCAGTCTAGATGAGAAAGGGAACAACTTGTCCACTGGCTGCATGACATCTAGAAGAGAACTTAGTGGTGATGCTGTGAAGGAAGAAAAGTACTCCAAAGACCAGAAAGTACCTCCCCCAGGTTGGGGATGGAGAATGTTTTGTTGTAACTACTTCAAGTCTGAATCCTCTCTGCCCTCATACCAAGTAATTTTTTGGGAGTGGGCAGGGGGAGATGAGAAGGGATGTTGTTGTTCCTTTTCAGTAAATATCATTTTGTAAGACTTAATTAATATTGAATAGGTGTTAACCGGTTAGGTAATACTGAGGGGAGCTCACTGGATGAGGACTTGTGACAGTCTTCAACCGCTCAGGTTTACCCCTAGATCTCTGGGGTGGCAGGGGCAGAGGAGAATTAATTGTTAGCCTCTGAGGATCTGACCTGGTAATACTTTTGAGAGTTGGCATGAAAAGCTAGAAGTCTGTGCTATAAAGGTATAATTCTCAAGAGCTTTGAGGTCATTACAAAGGCATCTGACCCCTTGCCTGGATTCTTAGAGGACAATCAAATGTCTAAGTTGGAAAATAATACAGGTAGATAAGGCAGAAGTTAAAAAAGATCAAGCCTTGGTAAACTGAGAGAGATAAGATTCACCAGAATTCCCTACTTCCAAAGAATAGTTTCCATGGAGTCTTGTTGCCTCACACCTTCTTTTAAAAATGTCTGTCCCATATTGGCCTGCCCCCACCAGTGTGCCTCTGTACACACAGTAGGTAATGAGTAGGACTGACATTTTTAGGCAGAGAGTTGTCTATTCCAATTAGGAGTTGCCTAGGAATTCCTAGGAATGAACTGATCAGTTGTACAAAGGTCCAAGGGTACCTGGGGAGGATCTCATTTGCTCATCCCATTGTTCTTCCACTCTTCCAACCTCTCCATTCATGAAATCCTTCAAATTTCAGCTCCAATACTACATCCTTCATGAAAACTTTACTGAGCTCTACCCCCTCCAAAAAATCCTTGTTTCTTCTTGATATAGTTATATGAGTACATAGTACTTCCCCTCACATCCAAATTATCTTGTATTTATTTTGTATAAGTGTACATATTGTCTCATAGATGGAATATAAGCTCCTTGAGGGCTGGGACTGATTATAGGTGCATAATTAATGCTTGTTGATTAACTGACTGCACAATCTAAGACTTGGAAGGGCCATCAGAGGCCATCTAGTCCAATAATACCCGAAGAATTTTTTTTTCAGCATCCCACACAGGTGCCCATTCAGTCTCTGTTTGAAGACCCATAGGGAAGGAGAACCTATTACCTTCCAAGGTAGCCCATCAGCTGGTGGAGAAATCTAATTCTTAGGAAGTTTTTTTTCCTTACATGGAGTTGAAGTCCTCCTCTCCTCAATTTGTACTCCTGGTTTTTAGTTCTCTCCTCTAGATCCTCCCTCTGAATCCTTAAAGATCATATCATCACTTCTTAAGCCTTTTCCAAGCTAAATATAATACCCAATTCCTTCATTTGATCCTTTTAAGGCATAGTTTTCCAGGCCTCCTCACCATCTCCTTCTCTATTGACTAATCCTGCTTGCAAAATGTCCTTCCCAAAATGTATCTCCCAAATATGAACTTTGAATGGGACTGTATTTTCAGGAGAATGTTATCCTGGGTTAATTCCCAATAGAATCTTTGCCACTGGGCCTGACTGGGCTCCTTCATTGCACTATAACTTCAACAGGAATGGTGAGGATGGGTTAGGGGGCATTCTATGTGCAAGCATGAGCAACCAGAATAGCAACCTTTTCTCATGAAAGGAGTTCATAAATGAAGACTTTACAGAGCACAATGGAAAGATTACTGACACTTGTGTGATGGTCAAATCTAGACCTATAAGGTGAAAAATCACCCCCTATCCTGTACTGATACCCATATACCAAACACAGCTCCCCCAGTGATGTTCTACCCCCGCTGCATATTTCCTACTCTTAACAAAACCTTCCCTGTAGCTGAGGGAGGAACTGGAACTCAACCACACACATTGTAAACTTTGGGTTTGACCTTGCTCCTGGCTTCTCCATGACTAGTGAAGCAGCACTGAAGCTAATAGCTTTAGGGTACTTGGGAACACATGGGAAGAAGGAAGAAGGTACAAGACACTCGGCTTCTGCTGGCCTCCTTTAGATACTCTCTGAATCAGTGGTTCTCAACCTTCTTAATGCTGCGACCTTTTAATACTTGTATGTGGGCGTATCTGCAAGTGGGCGGACCTGCCTAGAGATGGATATAGGAGCGGTGTCTCTGTTCCTAAGACCATTGGAAATATGTGTTTTCCAATGGTCTTAGACAACCCCTGTGATCCCTGTGAAAGGGTCATTCAACCCCCAAAGGGGTCACGACCCACAGGTTGAGAACCGCTGCTCTAAATAGTCACACTGATAATTAATAGGTTGCCTTGTGAGAGCAAGCCATAGAGCAGGAATAACGAGAGAGAAGAAGTATGTCTTGGGAGGGGGGGAGTCATCACTTGTGAAGAGTCCAATTATAGGACACTTTTCTGGGAGGAATCCTTCCCTCTCACATGCCTGCCCTCACCTTTCCAACTCATTTGACTTCACTACTTTATTGCTTCCCAAATACCTGCTCTTCTTCCCAGCATCCCAGCACTGCCCAGTTGGGAAATTATATTCTATCAAGGGAGATGACATGGATCTGTGTACCCATATGAATATGTAAAAAGTGTACATGCAAGACAAAGAAGCTAATTTTGAAAGGGAAAGTACTAGCAGCTAAGGGGACCAGGAAAGGGTTCCTTCAGCAGATGTCACCGGAACTGAGAGCTTCTGGGAAACCAGGGGTGAAGGTGAGTCGGGAGTGCATCACAGGCCTGTACAAAGGTACAGAAATGGGAGATGGAGCAATCTGGAGGGAGAAACAGTTCACAAGAGAGGATTAGGTTGTTGTTTTCTTTTTTCTGACATGTCACACTGTTGACTCATACTGAGTCCACCAAAACCCTCAGGCCTTTTTTTTTTTTTTAATGTCAACTGCTGTCTGGCTGTTCTAGCCAACATTGAACAGCCCTTATTGGCAGGAACATCTCTTTCCTTTCAAGCATAAATCCTTCCTGTAGCCACTCGGGCCCATCAGTGGAGTATTTACACTATTTCCCACATGCATATAACTGAAAAAAGTGGCCATATATACAAGAGGAACCCTTAAGATCTCTTGGTGGATACACATCCCATACAAACAGAAATCCAGCCAGTTCTACAAGACCTTTACTTAACCTTGGTGTAATTCACCACCTCCAGGATATTGACAGGCTGGGATTAAAGGGCTCCTTTAACTAAATCTGATTGAAGTTTTCCTTTCATCAGGAAAGGCCGCATGGAGGATGTAACATGTTATTCTGGAGTGTGCTGGCAAGAGCAGCCGCAGAGCTATCGGCTTACCCACCAATGAACAATTACCCAGGCGCTGTGGTTAATTGCAGCAGCTTCATGGAGTGAAAAAAAACAACATCCTTTCCATCTTATCCCAAGGAAAAAGAAGGGAGACGTCTACCAATTTGTAAGACGATAATTTCCTAATTACCCCATGAAGTTTGTTATTTTTGGTGGGCTCTAAAATGGGGCTGGGAAAGGGTGAAATCTGATCTGTCCCTTAGTGATGTGAAATGTTACTGATGGGGTTGGTTTTATAATTAGTGTTTCCCTCTACAGCTTAAGGAGACTCCTATAATCTCTTGCACTGATGTCCTAGAAAGTGACTCCTCCCTCATTGGATCTCAGAGCCTTCTGTGCTTGTATGCATGTATGTTCTAATTTGCTTTCGATTTTTCTGTGTCTGTGTCTAATCATCCCTGCTAAATCAGAAAGCTCTTCAAGGGCAGGAAACTTTGTGTCTTTGGATCCCTCCCAATGCCCATCGCTGCACTCTGCATGAAGTAAATTTATTAATTCATGCTTGTCAACTGAGTAAATGAATGGCATTCTAGCAACAGGTATTGGCAGGGTGAGGGTCATAAGAGTATGAAGGACAGATAGGCTGTATTTCAGGTAAGTTAGTATAACTTGAATTACTTGAAAAACCCTATTCCTGTGTCCTAACATAGGAAATGGCTTATACGATGTTATCCCCTAAAACCTTAGAAATGAAACTTATGTCAATTATTTATTTGTGTGTACAAACATGTATATACACACTATATATACATATGTGTATATGTGTGTATACATATGTGTATATATGTAAATTATTTAGTTTGTTGCTGGGAAATCAGCTCATCATTTTAGCCAGTTATAACATAAAGATCTAATTTCTCAGAAAAAAAGTGAAATAAAGCAAAATTATGGTATAATCAGATATATAAACCATCTTTCCTCCTCAGACGTTTTGGGAGAAAGGAAAGAGAGTTATTCCTATCCCAATGACCAGATTACATTTTCCCAAGCACTGGGGATGATCAGCAACCCCAATCTTCTCATCAAGGTTATACTATGGTCCAGCAATACTGGTTCTCCCACAAAGAAATGATGACTTTTCTCAAAACTGGCTAGAAAGACTCCCCGGATTGTCTGGAAGAAGTGACATGAATATCATCTATCTTGTCCCTCTCCAAGAGAATCCATCATATTTTTATAGGCCTAGGCACTTGCCCCTAAGGGAAACTGCTGTCTTTCCTCTCACCCCCTTCTTTGTCTTCGTTCTACTCACAGGCCAGAAGGAGAGAGGAAGAGAGAGGACGGCAGCTGGAGGAAAGAGAAGGAGCTGGGGAGGGGAGCACAGCAGGCGGAGGGGAAGCTGTCTTGATGTAACCTTACTGTGGGAGCAGAGTTGGCCTTGGAAACGGGAACAGGGGCGGATCCAGGCAGAGTAAAACAGATAATGTTCTTTGATACTGGCTCATTTTATCTGTTCTCTCTCCCTCTTTAATCATTTCTTTCTCGCCCCGACTGTTTCTCCAGGTCCTCAGAAACAGCCCAATAAACTCATGATGTCCTTCCCTCATACCTAGGTTCGCCTACATTTTTGCCCACCTTCATGTAGATTCCCAAGTAATATGCTGGACTTCTTGCTCAACCTAGTTGGGCAGGGTTTTGGGGAGGGAGGATCTTAAGTTAGGTATGGGATAGCATGCCCTCTGATTTTGCTGGTATTTTCTTCTTGCTCCTCAGCCCTTAAGTAATTTCTACCACATTCCATCATTCTGGTGAAAATGGAACAAGGAGACAACTGAAGAGTGAATGACAGCAAGGGGAACTCTTGTTATTCCCTCCCTGACCCCTTCCCCCCTTCCTTCCAATAACAAAAAGCCCATTTTCTCTGTTCTCAATTCTCAGTGATCCCATCTTGGTCTTAAAAGTTCTTGGAAGTTCTTGGTATCAACTACATTCAACTTTGAACACGTGGTTGGTGGAGGAGGGAGGGAATATTGTAGATCGGGATTAACATTGGTAATTTAGGGAAGTCTTACCTGGTACTAGTTTCTATAGAGCTGCCCTCCAAAGGGAACAGCTAGGTGGCACAGTGGATAAAGTGTCTATTGGGCTTTAAGTAAGGAAAACTCATCTTCCTGAGTTCAAAACCAGCTTCAGACACTTCCTAGCTCTGTGACCCTGGGCAAGTCACTTAACTCTGCCTCAGTTTTCTCCTCTGTAAAATTACCCTGGAGAAGTAAATGGCAAACCACTCTAGTATCTTTGCCAAGAAAACCCCAAATGGGGTCACAAAGAGTCAGACACAACTGAAAACGACTGAACATGCCCTCCATAGTTGTCTAAGTTATCACTATTAATTGATTCATTCAATAAACATTTGTTAAGATACCATTGTTTTCATATGTTCTGCTAGGGGCGTCACGCGATACAAAGATAAATAAGTCAGTTCCTATCCATAAGGTGTTTATCACTGAGGTTTAGTGCTCTGAAGTGGATGATAATTCAGCTGCTAATGAACCAAACATGGCAGCACATGTAGAGGGTATTTACTTATTTATCTATCTATTTTATTCAGAGAAAGGACCAGTTCCCTTGACCTCTCTCCATCTCTGTCTCTGTCTGGCTCTGGCTCTCTTCCTCTGCTTCCTTCTCTTTCTGTGTTTCTCCCTCTCTACTTTTCTCTGTTCCCCCTTCCCCCCCCCCCCCCCCGTCTCTATCCCTCTCTCTCTCTCTCTCTCTCTCTCTCTCTCTGCCTCTGTCTCTCTTTGTCTCCTTCTCTTCTCTTTCTCTTTTTCCCTCTGTCTCTCCTTCCATAGAAGGTATTTATTTTATCATAGTGCCTTATATGGTGTTAAGAGCTGGCTGTGGCTGAAATTAAAGAATACACAACATTAAATTTTTTAATTTATTTATGTGTATATGTGTACATATATGTGTATATACACATGTATATTTGTGTATGTATATATGTATGTATATAATATAATTTGTTTCTGGGAAATCAGCTTATCATTTTAGCCAATTCTGACATGACAATTTGGTTTCTTAGAAAAGTGTTAATAAAATAGAGCAAAATTATGGTATAATCAATTAGATAAATCATCTTATTTGTGGGCGGCATGCTGAACAATGATGTAATAGAATTTCAAGACTATATAATAGGAGTTGGGCATGAATAATGAAATGGCATTATTACAAAACCACATTGTTTAAGGCACCATTGTGTGGGATATATCCCTCCACTGCTATAAGCTCAAGAACACTCAGGTATGGGCTGACTCTTAATTCTGACTGGGCCATCTCAGCCTTTCTTCTGCTTACTGTGGGTAGTGTTTAGATATGGGGGTAGGGAACCTGAGGTCTCAAGGCCACATGTAGCCCTCTAGATCCTCAAGTGCGGGCCCTTGACAGAATCCAAACTTCACAGAACAAACCCACTTAATAAAAGGATTTGTTCCGTAAAACTTGAACTCAATCAAAAGGCCACACCCAAGGACCTAGAAGGCCACATGTGGCCTCAAGGCCACTGGTTCCTTTCAGAAGATGCTTTGACTGCTAAGGAAATTGACTTCTGCGCAGTCCCATTAGTTAAATTCTTTTGTGACTTAGACTATGTCTTTTCATCCCAAATGATGTATCTAACAGGGTAACAAAACCTCCACCAGTAAAATCTGTTAGAGGTTCTGACAAGTGAGAAAAGTCAAAATTGACTTAGTTGCCCCATTTGAGAACCCATCCCAGTCCTCTACCCTCCTGAATTCTCTAGGGTTGTTGAATCAGGACAGGATCTTAATTCTGCCCCGCCCCCTGCCCTCCAAACCTGCTAACAGTCCTTTGAGAAAGGAAGCAATTTCCCCTCTGGTACCCAGCTTGGCTGGCTTAGTCTTTCCAATGTAATTATTTTTGGGGCCTGGCCCAAAGGGAGGAGAGAGATGGCTTATTTCCTCAGAGCTCTGCAATGGTTTTCACTCAGGCACTAAGGGAGAAAAATAATTATGAAGCTCTTTGGAAACAGCCTAAGCCCTGGTCTGTGGCAGAAACTTGGACCTCATGGCCTGAAACCAGGCTGAGGAGCTCCGGTCTGAGCAGTGTTGTCCCTCCAGGCTGATGGATTAGAATTTCCTTGCCAAGGCTAGAGTTGTTTGTTTATTCCAAACCCTAGCAACAATTTACCAACCCTTTTAGTAGTGTGTCATATTTACACATTGTCCTGAGCACAAGACGACCGACTTAGAGGACATCTTGCTCAGCTGTATATTCTTTCCCAAGGCTGAGCTGTCTAGCTCTCTCATTTTAGCTGACAATTTGGGTCTATCTTCCTCTGAGAAGTTCGCCTGTGGCAATCTTCACATAGCTCTCCTCTCAGAGAGGTGTAGGGACAAAAGGGTGAAGGGGGCCAGTTTTTGTGTGAGCAGGGCTTTCATTGTGTTGTCTCCTCATTCAGCATGTTCTTCCTCAGGAAATGGTTCTCAGAAATGGTGAATATTCAGGGAATATTTATCATATTCTGGGTGTCAGCGGCTCTTCTGGGCAAGGCAGTACTCAGGTACTCAGGCCCGTCTCCTTCACCCAACGTTGATTAAGCGCAGGATGTTGACTAATAGACTAATATAGACCCTGATTCTCCCTCTTTCTGTCTGGGAGGAACATGCTTTTCCTCCTTTGTGTCTGAAAAGATGTAAGCCACTTACTCTCCCAAATGCAATGGAAGTGTTTTATCTATTTCTCGGCCAGGAGATAGAAGCTTCTGGAGGAAAACTGCTTCTCAATATTATTTTTTTAAGTGGCACAGGAAAAAGCTGCCTGGGGGTGGATCTCTATCGTCGTTGGAGATAGGAAGGCCTGAATTCAAATCCTTTCTCTCTCACATACCAGTGGCACAATGATGGGAATGCCCTTGGTAATTATGCAGCTCTATAAACTGCAGACCCTCAGATCTGCATCAGTGGAAAGGATTTACATACAACTGTAATTTCATACACAGATCAATTGCAGGTCTAACTTTCCTTATGAAATCATAGATTAACATCTGAAAGGAACGTTGAGGTATTCTAGTCCAACCCCCTGATCTTCCAGATAAAGAGGTTAAATGACTTGTCCGAGGTCACACAGGTAGTAAGAGGTTCAGTCAGTATTTGGACTCAAGTCCTTGAACTCCAAATCCAAAACTTTTAATTATACCACAGATGCCTGGCAAACAAAATAAACCAAAACAAACTAAACAAAACAGAAAAAGAAACATCATATCCAAACAGGAAATGTCACTATGCCAGTGGGGTAGAAGGAAAGGAAGAGGTTGAAAGAATCCTTCTCTCACCTAAATCTAAGCTGGTTGACTGGTCATGGGCACACAGGTTGGTTTTCTCCCTTTCTCTTGACAAACAGAGCTCCCCTCATTATACCTGGTCCTGTGGTAAATGCTACATAAACAAACCCAACGGGCAGCATCCCTGTCCTCTGGGATCCCCATTCAAGACTGACAACCTCAGTACTCACAGGCATGCAAGAGGACATGGGGAAGAGCACACCAGCACACAGTAAGTCGTGTCATGACAGACAAGGCTCAGGAGTGAAGCAAATTCTGTGTCCAGATCTTAGTTTCCAAATGGGATTGGTACTCCTGGCTTTTGCTTTGAGATGGGTTGGGAATCAGGTTGTGCTCCTTCCTCTCCAGTCTTCCACACCTCCTGCTCAATATGTTATTCTTGCTTCCTTCCTTTCCCTCTTGTTATTCCCTTTGTCTGGGGTATCTTCCCCTCTTCCTATTTAAACTTGACCCAAACTTCAAGACCCAGTTCAAATTCCACCTCCTTCATGAAGCCTTCACTGGCTATGCCAGCATTCACTGATTTTTCTCTCATCTGAATTCCTTTAGCATTTAGAGACAAAACAAACAAACAAACAAAAAAAACACAAGCCATTGCATTTAGGACTGAAAAGAGACCTTAAAAATCATTTAGTTCCAACCGCCTCATTCTACAGATGAGAAAACTGAAGCTCAGAGCAGTTAAGGGACCTGCCCTAGTCCATAGTAAGCAGCAGATCTGAGATTTCAACCCAGGTCTTCAGACAATGAACACAATGAGATGAGGCTGGCAAGGGGAGCTAAGGAATTTTAAAAAGGGGTTGGGGATGGGGACTGTTCAACTATATTGGGAAGAAAAGCAAGATCAAAGAAGAAATAAAGCCTTTACTTGGAGGTGGGTGGGACAAAAACTGACAACAGAAAAAGGTCAGAACTGCTTGATTCTTATTTTTGCTTCTTTTTTTTTAGTCCAAATAAATGATCCTTGTAGTCAATATGACAGGATAAAACTGACTAACTGGAAATTCACGTTTGTAAGTACAGAAAGTGAGGGAGCACCTCATTGCCCTGAAATTCAAGTCATCTGCCCCGGAAGAACTATGTTCTTGGGTTCAGAAAGAGTAACTGGTTAGTTACTCTTTATTGATTAAGTAGCCCTTGTCATTGATGTTGAAAACATCACAGAAAATGGAAGAACTACAAGACTGGAGAAGAGCAAATATTATCTTGACTTCCAAAGAATGGAAGGAAAAAAATTTTCCCAATAAAGGTCAGTGAGCTTGACTTCAGTTTCTGGGGAAATTCGAGAATTGATAGATAAGTGAAGCTTTTGAAAGGGAAGTGGTAATTATAAAGAGGCAGCGTAGCTTCAACAGGGACAGGTCATACCAGACTAACCTCGTTTCCTTTCTTGTCTAGGTTTCTAAACTGATAGATGGGATGTAATACAGTTTGCTTAGATTTTAGCAAAACTTTTAATAAAATATCTCATAATATTTGTGTGTGTGTGTGTGTGTGTGTGTGTGTGTGTGTGTGAAGAACAGATGGAGAGATGTTAGATGGAGTCAAAACTGGTCACATGGGCATATACAAAGAGCTGTTTTCAATGATTCAATATGTCAGGAACTGTCCTGTAGAATATACAAAGGATGTGTGGTTGGCCCAAAGCTTGGAGACATAGCTAATATACTACATGATAGAATCAGGATCCAAAATGATCTTAACAGGCTAGAGTATTTGACTGAATATAATAAGATGAAATTCAATAGAGATGAATGTAAAGTCTTATATTTGGGCTAAAAAGAATAAGTACAGGCTGAGAGAAGAAAACACAGCTATGTGTCTAAAAAAGATGTGGGAATTTTTGTGGATTGTAAGCTTAATCATACAGCACTATGATGTAGCAATCAAGAACCCCAGTGTATTCTTGGACTGCATTAAGACAGACATAATTTTCAGGAATAAGGAAATGATAGTCCCACTATAATCTCCTTGTTAGATTTCTGGAGTGTTGTGTTTATTTCTGGGGATAACAGTTTAAGAAGGACATTGATAACACTTTTATCAGTGCAGCTATTAGATAGAGTCTGAGTCTTGGAGTCAGGATAACCTTAGTTTGAATCCTGCCTGAGATACTCACTACCTGTATGACCTGGGAAAGTTGCAATGTCTCAGCCTTAGTTTCCCTATCTATAAAATGGGGGTAATAATAATACCTACTTCATAGGTTATTCATCACAGTTTGTAAGAATGAAATGATATCAGGAAGTAAGGAAAGAAATACCTACTTTGTGCCAGGCTGTACAAATATTATCTTACTTCATAATAAGATACAAATTACAAATTTTGTAAACTTACAAAAATTTACAAATTTTATGTCGTTTGATCTTCACAACAACCCTGGAAGGTAGGTATGTTATAATCTCATTTTATAATTGAGTAAACTGAGTTCGAAAGAGGTTAAGTGAATTGCTTAGGGTCACACACAGCTATTAAGTGTCTGAGATCAGATTTAAATTCAGGTCATCTTGACTCCAAACCAAGTACCCTATCTGCTGCTCCAATATATGGCTGCCCCTATGTTACACAATATTTAATACATATAATATGTGTACAGTCGTTTTCAAACTTTTAAATGCCATGTAGATGTTAGCTCTTATTATAAGCTGGAGAATGTCCAGAGGGGGACAACCAGGGTGGTGAAGGGCCCTGAGCCCATGTCACATGAGGACTGGTTGAAGAAACTGGGCCTCTTTGGCTTGGAGAAGAGACAACCAGGATAACTATCTTTAAATATTGGAAGGATAATCACATAAAAGAAAGATTAAGCTTGTTCTGTTTGGCCTCAGAGGACAAACCCAGAAGCAAAGAGTGGAAGTCACAGAGGCAGATTTAAGCTTGACGTTGGGAAGCCATTTCCTAACACTTAGAGCTGTGCCAAAGTGGAACGGATTTCCCTGATTGCTGCTGATTTCTCTGTCCTTAGAGATCTCTGAGGAGAGCCTGGATGAACATTTGTCAGAGATGTTATAGTATGGATTCCTTTCTGCCATGAGTTACAAACCTTGGATGAGGTAGAGTCATTGAAGCTCTTTGGGCCTCAGTTTTCCCATCTTTAAAATGAGAGGTATTGATTAAATGTCAACAGAGGTTCCTTCTCACTCCAGATTCTGTGAACCTCTGGTCCTAGGGCAGCACACTGTCACCAGAGTTAGAGGATTTGGGTTCAAATTCCACTTCCAATGCTTACTACCTGTGTGACCTTGGGTAAATAAATTTCTCTGGATCTCAGTTTCCTCATCAGCAAAGTGAGATGGTTGGACTACCTTACCTCTGAGGTTCCTTTTAACTCTGAAATCAACTGTTCTTCCAACAATTTTTCACTTTTAGGAGTGGGAGCAAGTTTGTATTTTTCTATTGAATCATTCAGGGGCTTTCTGATAAGTCCAGCCCTCCAAATTTCAGTTCCCAGGCCCAACACACCTTAAGCCCTGAATTCCACCATCCCAGAAATTTTATTAGGTCTAGAAAGTACAAGAACTATATGAAAACATGGGTAAAAATGGGGTGATGACCAGCTCTTCCACTCCATCTTGTCATACCTTCTTTTTCTCTCTTTGTTTCATCTAGTTTCAGTTTTAAAAAAATTCCTTGAAAACTTCTTCAGATTCCAGTCAGTGACAAAACTATAGGTTTTGTTTCAGGATGGTTCAGTGACTGGAACAGCATGCTGGCCCCACAGGGCTTTTGCTTCTATCACTATCAAAGAGGTTAGTTCTGCCCATCTGGGGATGTTGTAATAGTGCGAAGATCTGGGTTCCTTTAGTTGATAAGCTCCTTTTGGTTTATTCTGGACTTGTTTGGTGACAAGAGCTCTAGAGAAGGAGACAAGACAAGACACCTGGGCACAGATGTAAGACTGGCTTCTCAGTGGGCTCCTGTTTCCCTTAGAGGAAGGTGAGAACATTGTTTACCTCACTGGCTGTAATGAGATCATTATTATCCCACAAAGCACTTAACACTCTAAGTACTGTGTTGAGCAAAATCAATTAAGAGAAGTACACCTGGTCCCTGCCCTCCAGGAGCTGACAGTCTAAGACACCCTGGGGTGCATAAAGGATCACAGGTCTACAAAACATAAAGAAAACATATGAATGGACAGTAAGGTATTTATTTACCTCTTGGGACTGGTGGCTTAGTTGCTTAACACATTGTACTTTTAATCCTTACGTAGATCACTTAGCTTTTTGGTTCCACAGGTCTAGACTGCACCCTTAACTCTGATTAACTATCTTGTAAATAGGGGCCTTTGGCTATTAGTGGAGCGAGTGGGGTGAGAGGCTGGGCAGGATCCTCAGTGTGGATGAATCATCAAGAATATATCACTACTTCTGGGAAAACAATTCAAAGTGAATGGATGACAGAAAATGAATTAGTAACTCATATCAATCAACAAGAATTTGTTAAGTACCTACTACGTGTTAGGCACTGTACTAGGTCTCACTCAAGGGGAAGTTCCCCAAAGTCTCTAGTGTAGCAAGCTGGACATAAGGACATGATGGAAACTGCCAGCTCTTCTCAGGTCAGCTTTTTCCCAGAGACTTTTCCTTCAGCAACCTGAAGTAAGATTGACATCTTGCATCTTTTCTCTCAAAGGTGGAAGCCAGAAGCACCTGAAGTGATTGTAGAAGCCTGACGAGATTTAAGCTAGAAGAGTGCCTGAAGAAAACTGAGGAGCTCTCCTGTCTCCTTTCTCTGGCTGGCTCTGCCTTGCCCTTCACACAGGCTCAGGGTACAGATCTCCATCAATGAGGGAAGAGTCCCTTACCAACTGTTCTCACAGAGAGAAAGGGAGACAGAGACAGAGACACAGACAGAGGAAGACAGAGAGACAAGAGAGACAGAGTGGCAGAGAGATGGAGAGAGAGAGACAGAAACAGAGAGAGACAGAGAAATAGTGAGAGGTAGGAAGTAAGGTAGATGGGTCAAGAATAAGTGTATTTTAGGGATGGGGGTGTGGGAGGTTGAAGTTTGGAGTGGTGGCACTAAGATCCCTCTGGGGCCACAGAGGAGAGATTGGTCTCTTAGTACCTTCTGGCTCCTTGTACAGGTAAGTTGTAGAGGGCTTCCCCTCCTTTCATTCCGTGCTTATGGCAAGCTTCATTTAACCTCTACTCTGGTTTCCCTTGTCAGACCAATGTAAGATGTTTGACTCAGAGAAAAGTGAAGCTTCCTTGGGGACCCACCTGGCCCTACCCTTCAAGGGGAAATGAACTTAAGCACCAGGAAAAATTCCAGACAGAAACTTCCCATTGCCCTGCAGATAGTAGGTGTTCAGTAAATGCTGACTGACTGACTCTGGGTGTGTAGGATGGGTGCTCCTAATTCCCAGCTGCTCAGAGCCCTGCAGAGTAGACCTAGGTAAGGCACAAAGGGGTAGGGAGTCGAAGTCCAAACCAGGCCTCTGGTGCTGTTGTTCCTTGTTGCCTCCTGGGAGCCCCTAGAGATGGAGGGAAGGAGTGACCAGGGAGGCTCAGAGCACAAGGGCACACACATTTCAGAAAGTCTCTTTTTGTTTCTCTTTGGCAGAGGAATTGTGAGCTACAGTCTTCATGCTTGATGGCATGCTCAGGGAAAAAATCAGCAAAAGCAGAAAGGAAAAAAAAAGATTTAACTAATAATAAAACTAAACCAAAACATCATGCCCTCCCTATCTCCGCCCCTAACTTTACAGCCCTTGTGAGCTGTCTCCGAGCCAGCTTCCCCTCTAGGGAAATAATATTTATTTGAGTAGTCCCAGCCTCACCACTCCAGAAGGAGACAATGCTCGATTGTTTCTTTCTGCCCCCCCCCCCCCCCCCCAGCCAACGACAGCACAGAGAGCAAAAAGCGAAAAGGAAAAGGAGAAATAGTAACGTACTGCTAGGGGACCAAATCATGTGTGTTGTCAAAACAAGCTGGCC
Organism: Pseudochirops corinnae; assembly: GCA_028646515.1. Taxonomy (NCBI): domain Eukaryota; kingdom Metazoa; phylum Chordata; class Mammalia; order Diprotodontia; family Pseudocheiridae; genus Pseudochirops; species Pseudochirops corinnae. The sequence continues at coordinate 140,899,229 of CM053588.1, forward strand.
TGAGCTAAGGCCCTGGGGTTGAGGCGGGATGGGGGTGACGGGGGCGCGGCACTCAACAAAACTAAGGAAAACTTTAAGAGCACAGGTCTCCAAGGACCCTCAGAAGGGTCCAATCTCTCTAATCGAATCTCCTTTTATAAATGAAGACACTGAGCCCCAGGGAAGTTAAGAGATTTGCTCAAGGTCACACAATCAGTCAGAGACAAGTAAAGGCTGAAGAAAAATTTGAAACCAGGAAGTTAAAAATTAAAAAAAAGAAATCATCATGTTTCCCCAGAATCTCAGATCACTTGCTACAGCAGACCTCAATTCGACAAGCATTTATTAAGGGCCTGATACATGAAGGCACTGTGTTTGGTGTTTGGGGTGCAAAAACCAAACAGTGTCTGCCCCAAAGGAGCATACACTTAACTTGAGGGATGTAATACATAGCTAAGGAAATAAAAGGTAGTCTGAGGAGGGAGAGAGTATTAATAATGGAGTGAGACACAGAGGGCTTCACATAAGCCGTAGTAACTGAGGGGAGCCTGGGAGAAGGCTAAAGGTTCTAAGAGGTGTCCATAGGGAGGAGGCAATGGAAGCAGCTTTTGGGGGTGCACAGAGACAGGAGATAGAATGTCCAGACTGGGCTGGCAGTGCCTTAGTGAAAGGTACAACCTCTCATCCCTCCTAAATCAGAAGAAGCATCTCTTAGGATGTTAAGGATGGGTGATGACGTCTGAAGCAGCCACAGACTAAAAATGGAGACCACTACAGAGAGTCTGAGTAGACAAAGGGCAAACATGTTCCTCAGTCAATGAGCATTTATTACATGGCTGTTAAGTGACAGGCACAATGCTAAGTGCTGAAGATACAAAGATAAGCAAAAGACACCTCTGTCCTCAGGGAGGTTACAGTCTTATGGGGGAGACAACTTGAAAACATCTATGTACAAACAAGCTCCATACAGGATAAATGGGACATAATAACAGGAAGGCACTAGCATTAAGGGAGATTGGGAATGGTTTCCTATAGAAGGAGATGTTTTAGCTGAGACTTGAAGGAATCTACGGAAGCTGGGGGTAGAGATGAAGAGACAGAGCATTCCAGGCATAGGGAACAGCCAAGGAGGCCAAGGGCACTGGATCAAAGAGAAGGGGAGGGAAGTAACTCATAAGAAGGCAGGAGGGGGCCAGGTTGCAAAGAGCTTTGATTGCCAAACACAGATTTGATGTTGATCCTAAAGATGATAGGGAGCTACTGAATGGGGAGAGTGACATGGTCAGAGCTGCACTTTAGGAAGATCACTTTGACAACTGAGTGGGAGATTAACAGGAGTGGGGAGAAATTTGTGGCAGGGAGACCAACCAGCAGACTATTGAAATAGTCCAGGCAGGAGGTCATGAGGATCTCTGGATGTGGGAACCAGAAGCAGGAAAAAAGAGTAAAAGAATGGGTAAGTGAGGAGAGGAAATTGGGCTTATTGGGTTTGCATCACGGAGTGTGCATCTTACCAAAGGCTTAGGCAGCAAATCATCTCAGGCAACATCGACCATCCTTATGTTCTAGTCTTCTAGTAGGAGTCCCCAGATCATGGACTAGAAACCCATTTGGTGAATCTAGAGAAATCACTCAAGGCCTTGTTTCTTTTACTTTCTTCCTATTCAAACCCTCTCCATTATCCACATTGGTGGTCTAAATGGGGTCCTGGAATAGTAGTACTGGTAGTGACTTGTTGTGGGTGGTGGTGATGGTGGTGTTGGTGTTGGTGGTGGTGTTGGTGTTGGTGTTGGTGGTGGTGGTGGTGGTGGTGGTGGAGGTGGTGGTGATGTTGGTGGTGTTGGTGGTGGTGGTGTTGGTGGTG
>CM053588.1:140901571-140929370 GCA_028646515.1 Pseudochirops corinnae
GGTGGTGGTGGTGGTGGTGGTGGTGGTGGTGGTGGTGGTGGTAGCAGTAGTGGTAGTAGTAGTAGTGCTGGTACTGTAGTAGTAATAGTAGCAGCAGCAGCAGCAGCAATAAAACTCTCAAACTAGAAGAACAAATCAAAACCACATGGGAATAGAATGAAGAACATATCACCTTTGCCATCCTGCCTGTGGCTGTAGTTGTCCCAAAGATGCTTTCAGTAAACCTATGGAAAATGAATTTGCATCTCAACACTTTTATTCAATTTTTAAAAAAATCAATAATTTCATCTACTCATCCAATAATTCTCTGAATACTAAACAAAAAAAAACCAAACTTTTAGTAGGTTAGCAATTTGTCCAATGGACATTTCTATCTAAATTCCCTCAAATGTGAGAATGGTAACAGTAACAGTACACCTTATATCTGTACAGCACTTTTATGGATCTTACAAAATGCTTTCCCAGACATGATCCCATTTGATCTTCACAACATTCAGAGGCAGGCAAAGCAAGTATTATTATCTCATTTTACAGACAGGGAAACTGAGGCTTGGAGAGGTTAGATTGATCCGTCCAAGCCCACATGGCTAGTAAGTAGCTGACCTAGGACTAGAATTCAGTGCTTCTGACTAAGTCCTGTGCTCTTTCCATCATAGCATGCTGCCTCTCAAGCATATAAGTAAAGCACTCAGACATAAAGGAACCTGTGGGAGAAGACTAGGTAGCTGTGTCCCACCTTTCACTTGTCAGTTCTTTCTTTTCTCCTGGTAGCACTTGGTAAGACCTTCCCCAGAGTAGTAGTAAGAGATATCATGGCATGAGAATAGGATCAAGCCAAGTCAAAAGTGGAAAAATAGACGGGGAAGAAAACTTTCCCTCTTTTCTCCATCGGTGCCATATGCAGAGAGCAGTTAAGAAAGAAGTGAAATGGTGTAGGGCCAATGCCTTTCTTGGCTGAGGGAGTGTTTGCATTTCCTTAAGCTAGCTCAGTAGCTCTTTTACTCTTGTCCCTCTTGGGGCTGAATGTGAAGGATTTACTGCACTCTGGAGAGAACCAAGTAGATGAATACTGTGGGAGCAAGATCGGGATACCAGCCAAAGGGGAATTCTTCAGGGACCCTAGAGGAGCTTCTTATAACACTTTGCCTGTTCCTGACTAGAGGCACTAGTCCAAGGAGGAAGAAAGTCCAGATTCACTCCCATCCAACTGAATGACTTCAATAATCATGGTTTACTGTGCCTTCCAACAAGAGCTCAAATCTCAACCACACCTGGAATTAAAAGATCTGAAAATGTCTTTGCTTACAAAAAATCTGTCTGGCCACAATATATATCTAGGACAGAAAATGTTGGAACCCACCTAGAAAACCTGGACAAATTGATGATCTATATTACTTTTCTGTAAGACTGCTCACCCAATAAAAGCTTCATTTATTTATACAGGGAGAGGCAAGTCTGTATCCCATCTGTTAGCACCTGGGCTGCAGGGAAAAGAAAATTACACCTATTTTGTATGTCTCAGTATGATGGCCAACAGCATTCTGTTAAGGATACTTGGGAAGACCTTTGATAGCCAAAGTAAGGAGAGGACATTTTGCTGGGGGTGGCCATCTTTGCCCAGAACCAGGATCCCTAGGAACATGGGAGCCCTTAACTAAATTTTTATTACCTATCTCCCTCCTTGAATTTTTCAGATTTGGACTCTCTCATGATTTTTTCCATTATTCCTCATCAGGGCCAGTCATATCTCTTTGCATCCCAAGATCATAAAGTTTCAGAAAGCTGGTGGCTTGAGATTCTCACATCAGAAATCAGTACATCATCTCATAGCTCCTTCATGTCTAGGTTATTCATACCATCCTCACTCAGACCTCAGGAAACCTAGAAGGAAAAATTGTCTATTATTTTAGAGATCCAATCTGCTTGGGTTTAAGGTGACCACAGAATCATAAGATCTAAAGCTACAGCTGGAAGGGATCAGAGAGGTCACCTGGTAGTTAAGTCCCACATTTTAAAAATGAGGACACTGAGGCTGAGAGAGACAACTTGCCAAGGTCTCAGAGATGGATTTCTAAGGTGACATCTTAGACCTAAGAATTAGGTCTCTTCTGAATCGCCAGTATAGTGGAAGATACACTGACTATAAGTTAAGCTTGTGCAGGGTTTGCCATTAACAAGTTGTGTGACCTTAGGAAAGTCACTTTCTTCTCTGTGGCTCATGTTCCTCTTCTGTGAAAGGAGGAGGTTAGACTAGATGAGGTCTAACTTTTAGCTTAACATTCCAGAACTCTGTTCCTAATAATTCTGTCCTTTGTTTATTAAAAGGATGTGTGTATGTATCTCTGTCTCTCTGTCTCTGTCTCTATGTCTGTCTCTCTGTCTCTCTTTATCATTTCTCTGCCTAGATCATGCTTCATCCTGTCCATCTTATGCCACTTTTCCTTCTAATTTTCCTAAGGTCTGAATTAGAATGGTATGAATAACCTAGACATGAAGGAGATGAGAGCTCATGTTCTGATTTCTTTTTTTTCTTTCTTTTTTTGCTTTTTGGCAGGACAATTAGAGTTAAGTGACTTGCCCAAGGTCACATGGCTAGTAAGTGTTAAGTGTCTGAGCCTGGATTTGAACTCAGGTCCTTCTGACTCCAGGGCTGGTGCTCTATTCACCATGCCACCCAGCCACTGCATGTGCTAATTTCTGATATGAGAATATTAAGCTGCCAGATTCCTGAACTTTGTACCTGTGATCTTGAGATCAAGCCGAACAGAGCCATGCAAAGAGATGCCACTGGCCCTATGGAGGAATAGGGGGAAAATTCTTGAAAGAGGCTGTTTCTAGAAGATATCTGGTTTTGCTATCTGTCGCACTGCCAGCTATACCCTACAAAATTAATATCCAGAGACCATGACCTGGAGGAATTAAGCCATTCAGTTTTGGACCTCCCTCCCTGGCACCATGCTGTCCTGAATGGTGAGAGCCCACTAGATATGTCACCGTGCTTTCCTGTGATCTATCTTCTTGCTGCCAAAAATGCCTCCACCTTGACCCTCTCCCCACACAAACATGTATACACTGATTTTTATCTTGCCCTGGGAGGATTAATCAGATCAATACTACTATTTCCAAGATAACCAGCCCCACTATCTCTCTAGCAGAACCTTTATAGTCCCTTGGATTAGGTGTTTAGTTTTATGGGCAGAGGAGGGCCAAGAAGTCTGAATGACTCTCAGTCCTCAACTCAGGAACTAACTTGCTGTGTAACCCCAGGCAAGGGACTTAATGTCTCTGAGCCCCATCTACTTAATGGGAAAAAAATCATCCGTCTTGGGAAAGCATTTTGACACGCTTGGGTAGAAGACACAGCAAGAGCACAAAGCGACAGTATTGTTGAGAATGGATTCACAAATCCCCATGTCTTTGGAGAGTCAGTCGCCCCTCACTAATGGGTTGTAGACTCAGCAGAACAGTGATGGTGGCTTCCTGTTCCCAAAGAGACAAAGCACCTACTTGCATATCATGAGAAGTGCCTTAAGTCTCCTGTTTACACGTTTGGCTGACTTGAAGCTAGACTCCCTCTGTGCGGATAAGTTTTGAGCTTAATTTTAAAGCCTCCTGCTCCCTGGTAAATGATTTTGCAATTCATTTCAGTGACACATTTACCATCTCACTCATCAGGCCTTGGGGAATCACACTCACCTCCAAACTGCCCAGGCTTGGATGCTTGCTAGGGAACTGCTGAGTCACCAAGGCAGAGGCCCGTTACCTGCCAAACAGAGCTTTTTTTAAAATCCAGGTGGATCCACCTTTCCGGTGTAGTGAACCTACAGGATTAACCTGAGGTTTTTCTATCCCTTTCTTCTCTCCCTCTCTGATGGGGAGAGGATGGAACATTTCCTGGGCTAGGAGAAAACATAGAGCAAGCAAGGGCCAGCTTAGGTCCCCCTCTCACTTTCCTCAGACTACCTCCTCAAGAACAGGCCAAGCAAATTCTCATGCTATCAAGTCACTTGCCAGTTTTCAGTGACTGACTCTCTTTACTTCTATCTCCTTTTTCTTTTCTTAGCTCCCCAAAAGACAGGTACCAGACAAATCACAGACTTATTGAGGCATCTAGGTGACACAGTGGATAGAGCCCTGGGCTCAAAATCAGGAAGCCTCATCTTTCTGAGTTCAAATGCAGCCTCAGACAGTTACTAGCTGTATGACCCTGTGCAAGTCACTTAATTCTGTCTACCTCTGTTGTTCCTTATCTGTAAAATGAGCTGGAGAAGAAAATGGCAGTATCTTTGCCAAGAAAACCCCAATGGGGTCATGAAGAATAGGAGACAACTGAAATGACTCAACAGCCAGAAGAACACTCAAGACAACCTAATCAATACCTTAACAAGTTATCACCTCCACAAAATCTCCGAGAAATGGTTGGCCAGACGTGGCCTAGAACCTTGAGATCAGAGAGTTAGAGCTGAAAGCGTCCCTGTCCCTAAAGGTTGAGTCCAACCCATTCATTTTACAGGAAAGGAAACCGAGGTAGAGAAAATGTCAGTGCTTTATCCAAGATCATACACATAGCAAGTGACAAAGGTTCAGGTTCTCTGACTCCAAAACCAGAGCTCTTTTCACTGCAACATGTTACTTCGTCTAGTGAAGGGAAGCACACCACTTCCCAAGTGCTCTTGGCAAAGAAGGGAAAAATCCTCTGTAGGAGCTGAGTGCAGGCATCACTCCCTTAGCTCACACTCTCATCAGCTGTTCTCCCCCACTATTGGATGCCAGTGACTAGCACCCCACTTCCATCTGACCACTTAATGTTGATTCACTTTTAAAAAGAGATTTTTTACTTAGAATATAGAGCATAAATAAAAGTATGAACATTTTCCCACAGCACTTTTGGGACCCTCTCCCCTATTCCACTTAAGTCTCTAGGAAAGTAGATTCATTCTTAGAACAGTTTCTACATAGCATTGGCCCCACCAAGTTCACATTGAGATGCAGCACTTTACCAGTGGCTGAGTTCTTGTCTTAGTTATTGCTGGACTGGATGCTGAAAACCACGAGTGAAGGTCACTCCTTTCTGCTTGGGGCATCACGGCTGTTCTGGTTACCAAAAAAACAAAAACAAAACCTAACGGACAACAAACCAAAACACATCCTGGAATGAATTCCAAATCCCAGAATCCTGATCTTTTGAAGCTAACAAGACTGGGGCCTCCTGATTAATGTTCTCAAAAGAACAAACCAAACACCAGGTCAGGCAAAGGACCGAGATCCGTTTTCAGGGGGCAACATGTTAGTTTTGGTGAGGAGACACTCAGCCTTTTCCTTCATAACATTGTCTCTCATTGAACACACTGTCTCTCAGCATAAATTTTAAAAAGGTCGTATTAGGAGCAATATAGCTGAAGAAGAAAATTACTCCAGTGGGGAGGGACCAAGGCCTTTTTCCTAACAGCACTGTCTATTGTTGAGAACGTTGTCTCTCAGTAAAGAAGTCATATTAAGAACAGAATAGTGGAAGAAGAAAATGACTGAGCTCTTACCACTAGACCTTTTTGAATTCCTCTGCAACCAGTCAAAGAGACTCCTATTCACTTCATGGTTAGTTAATTAGACCCAGTTGTAAAATGTCTACATCTGCTCTAATATTTCTCTAATGTATGTCCAATATGTGTCTTCACAACTCTCCTGGAAGTAAGCTCTTCAGCCCAAGGATTCCACGTGGGGAATTTGTCTCAGCCAAACATGCTGATATGTTTTCAATGTGCCAATCCCCATTACACTCTACTGTCTCAAACTTTTAACTAATTGCCTATCCTTGGCAAATTATTCAACTTTTTGGTGCCCCAAGACTATATTGGAGAACAAGTGCCTATTTACCCTTGGTTTCCTACACTGTCTAAAAAAAAAGTCTGTGATACTGGGGGCATGGCTAATAAACTATATTCTACAAATGGCTTCTGGGTACACCAAGTCTTATTTTGGTGAAAGCCAAATTGAGAATTTAGATCCTATGGGGGTTATTGCTGCAACTGAGAGGGAAGGTTACAGATCTTTTGCCGTCCTGGAGTCCAGACACTGGAAGTTTTTATGTTGTATTAAAACTCCAATTTTTTTTTAGGTTACAGTCTTTAAATTATAATGTGTGCTTTTCTTCTTTGGGTCAGATGAAGTTTGGAAGATTAGTCAACAAGCTTTTATTAAGCACCCACTATGTGTCAGAGTTTTTGGAACACAAAAATGAAAAGTGAAGTAGCCCCTGTCCTCAAGGAGCTTACATTCTATCAAGACAGCTGATGTGTACACATGGAAGTTTATGTTGGATAAAGAAATGCAGAATAAATGCAAAATAAATATGTAAGGCACTCAGGTATAAGGTAGTTAAGGGGGGAAGGCACTAGAATTTTTGACCAGGAAAGTCTTGTATAGAAGATGGTATTTGAACTCCATCATAAAGGAAGAGAGGAATTGAATTTGAAGCAGAGATGAGAAGATAGTCATGGTGGAAGGTCAGGGCAAAGGCACACGGTTGAGAGAATGTTACATACAAGATACTGATAAGAATCATAGTGAGATGAGGGGGGGAGAGGGAGGATACAAGTTAATTGAGGTAAATTTATGAAATATTGAATCCTAATAATTTTAAAATTAAGATCATATTCTGAGTGTAGCTTGTTACCTGGGAGACACATGGGCATTGACAATCACACTTGTCTTTCATCCTCCTATGACCATGTGAGAAACAGGAACGTTAATAGAGAAGAAAACTACTTGTAGCTTAAAAACAAACAAACAAACAAAAAATGGTTTAAAAGAACTGTCTGTAGTACCAGCAAAACTCCCTAATGTGTAATTCTTGATGACTTACAGAATGGAGGACTCCAAAAGTCTTCCAGCACCATAAAACCAGTAAGGTCCAATTAACCTAAAGCACTCTAACAGATGCCCTCATCTGGTCAAAATTAAAGATTTATAGCTAGAAGAGGCCTTAGGGGTCATCTAGGCAGAGGATCATAGATCTGAAAAAAAAAAAACCCACCTTATTTTACAGATGGGGAAACCGAAGCCCCCCAAAAAAGGAATGACTTGCTCAATTTTGTATAGGTAGTAGGCATGCCATTCCCCCCACCCCCAATATCAGCTTCAAATCAAGATCTTCCAACTCCAGATCCAGTGTTCTTCCCACCACACCACACTGCCTCTCCACAGGACATAGACAAAGTAGGCAAGTGGAGAGACAGGACAGCTATAAAGAGTTTTGAATTGCTTTATGAACTGCCACAAATAGCCTTAGGTGGAAGTAAGGTAGTTTACTATGCCATTGTACTCTGATTTACTTGACTTTTCACTTATTCTTACCCAATCTTATCTCTCCCATGGTCTCATCTCCAGGCCCTCCCTTTCATTCCTCATTGGGAGGAATCCATAGCCAAGCTATGAGGATTGCTCTTCCTCAGGTATTTAAGGGATCTAGAGACCAGCTGATGTTTCCCAAATTGGTATGAGTGCTTGAGCACTACAATCTGTAGAGTCATCTCTTCTTTAGAAGGCTGAATTTGGTTATATAAGCCATTGGAAGCAGTGATAATGTCTAATGTGTGTGTCATAATGTGATCTCAAGTGAATTACATGGCAACTTGATTTATCACTTCTCCTTGGCAGGAGGTATGCTGTGGTTTATAATCTTTTCCAATATGCAGGATGCTTTTTCCATTCAGATTATCAAATAAACCTGGTGCCTCAGAAATCAATTTAAGGGGTCCTAGAAGGTCTGGAATTTGATTCCAGGACTCCAGTCATTCAACAAAAATTAATTTAGAGATTACCCTAAAGCCAGGACTATGCTAAATGCAGTGGAGAATTCAAAACAAATAGAATAACTCACATTTACATAGCATTTCAAGTTTTCTGCAATACTTTCCTCACAATGATATAGGTGGTACATTTTACAGATGAAGAAACTGAGTTTCAGAGAGATGGATTGGCTTGGCCTTAAGAAGCTAGGATTCCAAACACAGGATTCAAAGTCAAGTCTACCAAATCCAAGCCAATCAATCAATCAGCAAACATTTGTTAAGTTCCTACTAAGTCCCAGACAAGAAACAAAAGTGTCACCACCTTCAAAGAGCTTAAATTCTATCAGGAGAGACAGTGTGTGTGTGTGTGTGTGTGTATGTGTGTGTATACACAAAATAAATAAAAAGAAATTTTGGGGGAGAAAATACATTAGCATCTGGGGAGATCAGGAAGGATCTCACATAGATGGTATCACTCAAGCCAGTCTTGGAAGAAAACTAGGAATAATTTAAAAAGTGAGGAGAGAGCACATTCTAGTCAAAGGGGCGAAAGTATACAGACTGGAGATGGATGATGGGGCAGCAAAGGAGAGGAGTCAGTTTTTCTCTTTTCTCCTTAAGTCCAAGGCCAAACTTTCAGACCAAGCCTTAGAAATCCCTTCAACTCCTGCTGATACCAGTTTTCCTAGGACTTGGTGGCTGCAGAGCCAAAGCAAACATTTCCCCATGCTCTGTGCTCTTAGAAATATCTCATCTGTTTCCAGCAGCAGATAAAAACTCAGCATATGAGGAATGGCAAGAAATATAAGATTACAAAGAGAAATTATGTATAGTAAGACTGCAAAAGCAGGTTGGGACCAGGTTGAAAAGGGCTTTAAACAACAGAGGAATTTATATTTGACTTTAGAAATATTAGGGATCTTTTGGAGTTGATGGGGGAGGGAGTGTATGTGGTCAGACCTATGCTTTAAGAAAACCACTTTAGCCACTTTGTGGAGGATGGACTTGAGGCAGGGAAACCATTAGGTTATTGTAGTAGTTCAGACAAAAGGATGATGCCAATGTCCTCTTCAAGAATGAAGATCAAACAAGATCAAACCAGGCAAGAGGACCTGAATTAAAGTAGTGACTATGTTAAGTAGAGATACAGAGATGGATATTGTTGGGGTAGAAATGACAAGGCTTGGCAACATCCCCTCTATTGGGTATAGAGGTTGAAAGAGTGTGAAGATAATCCTGAGCTTGTGCAACTGAGTGACTTTTCAGTTATGGTATGTTGGTTCCCCTCAACAGAAATAGGGAAGTTAGAAGCAGCTCAGGTGTAGAGGAATTCCTCTATCTCCTGAATCCCTTGGAACAAGCAAAATCCAATACTTTGCCCCTTACTGCACCAGCTAGGCTGTCAAGGTGTTTATTTTGATTGGGCAGACAAGACAGTGGATTGGTGAAATTCGTAACAAGTGTCTAACCATGTAGTACAATTATATAAGAAGTCATGGGGAAACACTAAGTCCTGGTGAAACGCAAAATGTGGGACTGGTAGACAAAGGGTGGGGTTGAATAAGGGTAGTTTCTTCTCAGAACAAGCCAATGTTGCCCTAATCCGGGTGAGAAAGAAGAACCAACATACTGCACAAAGAGCCAGCATTGTCCCCTCTGTAGTGGGAAAGATTTTTAGCCTTCTTGGGGACAGATCTGTGATGAAACTACCTCTGTCCTTTCTCCCCATCCACCTCATCCTCAGAAGTTGACAGACAACTCCCCACTCAGATCCATATTACTGCTCTGTAGTAGTGTATGACAAAAGTGGAATGAGAAGATTGATCCCTACAGATTTAATACACCTTTTCCATTTTCCCCACCATCTGCTGCTTCAATTTACTATCCATGCCCCTATCTTCATTTGCTTTAGGTAAAATTAAGATATAAGTAGAAGCAAACAGAGACTTTTCCAAACTGCATTATCTGCTATTAGAGTTCTTTCCCTATTGCCTTCTTCTAAAACTAACTCCATTTTCTCTCAGAAATGAGGAAAATGGTTTTTCTGATCCTTAGGGGTCAGTGTGAATCTAGGCATAGCAGTCATTCTAGCAAGGCTTGGACTGGTTGCTCAGAGCTGGCTCTACGGGCTTAGAAAATTTTGCTAATTTTACTTGTAATCTGTATTTTGGGGCTTTCTAGCCTTTCAGAGAAAAGAGGGCATGTGAAACTGGCACCTTTGCCCTCAGCTAAAACCCTCAAGAGCTAATCTCATTATCTCCGAGAAGACAGATGGTTTTGAACTACATACATTTAGGTTGTGTTTCACCCATCTATTTCAGGTTCTATGCCTTCTTAACAGTTCTGGCGTCTGGCTGCCCTTGAGGCACATGAATTCCTTCTTTTAGGGTAGGCTTCTGTCTTGAGGAGTATAATTCTTTCTAAGGAAAGATCTTTCCTAACATGTGAATTCTTACTGATGAAATCCATTATATGATTCCATCTCCTATAGCAGAGATATAGTTCCTCTCTTTCGGGAATGTTCTCTAGCAGAACACTTTTCTCCTTTTAATGTGAAACTTCCCTTCTACTTCACCCATCCAAATCCCCCCTTCTGTTCTTATCCTATTTACCCACAGCTCCCAACTGTTATTGAGAAATTAGCAGCGGCATTATCTCTACATTGTTCATCATTACTAACTAAAGGCATTATCATCTCTTTATCATTCACCAGCGGACTTGGTAGTGGGTGAATTCCCCACTTCCTATTGTGTCATCCCCGCTACAAAAGATACCAATTTACTTATAGAGGTCACAAGATTTAGCCTATAGAATATTGATTTCAAAACTCTGATCTTCTTCCCTCCTAAATAATTTCCTCACCTCCAGGTTGTTTTGTGTTGTTTTTGTTTTGCTTTGCTCTGTTTTGCAGGATTGTCTCAAATGCCTCTCTTGTTAAAATTCAATCTGGTTTGCAGGTTATGAGTTTCCGCTTGAGCTCCTTTCCTTTTTAGACTATATTATTCCATTCTTTTCTCTGATTTCTTATTATTACAGAATAATCCTAAGTTATTTAAATCACCTTTCCTTCATATTTCAAACTCCTTTTCCTGTCTCAAAATAGTTTTTTTTAAACAAACACATTTGTTATTTATTGTTAAGATTTGTTTTTTTTTTAATTTGTGAGATCCAAATTCTCTCCCTCCTTCCCACCACTCCCTCACTCACTGAGAAGGCAAGCAATATGATGCCAATTACAAATGTGAAATGATGCAAAATATATTTCTATATTAGCTATGTTGCCAAAAAAGCAAGAAAAATAAAGTAAATAGACAGACAGACAGATGGATAGACAGACAGATAAATAGATAGATATTTTAATCTGTACTCAGAGTTCATCAGTCCTCTTTCTGAAGGGGAATAGCATTTTTTGTCATGAACATTATGGCATTGTCTTGGATCCTTATATCAATCAGAGTAGCTAAGTCTATCAGAGTTGATCATTATTACAATAGTGCTATTACTATGTGTAATGTTTTTCTGGTTCTGCTCAATTCACTTTGCATCAGTTCATATGTCTTCCCAAGTTTTTCTGAAACCATCCTGCTTGTCATTTCTTACAGCACAGTAGTGTTCAATCACAATCATATACTACAGGTAACCCGGTGCTGCCAGGAGCCTGATCCCATCCCTCCTTCTTTTTCCTCCTCCTCTGAGAACCCCTGCCAGATGTCCCTACTTTCCCTGATTCATGCTCCCACACTCACACACTCTCCTGAGATCTTGTCAGTCTCACAGCATCCCCCAGTAGTGGGATGGCAAAATGAGAGGCAAAGGGGATTTCAGAGGCAGAATTGGAGGCAGTGGTGGGCTCAGAATATAAAAGCATCAGGGACAGACATAATCCACTTAGAAAGACTATCTAGACTGAGAAGTAACCCCTGGAGGAGGCAGGGTATAGGAAACAACCACTTAAAAAAATTTATGTTATGTGTTCCACTAGGTTTTCTGAAACTTAAATGAAGGAAAAAAATGCTTATTTCCCTGGATAATCACACCTTTCAGCCAGAAGCACATCCTGGGCACCCATTTTTAGATCTCATGTATCTTCATGGTATGTATCTTCATAGTATCTTCATGGTACTCTTAATTATACTTGTGAAAATATTCCTAAACACCCTGAACAACAGCCATGAGAAGAAGGAACACCTAGCAAATTTTTTCTGGAACGTTTTTGCATGTCCATAGTGCTCATTGATTTCTTGCTTTTGGTGAGCTAATCTTTTGTAGCCTATTTCCAGGACTTTGCCCTTTGGGGCATTAGAGTTACAAAATACCATATCTGTCTGTTACTTTAAATTATGTCCTTTGCCTCTGGCTTCCTGCATTGTCCAGTTTTCCTTCTAACAGGTCTAGATTAGGACCAGAACATCTCTCAGACATCAAAGGTCTCACACTTCTGTCAAAATGTCTTTTATTTATTTTCAGTCATTTTAATTTGGATTCTAGCCATTGCGTATGTTTTAGGAGACCTGGTTATTTATGTAAGCCTGAGCAAACACAGTCTTTCTCCCTAGCAGATCCCTTTATATATTAGCATTCAAAGATTCTGTCTGTTAACATGCATGGAGTGTGTCCTGCTGTTGGTTTTTGCAACTTGTTCTGAAGTCTTGATGCTCATTCAGTCCATTCACATCACTTCCTATGTGAAGAAGACTGCCCTGTACTGTCCCATTGCATCAGTTTGGGATCACACTATCATCTATAAAAAGCAGCTTTTGACCAAGTTTCTGATTTGTTTTCTTGGAACCTGGCTCCTATTTATTTTACTTCAGATAATCATTCTGTGTCTGGACGTACAGATTCTAGCTTATGTAGAGGAGAATGTTCCCTGGTTATATTTTGTTAATAGCTTTCTCATTACTGCAGTTTGCTGGTTTAGGAATCTAGAGCTTAAGGTAACAGAAACATTTTTATACATGAACCAATTTGTCAATTGGAAATTCTGCTTTATCCCATTCACATTTTGTCATACTGAGCAAACTGAAAAAGCTGCGGCAGTAACGGTCTGTTAATTTGTTGCTGCATTGCATAATTAAAGCCAAGAGTTCATTCCATTGTGTGATTATCTTTGAAAATGGCATAGACAAGGAAATCTGAGTATGGTCATCCAAGGATGTTACATACTAGTACTGGTCACGTTGATGTTTGGGGCCATAAGCTTAAATGCATGTATAGGATTTGGATCCTGAAAGTGGAAAGATATCATCCCCCCAATATTCCAACAAATTGATCACCTTTTTAGAATTCACAAAACAAGAAATATTCTTTTAAAATTTTAAAAAATTATTCCAGGGAATTTGATACTTTAGGTGAAAATTTGTTCCAGAGCTCAAAAGTAGAGGTAATTTGATTGGGAAGATTGATTTCATTAATGTTTATGTTATCTAGGTACCAAGTCCTGATGTAAATCAGAGACTTATTGACAACTTTGTAGGCACACGGTCTTTATTAAACATTTTCCAAAGGATTTAAAAAATAAAAAAACCATATACCATAACTTGTTTAGCCATGCTCCAATTGTTTCTCTCAGTTCCCAATTTTTTGCCACCACAAATAGAGCTACTATAAACATTTTTGTATAAATAGGTCCTTTTCTTTTTCCTTTGATCTCTTTGGAATACAGACCTAGTGTTGCTGGTTCAAAGGTTATGCACAGTTTCAACATTTGTTCCTTGTTGCTGAAATTTGGGTTTAATTACCTGACAGGGTTTTTATTAGAATCAAATGAGGTGACATATATAAAGCCCAGTATGGTTAGCCCAGTATAGTTATTATAGAAGATAGATTAAAATTGTTTAATGCTTACATTCTGTAGAGTTTAGAATTATTTATCTAGTGACAATAATAATAATAATAGCCTTTACTTATTGAAAGAAATTCTCCATCATGTATTCAACTTTTTCCACTCTGTTGTTTGATAGTTAAACAGCTCCAATTAACAAAATCTTCTTCATGGATGGTGGGAAAAGAAACAGATACGTGAGAGCAACCTAGGTCTCTCCAGGGGCAGAATAAAGAGTTCTACTCCAGTTACATTGCTAAAATCCTAAAGCAAATCCATTAAGATTTCAGTGAGTATAACTGAGTTCTGGATGCCACGTGCCATTAGATAATTGGCTGTCTGAGCAGGCCACTCTGCAGTTGGTCAGGTTGTCTCTCTATAACCACAGAAATGTGAAACTGGCAGAAAAATCCTTGAAGCACTGAGATAGATGTTCCTGGAAGAATGGATATAAGCCTGCTGCCCTGAGACCTAGCTGAAAATGGAATCAAATCGCTTTGTGGGCAATGGTAATTAACAAATCATATTCATGTTTTTTAAGGGCTATGTAGCAACTAGGTGTACCAGGAGCTAGAAAGCTGGACTCAGATTCATGAAGACTTAACCAGACTTTTCTTGAAACATCTTCACCAGGGAAGACCCATGGGAGACGAAGACTACAGCATTGCCTAAACCAGAAATACTGAGACCACTTTTAAGTGGTTCAAATACATACTCAGCAAGGAAGGTAAAAGACAACAGTAAATGTCCAGGAAACAGAGGTCAGGAACAAAAAAGGTCAGATCATCCCATTCAAAAATATCCTAATTACAAAAGGTCTCTCATAAACAAAATAGAGGCCTTTTACAACTATGGTGGGGAAGATTTCTTTACCAAAAAAAGAGAGAGAGGATGCCAGACAAAATGGACAGTTTTAATGACAAACCATTGACAAGCTTCTGCAAAAACAAAATCGATGCAGCTGAAATCAGAAGAGAAATAATTCATAGGATTATAAATTTACATCTGGAAGGAACCACAAAAGTCATCTAGTCTAGCCAAGTACCCTTGTTTTACAGATGAGGAAACCAAGGCTTAAGGAGTTTAAGGAATTTGTCCAACTGGGAAAAAATATCTGCAACAAGTTTCTCTGATAAAAATCAGATAGTCAGGTTATGCTGGACAGTAATTGAAACCTATACAAACAAGATCCATTCCCTAAGAAATAGGCAAAGGATACGAACCTCAAAAGTCCTAAAAAGAAGAAATCAAGCTATCGATAAATAATATAAAGAAAATGCTCCAAATCACTCGTGATAAGAAAGATACAAATTAAAACAACTCTAAGGCCCCATCTCATTTACCCATCAGATGAGTAAATGTAACAAAAATTGAAAGTAAGGATTGCTGGCAGGAACGTGGGAGGACAGGCGTACTCATTCATTGCTGGTAGAGAAAAATTGGAATTCTATCCCCAAAGTCAATACGCTGTGCATACCATTTGATCTGATAATATCACTATGAGGTACATATCCAAAAGACATAAGAGAAGGAATGAGTCCATATGTAAAAATATTAATAGCAGTACTTTTTGTCATAGCAAAGAATTTGAAGCTAAAGAGTCATTTATCAAACAGGAAATTATTTAACAAATTATGGTATATTAGTATAACGGAATATTACTGTGAGAAATGACAAAAAGAGCATATTTAGAGAGACATGGGAAAATATATAGGAACTGATGCAGAATGAAGTGAAAAAAAATTTGTACAAAAAATGCAACATTGTAAAGAAAAACAACATTGAAAGTCTTAAGAGCTCTAAACAATGCAATGACTAATCAAACTACCAGGATGCTTCCCACTTCTTGACATAAGTGTAAATGAGACATATGTTTTTGGCATGGATAATATGTGGACCTGTTTTGCATCACTGTGCCAACTTGTTATAAGTAAGAGATTTTAAAAGCAGTTGTTTTGGGGGGTTTTCTTTTGGTGGTGGGGGAAAATTGAAGAGAAAGGAACCTAGTGATGAGGAGAAGGAAAGAAGGAAGGAAGGAAGGAAGGAAAGAAGGAAGGAAGGAAGGAAGGAAGGAAGGAAGGAAGGAATATAAAAAAGAAGGAAAAAAGGAGAAAAGGGGAAAAAAAGAAATGAAGCATTTAAAAATGCACAGAAGAGAACAGAAGGTGGTTTAGAGGGAAACAGAAACAAGTGGGACAGTTTTTGGAACTAATGAGTTTAATTTAAATATACCTTTAAAATAATACAATATAGCTGTATGTAATGAGATTTATGGTTTCATATATGATATTCTTTTTAAATCAATCGATAAACATTTATTAAGTGTGTACTATTTTCCAAGTACTGTGCTAAGCCCTGGGTATAAAATTAATAGAAAGAAAAACAATCTTGCTCTCAAGTAGCTTACAATGGAATCTAATTTTTGGTTCCTGTTTGTATATAGAAATGTTCAGAGGTTTCGGTGTTTGTCAAGGTTAAAATAACAACAAAATATCTTTTTTTAAAAAAAGATTTCTAACCACCAGATATGCCTAGCAGCTATCAGCCTAAGCACGCTTCACTCTCCCAGCCCAACAGGAAAGAGACAAGGACAGAGTCTACTCAGATCAAGCCTCTCTCCGTCTTCCAGGACCAATTCAAAGTGAGGTTTTCCCTCCTACCCCTCCTCCCACACTCCCTCATTTGACTCTCCTATCCCCTTTTCCTGTATTACAGTGGAAGAGGAGACTTAACTTTAGGTACCTGTGATTACAGCCTAGGTTCCCTCTAGATGGAAAGGAAAGTGCTGGATTCCATTTTAAGATTCCCCACCCGTTATGAGATTTATCATTGAGAGTACAAGTAAAATAAAATCAGTGTAAGTTTGCTCTGCCCATAAGTGACTTCCAAACTACCAAGCTGGTGGAAGACCCAGTTCATGTGATCTGTGAGATAAAACCTTCTTAGAACTTCTCCCTTCGCACACTTAAGTAGAACCACAGAGATATATATAAAGAACAGAGATTCATTTTTTTAATCTAGAAAAATCAAGTTTAACAATATCACTGAAACTATAAGAAAATTGCTAAAAGGAAAACAGAAACCATTGAGGTTAAATCTCCTTCTGAAAGGCTGGGACAAGGAAAAGGGAAGAGAAAGGGAACTGGACAAAGGGTTTTCATGGCTGGAGGACAGTTCCTTAAATACTTAGTTCGTGCCTCCTGGTGCAGTCACCGCTGTCCAATTGGTTCCAGGTTAGCCAATTAGCCAAATGGGTGAAGCTTCTGGTTAGCCAGATAGATGGAGCTCAGTTGCTTTCAGGAGCATCATGCCAACACTTTGTTGGGCAGTCTCCTCTCAGCTGCTTCTCCTCCATTTCTCCTCTCTGGTGCCATTGGGGGTGCTTCTGTTATTACCTGCTCGGAAGGGAAATCAGAAGCCTTCTCCCATCTTCTCTAAAGCAGTTCAAAGTTGCCACAAGCATGTCATATAGCCCTCCAATTTTAAATCATAATAAAGCTCATCACTAAAAAGATAAGCCAAAACTACAAATCCCAAAATGCTTAGCTCAAAATATTTACCCCATGAGGTTTTTAGTACTGGCCATGGACTATTAGGGAATGTTAACAATTTTTTTAAGTACTTGGAAGCTCCGATTTCTAGCCTAATTTCTTTCTGCTTTCTAACCCAATTTTCTTTCTCTTTTGAATCATTTTTCATTTTCTTGCCTTTGTTCTGTGATCTCTCAGGAATACACAGAATTCCCTCTTTTTTTTTCTTTTCTTTTTTTGGAGGGCAATTGGGGTTAAGTGACTTGCCCAAGGTCACACAGCTAGTAAGTGTTAAGTATCTGAGGCTGGATTTGAACTCAGGTCCTCCTGACTCTAGGGCCAGTACTCTATTCACTGTGCCTTCTAGCCACACCAGAATTCTCTTTTTCATTAAGTAATTTTGCTCCATATGATAATATTCCCAGCTGTTTTTTTTTCCAGTTCTCTTGTGTCTCCAGCCAACTCTGTTGCCCATATTTTATGTCCTCGGCCTCCTCCAGTCACTCTCTTTTTCCTTTGTGTGAATGGGCAGAATCAGAGATTACTGCCTCCCTTGGCGTAAGAGGAGACTCAGGTTGAGTCATTCCCATGGGTCTATTGTCAGGAATCAATCCTTGAATCACAGGCCTCAGAGTTTGCTTGTACCCACTGCACCTGGTGCAAAGTGGGTTGGAGGATAGACATGCTGAGTAGGAGTTCTAAGTATTTAAGTGCTCTCATGGTATTCCATGGTATTTTTAACTCCTATAATGTTTCTGTCTTATCGTATGGATTCACCATTAGTTCCTATAAATCTGGTTCATATCTCCTTTTTATAGGTTTTTGGATTGCTGAGGGCTAAGGAAATCTATTCCTCTGCCATCTTGCCAGTCATGTAATTCCTTTGGGTTATTTTAAATTTAGATTCCTCTGAGATGTGGTGTTCCATAATTCATATCTATATGATATAAGTGGGAGAATGTTTATATTAAAAAGATACAGGCTTTCACATTTGCATATGGTTTGAAATATTGAAAGCATTATATGATTTCCTAAATGCAATTCAGCTAAATCTTCTCTTTTACTTAATTCCAGGCCCAGCTCACTATCTGTAGCACTTACCCAAAATATGAATATCACTGGACTAACTTAATGCATTTCACATCCTTCTGCAAGTCATAATATGGGTAAAAGACTTTTTAAAATCTATTCTTCAAGTTGGTTTGACTCCATCAATAAACTTTTAACAAGTGCCTACTGTGTGCACAAAGACAGACTCAGATGCCTCCTTAGTGCTCTCAGAGAGCTCATGTTCAATTTCTTCTTTAATGCTGTGATTTCACTTAGGAAACGGGAGTGTTCTGGAGTTCAGTACCATTTTCAGAAGGATACATCTGCAAGAGGAGTATCTGGAGAACCTCTGTTGATAGGAAAACCTCTTTTGTTTGCACTTTCCATGACACTAGCAAACATATTGTAGTTATGCCATCAGGAAAACAACTCACCCTGGCTAAGTACTACTGTGCCGGGTCTTTCTCTAGGGCTCTGGCAATGATGCTTCTTTCTCTGGCTAAGTGTAAACTGAAGTTCTGTCAAGCATGGACAGCAACAAGATGTAGCAAAGTGGTTTTGGCACCAACATGATGATGAATCCTTCACCTAAAACTAAACTCAACTTCAGAGATTTATGAGCTGTCAAAGAAAGTTTGGTTTTCTTTTCTTGCTTGGTCAGGCTAAAAGGACCCTTTAGGCTGCTCCAAGACAGTGTACTGGGGGGACTGCATCTTCTATTTCTTTGTAACCTCTATAATATTTAGCATGGTGTTACTAACAACCCAATAAGTACTGTTTAAGTGTCTTAGAAGGGGAAATGGTCGTTTTCCAGCACTATGTACAGAAATCTTGTATTAATGGAACCCTAGAAAGAGTTATGGGACAAGTGAAAATGTAGAATTTACTATGAGTGCAGACCATGCCTTCTCTCTCTCTTCTTTCTATCAATGTTGCTAGTTAGCTTAGCTAGCAATTAATATCAGGTTAGCCAGCAATGATTTTAATTGGTGATAATTATGATTTCTAGCTAGTGAGATGTTAGCAGACAGCTCAGCTATCCAGTGAAAGAGGCCAGAGGAATCCTGAAGAACACCAGACACCTCCTTCTCATCTTCTTCCTCCACACCACTAAGTTATCCAAGGTCTAAGGTTTCCAAGAATATGAAGTATCTGCTTTTGCTCCAGAAAAGCTGGTATAAAAATAGATACTATGAAAGGACTAGTCTCAGAGATGGGAACCTGCAGCCTCAAGGTCACATGTGGTCTTCTAGGTCCTTCAGTGAGTCCTTTTGACTGAGTCCAAGTTTTAGAGAACAAATCCTTTTATTAAGGGGATTTGTTCTGTGAAGTTTGGATTCAGTCAAAGGTCCACACTAACAAACATATTTTCATTATGTAGCTCTAGATCAGCAGTTCTCAACCTGTGGGTCACGACCTGTTTGGGGTCGAACAACCCTTTCACAGGGGTCGCCCAAGACCACCGGAAAACACATATTTCCGATGGTCTTAGGAACAGAGACAAAGCTCCTCTATCTGTTTCCAGGCGGGTCCAACCACATGCAAATACGCCCACATACAAGTGTTAAAGGGTCGTGGCATTAGGAAGGTTGGGAATCACTGCTCTAGAGAAAGACCCGGCAGGGTTTAACCAGTGAATTGTTTTTCTGATGACGTAACTACAATATGTTTGCTAGTGTAGCCCTTTGACTAGAGGACCTGGACTAGAGGGTCCCATGTGGCCTTAAGGCTGCAGGTTCCCCACCCCTGGACTGGTGGGTAGGGAGAATTCTGCAAAAGGGGATCTAGGCACCCATAATGCGGCAATACTCTTCAATGCCTAACCCTGGATTTTGTTTTGCTGACCTCCCTTACCCATTTGAGCAGCAGGAGCTGCCAGGCACCCAAGGAGAGTCTCTTGCCAATTCTAATGGAGTAATCTATTTTATAGTAGCCCTAGTTTCTCAGACACAAGATCACCTGAAAACATCTGAACTTCCAGGTGCATCCTTGAACTGAATAACAATAATTAAGAGCTTAGAGAGCTCTTTATGCTTTACTAACTCTTAAAACAACAGACTGTTACTCATTCCTGACACATTCTTCATTGAGTGAGCATTACTTCTATTCCCGTAGATTGGTCGGAAAAGGGCTCAAAATCAGCTTGCTTTTAATAGAACAAAGGATATGTGTATATGAGAAAAACCCTGGATTTGGGGTCAGAGGACCTAGGCTTGAATGTTGGTTTTGCTACTTGCTACTTGTGACCTTATGCAAGTTACATGACCTCTTGGGCCTGTAAAAGGAGAGATTTGGACAGCATGACTTCTTTGGGTCCTTCCAGCTCTGAATCTTTGATCTGAGGATTGTAGACCACCAGCTCCATTTGCTTCCACCTGCAGGTTTAAGAGAGCTTCCCTAGTTTGAATGAGGACTGGAAATACTTTTATTAGGACAAAAGAAATGTCATCTATTTTATATGGCATATTATAGACATAATAACATTAGAAAGAGGACAGCCTTGGTCACATAATGAACATTAATTTAGACCAGCCTACAGACTCTCTAGAAGACTTCTTCAGACTACCCATGACTGCTAAACTGTCAGAGTGTCATTCCCTTAAGAGAAAATGGTCCTTCTCTTACAGAGCTTCTAAATTTCTTCCCAGTACTGAAGCAAAACTCGTTATCGTTCTCTTTCATGTCTGGTTTTGGTTTTTTTTGTTTGTTTGGTTTTTTTTGTTTGTTTTTTTTTCTTTTCCCAGTGATCACTCACTGGTTGCAGCCCTTCTATATGACCAAACTGTTGTACAATGTAAAAGTATTTGCAGATCCTATACATGATTGCATGCCACCATGGGGGGGGGGGGGAAGGGAGGGGAGAAAATCTGAAACCCAAGTGATTGTGGAACTGAATCTTGTAAATTAAAAGTAAATGAGTAAATAAAAAAATAAATTTAAAAAAAAAAATAAAAATAAATTTCTTCCCAGTGAGGAGCTTTATTAGGTGGTGCGACATCTCAGGGGCATGCCCCTTGCTAAGATGTGGCAATCAGTTTGGAACCCTCTCTCTACACTACTCAGCAAGACTCTTTCTCTTCCCCACCCTAATCTTCACAAAAACAAATATTCCAGGCAGCATGTGTCTCTGAACATTTGACAGAGTGGCTTTAGGGGATCAGTTATTCCTCTTTGTCTCTCCCATTCCAAATGAGTCAACAATTGCTGTCAATTTATCTCTTACATTTACCCTTGCCATGCTATATGCAAAGACCTCCTGCTTTGTCTACAAGACTTGGATTCAGGGACAGTAACACTCATTCAATTTAAGTCCATTCAATCATTCAAATCATTCAAAAAGTGGGGGAAAGAAAGGCAACATGCTTTTATAGGGTGTCTTGTATGTGCCAGGAACACCACCAAGTACTTTTTACCATTACTATCTCATCTGGCCCTAACAACAACCCTATGAGGTGGGTCCCCATTGTACAGCCAAGGAAAGTGAGGTAAAGAGGGGCTAAGTGATTTATACAGGGTACAGCTACTGAAATTCTGAGCCTGGATTTGAACTCAGGTATTCCTAACTCTAGGCCTAGCACTCTATCCACCGAACCACCTAGCTGCCTACATTCCGGGCAGCATTTGTATTGATTTATTAGAAAGTATTTGTTAAGCACCTATTGCTCAATTCTGGGTATGCAAAGACAAAAATGAAACATACTCTGGCCTCACGAGCTCACATTCTATTATACTATGCCGAGAGTCCCAGTGATGGCTACCAGACCAAACACCAGTGATACCTGGGCTAATTGCTGCTGCCACATCTTCTGCCTAGTGGTCCATGATATCACTGTCTCTCTACTTCCATGATAGATAAGAATAGAACTGGCATCCTACTTTTGAAAGGGTTGTTGACCCTGATTCTAGTCAGTTTCCATATTCCTGTCCCTTCTTCCCATAGCTATCTGAGCCAGTTTTTCCATCACATAACTCCCCCACTCAAGATTTTGAATGGTTCCATCTTGACCATTTTGTCATGTCTAAAGTGCTCAGCCTACAAGTCAAGGCAGGCTATCTTCCATCCCTTCCCACATCTATGCAACCTATTTCTTTGCTATACTCCTCTGTTCTAGTCAGGGTAGCCTCTTAGAGGCCTTTTGTACTCATTTGGCTCATTCCTGTCAGTATCTTTGTCCATGATGATCTCCTTACTTAGAAAGCCGTCTACCCAATAGCTATCCATCACAGGATAAGATTTTTAAATGGAAGGGACCTTAAATATCATCTATTCCAACCTCCTCATTATATAGATGAGGAAATTAAAGTCAAGGAAATTGAAGAGACTTAACCAGGGTCATAGATAATAGTCATGTTAATCCACATTGATGTAACACTTTTCAGTTTACAGCACCTTACCACAACAGTGTGAGACAGATCATGTGAGTATTCTTGTTTCCAGTTCCTCAGATGAAGTGACTGAGGCCCAGAAATGAAGTTAACTTACTGGAGGACATACAGGTAGTAAATAGAAGAAGTGGGCTCTAACCTCAAGCCTTCTGATTCCAAATACAACAGCTCTTGACATTACGACACAATACCACTCACTTCAATACTGGGCCAAAAATATTCTTCACTCCACACTGACCACTTCCTTGTTCTTATATTGTGCACAGCTCTAGAGTGCTCTAGGGTATCTGCCAAACTCTTTGTCCCTCCCTCAGGCTCTTAGCCAGCTCGGTGTCACTTATGTTATGATTTGACTTTGCCTCTTTGTGGGTAATATGGAGTTCTTACCTAGGTCTAGAGGGTATACCTGCATTTTCTAGTCAGATTTCATGGCTCATTTGCTTCCATTCCGTTGACTACTCCCATCTGATTCTCAGCTGGTGTGTTTCACTAAAGATGGCTTACAAGACATCTTGTGTAAGGATTATTCGGAGTTCTAGGAATCAGTCTGAGCAGGCTAATATCAAGGCACCTAGCATGTGCATTCCCACCCAGCCCACACCTCTTCAGTGCCAGCATCATTGCCTCCAAGTGGCAGACAGAGGGACAGCCTGCAAGCTCAATGCTCCAAGCTAGAAGCAGGCAGGGGATTTTCGTTTCCAAACCATCATGGTGGGTCATCTTCACACTGAGACAATGTAGGAAGTTAGAGTGCCCTGGAGGGTCCCCCCGCAAGCAGTGCTAGTTGAACTGACAGTATTTATTGACTTTGTCTGGAGACTTTCCACTTCTGCTCTTTGGTTTCCAGTTCTCTTCATCTTGCTACCCAATGCATGGATTTAATTGTTCCTCTGTAACTTTAATGCCAGATAAGCCTGAGGTGGTACCTCTGACAGGTAGTAAAGCACAGATATCAGGGTCAGGAGGGTTGTGGGGTTCAAATGAGGTAATGGTCATAAAGCATTTTGCCAACCTTACAGTAGTTTGTTACATAAATGCAAGTTATTATTTATTATTATTATCATTAGCCTAAATCAGATATTGAGTCTGATGACTAATTCGTTTCCTGAACCCTCTACTCTTTTCCAGATGTTCTAAAGCAGCATTGCCGAGCAAGACAGGAATGTGCTGGTCAATGTTTAACAATGAGGCTCTTGCACACACACTTTTAAATTTAATCTGCATCACTAATACTTTTTTAAGTCCAGACAATCAACAAAACGAAAAAAATCCAGCCCTGATTTTTAGCGATTGCCTTTTTCTGCAGTGTAGATGCCCACACTGAACATTTAATAAGTGGTGCTCAGAACACCCTGATCACCCTCTATCCAAGACAGATGGTGAAGGGAAGACATCATGAGATTAAGTTCAATTTTTTCCAATCTCTTCCTTTATATTCTAACTCAGTCTTACTTAAAATCCTCTACCTTGTCTTTATCACTTGTACATATCACTATGTACAAGCACTACAGGCATGCTCCCTGGGTGTGCCCAGGTCCTTTGTGGAAGGGACATGAGTGCTACATTCTCTTTTCCTATTTATCCACTCATAATTCACTCATTCATTCACTCACTCAACAAGCACTTACTAAAAGTGCTGTTCAGTTGTGTCTAACTCTTCATGACCTCATTTTTCTTGGCAAAGATATTGGAATGATTTGCCATTTCCTTTTCCAGCTCATTTTACAGATGAAGAAACTGAGGCAAACAGTGTTAAGTGATTTTCCCAGAGTGTCAGAGGCCAGATTTGAAGTCACGAAGATGACTTTTCCTGATTTCAAGCGTAGTGAGCTTTCCACTGTGTCACCTGGCTACCCCTAAAGGTGCTCTACTAGAAGCTAAAGGATGCAGATAAGATGTGTTTCCTGACCTTAAGGAACATATCATCCAGAATGGATATAAATGTACTATTCAGAACCATAGCTAGGAATTTGTGCACCTGGGCCAAATACCAGCTGGTCCCACTTTTCAGTATAGGATATCATAATATGAATCCAAATAGCATGTTACTTAATTTCCCAATAAGTATTAACAAGGCTACACAGGAGATGCCTAGCTAACATAAAGCCTGTGTACCAAACTCCCGAATGTGTAAGATATACATTCATCTTCCTGAGGGTGGGCTTCCCCCTGGTTACAAGAATGGGAGACCAGCAGTGGGGGAAAGGTGGGTCTGGTACTTCTATGCAGAGCCCTGTTCTAGGTTCCGGAATAGGCATAAAGTTTAGAGAAGACAGTATACCTTGCCTCCATGGATCTCAGTTTAGTATAAAAATATGATATATCCACATATAACTACAATTAAAAAATACTATGCACATTAGAGTGATGCAAACCAAGTGCTAACTGAGGCCAGTGGGAGAAAGGCCAATACTGATGGGAAAAGTTAAAAGCAGGGAAAACTGAATAGAAAAGGTGACATGCAGGTTAGCCTTAGAGGAAAGATAGGAATGGTGGGGGGTGAGGGATGGAAGAGGCTTGGGAAGAGGAGAGCATGGTGGAGAGAGCATTCAAAACCTTTTGGCTTAAAGATTACATTAGTCTTCTTGTCAAAACAAACAAATAAATCCACTGAAACAGGTGAGAGGAGTCCCCGAGATCCAGAGATGTTCTTCTTGATTGAGTTTTCTCAGACTCTTAGCATTTAAGTTTAAGAAAGCTTGGGCTTAACAGATGGACATCCACTTAGTCCAAAATGAACCCTACCAACTGGTTATGAAGCTTTGCTGCATCTGCTCTTACCCTGTAACTGGGAGAAACGATCTAGTCTAGTCCAATATTAAGAGTAAAATTCTTTAAAATCACACACAGAACTCTCCCTTTCCTTTTCCCTCTCAACCAAAACAACAGCAACAAAAAAAACCCAAAACAAAGAAACCTAAACCAACCCCCCCCCCAAAAAAAAACCCCAACCAATTAACAGCATTAACAATGCATTCAGCTCTGTATATAGCCTCATAATTCCTCAACAAATCAGGCTATGTAAGGGTGTTATTGAGTACCGTCTCTACCCAGGCACTTTGTGTTGTCACCGCAGCGTACATTTTTCATCCAAGCTAAATACAGCAGGTGGGTGGGGTGTTTCCATTTGCACCATTTACAGGCCGCTGGGATTGTGCCTTGTCCCAAAGGGTTGGAAAGGGAACATGCTGACTTCAGCAGCCTTCTCCAGTGAAGTCATGGGGCACTGGATGGGTTACTAGAACCCTGGAAACAGAGGGTAGCCACCTCAACATCTTGCATCCCTGCCCAAACTCACTTCTGTACTCGGGATCAGAGACAGGGCCAGTGAAGCAGAGAGGAGATAGGAGAGAGACATTTCCATCCAAATTGAGTTTAGTCCATTTATGAGTTCATGAAAGAGCTGGCTAACTAGTCATTTCGTCAAAAGATGTTTTAGATAGAGGGAATAAATGCAAGTTATCTGCATAATCCAGTTGGTCTCAATTATACAAATATTTGAGGGAAAATGGAGTTCTTTTTGCTTGTCTATAAAATGAGGGAATGGTCTTTTTGAGCTCCTGACTTTCTAGATCTATGATCCTTTAACTCTAAAATCCTTTCCACTTGTCTATGACTCCCTTCCTTCCTTTTTCCCTTCCTTCCTTCCTTCTTCCCTTCCTTCCATCTTTCTTTCCTCTCTCCCTCCTTTCTTCTTTACTTCTTTTCTCCTTCCTTCCCTCTCTTCTTTCCCTTCTTCTCATTCTTCTTTTCTTCCTTTCCTTCTCTCTACCTTTCTTTCCTTTCTCCCCTCTTCCTTCCTTTCTCCCTCCATTCCTTTCCTTCTTCCCTTCCTTCTTTTCTTTTCCTTCTTCCCTTCCTTCATTCTTCTTTCCCTTCCCTCATTCCTCCCTCCCTCCTTTCCTTCCTTTTCTTTCCTTCCTTCCTTTTCTTTCTTTTCTTCCTTCCTTTCTCCCTCTCTTCCTCCTTCTATACCTCTTCTCCCTTCTGGGCCATTGGCTCCCACAGGCATAACTTAGCCCTTATTGGAGGCACTCAGTTGCAAAGAGACTTGATGGTCCCTACATCAATTAAGAAGAGAGACCTGGGCAAAGTGATATCAGGGATGAGATTGGAGAATTAGTCTCATTCTGAATTGGCAGTCCTAAATCTAGAGTTCTATCAGCTGGAGCCTGCAAGCCAGCCTATGAAATTGGACAGAGATGCTCCTCCTTTAGTAGAGATGAGAAAACCAAGATCCAAAGACATTGAGTACACACACACACACACACACACGCGCACACACACTCTCTCTCTCTCTCTCTCTCTCTCTCTCTCTCTCTCTCTCTCTCTCTCTCTCTCTCCCAGGATGGCATAACAAATGAGCAGCAAATTTTCAGCATGGACCCTTGCTCTTGCTTCACTAGTGAAATATTTCTGGAAAGCACCAGTCTGGATACTGAATTGGTGGTCAAGGCTAGATAACTCTCCCCCTAGACAACCCTCTCCCTGCCCACAACACACACACACACACACACACACACACACACACACACACACAGAATTGCTCAGTTGCTTGGCTCCTTTTCACTAATTACAACCTCCGGGTGCTGTTGTAGCGCCTGTTGCTATAAACATGTGGTCCATTTGCATAAGTATGTGACATTGTAAAAGTTCCTGAAAGATTTTATCCACTGAGCGGGCATGGAGCCCAGATTAAAGGCCAGGTAGAAAGACAATGTGTGTGTTATTTAGAAGGGAAAAAAACCCAAACAACTCTTGTTTTTGTTCCCCGTGCAGGTGAACAGCGAAAGAAATGGAAAATGTTATCTAATCCAGTGACAGCACCCCATGTCCCTGACTTGTCTTTATTTTGAAATTATTATTTTCTCTTTTTCTTACTTCCCCTGAGCTGTCCATTACAGCTAATAGGCCTGAATGAGGCTGTGATGATTATATAAAACAGTTTGTTTTTAAAGGGCAGTTTCTGAAATGCCCTATTAATCCAAATATATGCTGCCTATCCCCCTCCCCTTATATAAAATCTGAGGCTCATACAAAATATGAGCAAGGCCCAAAATGGCCATCACTTTTTATTGTATATGTATATAGTGAATGATGTATATGTATTATGTATACATAATGTATATGTGTATATCATAATAAAAATGGCCAACATTTATATGGCATTTAACAATGTGCCAAACACTATGTCAAATACTTTACAATGATTATCTCAT
>CM053588.1:140929870-140945143 GCA_028646515.1 Pseudochirops corinnae
TGAAAATCCTTCTTCAGCTCATCTCTAGCTTTAAGGCATTCTTCATGTTTATTGGAGGCCCCTGGTGGGGGCACTCTGGCTGTGCTCTCCTCCTCCCTCTCTGTCCCATGATCTTTCTTTTCCCCAAAGAAGGAATCTAGGGTTTGGGAGCTGTTCTTACTTTGCTTCTTATGCTTATTCTTACTCATGGTTGTTCAATCCATGATTTTTTTTTTAAATCTCTGTGGGGCTCTGCTTCCAGAATGGAAAGCTCTGTCCCAAATTGCTGGGGTCCTCCTGGCTGCCGTAGCTCTCAGGAAGATGCTGGGACCCTTCCTACTTACTTCCAGCTGACTGGGTAGTGAAGACTCCAAGACTGAGGCCTAAGACGGCAATCCAGATCCAGGCCACTCAACACGAGAGCACTGGCCTCAGAACAATTGCTTTGTCCCCCTGCTGTCTTCAGACTGCGGGCGGGAAGCTGCAACATGGAGGCGGGTGCAAAACCTCTGCCTTTCGCTTTTCTGCTCTGGAGGCCCTTTGGCTGGACTGCTTTACTCTCCTAAATTCGCAATTCCCACTGACCTAGTTCTGAACGCTGCTTGCAGCTGCCGCTAATCCACTCACCAGAGACGCTCCTCTGCTCCTCACGTCAAGCCACCCCCGGGGCACAGCTGCGGCTTCAGGCCAGGCTGGTTTCAGTTCACAGTGCTGATATGGTTCCTCATAGCTGAGCTGACTTTAGTGGGAAGTATCTTTGTGTGCGTTTTGGAGTTCTAGGATTGGTTTAGAGTCCTATTTTATGGGTATTTTGGGGTGGCTATGTGAGAGCTGCGATATGTTGCTGCTGCTACGCCGCCCCAGATCTTGGCTCCCAGATCAGTGTATTTTGAAAAAATATTCAGGTAGCGGTGCTAAGGACATGTTAGAAAGAAGCTAATATGGAAGAGAATCCTGTACTCAGCAATAGGATGGCAATTTGCTTACACATGTAAGGAGCTATTCTAGGAAACCAAATTCACCAAGATCTCTTCCTGCTCTTAAATTTAGTCATTCTATGACTTGAATTAAGCAAAGGTGGTCCCTGCCTGCTGGGTATTTTCCATCTAGGATCTTCTTTTCAATTATTCTTCTCTTTCCAGATTTTCTCTGTGACTACAGTTGAAGAAAAATTCCATTATTCCCTGAAGAAGCAATTTTTATAACGTAAGCAATTCTCCCCAACTGCCTCTTCTCTGTCCTTAAGGCTTTCATTCCTGTCTTCTTTTCCTCCAGTGTCTCTGCCACTGTCCCTTTGGAATAGAAGGGTGCCTTCAGGATTGACAGAGGAGGACCTGTAACCCCAATAAATGCTAATCCTATGTCCTAAATAGCACCTCGCACAGCACTGGCCAATCCAGCCAAGGGGTAGATAGAATTCCCCAATGATGTTAACAAGAAGTCTACAAACGTTTTCTTTTAAAAGTATAATTCATTTTATACTCATTGGAATGCATGGATCTCTACATTATTCATTAATGGATTTGCTGTGATATGATTCTGTATCTTTGGGTAGACATAATATTACTCTTAATCACAGTAGCAATGAAATTGCACTTGGCAATTTTCTCCCACTTGCTTGGAGGGCAGAAATTTCTGTGCCTGGCCCCATTTGGCCTTACCTGGGGCCCCTGGCCTACAACGCTGAGAGTTAACCCTACGAATATTAAGATCACTGCCTTACCAAGAGGGAAACTTGTTTTTAGCGTGTAAAAGACCACAGGACCATATCTGAAGTTGGAAGGGACCTTTGGGGCCATCTGATTCAACCCCTCCATTTTGTACATGAGGAAAATGAGGCCCCAAAGGTTCAGCAGCTTGCCCAAGGTCACACAGCTATTACATTGCACAGCTGAGGTTCTAATCCAGGTCCTCTGACACCCGATTCATTGTTCTTTCCTCCAGGTCTGAGTTAAGGGATTGCATCTCACAGGTGGCAACTTCTTAAATTCCTCAAGGGAAGCAAAGCAGGTGATTCCATTGAGGACAGATGTAGCTTGGAAACAGGAAACTGCTTATCCTGAGTCAGGCCCTTCAGCACATCTCATTCAGAGGAATCTCTGATTAATCTAAGAAAGATAACACTCAGACCCAGCCAGATCCAAGAAACCTTGGTGAGAATAAATAAACATGCTCCAAACAAGACTTTGCAAATCTAGAGGACGTGACAGGAACAGTCTCTCTGAATCAGGCTTTGCTAAGAGAAGAGGAAAAGAAAAATCCCAGAACCGAGTTTCTCTGAGCTGTGGTGGACTAGCCACAAGGAAAGCATCAGATGCCTCCAAAGAAGCTGAAACCAGTCACAGGCCTTCACACTAAAGGGAAATGAGGACCGATTCACCACATCCCTTACTTCCATAACTGGAACTCTGTCCACAGAGTGCAGGTGCTATTCCATCTGATGTAAATTCAATAAACATTAATCAAACTCAGTATTTATTAAGCCCCTACTATGCTCAAGATACCAGTGTAAACATGGGTAATTCAAAGATACATATGACACATATGTTGCTTTGGGGGAATTTGCAATCTAATAGGGTGGGGAGAGGGAAAGAGAGAAAGAAGGAAGGAAGGAAAGAAGCATTTATTATGCATTTATTATATGCAAAAATTATGCTAATGGCTCAGATACAAACAGAAAAGCAAGACAGTCCTTGTTCTCAAGGACTTCATGTTCTTATAGGTAAGAAAACTCATATGGAAGTTTTCAGTTGCAAGTCAGATGGAAAAGTTCCATGGTCCTTAAGGACCATATAAAGAGATCAGCAAAGAAAATGTTAGTGTCTTTTCTTTAATGCCATTTCCACTCATGAGAGGGAGGGAGAAGGACGGATGACTTTGATAACAGAAGAATGGGATAAGTACAAAGGACAGGTTACTTTCACCTGCAAGGTCGATGTAATGAAAGAGCCTGATTCGGGGGGTGGGGAGAGGTGTTCTTAGGCTTTCTTCATAACTGTAAACAGTTTTAGCTTAGTGTTAAATGTATTCGCTGGGTAATCTTGGGCAAGACTTTAAATTTCAGTTGATGGAGGGGGCAGGGACAGCCCATCCAAGGCACTGGAAATGGTATGAATAAAGGAACTGAGACAGGACAGGAAAGGACAAGAATGACAGATAAATCAAAGATCAGTTATTCGTCTGAAACATAGAGTCCATGAAGGGGAGTAGTAAGAAATAAGATACAGATCTGGGATGCAACAAAGAGGCCATATAGTCCAGATTACTCATTTTACCAATGAGAAAACATAGGTCCTAAGGAGATGAGAGACTTGCCCAAGGTCATGGAGATAGTAATAATTAGAAGCAGGATTTGTACCCAGATCTTCTAACCCTAGAGTCAATGCTCTTGTCATGATGCTAGGACAAATTATGGATGCCAAGACCAGGATTATATTACTATATTCACAAGTCAATGGAGAGCCATCAAAAGTTTTTTAATTGAGTGACATGACCAAAGTGTAATGTCAGGAAGATTACTGGAATAGCCCCGTTTGGGTGAGGGACAGATTGGGGAGCATAGATTGGCTAGAATGGAGGAAGATCAGTTTTAAGAGGCTACTGCACTAGTTTTGGTAAGAAGTGGTAAAGCCCTGGATGAAGTAAGGATACGAGAAGATGAGTCAAATATTTCAGAAATAGAAAACGAAGAATTCACCAACTGATTGGATTTGTAGGCTGAGTGACAAGGAAGAGTCCAGGAGAAGTCCAAAGTCACCAATCCAGTCGTTCGGGAGAATGGTGAAACCATTAACAAAAACTGAGAAGTTAGTGGAAAACACAGATTTAAGTGAAATGACAAGTTCCAGTTTAGACATGATGAATTTGAGGTGCTGGTGAAATAGCCAATCGGAGAGATCTAGCCAGGGGTTGGAAACACACTACTGGAGATGTTTTGCTGAGGTAACAATGGAAGCCGTGGGAGTGGACAATCATCTGTGAGAGCTCAGAGAAGAAGCTGCCCCAGGGAGCTGTTCAAAGCTTCCCTTCCCCTAGATGAATGGGTGAAGGGAGATTGCAAGAGTTTTTTTTCTTAGAAATCCCAAAGCTTGGGAAAGGACCAAACAGATGCAAAAGTGTAGGGAGGGCTTTGGCTTTGATATTTCTTGGGCAAAATCATTCCTGATTCTAGAGTCATTCTCATAGAGGGCGTTTCCATCCCAGAGTAAGAAAGGGAAAGGTGAGATTCTTTAACCAAATGTCACAATCTTCCTCTACAGAAATCAGCCCAGCTTCTGGGCTCTGGATCCCGTATTGAACTAGAAGGATTGGGGCTTCAGGGAATAGAAAGAAAAAGAGCAAATTTAGGGTTATTGTTGGCTCTGTATTATCATCAACTTTGTAGAATTAAAATTAGTTTAATCTAGCTAAGAAACTGGGTAGAGAGCGAAGCAATGGTCAAAGTGAATTTTTATTCCTACCGTCTTGTCCCTTATTGGTTTCCTCTCCCTGACTAATCACTGTTTTTGTTTGAGTTACTGACTTTGGATAGGTTGAGCAAGGAGAAGTATCAAGATATAGTGGAGAAAACACAGGATTTGAAATCCAATTAAACCCCAATGCGGGATTCAAATCCCAACTCTGTTAATTACTATTTGTATGATCTTGGGTAAATCACTTAGTCTCTCTGGGTCTCAGTGTCCTCATCTATTAAATAAAAGAATTGGATTACATGACCTCTGAGGTGAGTTAGTTTTATGTTGGAACCTGAGACTGGGGCATTTCAGTGACAATCTATAATGTCCTACAAGGATCAACTCTTGCCCTGTGGCCTCTATGAAGCCTTCTTTATTTTTTAAATAATATTTAATTTCATCCTCAATTTCGTGTTAAAACAATTTTTAAACTTTTGGGTTTTTTTTAAGTTTTCAGTTCCAAATTCTATCTCTCCTTCCCTCCCTTCTCTTATCTCTTCCTGAGATAGTAAGAAATCTGATAAAGGCTATACATGTATGATCATGTTAAAATTTCCATATTAGTCATTTTGTATAAGAGGACTTAAAAAGAAAGAAAAGAGAGAGAGGAAGGGAGGGAGGGAGAAAGGAAGGAAGGAAGGAAGAAAGGAAGGAAGGAAGAAAAAGGGAAGGAAGGAAGGAAAAAAGGAAGGAAGGAAGGAAGAGAAAAATAGCACACTTCAGTTTATATTCAGACAATATCAGTTCTTTCTCTGAAGGCAGATAGCATGGTTTATCATGAATCCTCTGGGATTGTCTTGGATCATTGTATTGCTGAGAATAGCTAAGTCATTTACAATTCTTCATCGTATAATATTGCTGTTACTGTGTACAATGTTCTCATGGGTTCACTCACTTCACTTTGCATCAGTTCATATAAGTATTTCTAGGTTTTCTTTGACTATTTGATCCACACTGATCTCTCTCTATATTGAATTCTCTAATATATTAAACCCATTAAAGACAATACCCAGCCATTAATTCTGTACTACTTTGCATTATTCTCTAATTATTTGGCACACATTCATCTTGTCTCCCTGATTCCTTTGTATCCCCTGTCTTCCAAAATAACTAAAATGTTACTATTACTTCCCATTTCTCATAGCACAATAGTATTCCATTACATGCATATACCACAACTTGTTTAGCCATTCCCCAATTGATGGGCATCCCCTTAATTTCCAGTTTTTTGCCACCACAAAGAGAGCTGCAATAAATATTTTTGTACATATGGATCTTCTTCCCACTTCTATGATCTCTTTAGGATACAATTCCAGAAGTGGTATTACTAGGTCAAAGGGTATGCAATTATTTATAACCCTTTGGGCATAGTTCCAGATTGCTCTCCAAGATGGTTGAATCAGTTCACAATTCCACCAACAATGCATTAGTGTTCCAATTTTTCCACATTCTCTCCAGCATTGTCATTTTCCTGTTTTGTCATCTTAGCCAATCTGACTGGCGAGATGTGGTACCTCAAAGTTGTTTTGATTTGCATTTCTCGAATCAATAGTGATTTAGAGCATTTTTTCATATGCTTATGGATATCTTTAATTTCTGCCTCTGAAAATTGTCTGTTCCTATCCTTTGATGATTTATCAATTGGGGAATGACTTGTATTCTCATAGATTTGACTCAATTCTCTGTAAGTTTTAGAAATGTGGCCTTTATTAGAGACACTGGTTGTAAAAATTCTTTCCTAATTTCCCACTTTCCTCTTAATCTTGGTTACATTGGCTTTTTTCAATTTGATGCAATCAAGAGTACCTGTTTTGCATTTTATTATGCTCTCTAACTCTTCTTTGATCATAAAGTCTTCCCTACTCCATCAATCTGACAGGTAAAACTATTCCTTGCTTCCCCAGATTACTTACAGTGTCAGCCTTTATACCTAGATCATGCACCCATTTGGACTTGATTTTGCTGTGCAGTGTTAGATGATGTTCTATGCCCAGTTTCTGCCATACAATATTCCAGAATGGGAAGGAGATGGACTCCCTATTCACCTGGAGAGGCTTATACAAACTGATGCTAAGTGAGAAGAGCGGAACCAGGAGAAATTTGTACACAATCACAGACACATCGTATGTATGGTGACCAACTTTGATAAACTGGACTCTTCTCAGCAATGCACAATTATAAGACATCTCTAAAAGTCTTAGGATGGAAGGAGATGTCTACATTCAGAGAAAGATCTATAAAGAACAGAATTTAAATGAAGACTGAAGTAAGCTACATGCTGTCTTTCTTTTCCATGTTTGGTTTTCTTTCTTTTTTCCCACTGTTCACTCTATTGGTTACAACCCTTCTATACAACCAGACTAATGTCCAAAGTGAAAGTATTTGCAGATCCTGTACTTGATTGCATGCCACCATGGAGGGCGGGAAGGGGAGAAAATTTGAAACTCAAGGGATTGTGGAACTGAATCTTGTAAACTAAAAGTAAATAAACAAGTCAATTTAAAATAAAAATAAAAAACAACTAAAATGTTGCTACTGTAGTCTTAAAAACAGAGAGCTATTAGCTATGCTGATGTGCATGATAAGCACAATAATTGCTTCTAACTGCAAGGTCCTAGAGGGGAGGGACTGTCTTCTTAGGTTTCCTTCATCATCTTTATAGTTTTATTTGAATGCTAAGCATACTTGCTGGGTGACCTTGGGCAAGACTTTTGATCTTTGCTGGCTCCAGTTTCCTCATCTGTAAAATAAAGGGATTGAACTAACTAGACAATATCTAAGGCCCAACTCATCCCTAAAATTCTTTAATTCCATTATTTTAGTGGGCACCTCACAAATGTCTGTTGAATCAAGTTAACTGCCCCCCAAGTGACCTGGTCATGAAGACCCTGGCAATCTGAACTTGACAGGGATCATACCAAAGCCAAAGGCAGATTTTCCTCAGGCATGGAAATCTTAACATCACCTGTGCTCACTGGCTGATCGTAATTAACCTGACGGTCTGTTTCTGCCACTCAAACATCTGAAGATACCTTAACTTGACCATAGGAAAGGGATGATGGAAAGCATAACCTTGTCCCTCCTCCTCCAATGTGACAAGGATCAGAAAGAATTAGGTCATCGGGGAAGAGGAAAATAAAATCCTCTTCTCTGGGCTTCGATGAGCTTGAAGAGAATTCTAGGGGTGCTGCTGACTCACAAGGCATTTACCTCTGGGACCCGCGACGGGGTGTGTTCAGCATTCAGACACTCTCCTTTCCACCCCCTCCCTCACTCCTCACTCTTTTTTCCCCTTTAAACTCTTAGAACAAAGCTAACTCTCTCATTTCCCCTACTCACCTCTGAGTCGCATTCAAACTCAACTTCATTTATTCTTAACTTTTATTTCATGTTCTGCCCATCATTATCATAATTACCGTGTAGCAAGATGCTTTACATCCATTATTTCATTTCATCCTTACAAAAGGTAAGTAATAAAGGTATTATTAACTTCATTTTATAAATAGGGAAATGGAGACTTTGAAAAAGAAAAGTGGTGAGGCCCCATAGCTAGGCTATGTTATAACAAGCATTCAAATCCAGGTTTATCCTGACTACTGCAAATTTTTGACTCTTCCTACTACGTGATATTTTTTTTCCTGCTTGATCATAAACAAATTGAGTATTTTTTTTTTTTTTTGCCTTTTTGGAGGAGGGAAGGTAGGGCAATTGGGGTTAAGTGACCTGTCCAAGGTCACATGGCTAGTTTTTTTGTGTTACATGTCTGAGGCCAAATTTGAACTCAGGTCCTCCTGACTCCAGGGCCAGTGCTCTAATTCACTATGCCACCTAGCTGCCCCCCAAAATGGGTACTTTTTATGTGAAATAATCATAGCTAGTGTTTATATAGTGCCTTGAAGTTTATAAAACACTTTACATCATGTGTCATCTCATTTGATCCTTAACCCTATGAAGTAGATACTATTATTGTTCCCACTTTACAAGTGAGGAAAATGAGGCTGGAAGAGGTTAGGTGATTTGTTCAAGGTCATAAAGCTAGTCAGCATCTGAGACAGGCTTGTGAATTTGGGTCTCCCTGACCCCAAGTCCATCACTCTGTTCACTGTGCCACTTCGCTGCCTCACTGCCTTAGAAAGTTCTGTTAGGGAAAGCATTAAGGATTCAAAAGAGCTGGAATGTGACTACATTGTAAAAGAGAGCCATTAGCTGTGCTGCTGTGCAGTGATAAGCACACTAAGTAAAATAATGCTAGAATCAATGTTCAGAAATCTTAGAGAAGCTGATTTCAGATCCCTCTGAAGAAGACCTTCCTGAAAGTTTGAGCTACCTCAAATGGAATAGATTACCTCATTAAGCAATGGGTTCTCTGTCATTGAAGATGCTCAAGTGGAGGCTTTATGGCCACTTGTTAGTTATGTTCTAAAAGGGATTAATGCTCAGACATAGGTTGGACTAAGTGTACTCTGAAGTCTCATCTCTGGTATTCTATAATTGTATGAAAACAATGCAATCCATTAAGAGGCACTGCTAAGAGAAGGAGGTTGAGTAATGTGGTTTGGAGGATTAAGAAGCTCAGAACAGAATCATAGCACTAATTCTCTTTGCGAAGGAACTTGTTTATACATTGGTAAGAATGTTTTCTAATGACCCTAAATACCTCTACACATACATGATCAAGCCTTGTCCACTGACTCTGCAGCATATTAGCCATTTTCCTACATATTATCAGCATAAGCCTTGTTCTGATGTTCTTCTTCTAGTCCAGTGTTCTCTAAACCTTCTTGATCATGAACCCCTGCCAATAATTAAAAAAAAAAAAAGATTTAGCACGTACCTCTAACATATGGGAAGCCAGGCTACATCCATGTACTGCTGCATTAAAAATTATGTATATTATAAAACTTATACTAAAAATATAAAATTGTAAAAGGATGATATAAATATGAATTTATATTTAATCCTATAGACAATAAGGAAAGAGCCTATAGGGTTTATTGAGTAGAAGAGTAACATGATCAGACTTATGTTTTAGGAAAATCACCTTGGCCACCAAGTAAAGGACGGCATTAAAGTATGAAGGTGTAGAAGCAGAGAAGTCAATTAGGAGGCCATTGAAATGTCCAGGTAAGAAGAGATGAGAGTCTGAACTAAGTTGGTAGCTGTTTGAATGTAGTAGCAACTACGCTGGCATACACAGGATAATTGCTAGAACAGGTTCTTACATCTGCTTTACTAGAAAAGATAACTGTTTAAGGAGTCACCAATCTTTTTTTAATTACATTCACTAATTCAGGGGAAAAGTCAGCACCCTGAACTTCAGAGAAAATACAAGCAAGGAAATAAAAACCAATAGACAGGCTCCGACTGCCTGAATCAACTACATACTTCACATACATCCCTGAATTGAGAGAACCTTTACATCTGAGCCGGTGGGGAGCTCTGAACATACAGCTGCTCAGAATCTTGACCACGGAATCAGAAGGTCCTTCTTATATGCCAACCCCCAAAGCAAAATACCAATTCAGAGTATGGATATACTTCTCACACCCAGAGGCATCACAATCCTTGTGACTCAGTGCCTAATTAGAAATTAGTCAAAGGTGTGAAAGCCTTCCTACAAGCAAGCCTCCCCTAGCAAGCTTCCCTTAATGGGCTCCCTTTGAGGCCTATTAATGGGTGAGGAAGATCTTAAATCTCATTAACATTACAGTGAATAACAAGAAAGGGGATGAATATAAGTGATGTGCATGTTGGAAATGACAAGATTTGGCAAATGATTGGATATGTGAAAATCAAGGATAGTAATGAGGTTGTGAACCTTATTGATTAGAGGTGATTAGAAAGATGGAGGTTCCTTAAAAGAAATAGGGAAGTTTGGAAGAGAAATGGATTTGGAAAGAAAGATAATGTGATAAGAACTGTGATATAGATCATAACTGGTCCATTCCTGCTCATTCTGTATCACTTATATTGTCCCACTGAAAATAAAACAGAGTTTTTACTGAGTTGGTCCATCAATAAACATTTATTGACTTGCCCACTTACTATGGGCAAGGCACTGTACTAACCACTGGGGATGCTAAGAAAGGCAGAAGACCATCCTTGCCCTTTGGGAGCTCACAACCTAATGGTGGAAGACAACACATAAAAAGAAGCAAAAAAGGAGGCAGGGAGGAGAGTATGATGAAATTTAGCAGAGTGTAGCCAGGTGAGAAATGAAGAGAAGGCTGGCCTAGCCACCAACTTTAAATAAAAGATGTAGGAGGAACTTCCTGTTTGCCACACTCTCTAATTAGTGTCAGGGAAGGAGACCAGGTATATAGGATACTGATGATATATGAATTGTAGGGTTGATACGATCTTTCAGGAAGATGACGTTCAGGAGGGGCATGAAGAAGTCCAGAGCAGTGTAACCAGGTGGGAATGAAGATATGGCTGGCCTGGACACTCTTCTTAAATGGAGGTTCTAGCCGTTACCAAATGTCCATTGTCCTGGAGATCAGTTCTATTGCTATAGCCCACATGGGTCATGCCAAACTCCCTTAGCATGCCAAGACCCCTGGAAATGTATGGCTTCCATTTAGGAGACTAGTCTATATCCTTCAAGTATAAGTGCCCATAATGGTTATCAATCATTACATAAGCCAATAAATATTTACTAAATACTTGATTACTTGTGTTCAGAAATTTCTATTAGGAATGAAGTTATAAGGTATGTGTAGTTATGTAACTACATAGGACCTAAAAAAGTACCATGTTAAGTTAGTCATTTAATGAGTTCCTTTTATGATGGTATATATGCTTTTTATCTGTATTCCTATAGAGCAGTGGTTCTCAACCTTCCTGATGCCACGA
The DNA here is from genome assembly GCA_028646515.1 of Pseudochirops corinnae. Classification (NCBI taxonomy): domain Eukaryota; kingdom Metazoa; phylum Chordata; class Mammalia; order Diprotodontia; family Pseudocheiridae; genus Pseudochirops; species Pseudochirops corinnae. Next base: position 140,941,159 of record CM053588.1, read on the forward strand.
CCCTTTAATATTCGTATGTGGGCGTATCTGCATGTGGGTAGACCCGCCTGGAGACAGATAGAGGAGTGATGTCTCAGGTCCTAAGACCATTGGAAATATGTGTTTTCCAATGGTCTTAGGTGACCTCTGTGATCCCTGTGAAAGGGTCATTTGACCCCCAAAGGGGAAGCAGCCCACAGGTTGAGAACCGCTGCTATAGAGCTTACCTCATAGAAAGAACTCAATATTCTCAGGAAAGTGCATGGCAGGTCTAGAGGACAGAAGATTGACTAATGGTAACTTCTTTAAAGTAAACAGAATATAAGATGACTGGCAGGCCTATCTTTGGGTCACCTGTCATTTGTGTCAGGGTAGTAGGACAAAGTTGTCTCTGTGGTGGGACTTCTCCATGACTCCTGACTGCCTTGGCCATCTGGAGAATTAGCAAATCTATAACTTCATCAGGGAAAGTATATACTTATGACTGGCCCCTTGCTTTTATGCTTTTATATACATATATCCAATCCTTTCATGTTACAGATGAGGAAACTGAGATCTCATAAAAGATGGCAAGTGATTTGGCCAAAGTCACACATCTGCTAACACTAGAACCCAGATGTTTTAACTTTCCATCAAATGTTCCATTATTCTCCAATGCCCAGTTAGGACTGACTGACCATAGGGCTAGCTGTTAGCCCTGTTGTGGTTGTTCAGTGGTGTCTGACTCTTCATGACCCTAGCACACCAGGCCCCTCTATCCTCCATGGTCTCTCAAAGTCTGTCCAAATTCATGTTCATTGTTTCCATGACACTATCTATCCATCTCATCCTCCACCATTCCCTTTTTCTTTTCCTGTCAATCTTTCCCAACATCAGGGTCTTTTCCATTAAGTCCTGTCTTCTCAGTATGTGGTCCAAGTACGTAAACTTCCACTTCAGTATTTGGCCTTCTAGTAAATAGTTTGAATTAATTTCTGATTTGGTACCAAATACTGATTTGGTAGCCTTGCTATCCAAGAGCCTCTCAAAAGTCTTCTCTAGCACAATTCTAAAGCAACAATTCTGCAGTGCTCTGCTTTCTTCATAAGTCTAATTTTTACAGCCATACATTGCTACTGGAAAAATCATAGCTTTGGCTCTAATGGACCTTTGTTGGCAAGGTGATGTCTCTGATTTTTAGTATACAATTCAGATTTGTCACAGCTTTCCTTCCAAGGAGCAAGTGTCTTTTAATCTCATGGCTGCAGTCACCATCAGCAATGATCTTTGAACCCAAGAATAGAAAATCTGACACTGCTTCCATTTCTGTTCCTTCTATTTTCCAGAAAGTGATAGGACTATATGCCAAGATATTTGTTTTTTTGTTGTTAAGCTTCAAGCCAGCTTTTACACTCTTCTTTCATTCTCATCAAAAAACTTCTTAATTTTTCCCTTAATTCTACACTATAAAATTATAAAAGGATGATATAAAGATGAATTCATATTTAATCCTAGAGACAATAAGGAAAGAGCCTTACAGGGAAAAGAGAGCTGGATTTGGACTCATGAAGCCTTGGATTTGAATCCTGTCTCAGACACTCACTAACTGTGTGAACCTGGACAAGTCACTTGACATCTCTCTTGGGTCCTCAATAAAGGGATTGAACTCAGTGACCTCTAAATTCCCTTCCACCTCTAAATCTATGGTCATAAGTTCCAATTTCTGTCTTCTTCTCACTCTAGGCAAAGTATTTATAATGTGCAATGCCAATTAGAAGAAGAAATCTTTAAGCAAATTAAATTGACCATACAGAGCTCATTTTCACATACTAGGCCAATTGACACTATGATAGGAAAGTATCATTTCCATTTGAGAGCAAGGCCCCTGGCTTTCTTCCTACGGCTCCTCTAGACTGGCCCCCACTCCTTAATCTCCTTTACCCATTCAGTGACATGACTGAAATGCCCTGAAAGGGACACTTTCAAGTGCCAAGATTAACACTGTATTGATTCAGGCAAGTTCACACCTAGAGAATTTTGGACCAATTTGGGCATAAATTCTTGAAAGCCTTAACACACCTACTTTAATCTCATTAGTGCAAACTCGACTGACAGGCACTCAAGAAATCCTTGGGGGGAGAGGGAGAGGCAACAAAGACAGTGTGCATTTACAAGGCCAATTTCCTTAGCACCTGGAGATGAGAAATCACAGTTGTCAACCCTCCTTTTGAAAGATGAGAGATTGTTGATAAGTCTGAGCTGTGCTCGAGAGGTGCTTACAAGATCCATGCATTCCATTCCCTTCATGTAGGGGATGTGAGGAGGAGGGGGAAGGAAGGGAGAACATGGAGGAAAGCAGGAAAGAGAAAGGAAAGGGAGGGAGAGGAAAGGCTCCTGAATTTGAAGTCAGAAGACCTGGGTTCTTATCCTGACTCCACTATTTCTTTATCTCCCTTCTCTCTTCTGGAAAATGAGGATGTTGGAGCTACAGTCCCTTCTAATTCTTGATCCTATGAATTCCATAGGGGGAGGGGAAGGTTCTAAGAAAAGAAGAGTCATATCTTGTACCTGTTTGCAGCACAGAAGGAATGGAATTAATCAATCAATCAACATTGGTTAAGCTTCTACTGTGTTCCAGGCCCTGTGCTAATTAGAGCCACAGAAAGAACTAGTATATTTCTGCTCCTTTTATTCATACTTCTCCCTATCCTCCACCCACCCACTTCCATCAATTATCACTTTCATCCACAGAAAAGATGGGAACCTGGAATATTCGCCAGTCATTCCTCTCAAAGGGAAAGTCAGCATTGCATATGCCCCTCTCTCCCAGCAGATTTCTCTCTTTCTTTACTTCAGTAAGTGTATATTGTTGTCTGTTTGGTCTTTTTTTAGTGTCAAACTCTTCGTGACCCCATTTGGGGTTTTGTTGGCAAAGATATTGAAGTGGTTTGTCATTTCCTTCTCTAGGTCAAGTTAAGTAACTTGGCCAGGGTCACACAGCTATTAAACGTGTATTAAGACCCTACGATACCTGACACTATGAGGGGACATAAGAAGAAGACATAAGCCCTCCTTTGGAAAAGCTAAAACTTTATTTGGTGAGAGAAAGTAGATGTATGTGAGGCAATCAGAAAAGGGTAAGGAAAAATATTATGTAAGCAGTTGGTCAGTCAACAAGTATTTATTAAGGGTCTACTATGTGCCAGACAATGTGCTAAGCTCTGGGGATGCAAAGACAAACAAGAAATAATTTCTGTCCATCAAGAGCTTATATCCACTTGAGTAAAATAACATATATTATGCACATATAAAAAGATGCAAAATACATAGAAAGCAAATGGAAGGGTATGTGATAGATTAATGCATAAATACTGAGAGTGTCCAAAGTGAAGGAAGGGATGATTTGTGGCATGTGGTTTCCCAGGGAAGGCTTTTTGGTTCCTTATGATTTCTTTTCCATGTTTATCTTCTCATGCTTCTTGTGTTGGAGTGTCAAACTTTCTTTTCAGTTCTGGTTTTTTCAGCAAGAATGTTTGAAAGTCCTCCACCTCACTGAGTAACCACATTTTCCCCTGGAACACTATACTCAATTTTTCTGGGTAGGTGATTCTTGGTTTCAATCCCAGCTCCCTTGATCTCTGGAATATCATATTCCAGGCCATTCGTTCTCTTCATGTAGAAGCTTCTGGATCCTGGGTTATCCTGATTGTGTTTCCGCAATATTCAAATTGTTTCTTCCTGGCAGCTTGCAATACTTTCTCCTTGGTCTGGGGATTCCGGAACCTGGCTATAATATTTCTAGGAGTTTTCTTTTGGGGATCTTTTTCAAGAGGTGATGAGTGAACTCTTTCAAGTTCTATTTTGTCCTCTGGTTCTAAAATATCCAGGCAATTTTCCTTGAGAATTTCTTGAAGGATGCTTTCTAAGTTCTTTTTTTGATCATGGCTTTCAGGTAGTCCAATAATTTTTAAGTTGTCTCTCCTGGATCTGTTTTCCAGGTCAGTGGTTTTTTTCAAGGAGATATTTC
>CM053588.1:140945643-140974571 GCA_028646515.1 Pseudochirops corinnae
GAGAGAATAGACTGGGGGAGGGGGGACACACTGGGATGGCTGTTTTGGGGCAGTGGGTAGGGGAAAGAAGGGGAGAAAATATGTAACTCAAAATCTTGTGGAAATGAATGATGCAAACTAAAATAAAATTAAAAAAAAAGAAGATAAGAATAAGTAAAGATAGAAATATACTGGAAAATGGTATGCAAATGAAACAATTCCGTCCTTACCTATTCAAACAAGTTATTGAAAAGTAATGAAAAATGGATAGATGAAAGAAAAAACATTGATATCGACACAGCCAATAGTAATTTCATACAGGTGTTTCCAATTCTCATAGGAAGAAGACCAAAAGAGTCAAAAAGTTTCCTTAGTTATCAGACAGTTTGCTTCCTTGTAACCCATAAAAAGATGAAAGTTAGAGGCAACACTAGTTTAAAATATAAACTTACTTATAAATCTTATGGACGATGACGAGAGGGAAGAGAACGTTTATTAAGTGCCTACTATGTGCCAGGCAATGTGTTAAGCCCTTTAAATTATTTGATCTTCACAACAATCCCAGCAAGGCATTATAATTATACCCATTTTACAGTTGATGAAACCAAGGCAGACAAGGTTAAGTGACTTTCCCAGAGTCACATAGCTAGTGTGTGTCTGAGAGTGAATTTGAATGCTACTCTTCCCACCTCCAGGCCCGGCATTCTATCCACTGAGTCTCCTGATACAACACTAGGAATAATAATGACTCATAAAAGAGGAATAAACATAGAGTAAAACCCAGTTTAATAAAGTTTGGCTGAAGATTCAACTGAGAAAAAGCACACAGATCGAATTTAAGAATGAAACAACAGGACAATGAACCAGCAAAAGTAAAAAGATCTGTAAAGACATCTGTACCAAATTATTTTCACCTCTATGGATAGTGGAGGCAACTTCAACTCTCAATGCCACTTTCTGGGATGTTCAGATAGAGCAGGTAGAAATGGCACTTGTTCAGTCATTTCAGTCACATCCAACTCTTCATGACCCCATCTGGGGTTTTCTTGGCAAAGATCCTGGAGAGGTTTGAATTTCCTTCTCCAGCTCATTTTACAGAGGAGGAAACTGAGGCAAACAGGGTTAAGCAATTTGCCCAAGGTAGACAAGTTAGTAAGTATATAGTATATGAGGACAAATTTGAACTCAGGAAAAAAAGTCTTCCTGACTCCAGGCACTATATCCATTGCACCACCCAGCTGCCCAGTAAAGGCACTACAGAGAATAAAGACAAGACAAGGAGACGGATCAGACTAAGAGTACACAGAAAAGATCCATGCTAAGGGAAACACAGTTGTAAGGGAGTGAAGGGATCAAGTCATAGGTACTTGAAGAATATCAAAAGTGTGGGGAAAAAATCTTAGACCTTATTAATACTGAAAGTTAAGCCGCCAAAAAATCAGAGACTACAGCCCTATGTAGTTCCTATCAACATAATTTTTAAAAAATTTAGTTAGTTAGTTTTCAACATTCATTTCCACAAGATTTTGAGTTACAAATTTTCTCCCTGTCTCTCCTCTACCCCCCCCACCCTAAGATGGCAAGCATATTGAATGCCCCTTCCCCTAGTCTGCCCTCTCTTATATCTCGCCCCCCATTCTCTCCCCTTACTTTCTTGAAGGACAAGACGGATTTCTATACATTGTCTGTATATCTTATTTCCTGGTTGCATATAAAAACAATTTTTAACATCTGTTTTTAAAACTTTGAGTTCTAGATTCTCTCCCTTCTTTCCTCCTCACCCACCCCGACTAGGAAGACAAGCCATTCAATATAGATTATACATGTGTAGTTACGCAAAACATTTCCATAGTAGTCATATTGTGAAAGACTAACTATTTCCCTCCATCCTATCCTGCCCCCCACTTATTCCATTTTCTCCCTTGACCCTGTCCCTTTTCAAAAGTATTTGCTTCTAACTACCCTCCCTCCCCCCAATCTGCTCTTCTTTCTATTATCTCCCCTCTTATCCTCTTCCCCCTTACTTTCCTATAGGGTAAGATACATCAGCATAATTTTTAATGGGAATCATTTGCGTATGCATTAAGGACATCCTCTGAGGGTATATTGATAGGAACAGAGTTTTTCACTAGCAATATTCCACAGTAGATCATGTATTTACTATCATACAAGTAATGAACAGAGGTAGCTGGAACAAGATCCCACCATGCTCATTGGTGATTATATTTTTTTAAACCATGTTATTCAATAAAACAAAATGTAACCTAAAGATTCTCTTCCAACAAGGTTGTTTTCCATCCAGATAGCAACATTTTAAAATATTCCTTAAAATATATGAGAACAGAAAGAGATTTGTTTGATGATCCTGTCATCATTATTATTGGGCAAGGCACAGAACAGGGAGTCATTTGCTAACCAGAGACATTTGTCAGAGACAGTGAAGGAGGAGATGCAGCAGAGAAGTCAAGTGGTGTATGAGGAGGTCCTCCAGTCAACCTTGATCAGACATTATCATTGGTTCCTCAATCTCTCTCATCCCACATATCCAACTTGTTATCATGTCCTCTAGTTTCTAACTCCCTAATGTCTCTCAGAGAGGCCTCTTTCTCTCTAATACTGCTACCAGCCTGGTAATAGCAATCACTAACATCTCTATAGTGTTCACCATGTGCAAGGCACTGTGCTAACTAAGCACTTTATAGATTTCATCTCATTTGATCCTCACAACAATCCTGGGAAGTAGGTGCAATTATTATCCCCATTTTACAGATCAGGAAACTGAGGCAAACAGAGGTTTAATGCCTTGCCCAGGGTCACACAGCTGGTAAGTGTCTGAGGTCACATTTGAACTCAGGCCTTCCTGACCTCAGGTCCAGCGCTCATAGAATGAACCACCTAACTGCCCCTAGTATAGGACATCATGTCCTCATGCCTGAAATATTGCAATAGCCTGCTGGGAGGGGGTGTCTGCCTGCCACAAGTATCTCCCTACTCCCATCTATCTTCTACTCTTCTGTCACTTTAATCTTCCTAAAACTGACCATATCACGCACATGTGTGCGCACACACACACACACACACACACACACACACACCTCCTATTCAATAAACTCCAATGGCTCCCTATTGTCTCCATGATCAAATACAAAATTCTCTGTTGGCTTTTAAAGACTTTAATAACTCTCTTTCCTACCTTTCCAGTCTTCTTGTACCTTACTCTCTTCTACAGACTTTCTGATCTGGGGACTTTGGCCTCGCTGCTGTTCCCACACAAGAAACTCCATCTCTTGACTCCTTGAATTTTCCCTGACTGTCCTCCATGCTAGGAGCTCTCTCCCTCCTCATCTCTGACTTCTGGTTTCACTATTTTCCTTCAAGTCTTAGCTAAGATCCCACTTGCTGCAAGGTCTTTCTCAGTCTTCCTAAATCTTATCGCTTTCCCCAAAATAGACACAGAGAGCCCACACTCAGAGTCTGAAAGAACCTTGTCTTCACTGGTCTGGTCTTTCAGAATCCAAGGTCACCTCCACACCAAGACGATGCATCAGAGGAGGATTATGTACTTGGGGAAAATCTGGGGCATCTCTTAAGAATGGCAGGGGCCAACAGTTCTCTTAATGAATGGAAATGACAAGACAGACTTTACTCCCTGCAGCTCCTGTGTGGTGGAGGAAAGGGCAAGAGTGAACAGAGGAGTGGAGAAACCCAAAGGAGGAGTTGCCACCCCAATTCTGACACACCTCCCTCCCAAGCCCAGCAGCAGAGAACCTGCAGAGCAGGAAACTCTGGGGCATCTCACAGCTGGGACTGGCGGAGGTGGTAAATATGCCTATTTATTAGAAAGGCCCATTCCTATAGGTGGCTCACCATGCGAGTCCCCTTGATAAGGGTTCCCACGGTGCAGAAGCTGTTGGGATGCCAAGGGAGGGAAGCACAGGCCTGAATGTTTTCTTGAGCGTGCACAAGGTTGATTCCTCTGACCCGAGTCACTGGAAGACAATGGAGAGAAGAGATGAGGAAGAAGCAGCGCACAGTCACTGGGCTAGGCTGCCGTACTCTGAGGCAGCTGCATAGCTAGGCTGGCATTGGAGGGAGGGGGTGCAGCCCCCCTGGGGAGGACTGTAGATGTGACTTAATGAGTCAGACTGCAAAGGGCAGGGCAGGAGAAGCTGAGGAAAATAGAGGCAGAGGAGGAGCAGAAGAAAGGGGAGAGTTTGATCTTTTCTGTCTGAAATAGTCAGATCAAGATGGGAAAGGATTTGAAATCCAAGATACACTTAGGGCTTTGATTGCCTATCTTTTAGCCAGAGGGATAGGGGCAGGCATCTTGGTATATCAGAAAAAGTGATGCACTGGCAGTCATAGGATCTGAAAATGAGTCCCAAAATCGGTATCTACTAACAGTGTGTTTTTTCATCTGCAAAAATGGGAATAATACTTATACTATCTACTTTATAAGATTGGTATGGGGAAAGTGCTTTGTTAGCCACATAGAGTAGGGACTGGACCTGTGGTTTCATTAGCATAAGGAACCTGTCCTTGTTTGCCTCAGTTTCCTTATCTGTAAAATGGACTGAAGGAAGAAGACACTTCCTCTACCAATGTAGTTCAGCATCTTTCTGCAACTTAGTCTTAGAAAATTCCCTAGGGAACTGAGGGATGAAATAACTTGCCCAGGGTCACAGCCAGAGTGTCAGAGGCAAGATGTGAACTTGTATCTTCCTGGCTCCACACCTGTCCACCACACTACAGAAATCGCCCAGGGGAAGAGTCAAGCCTCCTAGGATGTTTTGGGGGAAGGGGTCTTTGCCAGAGATGTGGGACACACAAAAGCCTCCTCCCTTAGAGAGAATGGGTGAGAGAATAAGGAGAGAGAGTTAGGGAACTAAAGCAGAGATGCCTTTGATTGATCACCTCTCTCAATAACTTAGTAAGCACTGTTTACATGTATAAAGCACTATTCTAAGCTGCCAAGTGGTGCGATGGGTCCAGTGACCAGTCTGGAGTCAGGAAGACTCATCTTCTCAAGCTGAAATCTGGCCTCAGGCACTTACTGGCTGTGTGACCCTGCTTAAGTCACTTAACCCTATTTGCCTTAGTTTCCTCATCTGTAAGATGAACTGGAGAAGGAAATGGCCAACCATTCCACTATCTGAACCAAGAAAACCCCAAAGGAGGTCACAAAGAGTTGGGTACAACTGAAAATGATGGAGCAACAACAAATGTGCTAAGCACAAAGGATATATATGCAACCATGGAGAGCAGTCCCTGACCTCAAGGAGCTTACATTCTGATTAGGGAAGATCATGCATAAAGGGGAGCTTGAAACGGGTGGCAGTGGAGAAGAAGAACGGGTGACCATATGGCTAATGTTCTTTCTAAAATGGTGGTTTCCGATAAAAGGAGGAATGTCTCAGGTCAAGGGGTTCTTCAGGGTGGCAATGAGGTAGAGGAGGAGGTGGAGTCTGGAAAGGACATCCAGCCTTGAATTAGGTAAAGTGTGACTGACAACAGAATCAGTGTGTGATGTCGTTGGTCCTCCTTGTGAGTGAAGGATCAACAAAACAACTATATCAATCAGAAGAAGGTCTCAGTAAACTGAGTAAAAAAGCTGTTATTGTTGTCATTTTGGTAAAGTGTATTTTTTTTCTTTCTTTTCCTTCTTTTTTTTTTTTTTTGGAGACAATAGGAATTAAGTGACTTGTCCAGCATACAGCTAGTAAGTGTCTGAGGTCACATTTGAACTCACATCCTCCTGACTCCAAGGCCACTGCTCTATCCACTGTGCCACCTAGCTTCCCCTACTTTTTTTTAAAGTATAAACAATTCATTTATAAGATTTTATTTGGAGGCCTTGGTCTTTATTTCTTTTGATTTTATTGGCTAAGATTATTATTAAGTTTATCATTTTAAAAATACCTCAATACTTCAAAGCCCCATGACTTCATTGGTATGAGTACTCCCCCCACCACTGCAGATAGAAACTCCCCAGGTCAGTCTTCATGAGTTGATGTAGCCATACCAACTATCAGCCACACCCCTAGTAATGGGTAGGCCTCTCCACACTTAACAAGGCTGTTCCTTGGACAGCACACAGATAGCCCACCTCAGGGACCATATGTCAGGAAAACTGATTCCAGTACAGGAGAACCTGCCAGAGCTTGCATTCTGCCAGAGTGGTTTGGACGACCTTCACGCCACAAACAAATGGTGATTTATATAAAAAGAAAACAAACCAACCTGAAGCCAGATTAGAAGCGATGGCAACTTATAAACACCTGGCAGATAGAGGATGCTAGGAGTTGCTGGTTCTATTTACTGAGATTGAGATGAGAGCACAAAATCAGCCTGTTGATTGGCCACTTTGGACCATGCAGGACACTGAAGGACGTTGTGAGCATCAGAGATGGGATTTTAATCCAGGCCCTCTGACTCCAAAGAACCAATGCTTTTTCTACCATGCTGTCTCCTTCCTGGGAGCACAAATTCAGTCTTGAGGTGGGAACAGCTGAAAAAGCTGACCAAGTATGGGAGCACTCCCCCTTCTAGCACCAGTTAGCCAGATAGAGTCAAGATAGACCTGGGTTCAACTGGGCTTCAGACACTTACTAGCTGTGTGACCCTGGACAAGTCATTTACTATCTGCCTCATCTGTAAAACGGGGAAAATAATAGTGCCTGCCTCCCAGGATTGTTGTTAGGGACAAATGAGATCAGATTTGTAAAGCACTTTGCAAACCTTAGAGTGCGTTATTATTTTTAGCACTGGGTGAAGTGTCAAAAGGCCCCGGAGCTGTGGACCTGGTTCTGCCGTGTATGAGTCACTCCACCCTTCTATGCCTTAGTCTCATCATCTGTAAAGTGTAAAACTAGATCATCTCTAAGGTCACCTCCAGTTCCAAAATCCTGTGGCCGGGCTCTCCCTGGCGTGCTTTCTTACCTCTGAGTAACCCAAAGCTGCCAGAATCTGTTCCATTTCTTCCTCAAAGCAGAAAGCTGAGGGGCACCAATGCTCCTCCCCTGCTGATGAAGCAGCAACCAGGTGAGAATTGGGAAGCCATCTAAAAACTGTGGATTCCAGCTATAAATTATACAAATACACGGCATTAAAAAATTATTTTAACACATCAAATATTAAGTCATTCATACTCTCTGCAATTACTTTATCTGTCATCAGCACACTCAAGCTATTTGAAGTGGTGATGGATGGGAAGGAGGTCCAGCCAACTTCTCCTGCAGGTGCGCATCTGTGCCTGAAAGGAGGAGTCCGGACGTGCAGGGAGGGAGGGAAGGGAGAAGGGTGAGCGAGGTTATGAAACTGGAGCTGAAGCAGGAGGTTTGGCAAAAAGCAAAATGACAAATTTGCATCCTGGAGTGCTCCTGGGCTTTGTACTCCACAGGAACCCAGAGAGGTAATTAATAGAGCTGCTCAGGGGAGGGAAACGGCACCATGCCCAAGCTGCAGATGGGAAAAATCAAGGTGCCATAATAGCAAGAAAGGGTAGGAGGGTGGAGTAGAATAAGCAAGAAATTTGTAGTCAGAGGGCCTGGTTCAAATGCTACATTTGCTAATTAACAATCTTGGGCCCACATACTTACTACCCATGTGGCTTTGGGGATGTGTAACCTCTCTGGGGCCTCCATTTCTTCATCTATAAAATGGGAAGTTTGAACTAAATGATTCTATGATGAAGTGTATTGTGTATTGAGTTCAAGGACCTGGGTTCAAATCCTGACTCTGCTACTTTTTACCTGTGTGACTTTGGGCCAGTCACTTAGCCTTTCTATGGCCTCAACTTCTTCATTGTAAAATAAGAGAATTGGATGAAATGATCTCTAATTTCCCTTTCACCTCTAAATCTATGATGTTCCTATGATTGCTTTCTAAGGTCCCTTCCAGGAGTACTAGCTTTGGAGTCAGAAGACCTGGGTTCCAATCCCGCCTTAATCACTCTCCATATGTTAGTTAATCAGTGAACAAGCATTTGCCTATATGTACCTACTACATATCAGCAGCACTGAGTGTACAAAGAAAGGCAGAAAAGAGGAAGGAAGGAAGGAAGGAAGGAAGGAAGGAAGGAAGGAAGGAAGGCAGGCAAACTTCCAAAAGCCACTTGGTTCTCAACGAGTTTAGTTAAACTCTCTTGGCTGCAATTTTCTCATCTTTAAAAATGAGGAGTTGGAAGAGATGACTCCCAAGTTCTTTCTTAGTTTTAAAATTAATTGTCCTATGATCTTCTGATTCAGCCCAGGCCAAGATTATGACAAGATGATGTCTTGACACAAGAGCCTGTTACTTTGAGCCTTTAGCGAATTCTTAGCAACTTTCTTAACTCTTGTTTGATAGAGTGGAAACATTGGAATAATACCAGGGGAAGAGAAGGAAGAAAGAAAGCTGCTTAGAGACTAAGGATAACCAGGGACAACTGGATAAGGGAGAACTAGACCAGGTACAGAATGATTAACTTTATACAATGGTTCCCTAGGATACTAAGTTAGAGGGCCATCATGGAGGAAATCAGGTCCATTCTGGGAAACTGTCTTCAAAACTAGCTTGGCAAAGACCCAACCCCTTCCTCCTCCAAAATCCTCCTCTGGACTGACTTTGCTCTTTGAGTTAAGGACATTTTTTCTTGCCAAATTCTACCTCTTTCCTTCACCAGTCCATTTTATCTCTTGGCCATCTTCATAATCCAACAGGCCCTCTTTCTAAGACATAGCTTTCTTAGCTTCCTTCCACTACACCAAAGTGGAAGGAAGGAAACATGGCTAGATAATAATTTTTCTGAAAAAGATCTGGGAGTTTTAACAGATTGTAAGCTCAATATTAGTTGATAGTTGGAACTGAGAGCTAAGAAAGCTAATGCTGTTTTGGGCTACCTTAAAGGAGGCATAGTTTTCAGGAATAAGGTGATAGCCTCTTTGTACTCTACCCTGCTCTGACCACATCTGCAGTAGGATGTTCTGATTGGAGCATCATATTTTAGGAAGATCATTGGCGATCCATCCATTCTGAAGAACAATTTGAAACCATGCCCAAAAGGCCATTAAAACTGAGCATACATACCCTTTAATCCAGTAATGCCACTACTACGTCAGCGCCCCAAAGAGACCAAAGGAAAAAGAAAAGGACATATATAAACAAAAATACTTATTGCAGCTCTTTTTGTGGTGGCAAAGAATTGGAAAATGAGGGGATGCCCATAAATTGGGAAATGACTGAACAAGTTGTGGCATGTGATTGTGATGGAATGCTATCATGGTATCTGAAATGATAGGGGGGATAGTTTCAGAAAAACTGGGAAGATTTCTATGAACTGATGCTAAGTGAAGTGAACAGAACCAAGAGAACATTGTATGCAGTAAAAACAATAGTAATGATGATCAACTGTAAAAGACCTAGCTACCTTGATCAATACAGTGATCATGTATCTGCCTCCAGAGAAAGAACTGATTAATTCTGAGAGCATATTGAAGCATCTGTTTTTCACTTTCTTTATTTTTCTTGCTTTTTTTTGCAACATAGCTAATATAGAAGTATTTTTTGCATGACTTCAAAAAAAATAGGAAGACCATTGGTAATCTGAAGAGAGGTAGAGAAGTCAACTACAATGGTGAAAGGCCTTAAGTACATTCCACGTGGGGACTGGGTGAATAAATAAGGGACATTAAACCTGAAAGATAGAAGACAGTGGTGATATGATTGCTATCTTAAAATATTTGAATGGCTCTCATGTGCAAGAGAGATAAGCCTTATTCTGCTTTGACCTGAGAAATTAGAACTAGGAATAATGGGTAGAAGTTGCCCAGGAACACATTTGGACTTAACATAAGGAAGAACTTTCTAATTCCTAGAATTATACCAGCATGCAATGGGCTGCCTCAGGATGTAATGATTTTCTCTTCATTTTAGATGTTCAGACAAAGAGATCTTTCAACTGGTATGCATTAGACTTGATGAACACTGAGGTCCCTTCCAATGGACATTCCATGACTTTGTGAAAGAGACAGACTATATCCTATTCTGAATGGATAGGAAGGTGAAAGATATCTTTTGATATCTTCCTGCAAATTGCATTTCTTTGTCCTCCACCTTCTCTCCTCAGCACCCTTTTTCTCCTGCTGCTCTCTCTCCTCACTTATTTTTATTACAATATCTCCTCACCTACTCATACATCTGACCTTCTTCCTGTCTTCTGCCCCTTCCTTCCTAGCTTCCTTCATTCCTTTCTTTCTTCTACCAGCTTTCTTCCTTCTGTCCCTTCATTTCTTCATTTCTTTCTTTCTTCCTTAATTATTTCATTACTTCTTCATAACTGGCACCAAGCTCTCATTCCTTCTTCCCCTCCAGATTCTGAGCCACTTAAATTGTCTCCAGAAGCCTCGATCCCTCAACTGTAATTTCAAAAGTCAACTGTGGGGCCAAAGTTAACTCTTCCTAGGAATAATTTCATTTAAACAATGAACAATCATTTAGAGATGGCAACTATTATCACGGTGACTAGCTAATCTCCATCTTTTCTTATTTGTTTATTTTTTTATTTTTGGAGGGGGGAAGGCAGGGCAGTTGGGGTTAAGTGACTTGCCCAACCTCACACGGCTAGTAAGTGCTAAGTGTATGAGGCTGAATTTGAACTCAGGGCCTCCTGACTCCAGGGCCGGTGCTCTACTCACTGCGCCACCTAGACGCCCCATAGGCCATCTTTCTTGAAATTTTTTTTCATCGATTCCCTTAATGTTCTTGACCTTTTGTTCTTCTAGATGAATTCTGTATGGGAGACATCTCATTAAAGGAGAGCCTTTAAAATGGTATTTTGCTTTACAAAATCAAGTCCTCTTTTAGTCGATAATAGTAACAGTAGGATCTTTTATTTCTATCTTTCTGTCAATTGTGCGATGATAAAGATGTGACAAACTATAAAATATCATTTATAAAAGCCTGTCTGTTCCTTTCTTATGGCATCATCAAGAATACTCTTAATTGGGAATGGCTAAACAAGTTGTGGTATATGAATGTAATGGAATACTATTGTGCTACAAGAAATGAGAAGCAGACGGACTTCATATTTACCTGGAGAGGCTTACAGGAACTGATGCTAAGTGAGAAGAGCAAAACCAAAAGAAATTTGTACACAATGACAGACACATCATATGTGTGATGACCAACTTTGATAGACTGGACTCTTCTCAGCAATGCAGGGTTATAAGACAACTCCAAAAGACTCATGATGGAGAGAGATGTCTACATTCAGAGAAAGAACTAGAAAGAACAGAGTTTGAACGAAGGTTGAAGCAAACTACCTGCTCTCATTCTTTTTCTTGTTTGGTTTTATTTCCTCTTTCCCATTGTTCATTCCATCTGTTATAATCTTTCTTTATAACCTGACTAATTTCCAACATGAAAGTATTTGCAGATCCTACACTTGATTGCATGCCGCCATGGGGGGGTGGGGGGGAAGAGGGGGGAGAAAATTTGAAACTCAAGGGACTGTGGAACTGAATCTTGTAAACTAAAAATAAACAAACAAATTAATAAAGACTGAAAAAAATTAAAAAAAAAAAAAAGGCTGGACAGCTTTGAAAACAATGTGTAGTGTTTATTATATACATTTCCTTGAAATGGAAATTTGCTGTTTTATATTGAATCCTCTCTTATGTACATAGCAATAATTTTTTCTCACTTTGTATTTAGGTTTAAAATAAATTTTAAAATGTACTCAAAAGAAAAAAAAGAATACTCTTAATTTATGTGTAGATTATTCTCAAAAACAAAAGTTTGTAGGGTTTTACACCTCGTAGAAAGCAGACATATGGGTAGGTAGTTGGTGATGTTCCCAAAGTCACCTTTTTTGGAGGACAATAATAAAATAGGCTGTTTTCCTAAATATGATATATTATCAGGGGTGGAGAACCTGTGGCCTGAAGGCTACATGTGGCCTTCTAGGTCTTTGGGTGTGGTCTTTTGACTGAGTCCAAGTTTTACAGAACAAATCCTTTTATTACAGAGATTACAGGTTCCCCACCCCTGGTCTATTTCCTACTTCATGCCACAGACAACCACTGCCACAGAGTTGCCAAAAGTTTTCTCTAGGAAATGCTCCAGATTCACAGGCTACCCTTCCATCATCATTGACCATGGACTACAATTCATTTTCCACTTCTGGTCAAATCTCTTCTCTGCACCATCCATCAAGGTCCACCTTTCCACTGGGCATCATCCGTAGACCATTAGACACACAACTGAAATTGTTCATATATTGGAGCATACCTCCTTTGTTTCAATATAATTCTTACTTTTTACTGCTACATTCTGTTTTAACAAATCAATTTACAAATCCACTGAGAACAGACTTTATGGGAGAAGGCCAAAAAAAGGAACCCTCTCAGTTCCACCATCATCTCTTCCCACTACTCACAACTTACTGTCCCAGAAGTTAGTTACCATCTGGAAGCTGGGCAAACAGATTTTAAAAACATCCTAGAGATTATTACAACCCCATTTAAACATACTTCTGACTGCCTTGCATCCCTACTAACCCCTTATAGGTTGGAAATCAGTTTTCAGCATTTATTAAACACATACCCATATACAGAGCACTATGCTAGATAATAGAGATACATCACTGAAAATTACGCAGTTTATGCCCCAAGAAACTATCAGACTGCTCCAGAAGTTCCTTAAGAATTCACGTTTCTACCCCAGACTCACAATCCCTCTGGTCATAATTGATGGTCAAGAGGAGTTTATGATCAGTGAAATCCAGGATTTTGGACATAAGTAATGACAATTTTAATACCTAGCAGATAGAAAAGTCTGTGGGTCAGAGAACTGTATGTGAGATCCAGCATTTGCCCAAAGGAACGAACCACAGATCACAAAATGCTGGACAGGCAAACTGAGACATTTAAGTGGAACTCTAGAAACTCTATCTTAATGTCCATTACAACTGAATTCCTTTGTCTGCATTTGTTGGCTCCAGTTGCTATACCAGCTCCTTGAAATTCCCTTATTTAACACTCTGGGACCCCTGCTCCTTCTCTGGAAAGATCTCTAGGTATGACTATGGACCTCCTTAAAGACCCTGACCTCCCTTGATCAATGAGCATCCTATGAAATGTCCCAGAGGCAGGATGCCAAAGGTTCTTCTTATGTCAGTCCCCAACAGGGACACTAACAAGCTTGGATACTTGTAGAGTGACCAAGATTTTGAGGAGATTCAAAGCCATGACAAATGTGAGAGATTAATAAGAGAAGGGCCGTGATAGATTTGATGAGATAACAGGGTTGTAAGCCTTTGTTTGGGACTTTAATTGTACTTTCCTAGGGAAGGTATACTGGAGAAGGAAATGGCAAACCATTCTAGTATCTTTGCCAAGGAAACCCTATGAACTGCATTGGTGTGCTATGGTCCATAGGGTCACAAAGAGTTGGACACAACTGAATGACTGACCAACAATGGAAAGTGTGGACATGCCCATTTATATGTCACTAAGAAGATTAGGAGGTATCTATTGAGTTAAGTTTCATATCTTGGACTAAGCTGTCATCTGTAGGACTGAATAGAAATGTTCTAATCCCTGGGAGATTGTGCCAATGTGCAGAAGCCTTCCAGGGACTAAGATCTGTTCTCAGGACTCTAGTCTCTGACTTGTGCTCAGTTCACTCTAAGTCTTTCTGAAAAAGGAAACGAGACAGCACTGCCGTGAAGCCTCCCTTTTATAAGTTCATCACAAAAGCCTGGCTGACTGACAACAGCCTGAGCTAATCAGCTCTTCCCAAAATGATCCATGATAGCCCAAGTTAATTTGCTCTTCCCAATTGATGAGCATTAAGGAGATGGATGTCCTCATTCTCAATGAATAGGCATGCCCCACTGGATGTCCTTCAGTCTTCTCACTGAAGTTGTCCAGGCATATCGATACCTGCCATAGGATGGCATAATCAAAGTCTTTAACAAAAGCTTTCTACCCTTTATGTTCATCCAGTTGATCATAGAACTACCCTGTACTCCACAAAGTTAAACATTTAAAATCCCTTCAAATGCTATCTGGTTGCCCTTAGGAGTGTTGGTCTATTATCTCCAGTTTGGGATATCTCCCTGGGGACCTAGGAAGACTCCACAATATTAGGCAGTACACTAAACAAAATATATTTTTTCATCCTATGTGTCTTCCCCAGAGCCTTATACACCTTTTACGGAAGCTGCCGCAGTGTCTATTATGGGGGACCCAGGTCAGAGACCCGAGTGCATTATGCATAGTTCTTGAGACACTCTCAACATTAACAACCTTATGTGATAATCTAGAACCCTTATTGATGGGTGACCTGCAGTTTACACTCACTCCAACACAGAATTGTACAAAATTCCTCAGGTACATGGCTGTGTTGATCTATCTAAACTCCATCAAAAAGTAATTTAAAATAAAGGTGAAAATAAGATAAAGTTAAAGAAAAAAATATTATAATTCCCTTATCCCATCCCACCAACCACACCCTTCAAAAGGGAAAGCAACTCAGGCTTGATATTAGACCACTTCCTTCTTATGAACCTTCTTCCTTTGAACCTTCAAATCATAGGGATCCTGGATGAATTCCTAAAGTGTGACAGTTGAGGCAGCCCACTTATATACGTGTCCACAAGAAAAACTAGTATTTGTTCAAGGTACTCCCTATGGCAACCTAGATCCATTGCTTATAAGCACCCACTTTTACCAGTCATGTTAATTCAAAACTAAAGACATTAAAGCATGGCATAACAAATAACTAACAAGGAAAAATTCCTCTGGCACACATAAGCTACAACCTCCCCAAGGTATTGTGGAGGTCAGGAAAGACATACCTGCAGAGAACACATAGGATCAAAGAGCACATATGAAGGGGGCACACATAGGAAAAATATGTGGCCAGAAACCTCGTATGGGGCCCAAACTATGAATGTAGCAGTCAATCAACAAACATTTATTAAACATATACTATGTAACAGACGTCTGCTAAGCTCGGAGGATACAAAGAGACAAAGGATAGTCCTTACCCTCAAGGAGCTCACAATCTAATAGAGCAAGCAAATACATACAAAGAAACTGAGAAGGAAAGAGAGAATGAAGTCCAGAGGAATGCAACTAGGTGAGAAATGATGAGAACATTGCCTGTGCACCTCCTTAAATGAAGGCTCTGGGAGGAGCTCTGCACTGCCCACACACTACCCTCTCTAACCGGAGGCAAGGGGGAGAGGGGCCCCAAGAATAGGAGCATC
Source organism: Pseudochirops corinnae (assembly GCA_028646515.1). Lineage (NCBI taxonomy): Eukaryota > Metazoa > Chordata > Mammalia > Diprotodontia > Pseudocheiridae > Pseudochirops > Pseudochirops corinnae. The sequence continues at coordinate 140,960,876 of CM053588.1, forward strand.
CAGAAGGTGTGATATTACAGGATGATGAGTTTCTGGAAACCATGATTTCTAGAGGAGTGCATCCAGGGGGAAATCATGAGATAGGTACCCTCCTCAAATGGAGGATCTGGGAGAATCTCTCTGTATAGTCAGAGCACACACATAGATTTGTGGCCATTGTTCACATGTCACCAGGGAAACTCACATCTCTGATGCTATGCTGTCTTTTTCCTCTGGCCAGGGAGAATGGTAGCGTAACAAAAGGTCCTACGCCCTGAATTCCTTTACCCAGTCACAGAAATGTTGAAGTTGCCCATGCCCCCAATCACATGGCCCAAGGAAGTCACTGAAGTAGAGGAAAAAGGATTTCTTGGATAATATTGTATTCCTAGAGAGTAATTCCTAGAATTACTATCCTAAATTACTATCCTTATATCCTAAACAATACTATCCTCATATCCTAAACAATACTATCCTCATATCCTAATTGCTAGAGAGTATTCCCAGGAGCTTTTTAGAAGAAAAAGGGAGAGTTCTTTTACAACACCAGCTTTGGGGATACCTTTCTAGGTACCCCAAACTTGAGAGTTCTGGGACTCAGCTTTTCAAGGAAAGAAGAGGGAATGCCTGGACAATGCCCATCTCTGGGAGGGGATCCTTGAAAGTAGATTTATAACAAGAGAAGAAAGGGACCTTCCTGCTTTCGGGGGACAGAGACAAGCCATTCAGTCTGTCTCTTTCCTGGCCTAACTTGGCCTGTCTTTAGGGAAAGAAGAGAACACCATTTCATCAACTCTCCACAATGATCCCCTTACCTAGTAGGTAAGGACATCATCCTGAGGCCAAATTCCTAAGGATGTTGATAATCTATTTGACCTCATTCTTTAATGATTAACAAATTCCCACCTGGTTTAGCCTCCCCATCTCAATTTCCCATGACCTGCTCCTCCACCTCACCTCAGCTATACACAAAAATACACAGTTGCACCTCCAAACCCTTTTTTTCGTTCTCACCAGGAACTCCAATTGGTCGATTCCCTCAGTTCTTCCCCAGACCATAATTCCTGCTCTACTTGCATTGCTCTCCCTTCCTCATCTTGAACCCCTGGTGAACTAGTTCAACTCCACCTTGATCTCTTCTCTTACCCCCTTATCCTCTTGCTGATATAATACCCTGTCAAGCACCATCTTTGGAATATTCCCACTGTTCACCTCTTTTACTCCTCCTACTTAAGTGCTGTTGAATGATTCTAGAGAAAAATCACAAAACCGTTCACCGGACCCACTACAAATTTATGTTACATAATCCCAACTGGGCACTCACAACAGCAAGGTGATTTTTTTATAGCTCCCTAATTACTCACTTGGAGAAGGAAATGACAAATCACTCCAGTATCTTTGCCAGAAAAACCCCAAATTGGGTCACAAAAAGTCAGACATGACTGAAAAATGACAGAAAAACAACAACAAATTACCCACTATCCCACTCACCACAGGAGCTTTTTCAAAATTGTTCATTTCTCTTCCAACCTCCCACAGATCCCCCTCCTTCCACCCTCTCAGTTGAGAACCTTGCCTCATATTTCAATGAAAAAAAAATTGAGACCATTTACCAAGGGTTTCTTCTTCTCATCTCCTCCTCATCTCAGATTAAATGCCTTCACTGACACCTTTTTTGCTCATCTCCCATGAAGAGACAGCTGTTATCCCTGCCGAGGGGAACCCCTATACCTGCACAATGATCCTATTACATCCTGTCTTCTCAAACAGATTGCCCCCTCTATCATCCCCACCCTCTCACTTATCTTTAATCTCTCCTTGTCCACTGGCTGTTTCCTTACTTACCTACAACATGCTCTTGTCTCCCCCATCCTAAAAAAAAAAAAAGAAACCCTCACTTGATCCATCTATCCCCTGTGGCTCTCCTCCCATGTCTTTCTTCTCTGTTCTACAGCTAAACTCCTTGAGAAAGCTATCTAAAATAGGTGCATCCACTTCCTTTCCTCTCTCCTTTCAGCTCCTTTTTTTTTGTTGTTTTTTTGGAGGAGAGAGGGCAGGGCAATTGGGGTTAAGTGACTTGCCCAAGGTCACATGGCTAATAAGTGTTAAGTGTCTGAGGCCAGATTTGAATTCAGGTCCTCCTGACTCCAGGACTGATGCTCTATTCACTGTGCCACCTAGCCACCCCAGCTCCTTCTTTTTTAAGGTAGTCCTATTCCCACTGGTTCTTTTCCTCTCAACCCCAGCCTCCTCCCTCCCATGAGTTGCCCCTTTACCTTTGAGGGTTTGTTTATTAATTCTTCCTTTTCACCCACAGAAGCATTCATCAATGGAACCTCCTCCCACTACCAAATCATGGTCTCTCCTTTTCCCTTCTCTTTTCAATTTGTCTCTATTCCCCCTCATTTACTCCTCTACAGACTCTTCCCTTCATTGCCAGTCCTCAACGCAGCATATACACATCACATACCTGCCTTTATCTTTTGATTTCCTCCCTTTTCATTCACCCTCCTATTTTGTTATATAATCCTACCAAAAAAAAAACAAAACACAAAAAACATTCATTTACCTGTAGGCAGAGTGTTGTCAGACTCTGTCCATAATGATCTAGGCCCACCTCTTCACTGTTGTCTTCACCTGATTTCCTCTTTTACCCCTTCCCTCCAACATACACACTCGTGCACATTTAGAAAGAAGATTCTTACTGGCCTCTCTGCTGTCACTCTACTAATGTTGCTATCATTGGTTGCTGCATTGATTCATCCCTCCTGCTTTTCTGCTGTCTGGGATGTTTGAAAAGCAAGTCATCTCTTTTGTTCTGGTTTTCTTTCCAAGAATGTTTCAAATACCTCTTAATTATTGAATGTCCATTTTTTTTTTCATGTGCAGTCAGATTTGCAGCACCCTGGGCATCATCCTGAATTCCATTCCTCTTTATGTCCCCCTGCCCCTGTGTTTTCTGGTGTGTAAAAGTGGTCTTTTGTTATTGAATATCCTTTCCTTTGGATTTGAAGGTCTTTCACCTGATTGTTTCCAGAACTTGTTTCTGAATTGTATTGTTATATTTAACCACTTTGTGTCTTGGAGTTTACAAGCTGGGATTTGTTTGTTTTTCTGGAGGTGATCTATGAATTATTTCAATCCGTATTTCATTTTCTATGTTCAAAAGTTCTGGACAATTCTCTACTATTATTTTCTGAATTAATGTTAATGGGTTTGGGGGCTTGGGGTTTTGTGTTTGGTTTCTTTTATTTGTTTGGGGGTTTTTTGTTCGTGTGTTCTTTTGGGAGATTGATGATCCTTAGATTGTCTTTCTGAATCCTATCTTTAAGATCACTGTGTTTTGTTTGGATAATAAGCATATTTTCTTTTAATGTAAATGTTTTTTGCTTCTCTTCTGCTTGCTTTAACTTCTGTATATTTGCATTCCTAATCTATTATTCTCTCTTTTGTTACTTTGGTAAGACTTGCCATAGCAGATTGTGGTTTTTCTATTCTGTCTATTACTTTTGTTATATAAGTCATGAACTCTGCTCTCATAATTCTCTTTTCTCTTTTCCACCACTTAGGAAAAGTGTGTTGTGGTTCCATGTTCTCTCCAAATTCCACCTGGTCTCAGTCTCCTCAAGTATGTATTGTTTTCCTTTGTTTTGCAGCATTTATTCATAGATGTCTGAACTCATTTCCTAGATCCAGAGGCTATAGTTCCTTATGCTGTTGATGTTTTCCTGTTGATTTATCTGCTTTTTTTCAAAATCTTTGAGTTTTCCTCTTCCTAAGAACTTTGGTAACTTCATTCTTTTCCCCCCCCTCTTTATTTTCCCCTATTGCTCACTTTCTAACTCCCTCCCCATTTGTAATGGTTTCCATAAAGGCTGGATCTCAAAGCATCACAGTCTCACCCCACACTGGGCAATTCACAGTTCAGTAATCTAGGTCTCTGCTTCAGATGACTTCTAGGGGGACAGAACTAGCCTCAGCTAGATGCTGAGCTCTTTCCTTAAGGTTCAGTGGAGTGGACACACACACACACACACACACAGACTGACCTCTTTTGGTGTCCTGTCTCACTCTTTCTATTCCTCAGTACTTTGACCCACCGCCAGAAGTCCAGAGAGTTGTCACACAGGTGCTTTGGAGATAATTTCTATAGTTTGTGTTTTTGAGGCTCTGGAAGGAAATAGGGCAGGGTATGGGGCTGAGCTCTGTTTCAAGCCCAGACATACCATACATACTTCCTTCCGTGCCTTGACTTTCTATAAAGACCTTTTGAGATACAGAATGCTGCCCATGATGCACTGTGTCATGGGCCCAATAAGCTTCTGCAGTCTGGAGAGCTGCTGTGGCACTAGTGTAGGTTGTCTGTCATGGCCCAAGCAAACTTGAAGAGATGAAAACTGTTTCTTCATGGAACTGGAAAGAGAGGGCAGGACCAGAATGTAGGGTTGAGTTTTGTTGTAAACCCATTTGGTGAGTGCTTGAGTTTTGTTACATGTCAGATTTTCATGTCTTTGGGTCAGCTAGTCTGGTAGTAAGTTGTACAATGAGGGAGGAGTGCTAAGTGAGCTCATGTTTAGGGCTTTTTTTCACCTTCTTTGGGATTCCAGGTGTCCTATTCCCTGGAGACAGCTGAAGTTGCTTTATCTTTGGTGCGCCATTTCTATTTTGGAAAAGTTTGAGAGATCAGGGGGATCAGGGGAAGTTTCTAGTCCTCGATGTTGTTGATCATGTTACCTGGAAGTCCTCTGGCTCTCTTTTAAAAACTCTCTACAATCTGGTTTCTGACCTCGTCATTCAACTGAAACCACAGTCTCGAAAGTTACCAATGATTATTCTAATTTCCAAATCTAATGGACTTTTCTTATTCCTCATCCTTCATAATCTCTGTGTAGCTTTTAACTCTGTAAATCACCTTCTTCTCATTGATAGGCTCTTCTTTCTAGGTTTCCTATCTGACTACCCCTTCTCAGTCTCTTTGGCTGGATCTTTATCCAGGCTATGAACCCTAATTTTGGGTGTCCTCTAGGGCTTTGTCCTGGGTTTCTTTCTCAGCTGGCTTTATATTATTTCACTTGTGATCTCATCAGATCCAGTGGTTTCCAATTATCATCTCCATGCTGATGATTCTCAAATCTACTTATCCAGCCCTAACATCTCTTTGAAATACTAATCCCACATCTCCAGCTGCCTATTGGACAACTCAAACTGAATGTCCTATACATGTCTTAAACTCAACATGTCTAAAACTGAATTCATTATCTTTCCTCCCAAACCTTCCTCTCTTTTTGACTTCCTTATTATTCTCAAAGGTTATACTGTGCTTCCAGTCTTCCAGGTTCATACCCTGGATGTCATCCTAAATTCTTCACTTTCTCTCACCACTACTACCTCCCTTAGATCCAATCTTTCACCAAGTCTTGTAAATTTTACCTGGGTAACATCTTTCTCTTCTTACATTCCCTCTACTCCGGTACAGGTCCTCATCACCTCATGCCTGAACTACTGTAATACCCTGCTGGTTGGTCTCCCTGTCTCAATTCTCTCTCCACTCTAGACATCCTCCACTCAGCTGTCAAATTAAACTTACTAAAACACAAGTCTGACTGTGTCACTCCCCTATTCAATAAACTCCAGTGGCTCCCTATTGCCCTCAGGGTCAAATATAAATATTATGTTTGGGTTTTAAAGCCTTTCATGACCCCTTCCCAATCTTCTTACACTTTACACCACCTAATGTATTCTATAATCTAATGACTGTGGACTCTTTACTGTTCCTCACAGCAAATACCTGCGCTGATTCAATGCTTTTTCAATGCCTCTCCTTTATGCCTGGAATTCTACACTTTTCCATCTTTCCTGGCTTCCCTGCCTTCCTTCAAGTCCTAGATAAAATTTTACTTTCTATGAGAAGCTTTTCCCAATCTTTCTTAATTCTAGTGCCTTCCCACATCCTGGCAGTACTAGATTTCAAACTGTATTATAAAGGAGTAATCATCAAAAAAAGTCTGGTACTGCCAAAGAAATATGGTAGTTAATCAGTGGATTAGATTAGGTATGCAATATATAGAAGTAAATGACCGTAGTCATCTGATGTTTGATAAACTGAAAGATCCAAGCTTTTGGAGCAAAAAATGGCTATTCAACAAAAACTGTTGGGAAAAAAATTGAAAGCAATCTGGCAGGAACTAGGCACAGAACAAAATCTCACACCATATACCAAGATAAGGTCAAAATGAGTACATGATTTAGACATAAAGGGTAACATCATAAGCAAATTAGGAAAGCATGGAAAAAAATTATCTGTAAGATCTATAGATAAGGGAAAAGTTTATGACCAAACAAGGGATAAAGAGGATCACAGGAGGGAAAATGGATAATTCTGATTACATTAAACTAAAAAAAGGTTTGCACAAACGAAACCAATGTAGCCAAAATTAGAAGTAAAATAGAAAACTGGGAGGAAGAGGGGATTACAGCAAAATTTCTCTGATAAAGAGAAACTTTATTTTTCAAATTTCTAGGGAAATTTGTAATTCTCAAATGTATATAGAACTGAGTCAAATTTATAAAATTAAGTGTCATTCCCCAATTGACAAATGGTCAAAGGATGTGTGCAGGACAGTTTTCAGAAAGAAAAAAAATCAAAGTTATCAATAGTCATATGAAAATGCTCTAAATCACTAATAATCAGAGAAATGCAAATCAAAACAACTCTGAGGCATCACTTCACATCTATCAGACTTATTAGCATGACAGAAAAGGAGACATATGTTGGAGGGGATGTGGAAAAATTGGGATACTAATGCACTGTCGGTGGAGTTGTGAACTGGTCCAAACATTCTGAAGAACAATTTTATAGCCCACAGGACCATAAAACTGTGCCTACTCTTTGACATAGTAATACCAGTACTGGGGTCTATATCCCAAAGAGACTTTTTTAAAAAGGAAAAGAGTCTTATATGCACAAAAATATTTATAGCAGCTCTTTTTGTAGTGGAATTGGAAAATGAGGAGATGCCCATCAACAGGGGGTGGTTGTTTTGCTATATAATTTTGATGGATTATTATTGTGCCATAAGAAATGACAAAGCAGATGGATTCAGAAAAATATGAGAAGACAAATATGAGTTGATACAAAGTGATGTAAGTAGATTCAGGAGAATATTGTGCACAATAACAGCAATATCACAACGATAATCAATTGTGAAAGACTTAGCTACAGGGATCCACAACAGTTCCAAAGTTTCCATGATGAAAAATGCCATCCACCTCCAGAAAAAGAACTGATGAACTCTGAGTACATATTGAAACATTTTTTTTTATTTTGTTTTTCTTGTCTTTTTTTTGGCTACTTGGCCAATATGAAAATATGTTTTGCATGTCTTCACACATATAATGGGTACCATATTGCTTGCCTTCTTGATGGATTGTGGAATGGTGGAAAGGAAAGAATTTGGATTTTGAAATTTTAAAATGAATATTAAAAAATGAACAATTAAAAAATGGTAGCATCTTCCTTCTGTTGATTATCTTTAAGTTATTCTGTTTATATCTTGTTTGTACATAGTTGTTTACATATTGTTTCTCCCCTAGACTGTGAACTTCTTGAGGACAGGGACTGTCTTTTATTGTCCTTGTACTCCTAGCCCTGAGCACAGTGCCTGAACATAGTAGGTGCTTAATAAATGCTTACTAATTCATTGAGTGGGTAGCACCAGCCTCTTAGAAAGAAGAGGGTCATACACGTGGCTCCTAGAACTAGAGTTTCAGCAAGGGATTAAGCCATAGTGTAGAACAACAACAGGGGAGGCTAGGTAGCACAGTGAATAGAGCACTGGCCCTGGAGTCAGGAGTTCCTGAGTTCAAATCTGACCTCAGTCACTTAAAAAAAAAACTAGCCATGTGACCTCAGGCAAGTCACTTAACCCCAATTGCCCTACAAAAAACAAAAAAATAAAATAAAAAATAAAATGAGAACAACAACAACCACCAAAAAAAAAAATACACTTTTCCCCTCCCTACTTCTGTTAGTTGATTAGATGATGCAGGTCCGATGGAAGACAGTCTTCTCTCTAGGAACCCCAAGTTTTCATTCCTTCCTGGCAGAATCAAAACAATAGTTCCATAGGTCTAGAGGCTCAAATGCATTCTTGAGGTGAAAGCAAGATAAACCAAAATATTGGGAGGGTTGTCTCTCTGGAAACCCTAAATTCATTTCGTTTCTTAGGGGATTCTAAACCATAGGGCAGCACTGTGAGTCAAGAAGATGATATAGGGCTCACTAGAGGAATCTGGGCCTCTTGGGAAATCCTTTTGGATTTTCTGCACTTTCCATATAGTAAAATAAAAGACTGTCTGGTACAAATATTCATAGTTATCTTGAGCTTATAAATAACAGCTTTTACCCACATTTATGCAGATCTAGACACTAGTTATATTCAAACCATATTCTAAGATTACCAAAGGAAACTCTGGGGGGTGGGAGTGGGGATGAACCAAAGAGATATGATGGGAGGGCAAACTCCAAAATTGCATCCAGTCCTTGTAGACACAGAACATAGGAACATGGTCCATGAGTTATTGTACACAAAAGGACTGTGATGTGTAGCCTGATAGATAGGGAATGTTATAGAGTGAAACTCTGTTAAGACTTAAATTAGACTAGCTGACTCCAAGTCTAGCATCCTGGGATTCTGATTTGTAAATAGTAAATTAAGACTCTCAAAAAGGAAGGTGACCATCTCATTGAATTCTATTCTTGTCAGACTATATATATCTGGAGTCCTGTGTTCAGGTCAGATCGTCATATTTCAGAGGGGATAGTGACAGCTTGAAGGTGGTAACAAGAAGGTTTCTAGAATAGTGAAAAAAATAGAACACATGTCATATGAGGATTGCTGGATGATTCTGGGGCAGGGAGTGACAGGGGGGTGGATTTAGCCCAGAGAAGAGATATAGGTAAAATATGATGGTTATCTTCAAATATTTAAGGAATTGCCATATGGAAGAAAGATTTGTTCTTGACCCTCAGAGGTAAATTAATTACTAGGGTCAGTGTATGAAAGACAGAAGATTTTTGACTCAAAGTGAGCAAAAATTTCATAATTAGAGCGATCAAAAAAAAAGGGAAAGGATTATAGAATAACAGCTATGAGTTCCCTGATCATTGAAGGTCTTCAAGTATAATCCATGTGACCATTTGCCTGGGATATTGTAGGTGGTCAGCGGTTCTCAACCTGTGGGTCGCAACCCTTTTGGGGGTCGAACAACCCTTTCACAGGGGTCACCTAAGACCATCAGAAAACACCTATTTCCAATGGTCTTAGGAACCGAGACACTGCTCCTCTATCCGTTTCCAAGTGGGTCCGCCCACATGCGGGTACCCCCACCTACAAGTATTAAAGGGTCATGGCATTAGGAAGGTTGAGAACCACTGCTCTAGATGGTTGTAGACTAGGTGAACTCTGAGGTTATAACTCTATTATTTCTCAAGTTTAAGAATGTATTGGGATCATTTGTAGGCTCACTATGGTGTTCCCAGCTTCAGAATTATAGAACTATGAAGTTGAAAATTATCTCAGAGATCATCTGTTGTAATCATTAAATAGATATCTGAATTCCCTCTACAACATGCTTGAATACCTCACATGACAGGGAACTCACTATCTCTCAAAGTGGTCATTTTCAGACAGTTCCAGTTATTCAAAAGTTCTTCTTTCTATTTAGTCAAAATCTGTGTTCCAAATCTTCTTATTCATCCTACTTCAGACCCTGAGAGCCACCTAAGGCTTGGCTCCAAAGGTGTTTTTTCCTGCTTTTCTCTCCCCATGGGATTTTCCTAGTGGTTTTGCTCCCATCTAGGTCATGAACAGAACTGACCTTTCTGGCTCCTGAGTCCTGACAAGATCACTGCCCCAGGAGGTCTGGTTCCCTGGCAAGCAACAGCTTCCTTACCACATCTGATGCCAAAAGAGAATGATGCATCCTCTTGAACATGTTGGGCAGTATTTGGAGATTGAATCCTTGCCAGCTAAATGCCAACTGGGCAGTTACTAACCTGTCTAACAAAGTTAATCATCCCATTTTATAAAAATCAATGCCCCAAATAAGTAATACAAAACAAATTAATTAAAGGAAATGCCAGTGTTTCAGGAATTATTATCAATTGGAAGATTATTATTGACAAAGGAAGGGTCCTCTTAAGTGACTCTGACTCAGTCCATTAACAATAAAACCCTGAAATCCCATTATCCTGAAGGTCAGGAAGAAACACAGCTGAGCTCAGCCCAGCCAAAGGACAGCCTCACCCTACTTTTCACGTGTTCACAGAGGACAAGGTTATATGTGGCTCAGCCACTTGTCTCAGATTTATGTCTGGTTGGAAATATTTCTACCCCCCTGTCTTGATTGAATATACTCCAGCCCATATTTTTCCTTACATCTTGTGGATAAGAAAGTCTAACGCCCATAGGAGGGAATCATGGAGTGACCAAGTCAAGGTCATGTCACCGCTGACCCCTCTGCTAACAACAACAATCATAACAACTCATGAGATTTATGTAGCACTGTAAAATTTCCTTACAGCAATCCCATGAGCTGATTAATGTCAACATTATTATGCTCATTAAGTTTTACAGATGAGGGAACTAAGGCTCTGGGGGGTTAAGTTTTTCTTACAGTCACATGACCTACAAGCTGTAGGTTCAAAACCAGGTCCAAGTCCTGTGAGCTTTCCATTCTAAATGCATCTTCTGATTCCAAAGTCAATGTTTGAGTTTTTTCTCCCCACAACACTAACTGCGGAATAATCAGCCATCTCCATTCTGACCCTCCATTCCACTGTGCCAGGCATAGCACGCTCTCTAGCCACAGTCATGCAGAAAGTAAGAGAGCTCGGTGGCCATGTTTAACTGAGTTGCAGGCCATAGCATTCACTCCCTAGCAGTGGAATCCACAGCCACAGTCAAAGCAGTGACCGCAGTACCGCCTGCTTCCCACCAGTCATCTTGGAGGGGTGGAGGAAAAGAGCGGAAGAAGGGAAGGATGGCGGAGGAGGAGACGAGCAGCGACAACTTAACAGGGCACCGGGTGATGCAAGCTGCTGAATGAACGGGGGTCTATTCTATGTTCCCGGCGCAGAGGGATCTCGGCTATTCGCTTTGCTGTCCTTGTGGATTTTCCAGAGCCCGCAGGGGGATAAGAATAGACAGTCGGTCAGATCTGAGTTTACAGCCAGACCGGGATCTGAGCGAGTTCTAATATTACAGTAACATGCGCGCACCACCTTCGCAGAGGGTCCCGAGCCCACATCTCCAGCAAGCTCAAGCGTGCTCCAACCCAGACTGCACAGACCAGCTAATCCCGCATTCCTGGAGTGCAGAGAGCACCACATGCAGCTCTCCAATAGGAAACACATGATGTTAGCATCCTAATCACTGGCCCTGTGACATAGCACATCTCCCGGTCTCCCACGTCCCCCGAGTGCCTCTGCATTTGCTTCGGAGTCCACTCCGCGTCTCCGGCTGCAGGCATGATGGGACCAGTGTCCGGAGGAGAGTGGGGATATGGCCCTTGTCCTCTTTCCCCTCCCTGTTGCTTTCTACAGAACTATGGGGAAAATCACTTGGAATCAGCGAAATGTTTCGTTTTTGCCTCTTTCCTTAGTATTAACACCTCCAGTATCCTCCTGTGGGAGCATTTCCTAAGGATGGTGCTGTGTCTAGGGTGATTTAAAGTATTAATGTCCAGAGAAAGAACTGATGGAGTCTGAATGGAGGCATACTATTTTCACTTTTTTTCGTGATTTTTTTCCTTGCTATTTCTTCTTTCACAACAAATGACTGATAAAGAGATATGTTTTACATGATTACACATACACAATCTTACCATCTTAAGGAGGGGAAATGAGAGGGAAGGAAGGGAAAGAGGAGAGAGGGAGGGAGAAAATTTGAACGCAGAATTTTATAAAATGTTTTAAAATGTCTTTACATGTGATTAGGAAAAAATACTACCTTAAAAAAAATTTAAAATAAGTATAAGATGTAGTACCTGTCCTTTAAGGTGAGAGTTCTTAACTCTGTGTGTGTGTAATGGATCCCATTAGCAGTCTGGTGAATTCGTCTGGGGATCCCTTCTCAGAATAGTGCTTTTATCTGCTTAAAATTAAATTGATAGGGCTACAAAGGAAACTGATTATATTGAAATACAGTTAACAAAATAGCTTTTTAAAAAGTTCGCAGACCCCAGGTTAAGAACCTCTGCTCTAAGCTACTCAGAAGCTAAAGCAAACAGCTCAACACAGGGATGTTTGCAGAAGAAGTTGAAATAATTAAACAAAAACAACACATGGGGTGGCTAAGTGGCCACAGTGAATAGAGCATCGGCCCTGGAGTCAGGAGGACCTGAATTCAAATCCTGCCTCAGACACTTGACACACTTACTATCAGTGTGACTTTGGGCAAGTCACTTAACCCCAATTGCCGTCCAAAAAGCAAAAAAACAAAAACAAAAACAACACACACCAAACATTTAAGTAAGATGAACCCTTATATCATGTACAATAATAGGTATCAGCTCACATTAATGTAGCACTTTATGTAGTGTTGTCTTCACAACTCTGTGAATGAGGTAGGCACAAATAGTATTACTATCTGCATTTTACAGGTCAAGAAATTGAGGCCCAGAGAAATTAGGTCGGACGGGGACTTGGTGATAGAGGCAGATCTTGGATGCAGGTCTTTATGTATGACTTTAATTCTCACCACTCTTTACACTCAAGCCCAGGTCCTGAGTTGAAGCACACTTGACCCCTTACTGACCACCAGCAGGTTTCCAACTCCTCAAAATCAAAGCTTATGAGTTCCCAGTTTTACCAGACAATCGGAGGACATAGTGCAGAGTTCAACAGTAACAGTATAAGGTAGGCACCCAAGTCCTTCTGTGATGGCCTTCCATCTCAAGCTGAAGAGACAATCAAAGACAAGATTAAGAGAATTCTTCAGACATGAGAACTTGAGGGCACTTGTAGGCTATTCTTCTAAGGAACAGCATGAATTGGGTGGCAGAGTTAGCCAAGAGAGACCCATCTGTGAAGGGACATTTGAGATGCTATTTAAAAGCAGACATGTATCCTAGACTCCCCAAGTTTTCAACTGTAACTATGACAAAAGTTACAGATTCTTTTTCTGAGATGCCCTGCTCTGGCTCTATTTCAACCAGACCCAGTTAAAGGAATTGCATAGAAAAATCTTACAACTACTCTGTAGTTCCTTGAGGGAGTCAGAATTCAGAGACTGGAGTGATCTTCTTAGCCACCATTACTGGAGACATCAGCATCATTCCTGAAAATAGTTTAAGGTAAAAAAATAAAAAGCCCTCATAGAACAAAGATCTGTTTGGAAATAATTCCTTCATAATAAGCATCTTCAAAATGAATGCAGAGATGGGATAATAGATCAATTAGAGCTTCCTTTATTTCTTTAAGGAGCCTGAAAGGGTCAATAGTTGTGCCATGTGGGTGAAGGAGATATTCTAAGGTTAGAAAAGTCTTTTCCAATTGCCCGGATATTCTAGAACCAGAGGTCAAACACGGAAAAGAAATCATAAGGTACCTATCAAAGATGAACTATTTACATGACAACATGGATAAGTGACAATTGCAACTGATGAAACTTTTCTCAGTATGAGGATAGGGCAAGGGAATACAAATGTATATATA
>CM053588.1:140975071-140994009 GCA_028646515.1 Pseudochirops corinnae
ATGTTCACATTTCTGTAGAGGGACAGGGACAGGGTGGAGAGTGGTTGGGGGGGGGCAGGATAGGAAGAAGGGACATGTAATCAGACTCTCACAGTGTGCTCATTATGGAGAGGTTCTGCGTAATTTCACATGTTCAGCCTGTATTTGATTGCTTGTCCTTCCAGTGGGGGTGGGTGACGAGGGAGGAAGAGAAAGAATCTAGAATCTAAAGTTCTATAATCAAATGTTTTAAATATCTATCTATATATATATATGCAATTATTATTATTATTATTATTAACCTCATCCAACTGGAACTTGAAATACGCAGGCACTGTGGTTGGGAGATCCATCCTGCCCTACCGAAAAGTCAGAGGGGTGAGGGGGGAAGACATAGGAGAGAACAGACTGGGGGAGGGAGGATACACTTGGGATGGCTGTTTTGGGGCAGTGGGTGGGGGAAAGATGGGGAGAAAATATGTAACTCAAAATCTCGTGGAAATGAATGATGCAAACTAAAATAAATTTTTTTTAAAAAAAGTCTTTTCCATGTAGGAATGGACTGCAGATGAATTGGGTGGCCTCCTCTTTCTTGGTAGAAATTTTCTGCTGCATCGCTCACTACAGAAAATGTCCCTCCCTAACTCCTCTCATTTTTTGTAAGCTCAGTGGAGCTATGGATCTTTAAAATCACCCTTTTTTTCCACTAAAACTCCCAATGGTTTTCTGCCCTCTTTCCACCATTATTTTCTAATTTCCTCTCTCTGTTCCGGAAGTTCTTTGGGTAAATATCACTATCAGAAATGCCCTCCCCACACCTAACCCCAAGTTCATTAACTGATCCCAGTTCTAACCTCTTCCCTTGAGAATATTTACTTGGTCCCTGCTCTTTACCTCTTCTTTTTTTTTTAGCTCATCTGTACTCCCTCCCCCCCCCCCCCCCCCCCCGTTACTTTCCATCACATCCGAAAACCCAGAAGAGTTCTGTAAGTCTCCAAATTCTTCTCTTGGCTCTGTAGAGCAATCTGAGCAGCCTGCTCTGACCCCCAGAGGTCACTGTTAGTACTTCTCACTCCAGGTTAGAAATAAGATGCTAGTTGGAATCCCCTGCTAATGTTCACAATAACAGCCAACCTATACACATCTCTTAAAAGTAGGTTAGCAAAGTGCTTTACAAATTTTATTTCATTTTATCTTCACAACAACCCTGTGAGATAGGTGTTATTATTATCTGAGGCTGGAAGATGTTAAGCAACTTTCCCAGGATCACATAGCTAGTGTCTGAGACAGAATTTGAACTTGGGAATTTCTGACTCTAAATCTAGTACTCTACCCAGCATGCCACCCAGTACTGGCCCAGCTTTCCTATATAGAATAAGTGGATCATATACAGAAAGCTAGAAGAAATATTAGCAATCATCTAATCCAGTGATTCTCAACCTTCCTAATGCCGCAACCCTTTAATACAGTTCCTCATGTTGTGGTGACCTCCAACGATAACATTCTTTTTGTTGCTACTTCATAACTGTAATTTTGCTACTGTTATGAATCATACTGTAAATATCTGATATGCAGGATGTATTTTCGTTGTTACAAATGGAACATAACCCACAGGTTGAGAACCGCTGAATTCTAATCCAACTGCTTCATTTTATGGATAAGAAAACTGAGGCCCGATAAAGCTGAGTAATTTGCCCTGGGTTTCACAACTGTAAATACTAATAAAAGTAATTTTAAAAATTAAAATGAATAGAATAGGTAATAATAAAAGCACCAGTATCTGAACTCAAGTCCCATGACCCCAACATCAGCATTCTTTCCACAGTATCATATTACCTCCCTAGATGAGACAAAAATAATATTTCTGTGGATCTGTATATGAATAAGGCTGAGATGATTGATTTTCTCAACCCAACCCCATCTCTCAGATCTTATAATCCTACAGGCCTATAGAGTCAATGACCTTCCTCAGTGTTCCCTTTCTCTGCAACAGTTCAATCTCATCTTTGCTCCTCAAGTATATGCTGGAAAGTCATGCTTGCTCCAGCTTCTCTAATGACTGGTTCTCTAGGCTAATAATTTATACATGATGCCTGGAATGTGATCTAGAGAAACAATTCTTACACAACTGTTACTACACTTCAAAGAACTTTTCCACACTTAGTCTAAGGCTCATAGTAACAGCCAACCTGTACACATCTCTTTAAGGTAGGTTAGCAAATGAGACTGACTGATTGGGAATGTTATCTTACTTACCTTAAGTGTAGTGGGGTAGAATAAGTCAATCACACTCACCTCCTTTCACATGGAACACCAAAATTTCCCTAAGGATGGCTTCATATTTAAAAGGGAATGCAATTCCATAAGGTGTTGTGGAAGAATTGAGGAAATATTTAGGATTATAGATTTAGAGCTAGTTGGAATCTTAAAGGTCATCTACTTCAGCCTCCTCATCTTGCCCAAAGTCACACAGCTATTAAGTGACAACACTAGAACTTGAACCCAGTTACTCAACAAAGAGTTGAGAAACACTTTGTTCTTCCTACTGCACCAATTAAATCTGAAGGTTTAAATGATTCCTTTTCCCTCCCAGCCCCTCTTGCCATTCTGGATTATAGTACATGGAAATCAGAAGGAACATACAGATCATCTCACCCCAATCCCTTATCTTACTCAAATGGATCTGTGATCTCATAGATTCAGGAGCTCCTTCCAACAGTGCTGATCACTGTCTTTCTGGGAGGGCCTGTCTGGTGCCACTCTGATCCATGTCTTGCCCAGAAGTTTCTCCCAGAGGGTCTACCAAACAAAGTAGGACTGCCCTTTATTTCTCCTGCCTTAGTGAGGCTACTAGTGAAGCACTTTGACTGTTCAACTGTCATCAATGCTCTTGCCATGTGACAGTCCATCTCTTCTTTCTATCATAAAATTCCTTGATAACATCTTTTGCTGTTCTTCTTCCAAGATTCTCATTGGTTACGTGTTACAGCCTACTCACACCCACCATGTGCCTTTCCATTGCCCTCTGTATGTTCTTAGAAAACAATGGAATTCCATGTCTTGCTGCTCTATAGCAGCAATATTGGTAAAATGTTGGTATTAAAGAGATGGCCCTTTGCCTTAATGAATAGTTGAGAGTCACAGCAGCTGCGGGGCAAAGTGGATAGAGTGCCAGACCTAGAGTCAGGAAGACTCATCTTCCTGAATTCAAATCTGGCCTCAGGCATTTACCTGCCATGTGATCCTGAGCAAGTCACTTAACCCTGTTTACCTTGATTTCCTCATCCGTCAAATGAGCTGGAGAAGGAAATAGCAAATCACTCCAGTATCTTTGCCACAAAAACCCCAAAGGAGTCACGAAGAGTTGGACACAACTGAAAAATGACTAAACAAAACAAAGGGTCAGTAAAGGAATTTTTTAAAATTTTCTGAAAGCAATCCAATCCTCTCTCCTTCTCTTATTCAACTCTGAGGCCAGCTCAGCATTGTTATACTTATATACATACTGAAGAACAAACCCTACAGGTGTTCTTAACCTGGGGTGAAGATTTCAGGAGGTCATCGAACTTGGATAGGGAAGAAATTGTATCCTTATTTTCACAATCTTCTAACTGAAAATTTATTATTTCCTTCAATTATTTAAAAACATTCTTCTTAGTCTTTTAAAAAAAATTTTCAAGTAACAATTATGGTTTTTAATCTGTCCCTCCTCAATCAAACAAAATTTTTTTTAAAGTCCCTCAATACATATCGACATAGCCCAGCAAAACAAATATCCACATAAGTCATGTTCAAAAATGGATTCCTCTTTCTGCATTTTTAAGTTCCACTATTTAAGTCCCAATATAAGTTCCTCTCTGCTAGGAGATGAGTGGCATGTTTCGTCTTCATTTCTCTGGATTCATGGTTTATCATTGTGTTGATCACAGTTCTAAAATCTTTCAAAGTTGTTTATCTCAATAATGTTGTCATTGTATAAAATTGTTCTAGTTCTGCTCACTTTGCTCTGTATGGGTTGATAGAAGTCTTCCTAGTTTCCTCTGAAATTGTCCATCTCATCATTTCTTAGGGCACAATAATATTCCATTACATTCCTTTACCATAATTTGTTTAGCTTTTCCCAAATAGCATGCCTTCTTAGTTTCCAATTTTCGGTTATCAGACCTACTATAAATATTTTTATACGTGTAATTCTTTCCCTCTCTCCTTGGTTTCTTTGGGGCGTTAGCCTAGTAGCAGTACTAGGTAAAGAGTGTAGGGTAAAAGAGTGCACACATTTTGGTAACTTTCTGGGCACAGCTCCAAATTGCTTTGCCGAGTAGCTGGCCCAGTTCACAGTTCTATCCCCAGTGCACCGGGACACCTCTCTTCCCACTGCCCTCCAACTCATCGTTGTCCTCTTTTGTCAACTTTGCCCCTCTGGCGTGAGGTGGAACCTCGAAGTTGCTTTGATTTAATAATCCCTAATTAATAGTGATTTAGGGTACCTTTTCATATTATCTTTGACAACTTGCATTTCTTCTTTTGAAAATTGCTTGTATCCTTTGACCATTTAGCCATTGGAGAATAATGGTTCTTTGTCTTATAAATATGAATAAAATTCTTATCCTGAAAATGAAGCCTTCATTAGAGAAACTTATTTTCCCTCACCAGCTTCCTTTCTAATTTTTTACTACATTAAATTTGTGCAAAAGTTTTTAAATTTTATATAATCAAAATTGTCCATTTTATCTTGTATGATATTCTCTATCACTATTTAGTGATGAGCTCTTAGTCTACGCACAGATTTCAAAGGTAATCTCTTCCTTGTTCATAAAATTTGTTTATGGTGTACCTTTTTATGTCTAAGTCATGTATCCACATGGAGTTTATCTCACTGTAAGGTGTGAAGTGTTGGTCTAAACCTAATTTCTCCCAGACTGCTAATCACTATTACCAAGAATTATTATTATATATCAGTTATTTTAAAATGTTATTTGATTCACCAGAGTACATAAGGGGTCTAGGAATCTTTAAAAAAAAAAAAAGCATTCCCAATCTATTCCACTAATTAACCTTTTTTTTTAATCAGAACCAAATCATTTTAGTTATTACTCCTTTGTAATGCAGTTCAAGATGTGGTGTTAAAAGATACCCCCTTCTCCTATTTTTCATTATTATTCTTGGGATTCTTGACCTTTTATTTTTCCATATAAATGTTGTTATTATTTTTTCTGGCTCCATAAAATATTTTGGGGAGTTTAATTAGTATAGCATTGAATAAGTAAGTTAGTATTGTCATTTTTATTATATTGGCTTGTCCTATTCGTGAACAATTAATGTTTCTCTAAGTATTTAGGGCTGTTTTTATTTCTACAAAGTGTTTTACAGTTACATTTATATAGTCTCTGGGTGAATCATACACACACATACACACAGAGAGACCTACCGTCATACACATGAACAAACTGTCTTTTCCTAGGATGCTACAACCCTTATCTCTATTCCTCATTGTTTTATAAGTAATGTTGAAACAAAACTACTCTCAAATTTAGTATCTTCTTGGATTCCTCAAGTATTACAGGTACTGAGTTCATGACAGAATGAACCACAAGCTTAGGTAAATATTTGGTGCTTTTTTCACCTTGTGTACAGCTATCATCATCCCAGTTAAGCAATCAGAACCTATGTCCGAACAAAGATTGCTTCCCTCAAAAAACACTGGTAATTAGCCCAATTTTATGCAGCAGGATCAAATTGGAAAGAAATGGATGATCATCTAATTTCCTTGATCAGTCTCTTGCATCTGTGGGGCCCCTTAAGGGAGTTCCTAAGCTATATATTCAAGAAGTAACTATCAAGGTCCAGCCTTGGACCAAAAAAAAAAAGACTAGAAGATTGGCTAAGATAGGGCTCTGCTAAGCAATTTTAAACTATCCTTTGTGAAACTGAAGAATATTCAGAATAAAAATTAATAGGAAGGGAGTAATAAGAGGACAAAAATAAGAAAAAGATAAACTTTTAGCTAGAATCAGAAATGACACACTAATGAATAAGGAAGTAGAAGCCTTTCCTCCTTTCTCTTCCACTTCTAGTCACACTCTCAGCTGGGTCCCACATCCTAGTTTAGATTTTACAAATAAAAAAAAGTACAAACAGCATCACAAAATCTCAAAGGCTATGAGAATCCCCTGTACAATGGCCCTGACAAGTGAACATTGAGCTTTTTCTTAAAGACCTCCAGTGATGGGGAGTTTGCAATCTCTCCACGCAGCTCTGTCCACTTTGGATTACTCAAATTGTTAGTTTTTACTTATCAATGTTTAATCTGACTCTCAGTAACTTAGTGATCCTAGTTCTGTCTTTTGAGAGCGATCAAAATATGTCTAATCCTTCTTTCATATAACAACCCTTCCATTTCTTGCACATAGCTATCATGCCATACACCCTTCCCAGGTTTCCTCTCCTTCAATCAGTCCTTATACAGTATGTCAAGGCTTTTCACCATTCTGATTGTCCTCCAAAGGGTCTCCAGTCAGTCAACGCCCTATTTAAATGTGCTCCCAGAACTATAAAATACTAATCTAGATGCCTGATAAAGAAAGAGTGCAGTGGGACTATCGTCTCCTGTGTTCTGGACACTATACTTTCATGAATACAATCCAAGATCACAATAGCTCATGGCTGCTGGATGCCACTGTCAATTTCTATTTGAACTGACAATATCCTACAACCTACAGATCTTTTTCATGTGAAGTGCTTAAAAGAAAACAAAAACAATCAAAAGCAAAAAAAACGACCCATTGGTTAGCACACCATATACCTGCTGGCATGAGATTGTGCTTGTTCTTCCTTTAGGATTGAGGTTTTCCAACCCTTCCTATTTTCCTATGAGCCCTTTTGGTGTTTGAGGAGCTCCTGCATTTGGACTGTCCTTCCAGGTTCATCCCATGCATAATGTCCCTTTTCTGGTCCATTCTTTCCCTGGGAAAGCAAATCCCAGCACCAGAACTTTATGGGTCAGATCTCAACCTTGTTAGAAGGTCAAATGAGAACATAGATAACTTCTCAGAGACACATCACGTGGCAGCATTTTTCTACATGTAAATGCCCACAAGGGAGGACATAAGGTGGGCAAGAAAACACTGAGAATTATTTGACAGTCTTGTGTAACAGATGGCTCAGTCCCAGACATCATTGTTGACTATCCTCATTCCATCTTTTTGGTGCTTGACCACTCTCCATGTTTTCATTGCTACGCTGAGGCAGGAATGAAGGGCAAAAAGAGTGAGAAGAAAATTAAGTGTTGTATATTAGAGGGGAAAAGGCCTCAAACAAGAGAACGGGGAAGGTGGTAATCTCAGCTCCTTTCCTCTACCAACCCAGCAATGATTTTCCCAACTTCTAACTGACTGCCAAGTTCAGAAGAGGTAGACTAAATTTCATCAATCCATCCCCTGACTTCTCACAAAACACCCTCCAAGAGCATCTATGGAGGGAAATGGGACTAGAAGTCCTGATTTCAAATCCCTCTAAGGTACCTCTAGGTACTAACACCTGTGGTGTTCTCTTTGGGCATCTGGGTCTTTTCCTTTCAGCAATCCTCTTAAGAATTCTAATTCCATATCAGTAGAGAGATGTTCTAACCTAGTGTCCAAATCCTTGGTCAACTCCAGCTTACTTGACCTACCCACCATCTTAAGTGGAGGAGGAATAGCACCATTTTAGATTCTAGTGGGGTCTATTGTGGCAAGAAGAAAAGAAAAACTACAGATCCTATTCTAAAGATGCAAGTCAAAAGGCATTCGGCTAAAGGGCTCAGGCTCCTATAATTTGGTAAGATAAGAAAGAAACATTAAAAGGAAATTACAGATTTAACAATGCAGGCAGTAAGTGGCTGGAAGATCACACACACACACACACACACACACACACACCTCTTTTATCTTGCCTCCTACTCAGATGAGGGCTGAGGTTCCTCATGTTAGGGTTCTCTATCCACAATTGGGACATTGGCACAATTACTTTTTCATAGGTCCTTTTTGGACCTTTTTCTCAGATAACTTTTCACTGAAGGTGTTTTGGGCAGTGAGGAAGAGGAGAAAGAATAACTTGAGACCCTCCTATCCAGCCCCTCCTCATTCTAATCTCAACCTGAATCTAGTCTTACCATTCTGCTTATCGTTGGAGCATCAGTCAAACATACTGGACTGAAAAGCAGGCAGCAGCCCCAAGGCGTCTACCTCCCAGACTGAACAGAACATCCAGGGATGGATCTGCACCGTCTGGGATAGAACAGGGGTTTAAGGGAGCTAAAAGGAGGCAAATGAATTGGCCAATCCCAAGGACCCTGCCTCAACCACTTAAAATTCTTGGAAGCGCTGAACAGAGTCACTCGGAAAGGGGAGAAAAACTGACTTAAAAAGAAAGCCCAGGGTTTCAACATGTGTTGTTCGTTGGTAGAATTCAGGATTAGGATTTGAAGGACCCCGTGGGAGTATCCTTTCACAGCTCTAGCCTAATCCTCTCCAAATCGCCTAGGCTCTACAGCTGTTGGTTATCCAGATAAACTATTTGTTCAATTATTCTTGGCCTAGATGGGGCGGCGCGCCTCAAAGGCTCTGGGCTCCATAATTCGGCCCACTTCAATCAGGCCAGACCCTCCCAGAGCTGCCTGCAGGAGACGAGGGGCCTGTTTGAAGACAGCAGTGGTCCTGGTAAGACTTTCCCCACCACTCCCTTTTCATCTCCGCCCAGACGGTGCTGAGGCGGCCGACACCCCCCCAAGGACCCAGGGGGGTGAGCTGGGGGGACGAAGCCAAAACAGGGCATCAGGGCGATAAAATGATTACAAATGAAAGGGAGATTATCAGACCGTTGGGACAAATGCTCCCAAAATGGTCCTGAAATCTCTGCGGGCGCATTCTCAAAGGGGACGTCAGCTGCAGCTGCCGTCTCCATGGAGATGGGGGCAACACAGACCCCCCTGGGATCCCTCTCCACAAATGTCAGACCCAACAACCCCAGCCAGGGGAAGGAGAGGACAGGCTGGGTCATCTTCGCAGCATAGAAATGGATTGGTAATTAACACAATTTTTTTTTGTCCATTTGTCTGCCCTCTCTCCAGCTCTCCCTTGGCTGCTGCAAAGACCCGCTAATAAACGGTTTACAGCTGCTGAGAAACAGGCTGGGCCTGGTCACTGCCCTGAGCCATTTTCCCGTTCTGGTGTGGTTCCCCCAACACTCTAAGAACCCGTAGGGGTATACGATGACTTCTCTCTTCTGCTAAATTGCATCGCCACCCTCTCTCCCCCCATTCAATGTCCCTTCTCTGAGGCCTTATTTCATTTTTTCATGGTGCTGTCTGTGATACCCTCGTGAGGTCTGAAGCACCTCCCACTGATTTCACTGTAGCTTGAACACCCCCAAAAGGCAATTTGCTATTTTTGCAATGGATTGTAGCTGTTTTGGTCTTTTCTAATTATCCGTGGTGGAGGAAAGGGGATGGAGGGGAAGAGAAAGCAGCAGTGGCCCAAGTCCCAAAAAACTTCTTCCAATGACCTATAGATTTCAGAATTTGCCCACCTTTCTTTGATGGGGTCATTCCACTCTAATTTCTTTTGTGTGTGTATGTATTATTAGTCATTTGATCCTAGGCAAGACTCTTAGCTCATATGCCTTAGTTTCCTCATCTGTAAAGTGAGAGAGTTGGACTTGATGCCTTCCAAAATCCCTTTCAGCTCTAAATCTACTATCTTATGATCTAATTTTATATCAATGCAATGGAATGCCAGAGTACAATAAGAAACAACAGATGTGAAGAATGCACCAACTGAGAGGGAGGAGAAGGAGAGAAAAAATAGATTTTTGTTAAGTAGAAAAAATAATTTGAAAAAAAGGAACACAGAGGCAAAAATATAAAAATCCACATGAAATGATTCAGAACAAAGAAATAAAATAGCAAGACAATGTAGCTTTTAGGCTTAAAATTAAACTAAGCCTTTTGGAACTGTGGGCTAAAGAAATCATTTATTGCTAGAGACAATATGGAAAAATTGGAACACTAATGCATTGTTGGTGGAGTTATGAACTGATCCAACCATTCTGCAGAGTAATTTGGAACTATACACAAAGAACTATAAAAGTATGCATACCCTTTGACCCAGCAATACCACTTCTGGGGCTGTATCCCAAAGAGATCAAACAAGTGGGAGGAGGACCTATATGTACAAAAATATTTATAGCAGCTCTTTTTGTGGTGGTAAAGAATTGGAAATCAAGGCGATGCCCATCAATTGGGAAATGGCTAAACAAATTGTGGTATATGAATGTAATGAAATACTATTGTGCTATAAAAAATGAGGAGCAGACAGATTTTATAATAACCTGGAAAGACTTATATAAACTGACGCTGAGTGAGGGGAGCAGAACCAGGAGAACATTGTACACAATTACAGACACAATATATGTGTGACAACTAACTTTGATAGATGGGGCTCCTCTCAGCAATGCAAGGTTAGAAGACAACTCCAAAAGACTCATGATGGAAAGGGATGTCCACATCCAGAGAAAAGAATTATAGAGTCTGAATGCAGATTGAAGCAAACTACTTGATATTTCTCTTTTGTGTTTTGTTTTGTTCTTTCTTCTTTCTTGTTGTTCACTCCATTGGTTATAATTCTTCTTTATAACCTGACTAATGTTTAATGCGAAGGTATTTGTAGAACCTATATTTGATTGCATGCCACCATGAGGGGGACGGGAGGAGGGAGGGGAAGAAAATTTGGAACTCAAGGAACTGTGGAATTGAATGTTGTAAACTAAAAGTAAATAAATAAATAAATTTAAAATAAGAGTCTAAAAATTGTCATTTATAATATTAAATAATAGTAATAAAATATGGGAAAATATATAAAAGAAAAGTTCAAAATTCAGTTTGATTCGGGTCAACAAGCATTCATCAGATACCTCACGCGTACTGATGTGGACTGCTGTGCTGGGCACTGGGGATCTAGATACCAAGCTCCCTGACCTCAAGGAGCTTCCATTCTCCAAGGGGAAAGATAGAAGGGATTCTAGAAACAAATGGAATAATTTATTTGGTATATTGTTAAAATTAGTGGGGTGGTATTTGCAGATCCTATACTTGATTGTATGCCACCATGGTGGGGAGGGGCAAAAGGAGGGGAGAAAATCTGAAACTCAAGGGATTGTGGAACTGAATTTTGTAAACTAAAAGTAAATAAACAAATCAAATTTAAAAAAAAATGAGTGGGGTGGAAGTTTCAGTCAAATTTTGTTAGTTGGGTATCCAAATGGAAGACAGGAGGAAAGAACACAGTCTTTCCAGTCTCAAATCCAGTCTACAGCCAAGGTAGTCCGGTCTTTTGAGCTTTCATTCCTGGGTTTCATCTTACAATAGTTTGCAGTTAACTTAAGTCAGAGGTGGGAGAAAGTGTTTCTGAAAGTTTCTCTTTGAAATCAATCGTGTTTACTAAGTACCTACACCACAGAAGGTGCCCGAAGGGAATTCTGAGGTCAATGCCCTCAAGAAACTTAGGATCTAGTTAGAGAAACAAGACTGACAAACTTGCAGTTATTAGAAAATAATTTTGGGGTGGCTAGGTGGCGCAGTGAATAGAGCACCAGCCCTGGAGTCAGGACCTGAGTTCAAAGTCCGCTTCAGACACTTAACACTAACTAGCTGTGTGACCTTGGGCAAGTCACTTAACCCCAATTGCCCTCCAAAAGGCAAAATAATAATAATAATAATAATAATTTCATTTTCAATGTTGTGGTATTGACTCTAGGGGTGATCGAAGCTCACAAGAGGGAGGGCTCACCTGGGCTGGTAGGAGAAGGCTTCCTTGTGGAGGTGGGATGCAAACTGAACCTTGAATAATGGCATAGGGGTTATAGAAATGTAGATACATTCCAGGCAGGAAATAACTGCATAATAGTAGCCAACGTGTATTTAGTGCTTACTATGTGTCAGGCCCTGTGCCTTATAAATATTTTACAATTTTGATCTTATTTGGTCCTCCCTATAAGATAGGTGCTGTTATTATCCCCATTTTATAGATGAGAAAACTGAGGCAAATAGAGGTTAAGTGACTTGCACAGAGTCACACAGCTAGAAAATGTCCGAGGTGGAATTTGAACTCAGGTTTTCCTGAATCTAAGGTTGGTGCTCTATCTAGCATGCCCCCATAATAAACAAAGGCACAAGTTTAAGGGGTGTGTAGGGACAATGAATGACTAGTCAGTTTGTCTGGAAGGGAAGGAGGATTCATGTTGGAGAGTTTGGGGTTGGGAGAAGGATAGAGCTAGAAGCAAAGCAACCTCCAAATAACAAGCAATATCCTTTTTCTTGTAGTTAAAGGGAAAAGATAAAGCAAAAGCAAGAATTATAAAATCATAGATACAGAATTGGAAGGAACTTCAGTTGCCACCTACTCCAATTCCCACTTGAAGCATGAACCTACTAGTACAACAGCTGTAACAAGTGGCCATCCAAATGGCCAACGCGGCGATTTGTTTTACTCAACTATGTGGAGCACAGACTGTCCCCCCAATATAGCATGGTAATGTCATTGTATGACCCAGAGGAGGCAGAAGAGACCTCTTTAGCTTCATAAAACCCCACCCCCACTGACTTCCCCAAGGGAGACTTGAAGTCCAGCCAGAGAGGGAGCAGGAATTTGAGACCAGAAGATTGGCCACTTTGTTTTGCTCAGAGAGGGGATGCAGGACTAGAACTATATCAATCTGTTCTCTTAAATATTATTAATCTAGGAGATGTGATTTTTAGATTCAATCTAACTTTTGATCACTGTTTCTTTAATTGGGAGAAGCAGAATTCAAGCTTTATATCCAAGATTTCACTCCATTCCTACCAAAATACCAATTCCCCAACGCACACAGGTAGGAAGCAGCAAGGGAACCCATTTGTCAAAGTCTATTCCAAAGCAGAAATCTAAGAAAGTATACATTTGAAAATATATGCCAGACAATATAGAGTAAAGGAGCTGTCCCATTGGGAGTAAGGTAACTCAATTCAACGGAGAGAAAGTCCTAGATCTCACCCAAAGGGAAGCTCCCCCAAATGTCTAGTGAAGCAAGTTGGGGATAGAGACATGTTGGGATCTTCCATATCTACTCATGGAGATTTCTTCCCAAAGTCGTTTTTCCCTTCAACAAGCTATAGTGGGGTTGGCATCATCCATCGTCTCTCCTGAATGTGGAACCCAGAAAAGACTGAAGAGATCTGAAGAGACTCTTGAATTCCAAGAGCCTGGAGCTCTTATTGCTCTGGACAACTCCATGCCACCCCTCACACAGGCTCAGAGCATTGATCCCCACCAATGAACAGAGAGTACCATATCACTGGGCTTTGGGATTCAGGTTTCATATGCATATTTGTTACAAAGGTTTGGGGTTCTTTTGGTTTATTTGGGGTTTTTTTCTTCATTTGGAGATCATGAGAGAAGTACTTGTTAGCTGAAAAAACAAAGTTTAAAACAAGTAGTCACTCTAAGTGTTTGCTACCTATAGAAGTAACCCATTCTGATTTTGGACTCTTTTCATGGTCTTAAATCTTTTCAATGCCCTGACCTTATCCTCCACTCACCTCAGCCTAACATAGGGATGGTCATTCTCTAGCTCTCCATAAATCACATGTGTTCCATTTCCATGATCAAAAACTGGCATTCTTCCATCTAATCAGTATCCTTTGGGTTTTTTCCTATGTTTTTCTCCTACTAAATCCATTTTGGCCTCATGGTGACCTCTAATCCCTCTACTTTTTATTACTTTCTTAGGTGATTACCCCTTGCTTTGACTTTATTTTCCTCTGTTCCTAAACTTAGCCCTACAGTTAACCAGTTCAACTCAACACTGTCATTTACTCTCAAATCCCTAGCCCCTTTGTTCTATTGCTTCTCATGCCTTGTCAAACTGCAGACCTGAACTACTCTGACCCTTGGCCTCCTCCCCTCCTACTTACGGTGCTGTGGAGCAAAACTAGAGGAAGTCATGCAACTTAATCTAACCTCAACTGGACCCTTACGGAAGAATGACAATCTTTCACTCCTCTCTCTATCTCACTCTCCACAGGAATAGTTCCAAATCTTATCTTCTCTCCTAAAACTTCCAACATTACCCTTCCCCCCTCAAAGCTTAAGATGGGGTCTCATACTTTACTGAGAAAAGAGAGGTCATTTGGTGTGAGCTCTCTCTTTTTTCCAGATCACACTGTCTCTTGGTACCACCTGTCATTCTCTCCAGCACTTAACACAATACCTGTAAAATAGTAATCTGGAATTATGCCCAAAGAGTTATCAACCTGCCTATACCCTTTAACCCAGTGATACTACGACTAGGTCTATTACCAAAGATGATTAGAGAAAAAGGAAAAGAGCCTATATGTTCTAAAATATTTATAGTAACTCTTTGTGGTGGCAAAGAACTAGAAATTGTGTGGAAGCCTATCAATTGAGGAACGGATGAACAAGTTCTGGTATAGGATTGTGATGGAATACTACTGTGCTATAAGAAATTAACTCAATGATTTTAGAAAAACATAAAAAGACTTGCATAAAATAATAAATAGCAAAATGAGCAGAACCAAGAGAATATCGTATACAGTAGCAGCAATAATGTTTTAAGAATGACTTTGACCAAATAAGTCATTTTGACTATTGTAAATTTCCAAATTAACTACAGAGAACGTATGAAGGAAGATTCTATGTGCATTCAGAGAAAGAACTGAATACAGAAGTATGTATAGAATAATTTTACATACATATACTTACTGTGTTATAAGAAACGATGAACTTAATGATCTTAAAAAAACATGGATAAACTTGCATGAAATAATGAAGAGTGAAATGAGCAGAAACAAGAGAACATTGTATATAGTAATAGCAATATTGTTTCTTTGTTTTTTTATTTGAAATTAATTTATTTATTTTCTTGTTTACATCACTCATTTCCATGAGATTTTGCATTACTAATTTTCTCCTCATCTTTCCCCTACCCACCACCCCAAAACAGCGATCCCACTATATAGCCCCTCCTCCAATCTGCTCTCTCCTATGTCCTCCCCCATCACCCCTCTGACTTTCCAGTAGGGCGGGATGGGAAGAAAAATTGGGAAGAGAAATGAGAATGATGCAAGAAAATCATGAAAAGAGAGTCAACAACCTGACTGAAGAAAATAACACCTTAAAAAATAGATTAACTCAAATGGCAAAAGAGGCCCAAAAAGCCAATCAGGAGAAGAATGCCTTAAAAAGTAGAATTTGCCAGATGGAAAAAGAATCTCAAAAGCTTTCTGAAGAGAATAATTCCTTCAGAATTAGAGTGGAGCAAATAGAAGCAAATGACTTTATGAGCAATATTGTTTTAAGAACAACTTTGACCAAATAAGTCATTTTGACTATTATAAATTTCCAAATTAACTACAGAGAATGTATGGAGGAAGATTCTATCTGCATTCAGAGAAAGAATTGATAAATACAAGTATTTATAGAATGGTTTTACATATATATGCATATATACACACATATTTGTGTCTAATGGTAGTGATAGGGGTAGGGTTGGAGAAATAGAGAAAAAGGAAAAAGAAAAATGTACATGATAACTTTATTATATATTAAAAAGAAATAGCAAGTTGTACATAATAAATTTGCAGTTTCATGTGCAATCATTTTTATTATACTATTTATTATTCTATATTATTATATTTATTTTATTCCATAAATCAAAATTTTAATAAATAAAATTTTAAAAAAATAGAAGGTTCCTTAACAATGTTTATTGGCTTGACAACTCTTGTTTTCCCCATTCTCCAACAAGGAAATGGTCTTTCTCCTTGCCAAGTCAACTCCTCTACATGTGCCTTTGATCCTATCCTCCCCTATCTTCTCTAGTAGATTGCCTCTCCATTATTTCCCACTTTCTCTAATCTTCAATATCATTCTCTCCAAATTTCATTTCCCTAATGTCTATCAATGTACCCAAGTCTCTTTCACTCATAAAAAAATCCTCACTATACATTATCATTTCTTCAAGCTATCGTCCTCTATCTTTCGTCCCTTTCTCAGCCATACTCTTTGAAAAAGTTGTGTACAATCACTGCCTTCACCTCTTCTCTTTTCATTCACTTTTCAATCCTTTTTGATCTAACTGCAACATCGTCATTCAACTGAAGCTGCTCTCTCCAAAGTTTCTCTCTCTCTCTCTCTCTCTCTCTCTCTCTCAAAGTTAGGTGACTTGCCCAGGGTCGTACAGCTAGTAATTATCTGAGGCTACATTTGAACTCAGGTCCTCCTGACTCCAGTGCTGGTGCTCTATCCATTAGTAGATGCCACCTACTAAAAGTCTCTTTTTTCTTGCTTTTTTTTTGGAAGGGGGAGGGCAGAGCAAATGGGGTTAAGTGACTTGCCCATGGTCACATGGCTAGTAAGTGTGTCAAGTGTCTGAGGCCAGATTTGAACTCAGGTCCTCCTGACTCCAAGGCCAGTGCTCTATTCACTGTGCCACCTAGCAGCCCCCAACTAATAGTCTCTTAATTGTCGAATCTGATGACTTTTTCTTAACTGTTACCTTTTGTGACCTTTCTGCAGCATTTAATACTTTTGACCAACCTCTCCTCCCAACTACTCTGTCTCCTAGTTCTCCCAACAGCACTCTAACCACTCCACAGTCTTTGTATTGCCAAATTGATTTATTCTGCCCCAAACTGTCTCCTGCACTCCAATCCCATGTCACTAACTGCCTACTAGATTTTTCAAATTGAGTATGCTATAGAAATCTCCAACTCCTCATGTTCAGAACTGAACTTGTTCTCTTTCTCCCCACTACCCCAAAATCCACCCTTTTGAACTTCCCTATTTCTGGAGAGAAGGCAACTAGGTGGCACAGTGGATATAGTGCTGGGTCTGGAGTCAGGAAGACTCATCTTCCTGAGTTCAAAATTGGCTTCAGATACTTACTAGCTATGTGACCTTGAGCATGTTACTTAACCCTGTTTGCCTCAGTTTTCTCATCTATAAAGTGAGCTGGAGAAGGAAATGGCAAAGCACTCCGGTATCTTTGCCAAGAAACCCCCAGATGAGCTCATGAAGAGTCAGACATGACTGAAAAAAAATGAATAACAACGTTTCTGTAGAGATATCATCATCCTTCCTATCTCCCAGATTTACAACCTCAACATTATCCTCGACTCCTTACTCTCACTTTAAATAGCTAATCAGTTGTCCAAATCTTGCCTTTCTACCACCACATTATCTCTCATGTCAATTCCCTTCTCGCTATTCACATTACCACCACCCTTATTATATATTACTCCTGTTTCACCCCTCAATGCTGACCTGGTCTCTGTTCCTCACACGTGGTTCTTTATTTCCCATTTCTGTGTTTTTGCACAAATCCCCACCCCACCCCACCCCATGCCTGAAATGTACTTATTTCTCACCTGGCTCACAGAATACTGCTCCTCCAAGTCCCAGTTCAAACACTGAAGCTATGCAGCCTGTCCTGATTCCCCGGCCCCACCTGCCAGAACCCTCCCTCCTTAAACTAATTTGAAATTATTTGGTAGTTCTTCCTTGGGTATATGGTCTCCTTCAACAGAATAAAAGGTCCTTGGAAGCAGAAACAGTTTGGTTTCATTTTTGTCTAAATTTTATCCACAGTGCATAGCACAGTCCCTTGAACATATGAAGGGTTTTAAAAATACTTTGTGAGAACTCAAAACTTTTTTTTAAAAAAAAGGTGAAAAATTGTTTTTACATGTAATTGAGGGGAAAATGTTATTTTAAAGAAGAGATATTAAGAGATATTAAGAGATACACCATTTAAAGTAACTGTAGACAGTATAAAATACCTGGGAGTATATCCAAGATTAACCCAGGAACTACATGAACATTAATTATAAAACACTTTTTATAGAAATAAAGTAAGATTTAAATTTAAAAAAACAACAACTCAGTGATACCTCCACTGAAAGAACCAATGGAGCCTGAATGCAGATTGAATCATACTTTTTTTTACTTTATTTTTCTTGGCTTTTTTTGTCTGTTTTCTTTTGCAACATGGCTAATATGGAAAAGTTTTGCATGACTGCCTTTGTATAATCTATATCAAATTGCCTGCCTTCTTAAGGAGCAGGGAGGGGAGGAAGGGAGACAGAGAATTTGGAATTCAAAACTTTAAAAAAAATTTTTTTTAATTTATATTAACTGAGAAAAAATAAAATAATCAAATGTTTAAAAAAAATACTTTGTGATTAACATTGCTCCTGAGCCAAAAAGCCAAAAAGCTAGCTCTCTGTAATTCATCAATCCTGAGTCCACTGAAGGTTTTTAGCTGCTACAAAATATAGCCCAGCTGGGAATCTCTCCCTTCTGTGATATGGAAGCCAAGCTTTCCGGAATATTGTCATGTCAAACAGGAGGGATGTCCCTGGGCTTGGGAGAGGTTTCACTTAATCTGGGGATCCCTATGGCAAGTTTTCCTCCTCTCCAGATGTCTACAAAGGGGTCATCTATTTTTTTTAAATGTTATTTTCAGGTCCAAATTCTCTCCCTCCATGTCTTCCCCCACCCATTGAGAAGGCAAGAAATACAATTCCCATTATACACACAAAGTCATGCAAAACATGTCTCTACATTAACCATGTTACAAGAGGAAAAAAAGGCAAGAAAAAATGAAAAAAAATATATGCTTCAATCTCCACTCAGAATTCATCAGTTCTCTCTCTCTCTGTCCCTCTCTCTCTCTCTGTCTCCCTCTCTCTCTCTCCCTCCCTCTCTCTCTCTGTCTCTCTCTCCCTCTCTCTCTCTCTCCCTCTCTCTCTGTCTCTCTCTCCCTCTCTCTCTCTCTGTCTCTCTCTCTCTGTCTGTCTCTCTCTCTCTCTCCCTTTCTCTCTCTCTCCCTTTCTCTCTCTCTCTCTCTCTCTGTGTCTCTCTCTGTGT
>CM053588.1:140994509-141023698 GCA_028646515.1 Pseudochirops corinnae
CTTTCTCTCTCTCTCTCTCTGTCTCTCTCTCCCTCTCTCTCTCTCTCCCTCTCTCTCTGTCTCTCTCTCCCTCTCTCTCTCTCTCTGTCTCTCTCTCTCTCTCTCTCTCTCTCTAGCATTTTTCACTATGAGTTCTTCCAAACTGTCTTGGATCATTGCAATGATCAGAGGGGCTAAGTCTTCACAGTTGATTAGCATTAAAATATTGCCATTATGATGTACAATGTTCCACTAGTTCTGCTCACGTCACTCGGCATCAGTTCATATAAATCTTCCCAAGTTTTTCTGAAACCTCCCCTAAAGGGGCCATCTAAAGGAAAGAAGGAAGGAAAATAATAAATGATGAGGATAATAATAACAGCTGGCACTTATATAACATTTTAAGATTTGCATGCCTTACGTGTTATCTCATATATCTCATATAACCCCCACAACAACCTGTGAGGCATATGCTATTATTATTACCACTTTACAAATGAGGAAACTGAGGCATGGAGAAGTTAGGTGACTTGCCCAGGGTCACACAGCTATTTCGTGCCCAAGGCAGAATTTTAATTCAAGTCTCCCTGACTTCAGATTCTGTGCTCTCTCTGCACTGTGACACCCAGATGCCAAGGAAATACTAAGGCTGAGAGACAGAGGTACTGGAGCCCAGAAGTCTTCACCTACTTTTGCCACTGAGATGGCAATCTCAGGTGAGATGCTTCATTCACCAGCACACAGAGGAAGAGGAATGGATCCACATATTCTTAAGCATGTGACATAACTGTTTTCCTTGGCTTCCTGCACCCTGCATCTGAGGTTCAGGCCCCAGGGGAATGCCACATAAGGTAAAACGTCCAATCTCTCTCCCTCTGCCTTGTCTCTGTCTCACCTTTTTGCTTCCTTCTCCGCAAAACCAGTCTGTGTGCTCTGGCCATACTTCCTACATTTCAGAAGGAGCTCCTCTGTTCTGCTAGGAGCAGACGGCCGGTCCCTCTGACTTCCAAGAAAGCACCAGACTGAAAGTCAGAACTCCTGGGCTCCACTCCACTTCCTAGATACAGATAAAAACTTGATCTTCACCTTCCTCACCTGTAAAATGGGGACAATAGTATCAGCCTTTCCTCCCTTCGAGGGCAGTCGCGAGGAAAGCATATTATGAATTGTGGGACATCACCTGCTGTAAATGTGAGCTATTATTATTCTCGTCTGCTGGGGCCCTAATCCCTTAGTTCTCACCAAAACCGACTCAGCCTTTGCCTAGGACTGCCCAGCAGCTGAAGGCCCAGCAAAAAAGGGAACAGAATGCCATGACCGTTTGTTCCTGTCTCTGAGGTAGACAATAACTGGGTGTTCTCAGAGGTGACAATCCCCGTCTCCGGTCTGGCTATGCTCAGGGGCAGGCATTTTTCTTTTAGGTTGGGGTTAAATATAGCATCCAGTGCCTTTCCATCTTCCCTGTGGGGATGGAAGCTGTCCCTATAGTAGGCCTGGGACTAGTGTAGGCAGAAAGCTGGGGAGAAGGATTAGGCCCCAGAGTTAAACCATTTGTCCTGAGAGGATGCAGATATTCACCAACTCACCTAGGGTCTCTTTCCTCTGGAGGTGTAGAAATGGCTTAGCCTCCCGTAAACTGTGGCTGGTGAATGACCAGCCATCATGGGAATTTCCCTACGCTCTTAGTGAAGGTTCTCATCCTGTTAAACACCTGGAACCAAAAGTACTGCCCCAAGTGAAACTTAGGGAGATAGATAATTCACATGTAAGCTACCCAAATCCAAAAGCAAAAGAAAAAAAAGTGGATTTTTATTGATACATTTTGCTTCTATATTGCCTAACTTCTGCCATATACCTTCTCTTTCTTCCTCCCAGAGAGTCATCTTTTATAACAATGGAGTTTTTTTTTTTTAAATAAAAGCAGTAAGAAGAGGAAAAATTCAGCAAAACCAATTCTTTTCTTTTTTTTTTTTTTTTTTTTTTGGTCTTTTTGGAGAGGAAAGGCAAGGCAGTTGGGGTTAAGTGACTTGCTCAAGATCACACAGCTAGTAAGGGTTAAGTGTCTGAGTTTGGATTTGAACTCAGGTCCTTCTGACTCCAGGACTGGCATTCTATTCACTGTACCACCTAACTGCCCCAACACCAATTCAGTTTTTAAAATCAAAGGTAATCCCTTTCCCAAAGCCCATTGGTATGGGACTCTCTCCTCACTGGTGGAGATGAATGCCTTGCCTAGTGTGAGCAGTGGGGCAGAGATGAGAGTGAAGAAGCTTCCATTGTCATCCCAACTTGAGGACTCTTCATGCCTCAAGCTCTTTCAGGCACTCCTGGCCTCCAGCTTCAAGGAGGAAGACAGAAGACACCAACTCCACTTCAGATTGCTGAAGAAAAGTCTCTAGAAAGACATGAGAGGAACTGACAAGTCTCCATTGAGTTCCTATCCCCAGCTTGCTATACTGGAGACTCTCAGGAATTTCTCCTTGGGTGAGACTTGGGACTTTTGGTTAAACTGAGTTACCTCACTACCAATGAGAGAGGGCCTTCATTATAATCTGGTACTCATTCTGTGGTTTATGTTTTGCTGTGATTTTGGATTACTGGTTTTCTTTGCTATTTGTGATATATAATCATTGTGGAACTGGTATTTGGTAGGAAACAGGTCGAGCCTATAGAGCTCAGGATATCCTGTCCCCCAATAATAATGAGAAACAGTGATCAAAAGTGAGATTAAACCTGATCCTATCTCCTCGGTTAATATTATTTAAGGGAGCAGATGTACATAGTTCTAACCTGGTACCACCTCTCTGAGCACAGCAGAGCAGCCTCAAACCTCACTTTCCTGCTTCTCCTCCTGTTAGGAATTAAAATTTCCCTTGGAGAAGGATAAGGGGGAGTGGACACTAGAAATGTCTACTCTGCTTCCCTTCAAGCTACATAACAACACCCCCATGCTGTAGGTGAGGTGCCAGTCCCTTGCAACACATAGGGCCTCAAAACACATGAGGCTTGTCATTGCGTTAACCTTATATATGATGTTTTTTCCATACCTGGGGATTCCCCACTTCTGCAAAGGGATGGGGAAAGGGTGAAGAATGTGCCTTTTCCTACCTCTTCTTTGGACCCAAGCTTTCCATAAATACTTGTTAGATGCTTATTATGTGCTAAGCACTGTTCTAAACCCTAAAGATACGAAGAAAAGCAAAACAACCCCTTCCTCAAAGAACTCAGATTTTAATGAGACAGCATGTAAATAATTGGGTACAAACAAGATATATGAAAAGTAAACCAAAGTAATCAAAAGCAATTACATTAGAAGCTGGGGAAGATGGGCAAGACTCCTGTAGAAGATAGGATTTGAGCTGGAGTTTTAAGGACAGCCAGAAAAAATTAAGTGGTGGAGGTGAAGAGGGAGAGCATTCCAGACATCAGGGGACAGCCAGTAAAAAGCATGGAATTAAGAGATGGAATGCCACATTGGAGGAACAGCAGATGGTCCAACAGAGCTTCATCCTAGTGTAAGTTTGACTCTGGAGGTAATAGGGAGCCAAGTTTATTCTGTAGTGGGGGGTGACATGGTCACACCTCCACTTTTAAAAACTCATTTCACAGGCAAGTAAAGAATGGATTTGAGTGAGGAGAGACTGGAATAAGGAAGACCAATGAAGAGGCTATTGCAATAAAGCTATATGAGAGCTAATAAGGGCCTAAACTAGAGTCATGGCTGTGTGAGTGGAGAGATGTGTATGAGAAATGTTCAGGAGGTAGAAACAATGAGATTTGGCAACAGATTGAATATGTGGGGTGAGGGTGAATTCAATGAATTGAAGATGACTCTAAAGTTGCAAGTCTAGGTGATTTGGAAGATTCTGGTGTCCTCTACAGAACAGGGTGTTTGGGAATAGGGGAGAGTTTGGGAGGAAGATAATGAATTCTGTTTTGGAAATGCAGAGTTGAAGATGTTTATAAGATATCCAGTTCATATTGAATCCCATCTTCATCACCGGGCCTTCCCAGCCCACATACATGTGAATTATTAATGCAATTCCATAAATTACACAAGTCATAGCACGTAATTTAGCCCTTGATTAATTATTTTTATTCACCTTAGTTTTGTTTCTTCAATCAGATCGTAAGTTTCTTGAAGGCAGAGCCTATGTATTATGTTTGGGTCTCAGTTTCTTCATCTAGGAACCTTCCAACTCCAGCAGGAGCACAGAATTTTAGAGTTGGAAGAGCCTCAGAAAGTCTTTACATCTCCTAACATATAGCAGGCACCCAATAAATATTGATTGGGAAGAGACTGACACAATGAGAAAAGCAAAACGGAAGACCATTTACTAGGAAGAAATGGGACCTTCCCAGGGAGAAGGAATGCTGAGGGAGAGTTTCTCTCTATTCCCATTTAGAAACCCAATATCGAAAGGCTTGTGGGTGTGTGTCTCTGAACTCAATCACCAACTCCATTCCCCAGCATGCTCATCTGAGAAGGACTCACATAAGCAAATGGCCTGGATAAAGAACAGTGGGCAGGTAAACAGAAAGGGAAATCTATACCATACTTACCAGCTCTGGTTTCAGACATAAGATCATAGTATCATAGATGAAGCTGGAAGAGATCTCATAGATGGAAAGCTGGAAAGTCACCTCGGTCAGCTCCCTATTTTACAGATGACTTTTAAAGAGATAAAATGACGGGTCCTAGGTCATATAAGTAGTAAGGGGTAGAGTAAATATTTGAACCCAGATCTTCTGACTCCAAACCCAGTTCTCTTTCAACTCAACCACATTACTCCAATTACTCCTTGGTGAGCATATATATAAGACAACTTACTGATTCAGATCCCAGTAAATCCCTTTCCCCTATAAGTGGGGAAACTGAGGCCCAGAGAAGTTGAACAACTGGCCTGATGTCACACAAGCAGTAAGTAGCAGAGATGGTAAGTGATTTTCTCCAGGCTTCACAGGTAGGAATAATTTATATTTATATAGCACTTTGAGGTTTATAAAGCATTTTTCCCCACAAATGCCCTGCCAAGTAGGGAATGCCAGTACATAGCTGAGAGGCTAAGTGAATTTTCCAAGGTCACACAGATAGTAAGTGGTAGAAGCAGGATTTGAATCCAGGTTCTCTGCCTTGAGTTCTTGTGCTTGTTTTACGCCTTGCCTTGTCTTGCTTTCCTACCCTTGGGCCATGTCCACTGCTTTGCCTTCCCCTCCCCCCTCCCAGGATCTGTCCTACTTGTGTGTGTGTGCTTGTGTGTAGAAAAGGGGAAAAAAATCACGAAGTCAAGTTCATGGCCTTTGTTGATGAAGAGTAGGCCCAGATCAGAGAGCCCAGG
This sequence comes from Pseudochirops corinnae, assembly GCA_028646515.1. Lineage (NCBI taxonomy): Eukaryota > Metazoa > Chordata > Mammalia > Diprotodontia > Pseudocheiridae > Pseudochirops > Pseudochirops corinnae. The sequence goes on from CM053588.1 coordinate 140,999,828, forward strand.
CTGGCGCCACTAAGTCGCATGCTGAAGATAACTCCCAGCCGGGCTCCAAGAGAATCCACCTGGCAAAAGAACTCAACTCTCTTTGACCCCTTAAAAGCACCCAAAAAAATTAAAATAACTTCCCACCACCACCACACTCTACTCCCCCTACTGCTCACCACAGGACTTCCTCTCAAACCCCTAATGTTAAATAATTAGATTATCCAATCCTCATCTTTTTTTGTAGGCCAGCCTCTCCCTGGTACAGCCTGGTCAGATCTCAAACTGTAGGAGAACAGTTCCCAGTCTAGACCAGAGACTTGGGATTTAGCAGTGTCCACTGCCTAACCAGGATCCTGTAACTTGGGCCTTGCTTGACAGGGAAAACTTCCAAGGAAGCAAACAAAAGAAAGAGAATATGTCTTTCTTTAGGTGAGAGTCTCTTCTGAGAGCTGGAGCTTCTGAAATCTGAGCAGGCTGATCTGGTACTTGCAGCATCATTCCCAGATACAAATACGCTTCCTGCCTCCATGAAAAGAAGTAGGAGTCTGTGTGCTCAGGAGCTAAAAGAAATCTGGGCCAGTCAAATAGAAAGCAGAATGGGATGGAGGTCCTAGAAAAACCAAGCTTCCCTTTCCTGTTTAGTTTTCCTAGGAATCTCTGATAGGAAGAGGGAAACTCTGAGGTTAGAGGTCTGTACATGAAAAGTGAAGAAAAAAATTGAAGAATTATCTTGATAATTCAACTTTCCCAAACACTAAACTATCCAAGTGGTTGTGTAAAGGGGCAGCTTGGTGGTACAGTGGATAGAGTACCATACCCAGAATCAGGAAGACCTGAGTTCAAATCCTGCCTCAGATACTTAGTAGCTGTGTGACCTGGGCAAGTTACTTAACCTCTGTTTGCTTCAGTTTCCTCATCTGTAAAATGGGATTAATAATAGCACCCACCTCATAGAGTTGTTGTGAGGATCGAACGAGATAATAATTGTAAGAATTGTGGGGCATAGTAAGTGCTAAATAAATATTAGTTACTATTATTATTATTATCATTATTATACAACATGAGCTTTTCCCCATCTTTATTGCTCTCTTCTGGACACTTTCTAGCTCATCAATATCCTTGTTAAACCATGGCACTCAGGACTGACCACACTATTTCAGACAAGGTCTGATAAGTTCAGTAGGAGACCATGGAACTTCACTTTCTTCTCTTTTCTCTCCTACCACTATCATTTTAATATCCTTGTGGTTGTCTCCCAAAGTAAAGGTTAAAGTTGGGAATAAGAGAGTTTCTGCCAGCTTCTTCTTTTTCTCAAATTTCTTTTTCTCCTTCCTGAACCGTAAGGTGAGGAAGCCACATCTTATCAGTCTTCCTATCTCCCCTAGGACAGTGCTTTGAGCAACATAAACTCTTAAATAATGCTTGCTGAATGAATGCACAAAGGAGTGGTGATGGGCAGCATTGCTACCCGTTTCTGATTCCTTCATCTTACTTAGTGACTTCTCCTCTATCCTCCTCCCACTATGCCCCACCTTCCTCCGCCCAAGAGGGATGTGCTTCCAAAAAGTCAAACACCTGTGGAGATGAACAAAAGTCTTTTTGTTCTGGGTAAAGTTTTTGACTTCACGGCTGGAATAACTTTAGGAGGCAAGATGATGCTAAGCCCCAAGTTTCAACAGATTATCTTCTCTGCCTTGGGCCAATGGGAGAAACACAATTTTGGAAAGGAGATCTCAAAATCCAATGTCTAATGCCACAGGCTCTTTAGCCCGAACCTCCAGATGAGGTCACCCAGCCTCTCCACCAGCAAGTTCCTACCAATCCCCTGTGAAGTCTCAGGGGCTCATGTTTGGCGGGAACAGGGACAAACGGGTGTGCTCTTTTTGCTCTTGACAAGGGAGATTTGCAGAAGTGATTCCTATTTGCATTAAGTGATGACAATGTTAATAGAATCTAGCTTTGTGTCTCAATAATAGCCTCGTGCTGACAGACAAATGCCAGGGTGGAGCTGGGCCACATCTGTAGTTCATGCTGAGAACGCCCTTTCATGCCCTATTCTGAGTCTGAATTCTCTTTGCCCATTGCAATGGTGCAGGCCCAAGAAGCATAACCCAAAACAACCACAGACTATTGTGAAATCATCTTGAACTAGGGACAACTAACTGGGAATTTATCCAGTGGCCTGTGGGGTGACCTGTCCTTTTTTTTTTTACACTTTTCTAGGAGGTACGGGAGTGGCAATGGCTTAAACCCTTTAGAAGCCCTACCTAGTGGCCAGGTATCATGGGACTCCACCCATGCTGCCTTGGGAAGGTCCCACCCTGGCCTATGAACAAAGGAAAGACACCTGACCGAATGGAAAATGCAGTGATGCCCAGAGCTGCAATGCTCAAGATAAGGAGAAAACCATCTGTAGAGGCTGAGTCATTTATTCTTAGATCATAGACTGCCAAACTATTTGTGAGCATGAAGGCTGGACATCTACCTTTTTGCCCCTCACCTCCCCAAATGTGGCCTCTTAAGCTATGCCCTGAAGGGTACTGAATTCATCTATAACCCCATAGGGACAGCACCACCTACTCCACTATCATTTACAATGCTGAGGGCTCCATATTTGCCAGGCCCTGAAAGGTGTTTCCTTGTGGTTAACTGTAGTATTTGGTAAACTTGTAGGGGATTTAGAGTGAGAAGGGACAGTCCTGTCATTTCACAGATGAAGAACCTGGAGCCTGGAGAAGTTAGCTTAACTTGCTCAAAATCACACAAGAAGCACCTGAGTAAAGCTTTGGACCCACAGTGTCTGATTCCAAATCCATTGTTCTTTCCACTACAATTGATTCACTTGCTTATTTTAATTAGGATGATATTGAGCTTGTTGGGATGTACTTGTGAAATCAACACTGATGATGCTATCTTTCTCTACGCCCTCTTGCTTAATGATCTCATCCATTCCCAGGAGTTTAATCACCATCTCTGGGCAGACGACTCCTGGTGGATCTCTGTAACCAGCCCTGGTGTCTCTCCTTGGCTTCAGGCCTGCATCACGTCCTAAAGAGGTCCAGTGGACACCTCAAACTCCACGTTTCCAAAACAAAACTCTTTATCACCCCCTGCTAAACCCACATGTCTCTTAAATTTACCTATTTCTAGCAAGGGCACCATCTAAATTTTAGCCACTCAGATCTGGGAATTTTCAAGGCATTATCAATTCTTCTCTCTCCTTACCCAATAAACTACCAAGTCTTATTAAATCTCCTTCCACATCTCTTGAATGTTTTTTCCTTCCACTTCTCACATGCCCACCACCCTCGTTCAGATTCTCATCCCCTCTCTCTTAGAGTATTGAAACAACTTCCTAACTGGACTCTGAGCTTCCCTTCTCACTCCTGTCCAAAACCCATCCTCCACACGTAGAGTTGCTAAATAAATCTTCCATGTCACCCCCCAACTCATGAATCTGTAGAAGCTCCCTGTTGTCTCTGGGGAAAAAGGCAAACTTCACAGCTTAGAATTTCAAGTTCCTCACAGACTGGTCACAGCCGACCCTTCTAGACATTTCATGTTACTTCCCAATACTCTACCATTCTATGTCCCAGCCAAACTGCTGACTTTCTCTTCCCTCGAGTTGGAATTCCACTTGTCTTTGTACAGGCTTTACCTCAAGCCTGGTATTCACTCCCTTATCATTTTCCTCTTAGATTCTTAAGCTTTCCTCAAGACTCAGCTCATGTACCACTTTCTCTAGAATACCTTGCCTCACTCGCTTAGTTGTCTGTGTTCTTTCCCTCCTCAAATTCTCTTGTATTTCTGTATCTGTTTACCTCATTGTGTCCTCCAAGAGAATGAGGACTAGGAATGTTTGTCATTTTGTTATCTTCATTCCCCTAGCTCCAACACAATACCTTACACAGAGTATGTACCTAAAAAAGACTTGTTGAACTGAAATTATAGGAAAGCAATAGATTTCTTTCAATTGATATGGAAGGCTAGGTAGCCTAGTGGATAGATAGAGTACTAGTTTCTGGCCTCAGAAACTTACTAGCTCTGTGACCCTAGACAAGTCACTTAATCTCAGTCTGCCTCAGTTTCCCCATTTTTAAAATATAGTAATAACACCTACTTCCCAGCATTGTTGCAAGGATAAAAATGAGATAATTTATGTAAACAACTTAGCTGATCTTAAAGGATTATTGAAATGGTAGCTATAGTTAGCTTCACTGGACACCAATAATACAGCTAAGTTTGGAAAGTCTCATCTCCAGGCTAGTTACAGGGTGATGAAATTTTTGGCCACAGCCATTCTCAAAGACAGTCTTCCAAGCAGCAGTAAGATTGCTATCTGGGTCTCTGGAGTTACATACTTACATGGACAAAGCAGATCTATAGAGTGCTGGAGTATAAATGCAAAGGTGTAAATGCATAAAACGCAAATGGCAGCAGGGGGATGAAATAAGATTGTATTTCACAGCAAGACAAAAAGGGTTTTTCAGTTACTCCCATCTACCTCCCCAAAAAATTCACAAGAGAATGCATACGAAAGCACTTTGCTATTCAATCCAATCCAATAAATATTTATGAAATGCCTACTATGTGGTAGGTACGAAGGTCCTAAACACTGGTATCCAATTAATAAAAAGACCCACAGTCTCTGACCTCAAGGAGCTCACAATCTAATGGGGAAGGGTGGAGTGGAGATAGCACATAAGAGGGAGGGAGAGATCACTTGAGGGGCATCTTGTTCTGTGGAGTCGGGAGCAGCAGATACAGATAATAATGCCAATATTTAATATAATAATTTTAAAATTCAAAACACTAATCTAGGCTTTGCCACTCCATGGGGCCTGACAGCAACTCTACAGGAAGAGTGAAAGGATTTCATTTCCCAGGGCTATCACACACCTTTCCTTTCACTAAATGCTGAATTCATTTTTCTAGGGGAAAAAACCAACAAGCTGTTAAAGATGTCAAAATCTCATACAGCGCTGGATTAACCAAGTCCAAATTGTTGAGATAAAGTTATTCATTGAAGCATTAACAAACCACAAAGCTTTCAAAGGGGCTTTTGTCAAAAGTATCCTTTCAACCAAACATCTCATCATTCCTGGTTTCTCTCCTAGATGCATGTCTTGCCCCACCCTTCCTCCTTCCTGCTCTCCCTAGGGAGCTCCCTTGTTATTTGGGCTCTGTCAGGCACTTCACCAAGACTGGCTTCCTATTGCCCTCCTCATTAAGTGTATTGTGTTCTGAAGGGAGATAAGATCATAGAGGTTGGGTGGTACAGCGGGAAAGGAGAAAGAGGTGAATTAGGAGCCAGAAGACGAGTTCAAATCCTGACTCTGTGACTCACTCTCTGTGTGACCTTGGACACATCACTTTTTTATGGGAAAGTAAGGATCCAAGAGGACAAAAGGCTTGCCCATGGCCATTCAGCTACTAAGTGCAGCTGCCTCATGGAGCTTATACTTTAGCTGGTGAAGAAGACACCAACACAGATAAATGTTTCACTTACGATTCCTTGATAAATGGACAGTTGAGTCCAAAGGGAGAGGTCATTTCTGAAGGGGGATGGAAGAAGGAATCAAGAAGGCCTCCCTGGAGGAGGTGGTGGTGCTTGAGTTGGTTCTTCAAGGATAGATAGAAATTCAGTAGGCAGAGGAGAGAGGGCATTTCAAATTCAGGGAAACAGTGTAAGTAAAGACATGGAAGTGTTTAAAAAGCAAAGAGTTGTGTACTTTTTTGTATTTAGGGCAGCTGGGTGGTGCAGTAGATAGAGCACTTGGCTTGGAATCAGGAAAACTCATCTTGCTGAGTTCAAATCCAGCCTCAGACACTTACTAGCTGTGTGACCCTGGACAAGTCACTTAACCCTATTTACCTCAGTTCCTCATCTGTAAAATAAGCTGAAGAAGGAAATGTAAACCACTCCAATATCTGTGGCAAGAAAATCCAGGGCAGCTAGGCCCCACAGTGAAGAGAGCACTAGCCTTAGAGTCAGGAGAACCTGAGTTCAAATCCAGCCTCAGATGCTTGAGACTTACTAGCTGTGTGACCTTGGGCAAGTCACTTAACCCCAACTGCCCTGCCTTTCCCCCCTCCAAAAAAGAAAAGAAAACCCTAAGTGGGGTCACAAAGAAATGGACTGAAAAAAATGACTGAAACAACAAAACAACAAAATGTTTTCATTTATCATCTTCATATTTCTCTGTACCTATTTCTATATTTTTACTTCTGTCTCCCTCACTAGAATGAAAGCTCCTTGAGCATAGGGAATTGTTTCATTCTTTATTTTGTATCCCCGATACAAGGGATGCAAAGGGACACTAGCACATAGTAGGTCATTAATAAATGCTTGTCAATTGGTTTGTTCTGCATGACCCCAGAACTAAGGACAATGGGTTGAGATCACAGAGAGGCAGAGGCAGATTCAGGCAGGGTATCAGGAAAAACTTCCTAACAACTGTGATTGTTCACTCATTTCAGTCATGTCCAACTCTCTACGACCCCATTTGGGGTTTTCTTGTCAAAGATACTGGGTGGTTTGCCATTTCCTCCTCCAGCTCATTTTATAGATGAGAAAACAGATGAGGCAAACAGGGTTAAGTGACTTGCCCAGGGTCACACAGCTACTAAGTGTCTGAGGCTGGATTTGAACGCAGGAAGATGAGTCTTCCTAACTCCAGGCCAGGCACTCTATCCACTGCACCCCCTCTTTGCTCTCCTAATGATTAGGGCTGTCTAAAAATAGAATGGCCTGCCTCAAGAGTGATGAACCCCTTGTCACTGGAGGTCTTCAAGAAAAGACCAAATAAACATTTATTGAGGATGTTGTGAGATTCTTGTTCAGGTCCATGTTCTATTGGAGGACCCCCAAGTTCCTTCTAATCTGAGATTCTATTCTTCTTTGAGATGTGACATGATCCCCAAGGTTACCCAGCTAATACATTGGTGTCAGAATTCTAACTCGGTCCTTACCACTACAAAGCAAGCACTGTTCCAACCATGTTAAGTAGCCTCTTTGCAGTGCCACCTGGTGGTGAAAGATGAGATACCTGTGTCCTGCACAGAAGATAAAGCCTGTGGACATTAAAATAATTTTGAGATAATTTTAGACAATTTTCTTCAGCCTTTGCCCCTCTGAGAAGACTATACCCAAGCCATCAGGAGGAAGACAGCTGGTCTTATCTCATGGAAAGACTCTTACAGAACAGAAACTCTACAACTTTCTCAAAGCCATTTCCTTCAGAAGCACCTTCCAGTGCCAACGTGCCACTCCAGGTGCCTGATTTTCCACTTGTTCTTCATCTCCAAAATATTTTCTTAAATTCCTACTCAGAGTCTATCTCCTCCAAGATGTTGTGGCCCAGAGCCAGACTCGGAGCCTCACAAAAGGCCTCACTAAGGATGTCAGGCATATGACATGGTCCTTTGCAGACTTGACCAGCTTAAGAGTAGTTCTCATAAACCATAGGCCAAAGATCCACATCACGAATGGTTACTGAAACAATCCCAGGGAAGCATTCACACCTGAAACTCAAGCCTCATGCTACCTGACAATTGTCTCTTCATAGAATGAATGAATGAAGCATTTATTAAGCACTTATAATATGCATATTACCTTATTAAGCACTGAAGATAAAATAGAAGAGCAAGAAAATCCCTGCTCTCAGAGAGCTCACATTTTTTCTTTTTAAGGGGGAAGGCAGGGTAGTTGGGGTTAAGTGACTTGCCCAAGCGTCACACGGCTAGTAAGTGTTAAGTGTCTCAGGCAGGATTTGAACTCAGGTCCTCCTGACTCCAGGGCTGGTGCTCTATTCACTGCCCACCTAGCTGCCCCAGGGAGCTCATATTCTAATGGGAGACATAACACATATGGGAGGTTTCAGCTGCAAGTCAGATGGAAAGATCTAGTGGTCCTGGGGATGCAGCAGTTAAGCAGATGTTAATGCTACTTCTTAAGTGTCATTTCCACTGGTAGTTTCTGATGTTGAGTTATTTGACAATCCAAGGACTTTGGCGGTATGAGCTTTGCTTACTGGGTCTTCAGTAGCTGTGGGTGCAGCACCAGCAGGAGAAGTTACCAGACTGTATGTCCACAGGGGCTGCTTTCCAGCATGCTGGATTGGGAGCATTGCTATGCCCAAGGCTCTTGGGGTCAGGGCCCCAAGCTGTCTCCATTAGGGTCCTAGGGAAGATGGCGGTCAAGGTAGTGATGTCATTTCGACTTGCCTGGTACACACTGCCTCCACCCTCTGCCTCCACCCTCTCCCTTCGAGTGCCTTGCTGCTTGCTAAGCTGGCTCACCTTCTCTGTGACATCTGATGAAGATGGCAGGGCCTTCTCCACCAGAGCCACTTCCCTGGACAACAGCCGTGAGAGTTAGACTGGAAGAAGGACCAGTGCTCCAGGCAGCTGTCACCTCTCCCAGGGCTCCTGGGTCTGTTTGCCCATTGGTAACAGCTGGTCAGCAGTAATCGCTGGTGGTGATGGAGAAGGTGGACCTCTTTTCCACAACAATGTCTCCTCTCAATGATATTTTTTGGTGCTTGGCCAAGAGTAGGTCTGGTGATTTGGGGGACTTTGCTATTCCCAAGGGTCTTGAGTTCGACATCCTGGGCTGAGATTATCAGGGTCTGAAGGCAGGTGGTTGTCAAGATGGTGGTGATCAAGGAGGTAGTGGTAGTGATTCAACTTCTCTGATGCATGCTTCCTCCTGTGTCTCTCAGGGTGCCTAGCTGCTCCAGCTAAGCTGGCTTGCCTGCCTGTGAGAGAAAATAAATGCTTATAAAAAATGTGTACCGGTATCCCTTCCACATTGTGGGGGTTAGGGGTACAGTTCCCCTGTGATCTTGAAAATCTACGTAAAATTTTTTGGCCCTCCCTTTGTACCAGAGAAGAAGTTTGAATTATCATGGAATTAAAAGAAAATATGCTGATACTATGTAATACTATACATGTATGTTATGAATTTCTAAACTTGTTCTGTCATCTGCTAGCCTTTGAGTGTTATCTGCAGCTTTCTTAAAACTCTCCAAAACTTCCCATTTAATTTTTTTTGCTGACCAGCAATATATAAAAGCCACAATGGGGAAATTGTGGAAGGGATAACTGTATATATATATTTGTGTGTGTGTGTGTGTGTGTGTGTGTGTGTGTGTGTGTGTAATTAGTGGTAGCAGTCAGGCTAAGACTAGAGCCAACAATGGAGAGAAAGGGATCACCCACCACAAGGAAAACCCCAGATAAAATGGGCCTCAGGGTTTAGTTCAGTGAATTATCCTTCTTCCTTCGGGCCATTTCATTCCCCAAAGTGTCCCATTGTAAGAGCCAACTTTCTGTTGCAAGCTTGCTAACTGAGGCCCCTTTGGAAGGATGTGGTGTCTAGGTGGTTTGGCTCACCAAGTATAACCACATAATAATTACTCACGTTTCTAAAGCTTTTTTTTTAAGGTTTATAAAATTCTTTCCTCATAACAACCCTATGAAGTAGGTAATAAAAATATTGTCATCCCCATTTTAAAGAGACTCGCAATTGGTAACTGTGAAAGCCAGCACTTGAACCTAGGTCCCCTGACTCCAGGGCTAGTAACTTACACTACATCACCTCACTAAGACTTGTCTCAAACTATAAACTCCCATAGGATTAGGACTGTGTCTATACAGCTCTTCTTGTAGGGTGAACAACGCAGTACCACATGTGGTTGTAATAAAGGCTGAGTTATAATGTCTGTGAGCTATTGGACCAAAGCCAGAATAAAGTGATACATTTAAACAGGTCTGGCCTGACAGGGAGATGAAGTCTCCTCTATCCTACGTGATTTAATTTGAAGGGCCCCAAAGGGTTCCCACCAGCCTGCCGTGGCACAGCCCTTCCCTCCTACATGATCTGAATTTTCTGTCTTTAATTAGTTACTCTCCTGGTTCAGGCACAGAAAGAAAGAGAAGTGTCTCCAGAAGACCACTGTTAACATCCACATGTTACCTGAGCTGAGGTGGAGGTCCTGGTCCTATACAACAATGCTCTACAAAGTCTGAGAGCCATGTGCTGACCCCCAATAATCTGTGTTATCCACAGACTGGAGGATAGGAAAAGGGGCCACCTTCCACCCTCACTGATCATGGATGTTGTCTTCAACACCATCAAACCTAGCTTTGCTTCTTACCACTCCCCCATATCTCTACTGTGAGAGCTCCTAATGTCCCCTATCTATGTCAGGCATTGGCCCTTTCAGGTGGTTTTAACTAGTCACTACCTGGGTCTCCTCCCTGCTCTTACACACTCAACCCTTGCACCCCGGATTAGCTCATAACATTGGTAGGTGTCTGCTGGAGGGTTAGTTCTGTAAGCAGTGACCAGTGAGTAAGAGCCCTGCCTCCCCCCTTTTAGTTTGGGGTCCCAAAGGATGAGTAGGTATAGATGGGCTCTAGTCTTTATCACAAATCTCATTATAGTATCTTTCTTCCTAAATTCCCTCTTTTTCCAAACCTCCCTGTTACTGTTTTTGTTTTTGCTTTTTGGAGGGCAGAAGGCAGGGCAATTGGGGTTAAGTGACTTGCCCAAGGTCACATAGCTAGTAAGTGTGTCAAGTGTCTGAGGCCTTCTGTCAAGTGTCTCAGGTCCTTCTGATTCCAGGGCCAGTGCTCTATTCACTGTACTACCTAGCCACCCCCATCTCCCTGTGACTGTTGAGGGCACTCAGCTTCCTCAGTGTCACCTTCGATTGCTCAGTCTCCTTTATACCACATATCTAATCAATCAGTCACCAAACCTTGTCATTTCTTCCTCCACAGCAACCTTCACATCTGTCCCCTTCTCAATACTCACACAGCCACCACCCTACATCAGACTCGCATCACCTCTTGCCTGGACCATTGCAATAATCCCATAATTCATCTCCCCCACTTCAAGTATCTCCCCACTCCAATCCATCCTCCATTCAGTTTCCAAAATGATTTTCCCAAAGTACAGGTCTAAACTCATGTCACTTATCTACTCAATAAACTCCAATGGCTCTCTATTGACTGCAGGATCAAATAGTATTTTATATTTCTTTCATCCTTTGTATATATACATAACTACAAATTAGTAAAAATCCAGACTGAGGTACAAGGTAAACTCTTTTTCTAATGATAGGTGTACAAAATCAATTGAAATGATTAGATACCACTGTCTTAGATCAGAAGCGTTCAACAGAAGATCTGATTGTCAGCTGGATCCTTCAGAAGGCACAGAAAACCTTACGGAAAGACTGCTGCTAAGTTTCTATGTGGGTGAAAAGAGGGAGGCTAGAACAGATCATCAGGCTAGAGAAGAAAGATCCTAAAGATGGGGGTGATCTGGACAAGCCCCTGGGAGGCCAAGAATCACAAAAGAACAGGGGGAATACTCAAAGCAAGCAGCCGGGCCAGTTTTATGGTCAGTCAAAGGGTCTACTTCTGTCCTCTCTCAGACATCACCTTCCCTAGCTCTCTCCTCAAATACCAGGTTCTAAGGTCTTCTTTACCCTCTCCTAGACTACAGGTGGCTGGGCGATACCTATCCATCTCTTAAATAGCTTAATTGATGACAATATGCCAAGTGGCTGAACATTAACCTGTCCATTAATCAGCAAGCCCCCTCACTCCCACTCACTTTTCTGTCATCCAGTAGCCAATTCCTAACAGCTGCTTCCCAGCTCTTCCAAGCAGTAAAAATTGTTCTTGAAACAATATGTCAAAACACCATTAGTACCCTTAAACACATTTCACTGCTGGCCTTGGGGGGACATTTTTTTTCTGGCCTAGTGCTCCTGGAATCCACTTCCATTCACCCAGCTCTTCTTCCCCTCTGTGTCTCCTCCACTCCTAATCCTCATGTCTTTGACCTTCTTTCTGTTTTCTTACATGTCCTCCCTGTAATCGATTTCACAGCAAGGGTCACGAAATAAGGACCCCCTATCCTTCCCAACTTTCTCTCCCTTCTTCCCTATGCTCTCACTCTTGGTACTTCAGGTCTGGGACTAATCTAATTTATGCTACTGAATTCCCACCCCCACCCCACCTACTTCCCTCATAACCCCTCATTTTCTGACTTTCCCAACAGGTGGTCTTTCCCTGGATCCCCTGACCATCACATAAAAATAATTTTTTCAAATAGCCCCCTGAACAATGGTGATCACTGGCCAGTCATTTTAGAAGCCCTTTCTTTGTGAAGACCTTGTAACTAGAATCAAAAGGAGACAATGGAATGGCAAACAGAGAGATGCTAGAAGAGAACAGTGTGTTTGTGCAGGCAAATTAGCAAGCCAGATACTTCTCTGAGAAAGCAGTCAGAGATCTTGGAGTCACAGAGGCCAAAACTGGGATGCTGACTGCCCAGTGATCTCTACACCATAAATGTACAAGGAATTTAAAGGCCCGGGAATGGCTTCTTTTTAATGAGTCATGCTATCCTGATAAAGACGGTCAGAACTCAGGACTGATAATCCAGGTTGCTGGGTGCTATTCTGAGCCTGGGCTTTAAATTTCCCTAGGGCTTCTCCTCCTTGGGTTTCAGCTTCCCACTCAGCCCAGTCTGGCTGTGATGGAGTATCACTGAGAGTTTTAGGATGAACAGACCATGGAAATACAGTTGGGAAAACTGGGAAAGCTTAACTGTAAGCAAAGATGGTTTTAAAAAAAAAAAAGCTTCAGGAGTCATAGTAGACCAAAGCTGAGCCCCTTGAACCTTGCTCTCCCTGACTCCAAAGTAGCCACCCTGCTTCTCCCGACTTTACCAAGAAGGAAGCTGACATGCAAAGAGAGAAGTAATTTGTTCCAGGTCTCTTATGTAGAAAGAGAACTGAGATTCCAACCCAGGCTCTCTAACTGCAAATTCAATGCTCTTGTCACTACATGACAGCTGCCTCCCACACTTAGAGAGGTGAGGGACCTCCAAGGAGGGGCTCCATTTTATTGAAAAGGAAAGCTGATGAAGGCAGCAAAGGACAGTGGAAAGAGCACTCGACTCAGGAGTCGGCGGATGTGTGTTCCAATCCTGCCTTTGAGGCTTACAGCAGTGACCTTGCTGGGCGGTTTACTCATCTCCCCCAAGGCTCAGTTTTATGGGTAAAATGAGAGAGGCTGGCCTCTCAGGTCTCTTTCAATTCTAGTTCTATAGTATTAAGACCAAGAGATGGAAAATAACCAGCTTGCGGCATTATAGTTTATATTTCCTAATCCCACCTTCATCTGCAATTCAACAATCTACCCCAGGAGGCATGGGACCGAGTTTAGAACCAGTCTTTTCGGTATTATGGGGACCAGTTTGCCCAAACCTACAGCACCACCTTGTGGCCATAATGAAGTAGTAACTTTTTAACATGCAGCAAAGGCGAGCTCCTTTATGACTGTTGTTACAGTTAATCGTTCTAAAGCCAGAAGAGACCTCAGAAACCATCTAATTCAAATACCACCCCCCTCCCGTTTTACAGATGAGGAGTGGAGGCTAAATGACTTGCCCCAATAAGAATCTGTCGTTGTTCAGTCGTTTTTCAGTCACTCCTGTCTTCATGACCCCATTTGGGGTTTGCCATTTCCTTCTCCAGCTCATTTTACAGATGTGGAAACTGAGGCAAACAAGGATTAAATGGCTTGCCTGGGATCACACAGCTCGTAAGTGTCTGAGACTGTATTTGAACACAGGAAGATAAGGTCTGACGCTCTATCCACTGCTCCACCTAGCTGCCCTTCTTAAACTACATAATTAACATAATATTAGTTACTCCCCTAGTTAAGAGTCCTGGGACATAATAAATGAACTGCTTTTATTAAGTGCCTACAATGTGAGACGCAAAGACAAAAATGAAAAGTACTTGCCCTCCAGGAGCTCACGTTCTACTAGATGGGAATATGTACACAGATAAGTCAAATGTAAAATATATTTTAAAATAAATACAAGGGATGTCTAGGTTGTGCATTGAATAGGGCACTTGCTCTGGAGTCAGGAGGACCTGAATTCAAATTTGGCCTCAGACACTTAACCACTTACTAGCTGTGTGACCTTGGGCAAGTCATTTAACCCCAATTGCCCTGCCCTCTCCTCTCAAAAAAAAAAGCAAAAATAAATAAATAAATGAATGAATGAATACAGGAAATTGGTCATGTTTTGCAACTTCTTTGGGCCTCAGTTTCCTTATCTGTAAAGTGAAAGGGGTTGGACTGGATGATCTCTGCGATCCCTTCCAGAACTAACTAGATGATCCCAATTTCTATAAGTCTGTTTCTGATCCTATTTCTGTAAAGGCTGAGAGAAGAATGTTCGCAAATAATAATTGACCTTTATATAGTGTTTTCAAGTTTGTAAAGGGTTTTAAATACCTTTGCCTTTTTAAGCCTCATAGTAAATCTGTGAGATAGATTTGCATGTTATCTCTCCCATTAGACTGTAAGCAGCATGTATGGGTGTTCAAGGAAAACTGGCACCTCTGGTGTGGGGGCTGCTGAGACCTTTTCAGAGCTGCTCATCCATCTTTGGTGTCCACCTTTACCCAGCTCTCACCTCTGGCTCCAAGAAGCTCTAGCATGAACACTGACCGTACCCTTGTAAAACTCTCAGCAACTGGCTAAACCAGTGATCTTGAGCTTTGTGTTGCCGTTGGACTTTAATGACCTTGGAGAAGAGAACACGGCTAAGGACTTTGTGCAACTCTGCCTCACTTAAATCCAGTTCATTGACAGGGCCAGGGCAGGGTCAGGGCCCCAGCTGCCAGGTCCAACACGAGCCCCATCAGCCACCGCTGCAGCCATCTTGGAGGACAAGGTGTTCAGGAAGGAGCTGGACCAGTGGGTAGAGCAGCTGAACGAACGAGAATCAGATGTTGGAAAGGACAGAGATGAAAGCTGGGCTCACCTATATAATCAAAGGAAAGAGTCTTGAAACCAAGAGTTTTGTTTTTAAGAGTTTGAAACCAAGATTTCAAACATGGTGGCCTATAGAGGAATAAATGTGCACTCACAGAAATAGGAAAGTCAGAAGAAGAAACAAGTTCAGGAGATGTTAGGTTTTATTCGAGGTTTGTGGAGTTTAGGGTGATGTTAAGATGTACTGGTAGAAATGTCCTCTGAAGCCATAGAGGTTTGAGGCCCAAGAGAGGAGTCAAAGCTAGAGATAAAGATCCGAGGGTCATCCTGCTTCTTTGCTTTGCTGAATCTGATGTCGTCAAAGCAGGATTTCTCTTCAGCGGTACAGATACCAGCCCAATCATGCTTTTCACCTGGTGCAGCTCTTGTGAATATCTTCCCATAAATATTCCACAGGCAAGTCCACAGGAGGTATTGAGGGCCTTACTCTAGATCTCTTGACATTGCATGGGTTTCAATAAAGCATATGAGCTGTACATTAATTACTTCTTACCCCCTACATGCCTACTTCGTTTTCTGGTTACACATTTCTTTGAGAATGTCTTGCTTCTCCCACACCATTCTTCACTGGTAATCTCCTGCAGCCTACACACACTTAAAATGAGTCTCTCTATTGCCTTTTGGGTGACATGTAACTTGACATCTTTGTAGAATGCCACATCCCGGGCTTCACAACCCTATATCATCACCAAGACTGGACTTGGTTTCAGGAAGAAGTTTGGGGTCATCAAAAGGATCGGAAAACTTCCCAAATGCAATCTAACCCATTCTTTTCCTACTACTCAAATTTTCACCACCTGGCTTCCTTTGCCTAAACCACTCCATTTTATTGACTATAAGTCCCTCTTAAATATATTGACCAGAGCTAAATCACTAGTCCAGCTCTGATCTGACATAGAAAATAGAAAAACTATTACATTACCTGAATTAGACACCATGAGTCTATTAATGCAACCTAGAGTCGTATTAACCTTTTGTGCTGCTGTGACACAATGGTGGCTCCTATTGAACTTGGAATCAACTCAGATCCCTACAGTGGTCTGTATTATTCACTAATGGCAAAATCAATTCTGTTGATCTTCCATACATATTTGGACAGGACAGTCTGGAAACATTTAACCACACCAACAGCTTCACCCTGGTTTCCCAGCCTCACCAACTTGTGATGGAGGGGTACAACTGGTGTCATGATCAAAACGTGGTTACCATTTTCAGCGCACCCAATTACTGCTACCATTGTGGGAACCAGGCTGCTATCATGGAATGGTAAAATGATCACTTGCATGATTCCCTCTTCTCATCAGGAATGCTTAAAAGTCACCAATTTTGCTGAATAACCATTTTTTCCCCTGAAGATTTATGCTCAGTTTCACTGGGTAGGTGATTCTTGTAATCCTAGTTCTTTTGTCTTCTGGAATATAATATTCCATGCCCTCTGATCTTTTAATGTAGAAGCTGCTAAATCTTGTGCAATCCTGGCTATGGTTCCATGATATTTGAATTGTTCCTTTCTGGCTGCTTCCAGTATTTTCTCCTACACCTGGGAGTTCTGGAATATGACTATAATGTTCCTAGAAATTTTCATTTTGGAATGTTTTTCAGGAGATGATCAGTGGATTATTTCAATGTCTATTTAACACTCTGGTCCTACAATCTCCTTGAAAATTTCTCAAAATACGACATCCAGGTCCTCTTTTTGATCATAGTTTTTAGGTAGTCCAATAATTCTTAAATTACCTCTTCTTATTTTTTTCTTTCTTCTGAGTTTGTTTGATTGATTCTTGATGTTTCATGGAGTCATTAGCTTCCACTTGTTCAATTCTAATTTTTAAGAAGTTATTTTCTTCAGTCAGCTTTTTTACTTTCTTTTCCCTTTGGCCAATTCTACTTTTTAAGGATATGTTTTCTTCAGTAAATTTGTATACATCTTTTTCCACTTTTTTGTGCTTTCTTTATCAAGTTGTTGACTCTTTTTTCATGATTCTCTTGCATGATTCCCATTTCTTTTCCTAATTTTTCTTTTACCACTTTGATTTAAAATTCCTTTTTAAATTCTTCTAGGAGTTCTTTTGGGGCCTGAGACCAATTCATATTTTTCTTTGAGGCTTTACATGTAGGTTTTTCACATCATTGTCCTCTTCTGAGTTTGTGTTTTGATCTTCCCAGTTACTATAATAACTTACTATGATCAAGTTCTTTCCTTGTTTTTTGCTCATTTTTTCCAGCCTATTTCATTACTCTTAAAGTTGAGCTCTGCACCTGAGAGGTCAGTGTCCCAAGCTTACTATGCTAGGGTTATAGGCCCTAGCTGCTCACCTGGTGCTGCTCTAGGGTCCTCAGTGAGCCTCGTGCTATGTTGGGGCCATGAGGTGGGGGTTTGGGCTTAGTCACTCTCCTACTGCCTTATGGCCTTGATCACTTTCCTGTGCTGGGGCTCAGGGCCTCCCAGTGCCTTGCCTGGATACTGCCTGCCCTGGACTGAGCTTCCCTTTGAACTGAGTGAGACAGATCTTTCCTGCTGAACTTCTAAGTTGTCTTGGGCTGGAAAATTGTCTCACCCTGTCTTTTTGTTAGTTCTGCCATTCCAGAATTCATTTTGAAGGACTATTTTATAGTTGTATGGAGGTGAATTAGGGAGAGTTCAAGTGATTTCCTGCCTTAATCAACCATCTTGGCTCCTGGAAGCCTATGCTTCCCTCTTCTGATTCCTGTATGGCCTTAAGAACAGCTAGGTGGTACAGTGGATAGAACACCCGGCCTGGAGTCATGAAGACTCATCTTCCAGAGTTCAGATCCAGCCTCAGATACTTACTATCTGTGTGACTCTAGGCAAGTCACTTAACCCTCTTTGCCTTAGTGTTTTTATCTGTAAAAATGAGCTGGAGAAAGAAATGACAAACCACTCCAGTATCTTTGCCTAGAAAACCCCAAATGGGGTCATGACACAACTGAAAAATGACTGAACAAATCACTTAACTTCTCTCAGCCTCAGTTTCTTAACCTATAAAATGGGGATAATTATAGTACCTACTATAGAGGCAGTTGTAAGGCCCAAGTGAAATCACATTTGTAAAGCACTACGTAAATGCTCTCTATTGTTGTTGTTATTTTAATATGCCCTTTGCAGGTATAATATGAGAGAAATTATTATTAATAACCAGGGATTTAGAGGAGGTTTTCTAAAGTCCTTATTTTCAAAGATCAGTGTCTGAAGGTCATTGCTGATAATGAGATTGAATTAACTTTCTCTTCAGTCTCGATCAGGACTCTACCCAACTTTACAAGGAATTTAATCTAAGGTGGAGAAGCCATTGTGTTCTACACAGGTTTGGGTGGGAATAAATCCTTTGATTAGATTGCCCAAGGCTGGGCAATTTAGAAGTAGATGAGATCATCAAAGTTAGGTCAGCTAGCCCCTCATTAGAATAGATCCACCTCTCATTATATTAATTTTCTCATTAATTGTTAATCAATCAGAATTGATTGCCAGGAACACCCAATCTTCTAAGGGTGTATAAACTTTGAGCCCATCACCATTAGTCATCTTTGGTCCAAGAAAGAGACATCCAAACGACCTTTCCTTTTATTAATAAAATGCTAGTAGGTGTGGCTAGATGACACAGTGAATAGAGGACTGGCCCTGGAGTCAGGAAGACCTGAGTTCAAATCTGACCTCAGACACTCGACACACTTACTAGCCATGTGGCTTTGGGCAAGTCACTTAACCCCAACTGCTCTCCAAAAAATAAATTAATTAATTTAATTAAATGCTAGTATTATTAATAAAATGATTAGGGGAATCTAGGTGGCAGAGTGAATAGAGCACCAGCCATGGAGTCAGGAAGACCTGAGTTCAAATCTGACCTCAGACACTTGACATTTACTAGCTGTGTGACCCTGGGCAAGTGTAATAGTAATAAAATTTAAAGTTCCTTTTGTATTGCTAAGCTGAGAGGTACTTCACACATAGTAATTAATAAAGCCTCTGTTAAAGAAACAGAAGGTATGAACCCCTGTTGCTGATGTAACAGGAAGGGGTTGGCTGAAACACGAAGGAGCTAGTGCTGTGTATATATAAGTAAAAGTCCCTGCTGGGTCAGACAGATCTTCTTGGAGCAAGTTTCGTGGAAGCAGACACTGCTGCCACCTGTGAGGCTGAAGAGGAAAGGTGTCCCCTGGCTAGAGAGAATGATCTTGATTTTGGGAACCTGGGTGAAGTGATCTTGATTCTGGAAACCAGCTGGAGCTTCTGATCAGAACCTGCTGAGTCCAAGGGCCAGCCAGAGCTTCTGGGAGCTGCCGAAGATGTCCAAGGGCCAGCTGGAGCTGCCGCAGACTGAGGAAGTATGACTATGATGCTGGTACTTTGTATGATCCTATTTGTGGCTTTGTTAAGCCTTAACTTCCCGAGAACAGAGACTGTGAAGGAATTAAGGTGGACTGGAAGCTATAAGCTTCAGCGTGGAACAGGAAGTACATGGAGAGCTGAACAAGGACCTGGGAGCTGTCTGCCTTTGAACCCAGGTGACAGTTTGGTGAATCCAGGTAGGACCTGGTACCCTGGAAGGGGATCCAGGGAATCTGAGAGACCACCCTGAGTCAAGCTGAAAGAAGACTTTACTTGGATACTGTGTACTGACTAAGAAATTGTAATTTACTAGTGACCTAGGGGTAAAGGGCTTGTGTATTTTCTGATGATTGAATAGTGAATGATCATTGAATAGAAACTGATTTGTAACTTACTGTGCCCCATGGGTGGAGAACTTTGACTATTGCACTTTGTGTCCTTTGTTAAGGAGGCAAACCTCCTTAAGGATGATTGAATGATTGAGATGATTGAGTTACTAAATGATTGTTCTTTGTTCAAAACTTTGTGAACACTGTGGTGAAAACTATATGGCCATTTTAGTGATAAGCTGTTGTGAATGCTGTATGTTTATTTTCTGTGATAAGTTGTAACATTGTGAATGCTAAACCTTGATTTTCTGTGAATGTTTTGCTCTGATTTGTTATTGAATAAATAGAGTGTTCACTATGCTGTGTAATCAGAACATTGAAAAGCTGTTCACAGCAGGAGTCTTCTGGAAAGCTTCTCATGGGTGGCTTTACAATGGCAAGAGGAGGTTATCCCCCAGGAGTTCAAGGATGCCTCCACTGTCCATTTCTATAAAGGTAAAAGCAATAGATTGTCTTGTGTCAATCACAGGGAGATGTTTCTTAGTCATTTCTCGCAAGATTCTTGCCAGAGTCCTCCTTAATAGGTTGATTCTTCATCTTGAAGTTGGTCATCTACCTGAGAGCCAGATGTCCAAGTCCAAAGACTTGTTGACTTGCTCCATGTTCAAGGACTCACTGAGCTATGTGTGAGTTTGGATTTGTTGACTTGTTCGAATCTGAGAGGGTGCAAAGACCTCTCTGGACAGGTGTGCTATATCTTTTCCTCTAAAGAATATTTGGCAATCAGTATCAAGAAATCTTGCTGTGTCTGATACAAGCAGTCTGGACATGCAGGAAGCAGCTTGTTAGTCAACGCTGTTGCTAATATCTACGTTTAGCTGAGTGTATTTGTGAGAAACTGGTGATCCTAAGTTCACTGTGAAACTTTCCATGTATAAACAAGAAAGATATATTATCAGCTATACTACTCTGTTAAACCAGCATTGCTGCCTAACCATGCTCACCTAGCCCAGTTCTTTTGTTCACTGTCTGTCCTACAAATCAGTTGCTGGCACCCCAGGCTATGAATTGCTGTCCTTGGTTAAAGTAGCTACTTATCCTTGAAGGAATAACGAAGTAGATCTACAGGTGGTACAAAGTGATAGATCATTCAGTAAGGGTAGAGAAAGGGAAAAAAAGAGCATAGTGAATGGTGAGTCATTGCAGAAGTGCACAGAATAGCTATTTGTTAACCTGATAAGAATCAATCAATAAACTCAGCATCTAGTAAGCATTTACTATGTTCCAATCGTTATGATAAGTGCTGGGGAACACAAAGAAAAAGTAAACATGGTCCTTGCCCTTAAAGTGATTATATTCTAACAGGGAAATAGGGGATGGAGAGATCTATAAATCAGAACACACAAGATAAATGTTGGCCTTGTCTTGACCATGAACGGGATTTAAGTGCGGCAGAGATACACAGTCATCAGCCTCACTCTCTGTTCCAGAGTCATCAGAGTCCAATGGCAAGACAAAAGTGAACACCCCACATACACCACAAGATAAATGCAGAGTAGAGGGAAAGTTAGCTTAGAGAGGAAGACAATAGCAGCTGGTGAGATTAGAAAAGACTTCCCAGAGAAAGGTGGTACTTGACTGAGTCTAAAAGAAGGTAGGGATTCTAAGAGTTGGAAGTGTGAGAGAGAATTCCAGGCACAAGGAACAAGAGAGAATTCTATTATCTTTTCAGGAATTTGGTACTCAACCCTCCAGCCCTTCAATCAGAGGTGGAGGGAGGTGGTACCCAAGCTTGAGTTAGCAGCATGATGATGGGATTAGAAGTGACAAGCCTATCCTGGGAAGGGCTTCTTGTTCTGTGAAGATGAGACCAGGTAGAGTTGATGATTTAATAGATGATGCACAATCATCTTCTCCTGGGCTTTCCACTCAAATTGTAGCATCTGAAACATTCTTTATTTGTAACTTTAAAATAATATTATTGATCTGTCTTGCTGATAAATTAATCTTTTAGAAGATAAAATTATGAAGAGATCTGCAACTCTGTATATATCAGTCTGACCCAAAAGGAAGAACTAGTTGGTGAAGGAGAAGAAAAACCTTGGGAGATGGGGTGGCTAGGTGGCACAGTGAATAGAGCACTGGCCCTGGAGTCAGGAAGACCTGACTTCAAATCTGGTCTCAGACACTTAACACAAAAACTAGCCTTGTGACCTTGGGCAAGTCACTTAACCCCAATTGCCCTACCTTCCCCCCTCCAAAAAGCAAAAAAAGGAAGAAAGAAAGAAAAAAAGGGGGGGGGGAGAAAAGCCTTGGGAGAAAATCATGATTATTCTAAAGTTGGTGACTGCTATGGAGGACAAAGATGGACATAGTCTTGTTATGAATTGATGGCTAGGCTGGCATGGTACATGGAGTGCTTGACTTGGAGTCAGGAAGACCTAGGTTCAGATCCATCTTCTGACATTTGGTAGCGGTGTGACAATGGACAAGGTACTTAAACCCAATGAGTCTCAGTTTACTTATCTATAAAATGGAGATAATATTTGTATATACTTCATATAGCAGTGTGAGGTTCCAAAATCATTGTGTAGAACATTGTACATTCTTTAAAGTACTAGGTAAATTAATAATTGTAGAAATAGCAGATTTATAAAAGTTCAGATGAATGATAGTTATGATGCCATGGTCTGAGACTCAAATAGGGAAGACAACTCAAAAAGATCATAGGATCATATATTTAGAGGTAGAAAGGACTTTGGGAGTTGTCTAGCCCTACCCCCACTCCCCATTTTATAGATTACAAAAGTGAGAGAAGTTACCTAACTTGCCCAGGGACATACAAGTAGTTACTATCAAAGCTGGGATTCAAATCCAGGCCCTTTGATTCCAGATCCAACACTCTCCATTGCACTGTGCTGTCTTTCCTCTCCCATTTCTTTTACTGCCAGACTCTTCTTAATCACATTTTCCATCATGGCCTTTCCATGCTCAAGAATCTCCAAGGATACTTACTGGCCTGAAACATCAAGTCTGAGCTCTTCTGCCCAACTTTCACAATTTCATAGACTTTCAGAATTGGAAGAACCCTATTGGTCTTCTAGTCTAATTCATGCTCAAAAAAGACTGTAGCCTTTGCTTAAAGAAAGAGATCTTTAATAGAGATCAAAGGGAAACAACTGAATCCCAAGGTGGTCCATTCTACTCTGCAACTTCTCTAATTGTTGAGAAGATGGGGTTCCTTTTACATCAAGTTTATATTTGCCACTTTGCAACTTCTACCCTTTGTAGAACAAATCTAACCACTCCCCCCTTCACATAACAGCCTTTTAAATACTTGAAACCTTTTAGTTACATGAAGACACCTATTATGTTCTTTCTGTGTTGTCTGTCTCCACATAAAATGTCCCTGGTTCCTTCAACTGATCTCAGAATGGAATGCACTTAAGCTTCTTCCCATTCTGATTGCCCTATTCTGGACAACCTCTAATTTATCCATGTCTATCAGTCAGTCAATAAACATCTATTAAGAACCTATTATGGGGGGCGGAGCCAAGATGGCGGCATAGCAGCAGCAACGTATCGCAGCTCTCACATAGCCACCCCAAAATATCCATAAAATATGACTCTAAACTAATCCTAGAACTCCAAAATGCACACAAAGATACTTCCCACTAAAGTCAGCTCAGCTACAAGGAACCATATCAGCACTGCGAACCGAAACCAGCCTGGCCTGAAGCCCTGGCTGAGCCCCAGGGGCGGCTGGACAAGAGGAGTGGTGAGTGGATTAGCGGCAGCTGCGAGCAGCATTCAGAACTAGGTCAGCGGGACTTGCGAGGTCTTGGGAGAAAAGTGGTCCAGCCGAAACGCCTCCAGGACAGGAAAGCAAAAGGCAGAGGTTCTGCACCTGCCTCCGCATTGCAGCTTCCGTGCCCTCGGCCTGCAAACAGCAGGGGGCTAAGCGATTGTTCAGAGGCCAAGTGCTCTTGCACTGAGTGGCCTGGATCCGGATAGCAGTTTTGGGCTTTCAGTCCTGTGAGTCTTCATTATCCAGTGAGCCGGAAGTAAGTAGGAAAGGGACCCAGCACCTTCCCGAGAGCTACGGCAGCCAGGAGGACCCCAGCGATTTGGGACAGAGCTTTCCCTTCTGGAAGCAGAGCCCCACAGAGATTAAAAAAAAAAATCACAGACTGACCAACCATGAGTAAGAATAAGCACAAGAAACAAAGTAAGAACAGCACCCAAACCCTAGATTACTTCTTTGGGGAAAAGAAAGATCATGGCAAAGAGAGGGAGGAGGAGAGTGCAGCCAGAGCTCCCCCACCAGGGGCCTCC
>CM053588.1:141026698-141050905 GCA_028646515.1 Pseudochirops corinnae
AAGAGCCTCAGAGGAAGGTCTGGGCTAAGCTTGGACACCTCGGAGGATGAGAAATGTTGGAACTGTCCTGAAGGCACTGAATTTTTAGATTAGCTGGGGAAGTCTAGCAGTGAGTCTTGCATCCCTAAGCCCTGATGGAGTGTTTGCCCAGGATCTGGGATCCATTGGGTCCTACCTACCATCTTACCAAAACACTAACTTCACCCCACCCCCCACCCCCTGCCCAAGCATTTTTTTTTAAGTAAGAACTGATTCAACCTGTTTTCCTGTTCAGTATGAGGTCAAAGAAATACCACCAGCAAATTATAAATGTGGTGGTGTTGCTGCTCCTGCTGATGCCGCTCTGAGTTCTCTCATTCTAAGTTTCATATGCATTAAGCAAAATGCCCTGCCTTATGAGCCTTGGAGAAATCCTAGCAAGGAAGTTCTGCACCCCACCCTTTTCCTCACCTATTCTGTATACCTGTCTACAAAATAAAACTAAGTTGACCTGTTTGTTTGTTTGTTTTTTATAAATTTATTTATTTACTTTTAGTCTACAACATTTAGTTCTACAATCCTTTGAGTTCCAAATTTTCTCCCCCTCCCTCTCCTCCTATCTCTCCCCCTCCCCCCATGGTGGCATGCAATCCAGTATAGGTTCTACAAATACCTTCCTTCACATTAAACATTAGTCAAGTTGTAAAGAAGAATTATAACCAATGGAGTGAACAACAAGAAAAAAGGAACAAAACAAAACACAAAAGAGAGAGAGCAAATAGTTTGTTCCAATCTGCATTCAGACTCTGTAGTTCTTTTCTCTGGATGTGGATATCTCTTTCCATTATGTGTCTTTTGGAGTTGTCTTATATCTTACATTGCTGAGAGGAGTCCAGTCTATCAAAGTTAGTTGTCACACATATGATGTGTCTGTAATTATGTACAAAGTTCTCCTGGTTCTGCTCTTCTCACTCAGCATCAGTTTATATAAGTCTCTCCAAGTTATTATGAAGTCCATCTGCTCCTCATTTCTTATAGCAAAATAGTATTCCATTACATTCATATACCACAACTTGTTTAGCCATTCTCCAATTGATGGGCATGCCCAATTCTTTGCCACCACAAAAAGACCTGCTATAAATATTTTTGTATAGACAGGTCCTCCTCCCACTTGTTTGATCTCTTTTATATATAGCCCTAGAAGTGGTATTGCTGGGTCACAGGGTATACACTTTTTAATAGCCCTTTGGGCATAGTTCCAGATTGCTCTCCAGAATGGTTGAATCTGGTCACAACTCCACCAACAATGCATTAGTGTTCTAATTTTTCCACATCCTCTCTAGCATTTGTCATTTTTCTGTTTTGAATTAACCAGTTTTTATAACATGAAAGATATCTTTTGTGCAGTGGCCCATTTTTTTTAGTTTTTTAATTTTTCATCATTTTCGATTTGACCAACACTAACAAACGTGGACATTTCCATAGAAAAATTGCAGACAAATAGAATTGTATGTGAGACCATGAATCTATTGTGTATAGCTTCTTTTTAAAAGAATATAATGAATTCACCACATTGATTTCAAAGCTGTCCTTGTAGCTTTCTCCTTCTGAACTTCCTTCTGTTTTTTTCTGTACATTTTTTTAATGTCCCATGATACTTTCTTTCTTTATTTCCCCTGTCATCCCCATCACTAGTCCGGATCTCCCAGATGAATCTCCTTCCAAAAATAATTTTTAAACCTTCCTTGTATCAATAGTTAAGCAAAACAAATCCACATATGGGCCAAGTCAAAAAACATATATTTTATTATGCACTTTATAATCCATTATCTCTCTCTCAAAGGATATGAAGAGAAAGTTCTTAAGGGAAGAAATCCAAACTAATAATAGCCATTAGGTAATATGCTTTATGACTGATCCTCTGGAGTTATGCTTTTAGAGAAATGATTATTTTTCTATTATACTAATAAGCAATTATTAAATTAAAATTAAGGGTTTTTTCTATTTCTTCATTGAGGGACCAGACCCTGTAAGCCAATCAGTCAGTCTCTGAAGTACATTGCTGATAGAGGAGATTGCCCAGGAACCTCCACACCCAGAAAATCTAATGTGGGTGAATTATTGCCCTAAAAGCATTAGATTCATGCCCTTGAAACCCATCAGACATTCAGAGTGATCTGGGTGGAGACTGATGCCTTTTTCCAGATAGCTGGAGAGAGCTGAGTCTTAGAATCAATCCAGTTTTCTGGAGGACAAACTGAAGGTTTTCAGCCCACCTCTTAGTCCACCCCCTCATTAAATGTTCACCAGTCAGGGTTAATCACCTGCCAGGGGCACCTACTTTTCCAAAGATACGTAAGCATTGGATGATCTCCATGGATTTGCCTTTGGTTGCCAAGAGAGACCACTAACCATCAATTTATTGATTATTTACTAGTCTAATTAATAAATTGATTGCTAATTATCCAGAAACTTGTGTCTCTCGAGCTTTTCATTCATCTCAGTTTGGTCATTACGTTAGAGTTCTTAGTTTTTCAAAGTAGTTTTTCTTTCCAATGTTATAGTCATTTTATAGATTGTTTCACAGTTTTTATTTACTCTTTTATTTACCCCAGTTGATAGATACTATACTACTTTAGTTTCTAGTTCTTTGCTGTGACCAAAAAAAAGTATTAGTATGAATAATTTTGTATAGATGAATCTCTTCCCTCTTTTTGTTATCTCTTTGGATTTATGCCTAGTAGTTGGATCCCTGGATCAGAGCGGATTTATGATTCTGTGATTTTTTTTTTTGGCTTTGTTACAAATTGTTTTCCAGAATGACTGGACCAATTTATAGTTCCCCCAAGAAAACATTTGTGTGCCTGTCCTCCCAAAGCTCCTCCAGAAATTCTCATTTCCTTTTGTTGTCATCTTTGGTGATGAGTGTGAGGTAAAGCCTCAGGATTTATTTGTATTTCTCTAATAATTAGTTATATGAAACATTTCATCATGTTTGGTGATAACTTGCATTTCTTCTTTTGAAAATTGCTTAATATATGTATACTTTGATTATTGGGAAATGTCTCTTGTTAGTATCTGAGTCAATTCCCTATCTTTCATGGCTTTCAGATCTTTGTAGGATAAATTTGTTACAAAGATTTTTTTCCCAATTAACTATTTTGCTTCTAATGTGAAATGCATTAATTCTGTTTGTACAAAGCCTTTTCAATTTTGTTCTCAACATTTTTCATTTTAACTCTTGTAGTTTTCTCTACCCCTGGCTTAGTCAAGAACTTTCCCTATTCATAGCTAAGAAAGTATCTCCTTTCAAATTCCTCTAAATTGTTTATAAATTTTGTTTTTATACCAGGTTCCTATATATATTTGGGGCTTACTGTAATGTCTGGTGTGAGAAATTGGTTGAAACCTAATTTAGCCGGACTGCTTTTCCAATTTTCCTAGTAGATTTTATTGAACAGCAAGTTCTTAAGAAAAGCAGATAGTTTAAACACAAACTTTATTGACCACAACACAATAAAATTAAAATCAATAAAGGCTATTTGAAGAAAAGATTCATACTTAAAGATAGACTAAATAATCTAACCCAAAAGCAGACATGAGTAAAATAATAAATCATATGAACTGAGATAGCTGATTCATTGAAGACTCTTACTCAAATTCTAACCATTATTAGTCAGGTAATAAATCCAATATCAAACGCTATAAAAATAGGGCTATGGAAGGAGGGGGCATCTCAGATCATGAAGAAGGTGTGAGATGCACTTTATCAGAGGGGGTCATTAGAGGGGGCCAGGTCCCTTTAATAAAGTGCTTTAGCTCCAGTTCTGGCTCAATATCTCTTCTAGTCATTTGGAGTGATTTTTATCCTCACATTTCTGGGGCCAGTGAAGGGATGGGAGGACAGAATTCCCACTTCCTTTTGCTCTCGCACCTGCAAAGGACCCAAGAGATTTCACTGTTGACTCACCAACAGACTCCATCCCTGAAAGGTTGGACTCCCCTCACCTACACTCTCCAAGCCTGAGGTAAGTCTCTCCAAGCTCCAGATTGTCGAGTCTACCTTTATTTCAAATTTCTTACCACTTAAGTCCCTAATTGAGTTAAAAGGGATCATTCAAATTTATAGTTGATTTGTCTGAGTATATAAACTCTAGAGCACTTAAAGTATCTTATGGCCATGATTTTGCTTTTTAAAATGTAAACCAGTTTTCCTTTTCCATTTTTTCTTTCACTTTGCCAGAAACTGCTGTTTTGACAGGTAAAATAATTCATTGCTTTTTCTCTTAAAACCACTGGATATTTGGGAGTTTTGCTAATATTAATTTTGCCAAGGTATAATTAGTTCTTAATTAAAAGGATAGTTTACAAGCTTGGTCTCTGGATTTCTTCAAGTACCTGTTAAACACTACATAAAAGGGGGAAAGGGGAAAGGGCAACACTGCCAGCAATCATGTCTATGACTGCAGCAACGTACATCAATTCCAGTTGCAGAAAATGGGGGGCTAATAGGACAGGAAGGTCCTTAGTAGCTTTCCTTAATAACAAGCCTTTAATAAACGGATTTGTTCTGTAAAACATGAACTCAGTCAAAAGGCCATACCTGAAGACCTAGAAGGCCACATGTGGCCTTGAGGTGTCAGGTTCCCCACCCCTGGTGCAGAGGGCTGGTTTTGGCCAAAGTATGGAACTTTTGATTATCCTCCTCTTAAAGAATTAGAGAATTGGGGCAGCTAGGTGATGCAGTGAATAGAGTACCAGCCCTGGAGTCAGGAGGACCTGAATTCAAATCCAGCCTCAGATGCTTGACACACTTACTAGCCATGTGACTTTGGGCAAGTCACTTAACCCCAATTGCCCTCCAAAAATGCAAAAAAAACCCCATAATCCTTTAGACCTTCAGACCTCTCTACCTGAAGGACAGATTACCCCTTAATGAGCATTCTGTTGCAGTTATTGACCAATTTGAAGTTATCTTTCATGACTATTATCCAACTTGGAATGATTTAACAGATTTCACGAAGACTTTATTTTCTCCAAGAGAAAGAGCAGGTGTTATTGAAGTCACAAATAGCCAAATTGTGGGTCCAAGAGGTCAGGGAACCTGACCAATACAAGATCCCCAATGAGATCCTAACCAACCCACATAATTACAATGTGCTAGGGATGCTTTGCTTAGGGGTATGGAATTTTTGGCTGAAAGGTTAAATAATTTCAATAATTTCAGGAGACCATTCAAGAAAGAGGTGAGACCTCCTTGAGATTTGATGACAGGTTATGTATGAGTGGAAAGTGTTATGCTAGATTAGATCCCCTCAATCAGTGGGACTCCAGGAGTATTAATGCAGCCTTTGTCCATCATTAATTGCCTAAAATCAAGGACTCCTTTCTCAGGTATTGCCCAGACTACCATGAAAAACCCATATGGTAACTTCTAGGCAATTGCACACCATGTTTATGGAGGAAAAGAGCCAGCAAAAGATAGTGCTGATGTAGGAGAGAAGTTCAAACAGGGAGGTCAGCCTAAGTCTCTCCTGGAAAATGTTCAGACTCTTTTTCCAGTCTCCTGCAGGTAACAGGGATTGCTTTTATTTTGGGAAAAGAGGGCACTATGCCAGAGATTGTATGATGAAAAAACAGGACCTGAGAAACTAACCCCAGAGGCAAAATTATGTTCTTCCAAGGGAGAACATGTTTAGACAGCCTTTAAATCAGGTTGAGGTGATTAACAGGCATGGAAGAGTCCAGGAACAAAATGACAGAGGATATGAACAGGAAGGTTTCCATTCATGAAGGTTCAGGAGAGAGGCAGAGAATAGTGTTACTCCCACTACTTGCCCCTGTTATCCCTGCC
Organism: Pseudochirops corinnae; assembly: GCA_028646515.1. Lineage (NCBI taxonomy): Eukaryota > Metazoa > Chordata > Mammalia > Diprotodontia > Pseudocheiridae > Pseudochirops > Pseudochirops corinnae. Next base: position 141,032,532 of record CM053588.1, read on the forward strand.
TCTGCCTCTCCCCTAACTGGGGATCCCAGCATAGTTCTGACAATTGCAGGTGTTTCACATGTTTGCCACTCACTCAGTTTTCATTAAGAAACCAAGTTTGATTGTACAGTTGTTCAATCTATATAAATAGTGGGGATAAAGGGAACACCACTAGACATCCCCTTCTTATCTCCACAAGAGGTGACAGTGGGCTCCCTGTCTGTATTGCATTCCTTGGTAAGGGTATCTAATGCACCTGCTAGCCTGTTGGGAAGAGATCTTTTGTGTAAATTTAACCCCACTATTTCTCATCTTCCAGATCACACTTTAACTCTACAAGTGCTAAATAGTCCAGCCTTTTTGTTCCCATTTTTTACTGTTATATTTACTGATTTTTTAAATAAAAAAATGAGATCTTCTCCCTTTTTCCTATGGCATTGGTCTAACATGATTGTAATAATAGCCCTAACATTCCTTCTGATATCCCAAGTTCTTTGTGGGCCACTTCTTCCACCAATGTGGACCTTTTAAAGACAACAGATCCAGTTACTATTGCTACCAAAGCAGGACCGCTACCATCAGTGCCTCAGTATACCCTGACCAGGGAAGCCATTGAAGGTGTTGCTTCTATCATTAATTCCTTAATAGAGCAAGGGATTATGTTTCCATGCAGGCAGATCTCCCTACAACACTCCTATACTGCCTGTTATGAAACCTAAACCAGGCCCTGTCGAAAACCTGTTTACAGGTTTGTTCAAGATTTGCATGTCGTTAATGCATATGTTATAGCAAGGGTATTGGGTTGTGTCCAACCCTGCCACAATTATTCCTTTTGTTCCCTATGATGCCACTTGTTTTGCAGTAATAAATATATGTACTGAATTTTTTAGTAGTCCTATAAGCTCTGAATCTAGATACCTGTTCACATTTACTTGAAATAATCAGCAATGGACATGGACTCATTCGCCTCAAGGTTATGTTGAGCCTGCTAGTCTGTTCTCTCAAATTCTACAGCAAGATTTAGCTTCTCTTGTCTTTGCAGACTCAGTTCTAGTCCAATAAATTGATGATTGTGGGTCCAAGAGGTCAGGAAACCTTGCCAATTCAAGATCCCCAATGGCATCTTAACCAACCCACATAGCTACAATATGCTAGGGATTACTTAATTAGGGGTATGGAACTTTTGGCTGAAAGACCAGATAATCTCCTAGCCTCACCTACTGCTGATATCTGCTAAAGGGTTAGTGGTTATCTTCTCCTCTGGCTTTACCACTGTGGGCACAAGGGCTCTAGGTCAAAGGCACGGTGGTATAAGCCTCAGGTTTTGTTTGGGTTTGTTCTATTTGTCAGCACTCAGTCTATGTCCAAGAAATGCATGCAAGCAACACAACACCTGTCAGTGCCCAAGAAGAAGAAGCAAGTACATGCTACTTTAGGGGCTGTGGATAGTACTTCAGTGGATTCCATCATTTGGTGAAATAATTAAACTGCTTGTTGCTTTGACTAAAGAATAAACTCCAGAGCCTCTGCAACTTGATCTTAAGCATCTCACTACTTTCACAGAATTTAAAAAGGCATTGATGCCTGCTCCAGCTCTAGGACTCCCAGACTCCAGTAACACCTTCAATCTTTTTGTTTGTGAACGAGTGTCCTTGGGTGACTTTGGGTGTCCTCACACAATCATTGGGATCTACTGCATATCCTGTAGCTTGTTATTCAGCTCAACCAGATAGTGTACCACCCTGGCTTCAGGTTGTTGCAGGGCCACTGCCTTTTTAGTGGAGGAGGCATTTGATCTGGTATTGGGAAATCCTTTAACCATTCAGTGCCCTCATAAGGACAAGGCTTTGTTGCTGCACCACCATACCCAAGCCTTTTCTGATCAAAGGCTTGCCAGATATGAAGTGACTTTACTTAGAAGGGAAAGAGCTCTGTCCTTAATCCAGCAACATTGCTCCCTGACCTTCCTACCTCAGGTGAACCTTCACATGACTATGCCTCTATTGTTGACTTGGTTGAGAAGCCTCACAGTGACCTTGTTGATGTCCAGTGTTGAGGTTTATGGGTGCTGGAACCTCAAAATAGCGACGCAGGTCCTGCCTCAAATGAATTCAAACCAAGCCTTCTTTCAGCCAAAGACAAGGTTTATTAGAACATCGGTCAAGGGTGGATGAGATTCTAAAAATCCACCATATTGGCCAGACTCTTAAGGCATCTGAGCACTTTAATGGAGGCAGGATGGATCTTTTATACAGAAGACTATGGGAACAGAGGGGTCTAGATGGAATTAAAGGTGGGAAGTGGTTACAGCAATGTGGAGGTAACTGGCAATGAAGAGCTGGGCTAGTTCAGAGGTAACAGAGAATTGGGAGATTGGGCAGAGGCCACAATGAAAGGCCAGTTGAGAGGATTAGTGGGATGGGTCAGAGACTTGACCCTGTAATAAAATTTAAGGAAAGTTGGGGGGGGAGGGGCGGTTCCCCAGGACCTGTACCCTATCTCCACTAGACAAGATTTGATCCTCTATACTGATGGCTCATCTTTAATGAAACCTAGTGCTGTCATGCACAGACTACCTCCTCCTTGAAAAAATTTTCTTCTCCACAGATAGGTTATAGTAACACATACACACACACACGTACAGATATGTATGTATGTGTGTATATATATATATATATATATATATATACATATGTATGTGTATATATATATATATATATATATATACATATGTATGTGTATACACACACATATGTAATACTTATCAAAGGAGGAAGACTTTCTAGGGTAGCAAAAAAGAGATCTATCATTTTGTTTCCAGCACATTATGTTAGAATCACAAATAAGACTTCCATCCAGTTCAGCCTTACAGTTCATAAAGTAGATACCTGTACAAGAAGCACTAAGGCCACAATTAGCATTGTTGTGTATGTCAAGGGAGGCCTGTATCTCTGAGTACCTTTTCTTGATCCCCATTTCATTACGGAAAACAGCAATAATGTTAGGATTACTAAATCCTAGAAACTGCTTGCTAGCAGCTTCTATCCATAGGGAAAGAAATAAGGAAGTTGCCTTTGCCTTGTCTGTACAAGGGCAGGTGTGATTTAAAGAGAAAATATCTCCGTGGCAAACATCAGACCTTAATCCACCTAACGCCATTTTGAAATACAAATTTGCACGAAGCTAGTAAATGGTAAATAATGAAACTCACCCATACCCCCTGGAGCAAAGGTGACTGTTACATCTAAAAGAGTCTTATTAAGAAAGGCCTCAGAAGAATCCACTAAAAACACTGATCAGAAAATGCCGCAGGCTTTACGTGTGAGGGCTGGATCCATGAGTCCTTTGCTCCTATCCTTGTGGCTGTCGGAGCCATCAGCAGGACTTGAAATGGTCCCTCCCAGGCAGGGTCGATTCCGCTGGTCCGACGAAAATTCTTAATGTAGTCAACAAAGGAGATTCTCAGAGTCCAGTGGCCTGGTCTGGACCAACAGTTTCCATTTGCTGAAGTTCCTTCACTCTGTGCTGTACCTCCCAAATGTAGGAGGCAACAGAATGATCCACTCCAAGCAGTGAGGTATACACTGAAGAAAAAGATTTTGATTTTATAGGAGGGTGTCCAAAAAGCATTTCGTAAGGGGAGATGTGATATTCCCCCTTGGTCTACTTCTGAGATGGAACAGAACCAAAGGGAGAACATCAGGTCATTTTAAATGAGTTTCAGAATACCGTTTTCCAGTAAGGGAATTCAATTCCTTATTCATACACTCAAACTAAGCAGAACTCAGGGGATGATACAAAGTATGGAATTTTAGGGAAATTCCAAGGTTGGAATACAGTTGGGAGAGGACAGAATCAGTAAAGGAAGCTCCTCTATCAATCTGGCAGGTGGGCCACATCTGGGGACCATTTCCCTAAGTAACATTTTAGTAACAAAAGCAGCAGTGACTTTTGAAGTAAGGAAAGCTTCTACCCAGTGAGTCAGCTGATCAACTATAACCAAACGGTGTTGAGACGTCCTGCCTTGGGCATGTTTATAAAGTCTATTTGTAGATGCTCAGAAGTGTTTGTGAGCATAAGCACATTTTTGAGTATATTTTTAAGTGACACTCAGCAAACAGCAAAGCTTTTGAGTATAAATGTATATTTTTGTGTCTAAGTCGTATAAGCAAGGGGACAACCTCTAAAGCTGTAGTCTTAAAGGTGTATTGATTAAAGCTTACACAGATGGGACAAATTTGAAGTTATACAGGTGGCAACTGAGGCAAGACCAGGAGCAACCCACCCATGATTAATTGAATTGACTATTCCCTTTGTACCATAACGACCACCAGAATGACCTGAAAGATATAACTGATGATGAAAACTCCAGGGGAGGAATGGCTTACCTTCAGGAGTAACCCAGACCCCCAAGACCTGTTCCCCATTGTACTGCTGCTTCCATTTCTCCATTTCAGCCTCATTGTTGGGAAGAGGATGCCCGTGAGTAGCATCAGGGCTATTTGAAGGCCTCTCTGAAGATGATGAAGAATCTCGAAGAGGGAAAACAAGAATACGTCCTTCCACAGCTGCATTCTTGGCAGCTGCATCCTCTTGGGCATCTCCAAGGGAAACAGGATCAGTTTCATCAGCACAAGCAGAACAATGCACAATAGTAAATGCTCTGGACAATTGTATGGCAGAAAGAAGATCTCTAAGTAAGCCCAAATTTGCTATAACTTTACCAAAGGAAGTAAAAAATCCTCATTGTAACCACAATATCCCAACTGTATGGCATATTCCAAAAGCATAACAAGAGTCAGTGTACATGGTGACACCTCTGCCAGGAGCGAGGACACAGGCCTGGGTGGGAGCAATCAGTTCACTGGCCTGAGCACTGAGATGGGGAGGGACTTCCTCCAGTAGCTCACCCTATGCCAAATTTTATTCTTTGTGTAAACAAAAGGAAGACTATAGATTCTGGAACATATATCCCAGAAGTGAAGTAGAATTTTACTTTCAATATTCCTGATGTTAATAATGTTTCCTCTTTTTTATGTGCACTGACCAAAAGCTTGTATGACGATTGTAATTTTTCTTTAGCAACTATCACCTATAATGGGCACAGCATCGCTAATGGAACTGTCAAAATCCCTGAATTGCCATGGGGTTTGGTAATCCCTGGGCAATTTTTTATCTGTTCCGGTGTTGCCTTTTCTTCCCTTCCACCAGGATGGTATGGGATATGTGGGCTGGCTTGTCTGATACTACCTGTTAGTGTGCTAATAGCTCTATAGGATCAGTAGGAACAGGACCAACTAGGACCAGGGAAGAATGGTGGCATCGTCAGAAGTGAAATAATTTTGGAGGATATGGCAATCCTGTGGCGAAGCAGGGTGCTGGCTGTCAATTTCAGTGGGCCCTCATTCCTAGTCTAGTTATGACTGCAGGAACCTGTCTGCTACACTAGAGAGTCTTGCCCAAGACATCTCTGTTGTCATTCAACGTACCACTGCTGCTATTTCAGGGCTACAGGCAGAAACTGACTCTGTGACTCACGGCGGTGAAGAACCAAATGACAGGGAGGTGTCTGTGCTGGCATTAATCAATCTCCCTGTTCTGATTCAGGTGATACTCTTACTCACATACATGAACTTCAGAGGATTCTGAAAGACACTCAGCAAATAGTACAGTAGACTCATATGCCTGCAACGCTTCATCCTAGGGGTCTTGGATTGCCTCTCTCTTTCAGGGTGGAGGAATTTTTGCACTGATTCCTAAACGGACCTTAGCTCCTTGGTGTGCTATTATTCTTTTCTGGGTATGCATTAATTGCTGTACAACATGTGCCTCCAAGTTAGCTACCAGAAGTGCATCCAAAGTTTGAAGCTGGATTGTTTTCTTTTCTCTTCTCTTATCTCTAAAGCCATTAATGGATTCTCCTTCAGTTTCTACTCTCTCCGATATCTCTCTATGCAAGACAGAAGCTGATGTTTCATCTACCCTTCCTGTAATGCTTCCTTAGAGGGTAGATTATGCTTCAACTCTTCTTGATACTATGAAATTTATTTGTGATATCCGTAGGGATCTTGCTTATGACTTTCATTATGGAGCCTATACTTGTGAAAGCTGTAAAACATTTTTGCAGAGCACATTTTTGCAGAAGATATTGTTTTCAAATGCTCTTCTTCTGATAATAATTGTCCTCTCTCTTATATACAGCCTGAAACCTGAAGAAGTGCTTCCAGATAAGAATGTCAAATAAGAAAAAGCAGATCAGAGACCCTGGTCCTTCATTACCATCTCAACTTTTTCAAAGCTTAAAGAAATTACAGGGATCCAATGTTTTCAGTTCAGCTAAAGCAACTGGTGAATTATCACTCCAAATTGTCAAGTTATGGAAGATTGTTGACAATTTTAATATTTATTTTAAGGACCAACAAGAAACTATTTCAGCAGGCCATAACCCTTACAACAGAAATTGATCAAATTTTAGACCACTGGATAGAACTTGATGTTTCTTTTTTTTTTTTCACTTACCGTTAAGTTCCCATTTTCTTTGTTCCTCTAGGCTTCCACAGACTTTTGCTTACTTGCCTACTTATCCAGTATGACTTCCTCAGTAAGGAGGGGTTCCCCACTGTTTATGCCACGTCATGTCAGGAGATGAACAGATTCAAGATCTCAGTGGTGAACTGATTCCCTCTGCTGTTTCTACAGAGGACTCACGTCACAATCAGAAATCCCTTTTTGTTCCCACCAGCTCATCCAGTCCTCCCTTTTCATTTCTTGATATGGCATGGAATGTATTTACTTTTTTCAAAAGTATCGATGAATGCTGTTCTGTTATTTCTTAGGAACATGTTTGTCTGGTGCGTGGGAGTATGTCCTCTCTTGGCCATAATTATGAAGTCCTTACTTGTGGGCTTAAGAAGAAGAGACCATTTATATGTAAAGGGAAATCCAATTGTCCCATTACTCTCTACACCAGAGGATGCTGTTCTGTGAGCCAACTACAAAAATGTTATACTATGGGTAAAAAGTTGCAGTCTTGGACATAGCCAAACTAGATAGGGCCAGATTTTATTCTTTGACTCTTGTCTCCACAGGATGGTGACCGAAGCTTCTGTCTCTTCCTTGAAACTGCCTTCTTCCACTCTGAAAGAAGATCCTACTGCTTTTGTTTTACCCACTGTTCCCCCGATTCATCTTATGTTCATTCTTCATTATTGCCTCCCATATCTGCATCTGGGATGAGGTAGAACCACAACAACTGCTTTTGTGCATTTGTGGTGGGTTTACTATGAGCTATTGCTATGGGGCTCTGTGTTGTGACAGTTGTGGGAACTTTTTGAAGATCCTTTCAAGGAAGCCACAGAGCCCCATATGCCACTTTAATAATAATCGTTCAATAACTTTTGCCATCTGCCTCAGTTGTGCTTCCAGTTGCCTAAAAAAGTGCCACCTTCAGAGCATGCACCTTGGAGCCTATTGGGTTGTGTCGTCTGCAAAATATCATGAAATATTCATGAGAAGTGCTGACTCTAATCTTCTACCATCAACACCCTCTCACACTCCACCTTCTGTTCCAGTAAGTACATCATTTTCATCATCATCATCATCATCATCCTCTCCACAAATAATTCCTAATCCACCTATTCCTAAACCTGCAGTGACTGGAACTTTGAAGCCCCTTCAGTCTACTTCAGATTTTGCTCCACCACCGACAGAAATGACTGATAATTCTTTCAGAACTCAACCTATTCTTTATTTCTCTCTACTCCCTTACAGTCATCTAAGACTGTTTGTGTTGTCTGCAAGGAGGCAACATCCTTGTTACCACAATGGAGTGACTCTTATTACCACAATGGAGTGACTGTTTGTCACAATTCTCTGAATATTTTTCACAAAACCAAGAGATCTCCAGATCCCATGAGTAGGACAAACAATCCTTGCACTGCTGCCTTGACCAAATGTCCTGTGGTCTCCTGTTACGTATCTTGCAGGGCACGTTTTACTAAGAGGCACCCGTCTGTCCCTCATGATTCTTGGTTAGTGAGAGTGTCACCCCAGACACTTATTATTACATTTAGCATACTAAGAGTTATTGCTTAATCAAATAGACCATTATCAATATGTTGCAAGTTGTGCCCATTTCCTTCTTTACTAATGTCATCTTTGCACCTCAGTAAGGGGACTGCCCCCAACTGGTCTTGTATCACACATGAAGGACTGCCCTCCATGCATTCAGATGGTAACGATCCAAAGACAGACTGGGGTCTTTCTGTGGATTGAAGCAGGAAAGAGAGAGCTGATTCATTGAGGACTCCTACTAAAGCTCTAATCAGTATGAGTTCATTATGATTCAGTAAGGGGTAATGATTATTAGTAACAATTTTAATATATTCATATGATAACACATACTCATTCACCTGATAATAGGTATAAGAATAAGCAGTGTACTAATCCATATTTTGTATAAGTTACAAAGGCATATAGATTCTAAGAGGAGGGCCCTACAGTGGGCCTCAAACTTTACTGTGATGGCCATTACTTGTTTACCAGCTATGGAGATCATTGGCACAGCTGCCAGAATGCTAAAACGGGTTATCTCCATCCTGTTTTGCTCAAATTCCATGACTAAACCAAGCATGGTGGGTGGCCTGGTTTGGAAAGTCCTCCCCTCCCCAATACGTTCTTGGAGTGTATGTGTAGTTTATACCGTCTCCTCTTGCCTAATCTAAGGAGGAGACCGTTCATCCTATGACCATCTAGTTAGCAAAGGTACTGCTTGATTCATCCAACCCATGACCCTACTGATATACCATTTTTGCTTATTTTAGCTTATGTATTACATGTAACCAACAAAATTATTCCGTATTTTGTGTAGTCACTCTAGGTCTAGGTAATAAATCTGGTATCAAGCCCTAAAGAATAGGGCACTGGAAAGGGGGGGCATCTCAGATCATGAGGAAGGTCTGAGATCTACTTCATCAGAGAGAGCCAGGTTTCTTTAATAAAGTACTTTGGCTCGGAGTTCTACCTCAGTTTCTCTTTTAGTCGTTCAAGGCAATTTTTGTCCCAACAGAACCCTGGGAAAAAATTTCATCAAAGAAAAAGACAACAATAAAACAAAATGCCAAAACCTTATTAGGACTGAAGATTACCTGAAAAACATCTGTTACTACCATAGATATGTCATAGTAGTGACATATCGGACTATACTTCTGTGATAACTAAATTCAGGCAAGAATCATTCATGGGACAAATCTTTAAGTATTTAATTTTGTAGGAGTTTGGTATCTGGTTGCAGAGAATATTGTGTCATAGGAAAGACATAAAAAATCCTGAGAGAAAAAAGGAGAATTCTAGTGAAGCCAGATGGTGACAATATCTAGATATGTCTTCAACAAAACCCTGAGGTAGAAAGGGCAGAGAGCCAAATCAGAGCCCAATATTATGGGTTATGATCTGCTGATTGGAAAGGAGGGAAGGCGCTTCCTTTATTGTCTACCCTGGGAAGAAGAGAGTGGAAATGTAGGCTTGTTGAGAATGTCTCCAATGTGACAGTTTTGTTTTTGCTTCTTTTTTAGGGGGTAGTGTGTCATTTCTAGTCCAATTAAAAGCTCTTACTGATTCTATGCTATCATATACCAAAGGTTTCTGTTAACTCAATAATAACTATCTCTTATTACTAACTGCACAAGCCCTAAGATGTTAGAGATTCCCAACTTTACATTAGGGTTGGTCCTAAAGTATCTGAAATACACTTACCAGAAAACAACTCCTGCGAACATGAATTTAAATCCTTGAGGGATTTATGCTGTTCATCACAAAGATGACATTGTAGAGGGAGCATCTGGGGTCCACTATAGGTCTGATGTATCAACTTACCTCAGTATTCTTTTTTTTTTTGCTTTTAGGAGAGGGGAAGTTAGGGTAATTGGGTTTAAGTGACTTGCCCAAGGTCACAAGGCTAGTTTTGTGTTAAGTGTCTGAGGCCGGATTTGAACCCAGATCCTCCTGACTCCAAGGCCAGGGCTGTATTCACCGAGCCACCTAGCCATCCCAACCTCAGTAGTCTTAAACTAGTAAGCTACAGTGATTTTTTTTTTATTTGTTTTTTTTGTGTGTCAAGACTTCTAGTATTAGCACAAGCTCTCCACAGTCTCACAGCCTAATTGGCCAGCAGTCAGTCCAAGTTCCTGATTAGCTTAATTACTTCTTATCCTGGGTTGCCTCCTCACTGGCCCCTGGAACTGAAAGCAACAAGTATAACAAGCAAGTGTCCCTATGTGCTAAGATTCAGCTATCTGAAAGCTTTCCTCCCACCTCCAGAGTGTGATCGCCCTTGACAGACCTTCTCCTGCTACAAAGACAGGAGGGAGTGACTTTCTCTTTGCCAGCATTTCCACTCTATTCCTTGGCAGGAGATTCTCTGAGAAACTTGCATTCTTAGTAATACCTGAATATACTTCAGCAAACTGTTACTCAGCCTAGACCACAGGAAGGAAAAAAAACCACACCCACTTCAGTTCACCTTTTAGGAAGCTTACAAAAGTAACTAACAATCAAGATCAAAAGATTCTCCCTTACTTTCACCTCATAGTCCCCAAATCAGAGTAAAATCCTAGCTATATTCTGTTAAAGTACAGCCCTCTGTCCTGCTTTTAATTCTATTTGTTCCTAGATATTCACTGACATCCTCCATTACACTTTCCCTACATGTGCAATTAATATGCGTTCTTATGTTACAAAGAAAACAATCCATCATAACTTTTTATATGAGCCAAAATCAGGAAAAAAAAGAAAAGAAATTGCTTAAAGAAATAGAGAAAATTATATAGAATGCACCTACCAGCAAGAAAGGAACATACAGGGTTTTCAGGGAAGACTGGAACCTCTGGTATGGGAGTTGCCTCGCCCTTCTCAAGGCTGCTTTCCACCTTTGGTGTCTACCTGCCACCCAGTTCTCACCTGTGACTTGAAGAAGCTGCAGCAACTACACCCCAAGAAACTATTTCAGCAGATGGGCTAAACCAGGTTGAGGGAAATAGATTGGCCTCAAAGACATCAGTGAGTTAGGAAGACGTCTACTCCAAGTATGTGAAGACTTCCTCTGGCAAAATAGGAGAATGTGAACAATTTGTTCCAATAGTTCATAAAGGCAGTAGAAGCAGGCTCTGCTGAGGGCTTAGAGCTTAGTTAGACCTCAAAGACCCCAAGGTCATCCACTGCATTCCAGGCCATCACCATTTGCCTTGACTTTTGTCTTGCCAACAGATTTAGATGACTCTGGAATAGAGAGTGAGGCCAATGACTTCATGCAACTCTGCCTCACTTGAATCCAATTTATGTGAGAGTCAAAAGAGATCACCCATACTATTTTTACTTGCCTCAAGTCCTGTGGTGATGGGCAAGCAACAAAGAAGCAGGTGTGGATACACTAGGAGCTGTAATCACAATATTGCACACAAGAGGCCCAGGCCATAGAATCATCTTCACATTGGACTGATCCTGAGTGTCTGAGCAGCCTTTTTTAAAGACAGCACTGCTCACCTCCTGGCATGAGGAAAGGGCTAGAAGAGGTGCCCTAGAAATTATCTGCTTCACCTAACCTAACCCTGACCTGCTAACCATGGCAGGTGAAGATCCTACCCTGTGGCCAAAACACAGAAAAAATGAACAAAAACTTTTGCAAAGATGTTTCCACTCACCATTAGCACATGGAATGTGCATAGATTTATGGACAACAAGAAATCCTGTAGACCTGAAAGACAAAAAGTTCTTGTCACCAGAGAACTCAGCAGGTATTTGCTTCAAAATAGAAGCCCTAAGTGAAACAAGGTTGGAAAATGAAGGCTAGCTTACCAAGGATGGAGCTAGATACATTTTTTTTTGAGTTATCTCAGTGATGGGGAGTGCTGTGAAACTGGTATAGGTTTCACAATCAAATCTAATTTAGTCAACAAGCTTGTACACCTCCCAAAAAGAATGAACCACAGGCTGATGACAATGCAATTGGCACTTTCGGGGAAACTCCATGCCACTATCATCAGTGTGTATGTTCCCCCCATGATAAACCCTGATGAGGTCAAAGAAAAATTTTATTGAGACCTGGAGACCCTAATCATCAATGTGTTGAAAGAGGACACGCTTATAATTCTGAGTGACTTTAATGCACAGACTACCAGCAATTAATTGGAGATGGAGAGTCAAATGACTCCAAGGCTATTAAACCTAGCTATTTAGAAGAATGGTGACCTCAAAAGAAATAGGGAAGTTAGGAAGAGGGATGGATTTAAAGGGAAAAAAAAATCGTTCTGTTTTGGACATATTGCATTTCAGGTGCCTGCTGTAAGTGTTCAGTGGCTGAGTGTCAATGTGGAACTGAAACCCAAGGGAAGAACAAGGGCTAGAAGTGTAAATTTTGTAGTCATCTGTACTAAAGATGATACCTGAGCCTATGGGAGCTGATGAGGTTGCTAACAACAGCAATAATAGTAGTGATATAGATGTGATAAGGACATGATCCTGGAAAGATGGGCTGAGCACTTCTGTAATGTGTTTTCAACAGATCATCAACCAATGCTGACGCCACTGACTGTATAACTCAGGTTGAAGTCAATCCCTCTCTAGCCAAACTTCCAATTGAAGAAGAGGTTTTGAATGCCATTACACTTCTCTTGATGGAGTACAGACTCTGGGAAAACCCTTGAATCCTGATTGAGTCTTCCCATTTCATGAGGCATTTGTCTGAGGCCATAAGCCTTTCCTTATAACTAGGCCCAAATCTCTGTTAATCTTAACTTAGTCTAGCCCTCCATTGTCCAGCTACTTCCCACCCTTGATTCTATCAAACTATCTATACCCAAACCTGTTATCCTTAAACTAGCCTAGCCTTCCATTGCCTGTCATCTCCAGGTAGCCTTCAGTGATTCCTCACCTTTAATCACATTGCTGGAGTCTGATCTCAGTTCCATCAAAGATCCTCCTTAGACTCCTCTCCGAGATCCTCCCCAAACTCTTCCGCTAGACCACCCCTAAAGCCCACAATCTTTCTGTATATAAGATCCATCTTGCCTCCATGGCAGGGCTCAGAGTAATCTAGTGCAGACTCACTCTGTGTCAGATTATTCTGGCCCACTTGTCTAATACAAGCCTCACAGATACTTAGGCTCCTTAAGAGTCTACCCATTATGATGAATCTTTAATAACCTTTGCTTTACTCTAGCTGAGAATTGAGTCAAATTCATTCGGTAGAACCCAGCTTATTGATATTTTGGGGTCTTGAGCACCTCTAAACCCTAAACCTCAACATATGATTCCCTGAACCTCAACACTGTCACAAGGCAAAGCATTTGGTGCTGATTCTATTCCAGCAGAGATTTACAAAGCAGAGTGTCCACTGCTTATACAAAAGCTGACTGAAATCTTCTAAGTTATATTGCAAGAGGACATTATCCCCCGGATTTCAGGGTTGCTTCCATTGTCCATCTCTATGAAGAAAAAGGAAACAGGCTGTCCTGTGACAGTCACAGGGAGGTCTCTCTCTTGGTCATTGCTGGCAAGATTCTTGGCAGAGTCCTCCTTAATATGCTGATCTTTCACCTGAAAGATGGTCATCTTGTCCAAGAGCCAGTGTGGCTTCAGAAATGACTGAGGAACAGTTGATGTGGTGTTTGTTGCCCAACAACTCCAGGAGAAATTCCAGGAGTAGAATAGAGGTCTATAGAAAACATTTGCTAATCTGACCAAGGACTTTGATACTGTCAGTCAGGAGGACCTATGGAAGGTCATGGCAAAATTTGATTGCCTGGAGAAGTTCATCAGTATTGTACACCAGTTCCATGACATCACATTTGCATAGGTTCTGGCTAATGGACTATACTCTGGAACTTTACTAGTCACCAATGGAATAAAGCAGGGCTGTGTGCTTGCTTCCATGCTTTTTAGCATGATGTTTTCAACAATGTTTTCAGGCGCCTTCAGTGAGGAACCCAGCTCAGCTGGGTTCAGGTCAGCTACTGCACGGATGGTAAGTTATTTACCCTGAACAGATTACAAGCCAAGACTAAAGTGGAAGAAGAATTGGTACCTGACTTTCTGTTTGCAGATGATTATGTACTCAATGCATCCTCTGAGGTTGAGATACAGCAGAATACAGATCAATTCTCTGTTGCTTGTGCTAATTTTGGCCCAACAATTAACACCAAGAAAATACAGGTGCTTGGAGGGCAGAGTCAAGATGGTGGCATAGAAGCAGGAAAACTCTGTGGCTGTTCCCATAATCCCCTCAAATAACTATAAAATATGACTCTAAACAAATTTTAGAGCTACAGAACCCACAAAGTGACCGAGAGAAACAAATCTCCCACTGAAGGCAGCCCAGCAGGTGGGGAAGGGTTCACTGTAGCATGCTGTGAGCTGAGCCCAGCCCCATGTGAGCCCCTGGTTTTAGCCCCAGGGTGGCCCAGACCAGCCACTGCTGGAGCGTTCAGGAGAATGGATCACCAGCAGCTATGGTAGTTTCCAGAATTATCAACCCATAAATGCCAAAGACAAAGTAAAATGTCAGTGGAACTCTTCTAAATCTGGGGGGGATGGAACGCAGTCCGGCATCTGCCCCCAGAGCAAGAAGTGGTGGAGGTGTGGTGGCCCTGCAGCCACCTGCAAGTGGCTGCTTCAGAACTCCCGGCCTACAGATCATGGGGGGCCAAGTAACCATTCAGAGGCTAAGCACTCTTGCCTTAACCTGCCTGGATCTGGATTGCAGTGTTGGGTGGTGGTCCTGAGATGTGTGACCAGTGAGCCAAAGCTGGTGGGGGCTGTAGAGAAGGTGCACTCCTAATAACTCCAGCAGCTGCAAAAACCCCAGAGATTTGGGACAAAGCTCTCCCCTCTGGAAGCAGAGTTCTACTGTGGCAAAGAGCTCAAAAGTCAAATAATTGACTGGCAACATAAGCAAGCAAAGGAAGAAAAGCAAGCACAGCAATCCAACTTTAGATTCCTTTTTGGGGGACAAAAAAGATCAAAGCATGGAATGGGAGGAAGACAACACAGGCAGAACTCCTGCACCAAAAGCTTCCAAGAAAAATGTGAATTGGTCACAGGCCATGGAGGAGCTCAATAAGGATTTTGAAAATCAAGTGAGGAAATATTGGGAAGAGAAATGAGAATGATGCAAGAAAATCATGAAAAGAGTGTCAGCAACCTGACTGAAGAAAATAACATCTTAAAAAACAGATTAACTCAAATGGCAAAAGAGGCCCAAAAAGCCAATGAGGAGAAGAATGCTTTAAAAAGTTGACTTTGCCAGATGGAGAAAGAATCTCAAAAGCTCACTGAGGAGAATAATTCCTTCAGAATTAGAGTGGAGCAAATGAAAGCAAATGACTTTATGAGAAATCAAGATACTATTAAACAGATCCAAACAAATGAAAAAATAGAAGGCAATGTGAAATATCTCCTTGGGAAAACCACAGACCTGGAAAATAGATCCAGGAGAGACAATTTAAAAATTATTGGACTACCTGAAAGCCATGATCAAAAAAAAGAACCTCAAAAGCATCCTTCAAGAAATTCTTAAGGAAAATTGCCCTGATATTTTAGAACCAGAGGGCAAAAAAGAACTTGAAAGAATTCACCGATCACCTCTTGAAAAAAATCCCAAAAATAAAACTTCTAGGAATATTATAGCCAGGTTCCAGAATTCTCAGACCAAGGAGAAAATATTACAATCTGCCAAGAAAAAACAATTTGACTACTGTGGAAACACAATCAAGATAACACAGGATCTAGCAGCTTCTACATTAAGGGATTGAAGGGCTTGGAATATGATATTCCAGAGAACAAAGGAGCTAGGATTAAAACCAAGAATCACCTACCCAGCAAAACTGAGTATAATGTTTCAGGGGTAATATGGTCATTCAATAAGGTGGAGGACTTTCAAACACTGTTGAGGAAAAAAGCAGAACTGAATAGAAAATTTGACATTCAAATTTGAAGCATGAGAAGGTAAACATGGAAAAGAAATCATAAGGAACTTATCAAAGTTAACTATTTACATGCCAACATGGAAAAACGATAATTGTAACTTAAGAAACTTTTCTCAGTATGAGGATAGGTGAAGGGAATATAAATGTAAATACATGTATACATACACATATGTCTATATAGGAGGATATATATATGCATATGAATACATATGTGATTGTGTGTATTTATGTCTACAGGTATACATAGATAGAGGGCACAGGATCAATTGAATAGGAAGGGATGATATTTAAAAGGTGAAATTGAGAGGTGAGAGAGGAATATAATATGAGGAGATGCGGAGAGACAGAATGGAGTTAATCATCTCATATGGAAGAAGCAAGGGATAACTGTTACAATGGAGAGGAAGAACAGGAAGGCAAAAGGGAATGGGTCAACCTTACTCTCATTGAATTTGGCTTAGGGAGGGAATGACATACACTCTGAGTTGGGTATCTTGCCCTACAGAAGAGTAGAGGGGAAGGAAGTGAGAGTGGGGATGATGGAAGGGAGGGCAGGTTGGGGGGAGGGTTGTTAGAAACACACACAGAAGTAAAGGGACAGGTACAAAGTAGAGAACAGAACAAGTTGCGGTGGGGCGGGGCAGATAGGATGGAGGAAAATATAGTCAATCTTTCACAATATAACCACTATGGAAGTATTTTGCGTAACTACAAATGTACAACCTATATTGAATTGCTTATCTTCCCAGTAAGGGTGAGAGATGAGGGAGGAAGGGAAAGAATCTGGAATTTAAAGTTTTAAAATCAAATTTTTAAAATATCATTATTATTATTATTATTGTTATTATTATTATCATTATGCAACTGGGAAATAAGATATACCAGCACTTGGGTATGGAGATCCATCTTGCCCTACCAGAAAGTCAGAGGGGGATAGGGGAAGATATAGGAAGAAGCAGATTGGGGGAGGGAGTATTCAGTGGGATCACTGTTTTGGGGTGGTGGGTAGGGGAAAGACAGGGAGAAAATTTGTCAGTTCATTCCCTGTGTTCTTTCTCCTCTGCTGCAACCAAGTCTCTGTTATTAAAGACTCCAAAGGCCATCTCCAGTAATTGGGCCTGAAGTGTTCAGGGTCCCATTGCCAATTTCTGCATTTCCTCCTAATATCTAGGGCAGACTGACTAATGAAATACATGTTAAGAATTGCTGCCCCTTCTATAGAGCCAGGATCTAAATTCTCTTTAATTTGATTGAGATCCAAAACGAAGAATGGGACATGTACTCTAGTTGTCCTGCCAGCCGACAGAGCCTCTTCCCTTAAGGGAAAAAGTCCTGAAGGTGCTATGGGGACAGGGGCTTGGGAAGGGAGATTGGAAGTCCCACTTCCTATGAGAGAGTACTATAGATTCTCCAAACCTGAACCTCTTTTGTTGCTATCTAGTTCAAAAAGTCTTAGCTCAGGGGGCAGAGCCAAGATGGCGGCATAGCAGCAGCAACATATTGCAGCTCTCACATAGCCACCCCAAAATACCCATAAAATATGACTCTAAACTAATCCTAGAACTCCAAAACGCACACAAATATACTTTCCACTAAAGTCAGCTTGGCTACGAGGAACCATATCAGCACCGCGAACCAAAACCAGCCTGACCTGAAGCCCTGGCTGAGCCCCAGGGGCAGCTGGACAGGAGAAGTAGAGGAGCCTCGGATTAGTGGCAGCTGCAAGCAGCGTCCAGAACTAAGTCAGTGGGACTCGCAAAATCGGGGGAGTGGAGGGGGGAAGCCTCCAGCCGAAACGCCTCCAGAGCAGGAAAGCGAAAGGCAGAGGTTTTGCACCTGCCTCCGCATTGCAGCTTCCTCACCCTCGGCCTGCAGACAGCAGGGGGACTAAGCAATCATTCAGAGGCCGAGTGCTCTCGCATTGAGTGGCCTGGATCTGGATCGCGGTCTTGGGCTTTCAGTTTTGTGAGTCTTCATTATCTAGTGAGCCGGAAGTAAGTAGGAAAGGAACCCAGCACCTTCCTGAGAGTTACGGCAGCCAGGAGGACCCCAGCGATTTGAGACAGAGCTTTCCCTTCTAGAAGCAGAGCCCCGCAGAGATTTAAAAAAAAAAAATTACGGACTGACCAACCATGAGTAAGAATAAGCATAAGAAGCAAAGTAAGAACAGCACTCAAACCCTAGATTACTTCTTTGGGGAAAAGAAGGATCATGGCAAAGAGAGGGAGGAGGAGAGTTCAGCCAGAGCTCCCCCACCAGGGGCCTCCAATAAACATGAAGAATGCCTTAAAGCTAGAGATGAGCTAAAGAAGGATTTTCAAAACCAAATAAGGGAAGTGGAAGAAAAATTGGGAAGAGAAATAAGAATGTTGCAAGAAAATCATGAAAAGAGAGTCAGCAATCTGACTGAAGAAATCA
>CM053588.1:141051405-141064212 GCA_028646515.1 Pseudochirops corinnae
GGGGACAGCTCCTAACTAAACAAAAAATAGAAATGACCATAAACAATAAAATAGACAATTTGATTCCATACAATTTCGAAAGTTTTTGCACTAAGAAAATCAATGCAATTAGAATTAGATGGGAACAATGAGCTAGGAAAAAACTGCTGTAGACAATTTATGACATAAAAGTCTTATCTTCAAAAGACATAGGAATTTGATGCAAACATATAAGAACAAGCCATTCTCTAGTAGATAACTAGTCAAAGTATATGAAGAAGCAGATTCAAGGGGGAAAAAAAAAATCTAAGCTATCAATAAGTATATATGCCAAGAACATGTGGTATGAAAATAAATGAAATAACTTCTACATGTGGGATGATAAGGTTTTGCTAGCAAAAATGCTTAAACGTTTCTCCATGCTTATTCATGAGCACAGCTTCCAGTAAAGCTGGGAAGTTCTTCACAACTACTTCAACCCAGTCTATTTTCAGTGGATTACATCACATTTTCAAGTACTTTGGAAGCAAGGAGAATAAGGTTGCTTAAGCTTTGGCCTACTTCATGGAATTATAATTAATCAGAAAACAACTTGATCACAGATTTCTCCTACTATTATGTAAAAATGGCTCACATTAATTTCTTGTTATTCATATCTCCCAAGAATCTTGCCTAAAGCAACCCTTGCTGTTTCTCAGGTGTCTAATTTCAATAAATGGCTAGGGATGCATGTTGTGTTAGGGATTATATCATAGGGAAATAGAATATTTATTTGCCCCATTGCCTGAGTGTCAACCCTGCATTTATTTGGTTGTACTTAAAACAGCCGTGGATAAGGTTCCTGCACACTTAGCCTATGAGTCCTGGGTGATAATGATTTATCAAGCCTGTTTTGGAGAGCGTCTGTTCATCTAGGAATCCAACCCACAATCACAGCCTGCTTCTGCTTGGTCAGGGCTTTCAGAAGGGAAATTGGAGACTTCCCATCCTGTATCTTAGCCCTCTTACTAGCATTTACTAGCCTGGAATCATGTTTCCCATTCTGGTTTTTGACAGTGCCTTACCCATAGCAGTCTCCCAATGAAATGTGATTATTGTTCTCCAACTTTTAGAACAACAGTTAACCCTGGAACACTATTGGCCTGTAGAAGAGTTTGTTTGGTCCCAAACTGAAGGCAAAACTCAAAGCAAATAAAAGTTTTCTGAGACTGAGGGAAACATTAAAACAATGGTGAAGCACCGAGGATGGAGACAACTTCCTCATGATTGTGTCTCATACTATCTGTACTCATACTATCACAGTTCCCATCTTCCTAAAATCTCTCTGTCTCTGTCTCTGTTTCTCTCTTTCTCTCACCCTCCACAGCCTACACAGTCTGAGACACTTTACCAGTGGAATGATTTTTCTAAGTCTGACAACAAATGTTTTTAGAATCCTATTTCTAAAATTTATTTATGTTACAAGGAAATGGATGGAGGGAGTACCTTGATTAGAATAGGGGGGATTTTTTTTTTTTTTGCCTTTTCCTATGATAAATTAACATGGATTAGGTAGTTGACACCATGGAAGGCATAGGGAGCCTGTTATTGGGGAGAAAACGTAGGATGTGTGTATCACTGTAGGATCATAAATTTAGACCTGGAAGGGCCTTTAAATAGCATCTAGACCAGGGGTTCTCAACCTGGGGTCCATGAACATAGATGAGAAAAAAATTTATATCTATATTTTCATCATCATCTTACCATTTCCTTCAATTATTTTAAAACATTCTGAGAAGAGGTCCATAGGCTTCACCACACTAACTGAAAGACAAAAAAAAGGTTAATAACTCCTAATCTAGACCAATTCTTCCATTTTCTAGATGAGGAAACTGAGCTCTAGAAAACCTTAAGCCCAAAGTATCATAGTCAGCAGGAATAAACATAGTTGCAACCTGTGGGTGGCTGGGAGGCAGCAGAGAAGGCATGTGACACACAAAAGGTCCTTAGGTTGGTATCATGTATGGGAGGAAAGGCCATAGTTGTGGAGGGATTATCCCTCCCTTCTCAAAGATCACTAGCTTTGGAATCAAAGGAGCTGGGTTTGAGCCAAAGTGTGGTCATTGAACGGAGTCAATTGCCTTCATGACTGAACAAATTACCTATTAAGTTTCACTTCCTTCAATTATGAAATGACGTGGCTCTTGAGCAAATCACCTAAAATTAGCAGGGTGGAGTAGATCAGGGGTGGGGAACCTGTAACCTGGAGGCTACAAGTGACCTTCTAGGTCCTTGGGTGCAGTCTTTTGACTGGGCCCAAGTTTTACAGAACAAATCCTTTTTTTAAGGGGCTTTGTTCTGTGAAGTCTGGATTCAGTCAAAGGGCTGCACTTGAGGACCTAGAGGGCCACATGTGGCCTTAAGGTCTCAGGTTACCCACCCCTGACTAGATAATAGCATCATAGATTAGAGCTGGAAGAGACCAAAATACTTATTAATCAGTCACCAAGGATTTTTATTAAGAGCCCTGTGGCTAGGCACTGGGGATACACATACGAAAAATGAAAAAGCTCCTGCTTACAAGCATACACTCTAAAATTTATCCCCATCTATATAGACAGATCTAGATATATAAAGATAGCCCTATATATAGAGAGAGAGCTATAGATATAAATAGATAGATATATTATAAGGAGAACATATACAAATAAATACAAAGTAGTTAAAGGGCAGCACAACGGATTGAGTGCTGAACCTGAAGTCAGGAAGATCTGAGTTCAAATCTGACCTCAGACAGTTACTGTGTGACCTTGGGCAAATCACTTGACCTTGTTTGTCTGTTTCCTCAGTCTATAAAATGATCTGGAGAAGGCAATGGCAAATCACTTCAGTATCTTTGCTAAGAAAATACCAAAAGGGGTCATGAGGCGTTGGACATGATTAAAAACAACATAACTGGGGTGGCTAGGTGGCATAGTAAATATAGCACTGGCCCTGGAGTCAGGAGAACCTGAGTTCAAATCCAACCTCAGACACTTAACACTTACTAGTCATGGGACCTTGGGCAAATCACTTAACCCCAAATGCCCTGCCTTCCCCTCTCCAAAAAAAAAAAAAAAAGAATAAAAAACAAACAAAAAAAACCATAACCACAACTATGGGAAGGAGGTTGGGGATTAGGTTTATGTTCAGCTCAGCTCCTACATAGCATTAGTCTCATCAGCTTCAAGGTCCAAAGTCAAACAAACTAAAGCAAATTAAGAATTCCCACATAATCTCTTTCCAGAACTCCCAAACACATATATATATGAAAGAATTTCAGGAAGATCAGCTGGATAACACTTGTGCCAAAGTGATAGCTGGGATGGCTCTGATTTGAGATGATGGGTTCAGATCCCATCTCTGATGTCTACTACCTGTATGACCTTGGGTAAATCACTTAGCAATCTGGGCCTCAGTTTCCTTGTCTGTGCAATGGGGGAGTTGGACATGTGAACTCTGAGGCCCTTTCAGTTCTATATCCAATGATCCTATAAGCCTGTATATAAGGCAGAATCTGGAAGACTTTAACCTACCACTGGCCATCGTAGGCATTCAACCACAGAATCGATAAGGGCAAGACTGGGTTCACCTTGGAAAATCTTTCATATTTACTTTGTCCATTGCTGTCTGGGGGGCGGAGGTGGGGAGGAGGGGAGAGAAGTGCAGTAGAAGGAAAGGGCTTAGGCCAGGGTTTCCTTTCAAAACCAAGCAGAAGAAGGAAGATCAGGGAGAAATAAGGTTCTAAGGTCAAGGCACACCCTTCATGTCTAGATCACAGACATTGAACTTCCTGGGTCTGTCCCAGGAACATCTGTCTGTCTTTTGACATTATCTCCTTTCCAATTCCACCAGGCCATTTATTGGCCTGTTTTTCTATTCTGAGCTTGTTTGCAGATGGGCTGTCCTCACGTTTCCCTCCTCCAGAAACGATGTGAAATAGAGTTTTGGAAAAGTCCAACATGCTGTATTTTCCCCATCGTACCTTCAGGATGGAGAATCCTGAAGAAACCTTCCAGCTCAAGAACTTTCAGTGGCTTACTGAACTTACAGGACAAAACACAAGCTCCTTATTTTGGCATTTTGTTACTGCTGTTTAATAGTTTTCAGTCATGTCTGACCTTTCATTACTCCATTTCATGTATTCTTGGCAAAGATACTGGAGTGGTTTGTCATTTCTTTCTCCAGCTTATTTTACAGATGAGGAACTGAGGCAAACAGAGTTAAGTGACTTGCCCAGGGTCACATGGCTAGGACGTGTCTAAGGCCAGATTTGAACTCAGGTCTGGCACTCTCTCCACTGCACTACCTAGGTGCCCTCCAGCGTTTTAGGCCGTCTACAATCTGACCTTTGCTTAATCTTTTAGGCCTATTTCGTGCTACTTTTCTTCTTGCTATGTCATCATTATATCCTGCCCTCTCTGAGCACATGCATTAGCACAGGCAGAACCTTTCTTAGGCCTAGAATGCACTTCCTCTTCACTTTTGTGTGTTGTGTTTTGTCAAGACCCAGTTCTAGTGTCACCTCCATGAAACCTTCCCTGATCCTTTTGGTAGAAAGTGATCACTCCTTCCACAAATATCCTATAGATCTTTGTCTGGACATTTTGTTTGTCATTTTTTTTTTAAACATTTCACTTTGTGCGATGCTCAAAGTTGAGGTTAGTCTGTTTACGTAGCCTTTACATGTCCTTCCTTGCCTGTGATTGGGCCCCCTCTCTCCATCTTGCAGGTGTAAAGCACTGGATGGCAGGAACTCTTGGTTTTCATTTCCCAGCATCTAGAACCGTGGATGATACACAGCGGGCACTTAAATATTGATTGGCCTGGAATCTGGGCCAGCCCGGTCCTCTTCTTGGATCTTGCTCCCCTGTGTCCAGCCACAATTTGGATGCTGTTATTGCTCTAGGGGGAGCAGGGGGTCATTCAAGAAAGGAGCAAGGTAAAAACCTCTTCCCAAAGGTGATTTCACATGGGGAAATATTCTAGAATTCAGTTGCTTGCCAGTCAACTCTAGGCCAATTTAATTAATTATTATTATTATTATTTTTTTGCTTTTTGGAGGGGGGAGGGCAATTGGGGTTGTGACTTGCCCAAGGTCATGTGGCTATTAAGGTCGAATTTGAAATCAAGTCCTCCTAACTCCAGGATGGATGCTCTATATACTGTGCCACCAAACCGCCCCTTAATTAAAATTTTTTAGGCCAATTTAATTTTCATCAGAGCCATGACTAGGAATTAGGGTATTTTGCTCAAGTATAACATACACCCTTAACTCAATTTACTTCATTTGAGTGAAGGTGAGGACAAGTCATGCAGAGACCTCAGACTTTGAGATACATATTGAGAAAGTCCCTGGAATACTGGTCTTATGAATGAAGACATCCTAAGAACAATGAAAGAAACATGTATATATTAAGTGCCAATGATGTGCCAGGCGCTGGGATAAGCACCTTACAAATATTACCTCATTTGATCTTCACAACTACCCTGGGAGGGAGGTATGATTATTATTCCCACTTTACAGTTGAGGAAACTGAGACCAACAGAAGTTAAATGACTAGCCTAGGGTCACGCAACTAGAATTAGCTGAGACTGGATTTGAATTCTGATCTTGATTCTAGGCCTAAAATTCTACCTTCTGAGCAACCCAGCTGTCTCCTAGGGGCTCCACTTTAAGAGGAGGTGGGGACACCTCAAGGAGAGATCTCAGATCTTGAGGCACAAGACTCTATGGGGAAGAAACCTCACCTACACTGGTTCTATCAAACAGTAGATTACCATAGTCACTGATTGCTGAGTCTCGTGTACCCAATCTATTCCACTGATCCTCTCTCTACTCTATTCCTCTGTGAGTACCAAGCAGTTTTGATGGGTGCTGCTTTATAATACAGATTAAAAACTGGTAGGGCCAGGCCACCTTCCCTAGCTTTTCTTTTCATTAATTCCCTTGATATTCTAGACTTTTTGTTCTTCCAAATGACTTTTGTTACTATTTTTTCTAGCTCTATAAAGTAATTTTTTGGTACATTGATTGGTATGGCACTAAATATGTAATTTAATTTAGGTAAAATTGTCATTTTTATTATATTAGCTCAACCCAGCCATGAGCAATTGATGTTTTTCCAATTAGTTAGATATGACTTTATTTGTGGGAAAAGTGTTTTGTAGTTGTGTTCATATAGGTCCTGGGTTTGTTTTGGCAGGTAGATTCCCAAATATTTTATGTCTACAGTAACTTTAAATGGGATTTCTCTATCTCTTGCTGTTGGATTTCATTAGAAATATATAGGAATGCTGAGGATTTGTGTGGGTTTATTTTATATCCTGCAACTTTGCCAAATTTATTTATTGTCTCAGGTACTTTTTTATTTGATTCTTTAGGATTCTCTAAGTCTATCATCATATCATCTGCAAAGAGTGATAGCTTAGTCTCTTTTTTGCCTAATTTAATCCCTTTGATTTCTTTTTCTTCTCTAATTGCTACTGCTAACATTTCTAGTACCAGATTGAATAAGAGGGGTGATAGTGAACATCCTTGTTTCACCCCTGATCTTATTAGAAATACTTCTAGTTTCTCCCTATTACATACAATACTTGCTGATGGCTTTAAATAGATGCTACCTATTATTTGAAGGAAGACTGCATTTATTCCTATACTTTCTAGTGTTTTTAATAGGAATGGATGTTGTATTTTGTCAAAAAACCTTTTCTGCATCTATTGAGATAATCATATGGTTTCTGCTAGTTTTACTATTGATATGGTCAATTATACTGATGGTTTTCCTAAATATTGAACCATCCTTGCATTCCTGGAATAAATCCTACCTGATCAAAGTGTATTATTGTTGTGATAAGTTGCTGTAGTCTTTTTGCTAATATTTTATTTTAAAATTTTGCATCTATATTCATGAGAGAAATTGGTCTATAATTTTCTTTCTTTGTTTTGTCTCTTCCTGATTAAGGTATCAGTACCATATTTGTGTCATAAAAAGAATTTGGTAGAACTCCTTGACTAATTTTCCCAAATAGTTTGTAGAGTATTGGAATCAATTGTTCTTTAAATGTTTGATAGAATTCACTAATAAAGCCATCTGGCCCTGGAGATTTTTTCCTAGGGAGTTCGCTGATGGCTTGTTTGATTTCTTTTTCTGATATGAGGTTATCTAAGTAATTTACTCTTCAGTTATTATCTAAGTAATTTACTCTTCAGTTAATCTGGGCAATTTATATTTTTTGTAAATATTCATCCATTTCACTGAGATTGTCAAATTTATGTGCATACAATTGGGAAAAAATAATTCCTGATTATTGTTTTAAGTTCCTCTTCATCGGAGGTAGATTCACCCTTTTCATTTTTTTTAATATAATTTTTTTTTTTTTTTTGCTTTTTATAGGGGAGAGGGCAGGGCAATTGGGGTTAAGTGACTTGCCCAAGGTCACACAGCTAGTAAGTGTGTCAAGTGTCTGAGGCTGGATTTGAACTCAGGTCCTTCTGACTCCAGGGCCAGTGCTCTATTCACTGCACCACCTAGTTGCCCCACACCCTTTTCATTTTTGACACTCGTTATTTGGTTTTCTTCTTTTTTTTTTCACATCGACTAAAAGTCTATCAATTTTATTGTTTTTTTCATAAAACCAGCTCTTAGTTTTGTTAATTCAATAGTTTTCTTAATTTTAATTTTATTAATCTCTTCTTTGGTTTTCATTATTTCTAATTTAGTATTTAATTGGGGATTTTCAATTTGTTCTTTTTTCTACCTTTTTCAATTGCATGCCCAATTCATTGAACTCCATTTTCTCTAATTTATTCATGTGTACATTCAGGGATATAAAACTTCCCCTAAGAACTGCCTTTGCTGCATCCCACAAATTTTGGTATGTTGTCTCATTGTCATTCTCTTGAATGAAGTTACTGATTGTTTCTATAATTTCTTGTTTGACCCACTCATTACTTAGGATTAAATTACTTAGTTTCCAATTACTTTTTAGTCTATCTTTCCATGGCCCTTTATTGCATATGATTTTTATTGCATCATGATCTAAACCTCAGGTACACTGGAATTATGGGTGGAAGCATACGAAATATACTTTTGAGAAAGGAAGAATTGGATGGTGGGGTAGAGGGGAGTGATGAGAATGGAACCAGAAAGAGGCTGATAGCTTCCTTTTTAAACCAATTATTCTTGTTAACTAGAGGCTAAGCTCAACTATTCTAAATTTTTGTATCCCGGGGCAAAGCCCTGTTCCCTCTGCACTAATTACAACTTTGGTGTATACTATGTCAAAGTGTTAGGTATGTGGTGGGAGGGGAGAAGGTAGAAAGAAGAATAAGACAAGGTCCTGACTGTATGTAGGGAAGGGGGTGTGGTAGTGATTTTGCAATATCAGGAGCCCTTACCCAGTCATCACTCAATTTGTCCTAGATAGCAGGCACTATGTCCAGTAAATACCTTAGGGATCAGGAATCTCAAGACTCAAGAACAAAGCTAGGAAAAATTCCTTTTTGCCATGAAAAACTGCCATGACCCTGACATGGGGGGGAATAATAGAAAGGGACACTGGGGGTGGAGTAGGAATGCCCAGGAAGCATCAGATAATCAGATACCATTTTAACATATGTTTGAGTAGAAATGCCAGGAAAATGGATTTGCTTTTGAAATTCCAGGATGTATATGGGTTAGATGGAAGTTGGGGCTGAGTTTATTCTACATTTCCACACTCAACTCGACCTCCAGAATGCTTTTAGGCCAAAGAGCTCTCACAACTGCATCTGCTGATCAGCCACAAGGCTGAGTTTTGATTGTTCAGGTCATTATGCCATTGTCTCTAACTCTTAAAAAAATGTAAAATTCTCAAGACATGTCATGAGTCACCAGGCAAATAAGCTCTCTGATGAGTGAAAATTTGGAAATGACATAAATGGAAAGCAGAAGCAGTGATACACAACTAAGAACAAATATAAAAGAATAGTATAGACCTGTAAGAAAGTCTGAGGAAGGCTAAAGTACAGAATGAGCTGAGATTTCTGCAAAATATGAAGGATAACTGAAGTTTTAAAAGATAAATTCAAGACAATAACAATAATAAAGGAAGAGAATCACCGTATGGAGCAGGCAATAACCAAGAAAAAGTGATCAATTAAACCCCTACTTTCCTTTTGCCTCTTAATAATACTTATTTACTTACTATTAATAATACATTGCTGATCATAGTAATATTCTTAATAATAGCTTGCATTTATATGGCATTTCATGATTTGCAAAACACTTTACATTTTATCCTTATAACATCCATGGAGGCAGGTGCTTTTACTGTCCACCCTGAGGTACAGACTGTGGAAATGAGGCTGAGAAAGGTTAAATGCCTTGTCCAGTGTCCCATAGCTAGTGTTTGGGGAAGGATTCAAGCTCAGGGAGGTCTTGCTGACTTCAATCCCAGCAATCTTTCTACTGGGCCACATAGCACTCATAAGGAGAATGATTTTCAGACTAATAAAGGATAGAATAAAAATGATAAAAAGGGGATTTACAGAGACTTTTGGTTATAATGACTGTATAAAGGGTCACAGTAGAGCCCAGTTCTCGCATATGTATTCTAGCAAAAAAATAAAGACAGCACTAGACTGTACAGTGACCAAGAAACCCAATAAGAAATGCTTTTGTCCAGTCCAGAACTGCCAAGATGGCCATAAGGCTTCAAATACAGGGAAAGGGACCTCTCCAGAAAAGACAGTGCAAACATGAGTAAACAAACCAAAAGCCTGCCAATCATCATGGACCAGAAAGGCTTCAGGGATGCCAGAATTCCTATAGCGCTCTGGACTTGAAGGACGGAAGATCAGAAGGCTTGGATGATGAAGCAGGCAGTCAGAAATCCAAAGATCTTTGATCTCTCTGGCTGTGGCTATGGGTCCAATGAGTAAGTTGAGACCATATAATAAAAAAGACAAAACCAATTAAATTAGTTTACTTACTCAGTGCCATACCAATCAAACTGCCAAAGGATTATATAGAAAAAATAATAATGAAACATTGTCATAAAAGGTCAAGAATCTCAAGCAGAAAAAAATGTAAAAGAGTGAGAAGGATAAAGTAGGGCTAAGTAGTACCAGATTACAAAGCACTTCAAAGCAATCACCAAAATAATTTGATACTGGTCAACAAAATGAGAAGCTGGTCAATGGAAGAGATTAAACACACAACATACAAAAACTAATGAACACATTAGCCTAGTGTTTGATAAAACCAAAGATGTCAGTTATTAGGTTAAGGACTCACTAGTTGACAAAAACATCTGGGAAAACTGGAAAGTAGTCTCGCAGAAACTATATAAAGACCAACATCTCATAACATTTACCAGGATAAGCTCAGTAATATGGATACATGGTTAGACAAAGGGGGACATTGTAAACAAATTAGAGGAGCAAGGAAGAAGCTACCTTTATGATCTATGGATAGGGGAAGAGTTCATGACCAAACAAGGGATGGAGATAATCATAGAAAGATAAGATTGACAATTTTGACTACATAAAATTAAGTAGTTTTTGCACAAACAAAACCAATGCAGCTAAGATTAAAAGGAAAATAGTTAACGGAAAAACATTTTTGCAGCAAATTTCTATGATAAAGGTCTCATATCCAAAATATAAAAGGAATTGATTTAAATTTATGAGAATAAGAGCTATTCCCCAGTTGATAAGTGGTCAGAATTGGTAAATTCTCAAAGTATATGAACAGGCAATTTTCAAAGGAAAAAATTTAAGCTATCAATAGCCATATGAAAAGATGCACCAAATCTCTAGTAATTAGAGAAATGCAAATTAAGGTAACCTTGAGGTTCTACCTTACACCCATCAAGTTGGCAAAGTTGACAAAAACAGTAAATGACAAATGTTGGAGGAGCTGTGGGAAAATGGGGACATTAATGCAATGTTTGTGGAGCTGTGAATTGATACAACCATTCTGGAAAGCAATTTGGAACTATGCTCTGAAAGTTATTAAAAACTGTGCATGCCCTTTGATCCATCTATAGCACTTGCTAAGTCTAAATCTCAAAGAGAACAGAGAAAGAGGAAAAGAACTCATATATACAAAAACATTTATAGTAGCTTTTTTTTTCTTTTTTTTTTGTGGTGGCAAAAAACTGGAAACTAACAGGATGCCCATCATTTGGAGAATGGCCAAAGAAGTTATGGTATATGACTGTAATGAAACACCTTTGTGTTATAAGAAATGATGAAGAAAGTTTTAGGAAAAGTTGAGAATACTGACATGAATGGAGACAGAGTGAAGTGAGCAGAATAAGGTGAATTTTTACATGAACAACAATGTAAAAACAACTCTGAAAAGGTTCAATAACCTAACCCTCACCCAAAATTTGATTTCAGACGCTGAGGCAGGAGTTGGAGTACACAGAAGACACTAAACACTATAAAGAAAAATTATGGATGAATACAGAGACACCCAAGAGAACCAGAAGAGAGTAACTACATAACCCCTATAAGCAGAGCTTAAGAGAAAACAATGACTTGGCCCTATGAACTACATGAGTACCTGAAAGAAATTAAGCAAGAGATTAAAACATCAAATTATAAGTGAAATAAGTGCCTTGGTAAAAAAAATTGGAAGGACAATAACTAGATTAAAACAAAAGGTAGAAAATCTTTCCAAAGTAGCAAAATTGCTGAAAATTAAAATGAACCAAACAGAGATCAACGACTAAATGTTACAAATATTAGAAACAAAATTTTTTAAAAATCAGAAAGACAGAAGAAAATCTAAAGTATCTATTATCAAAAA
The DNA here is from genome assembly GCA_028646515.1 of Pseudochirops corinnae. NCBI lineage: Eukaryota > Metazoa > Chordata > Mammalia > Diprotodontia > Pseudocheiridae > Pseudochirops > Pseudochirops corinnae. Next base: position 141,063,204 of record CM053588.1, read on the forward strand.
CAACTGACCTGGGGGGCAGAGCCAAGATGGCGGTGTAGGAGCAGCAAAGTATCGCAGCTCCCACATAACCACCCCAAAATACCCATAAAATATGACTAAACAAATTCTAGAACTCTAAAATGCACACAAATATACTTTCCCCTAAAGGCAGCTCAGCCAGGAGGCACCATCTCAGGGCTGGAAGCCGAAACCAGCCCAGCCTGAAATGGCAGCTTGGCCCTGGGAGCAGCTGGATGAGCTGAGCAGCAGCTGGAGCAACAGAAGAGCAGATCTGCGGCAGCTGTGGAAGTTTCCAGAATTATCAAGCCATAAAGGAAAAAAAAAAGGACTAAATGAAATGTTAGTGGAACTAGGCCAAAAATTGGGGGAGAAAAGCGGGTCCAGCCAAACCGCCTCCAGGGCAAGGAAACTGCAGAAGTGGAGGTCCTGCACCCGCCTCCACATTGCCGCTTTGGAGCTCCTGGCCTGCAGACTGCAGGGGGGGCCAAGCAATCGTTCAGAGGCCACGTGCTCTCACGCTGAGTGGCCTGGATCTGGATCGTGGTCTTGGGTGGTGGTCCTGGGGTGTCTTTTCAGTGAGCCAGAGCAGGGGAAGGCCCCAGCAGCCTCCTAAAAGCTCCAGCAGCTGGGAAAACCCCAGCGATTTGGGACAGAGCTTTCCCCTCTGGAAGCAGAGTTCCACAGAGCTAAAAAAAAAAAAAAAAATCACTGACCCGCCAGCCATGAATAAGCACAGGAAGCAAAGTAAGAACAGCAACCAAACCCTAGATTTCTTCTTTGGGGAAACGAAGGATCAAAGCAGGGAATGGGAGGAAGACAACATAGTCAGATCTCCTGCACCAAAAGCTTCCAAGAAACATGAAGATTGCCTAAAAGCTAGAGATCAGCTCAAGAAGGATTTTGAAAACCAAATGAGAGAAGTGGAGGAAAAATTGGGAAGAGAAATAAGAATGATGCAAGAAAATCATGAAAAGACAGTCAACAACATGACTGAAGAAATTAACACCTT
>CM053588.1:141064312-141089505 GCA_028646515.1 Pseudochirops corinnae
GTGTGTGTGTGTATTCGTGGCCAGACAAAGAATCAGTGTGGCCTAGCAACAGTGGTGAGGCATACAAGCAACCGTGAAGCAAGGTCGTCTAGTGACAAAAAGTCCCTTCACAGCAGGGCTTCATGTCTGGGCCTGCAGATGTTTGCCTGAGCTCAGGGACCATCAGGTCTTCAATTTTACTGAAGCAGAGATCGTCCAGAAGTTAAGTAAAAAGAATTGTTTTGCCAAACTCAGGGCACAGCTTGTTTGGTGGGACTTAGATCTGGAAAATAAGGTATCTCTTAATAATAAAAAGAGAGGGGTGGTCTTGGCATGGGGACCCTGACACTACTGTTTCATCTTCATTTTATAGTTGGAGAAACTGAGGGAAACAGGTTAGGTGACTTGCCTAGGCTTACACAACTAGTAGGTATATGAAGCCAAATTTGAACTCAGGTCTTCCTGATTTGGAGCCCAGCACTCTATCCACTGTGCCATCTAGTCCATATGGCACTTCCAGCAATTTGGGGACTGGGGGTGGGAGAGGGAGTGAGAAATTGTTTCCTTCATTTTTTTTAATGGAAGTAAGAACCAAATCTGTTTCATTTCATTATTATAAGAACTCTCCCTGACAACCTTCTCTCCCAAGATCTCTTGTTGTGCCACTTAGTCTCAGAGACTTGTTTGGGACATTGAGAGGATATAGTGAGTTGCATAAGGTCATACAGTCAGTATGTGTTAGAGGATGGACTTAATCACAGTCTCTCATGACCCCAGAGTCAGTATTCTCCCCACTACACACCCTCATGCCCGTTTCACAGATGAGGTAGCTGAAAGTTAGAGAAGGAAAGTGATTTGTTCTAAGTCACACAGCTCATCAGTATCAGAAGTGAAACTGGAACTCAGGTCTTCGGGGTTCTTCTTCCAAGCCTGAAATATTTTCTAACATCCCAAAAGTCTTCCAGATTATAAGTATCAATCTTGTTCATTGGAATCCAGGGTCTTTACTGCCCATGATTCTTTTTTTTTTTTAATTTATTTTATTTACTTTTAGTTTACAAGATTCAATTCCATAATCCCTTGAGTTTCAAATTTTCTCTCCTCCCTCCCCCTGCCCCATGGTGGTAAATGTGTAATCATGTATAGGATCTGCAAATACTTTCACATTGTACAATAGTTTGGTTATATAGAAGGGTTGTAACCAATGAATAATCACTGAGAAAAAAACAAAAAACAAAACCAAACATGAAAAAGAACGATAGCGTGTTTTGCTTCAGTCTCCATTTAAACTCTAGTCTTTCTAGATCTTTCTCTGAGTTTAGATATCTCCTTCCATCCTGAGGCTTGTAGAGTGTCTTTTAGCTGTGCGTTGTTGAGGATAGTTCAGTTTATCATGTTGGTCATCACACATACGATGTGTCCATGATTGTGTACAAGCTTTTCCTGGTTCTGCTCTTCTCACTTAGCATCAGTCCATATAATAGCACAAAAGTATTCCATTACATTCATATACCATAGCTTGTTCAGCCATTTCCCAATTGATGACTACCCATGATTCTTAGGAAGAGAGTGGGGTGTGCGGGTATTTTTCTTTTTAATTTTTTAAATCTATTTAGTATTTTATTTTTCCCATTATAAGTAAAAACAATTTTTAGCATTTGTTTTTAAAACTTTGAGTTCCAAATTCTCTCCTTTCCACCCTTCCCACCCCAACCCCCGTTGAGAAGGGGAACAATTCAATACAAGTATACATGAGTAGTCATGCAAAACATTTCCATAATAGCCATGTTGTGAAAGAAAACACAGACCAAAAAAAAAAAACTCTCAAGAAAAATAAAGTAAGTTTTAAAAACTATGTTTCAATCTGTATTCAGACACCACCAGTTCTTTCTCTGGGGATGGATAGCATTTCTCATCATAAGACCTTTGGAGTTGTCTTGGATTGTTGTATTGCTAAGAATAGCTAAGTCATTCACAGCTGATCATCTTACAATATAACTGTTACTTTGTACTCCTGGGCTATCTTCAGTCATCCTGATCTATATCTGGTCTCTGGACCCAGATGATTCTGGAGGAAAAAGTGAGGTTGGTGACTTTGCACAGCCCTCCCTCACTAAAATCCAATTCACTTGCAGGCCATGGCATCATCTTTCTGATGTCATGGTTATCTTTAAGAATGAAGAACAGAAATGGCTAGGTGGTGCAATGAACCAACCCTGGAGTCAGGAGGACCTGAGTTCAAATCCAGCCTCAGACACTTACTAGCTGTGTGACCTTGGGCAAGTCATTTAATCCCAATTGCCCTGCCTTCCCCCCTCCAAAAAAGCAACTTTTTTTTCAGTTACTATTGCTTACTGTATTTCCCTCTATTCTATTCCCCACCATGTTTATTCTATTCTCTCTCTCCTTTCACCCTGTCCCTCCTCAAAAGTGTTTTGCTTCTAAACACCATCTCCCTTAATCTGCTGTCTCTTCTATCACCTTCCCCCAGCCTTCTCTTCTATTCTTCCTCTCCTACTTTCCTGATAGATTTCTATAACCAATTAAGTGTGTATATAATTCCCTCTTTGAGCCAATTCTGATGAGAGTAAGGTTTACTCACTCCTCCTCACCTCCCCCCTCTTCTCCACTGTATAAGCTTTTTCTTGCCTTTTTTATGTGAGATAACTTACCCCCCATTCTACCTCTCCCTTTTTCTTTCTCCCAGTACATTCCTCTCTCATCCCTTAAGTTTATTTTTTAGATATCCCTTCATATTCAGCTCACATCTGTGCCCTCTGTCTATGTATACTCCCTCTAACCACCCTAATAATGAGGAAGGTCTTATGAGTTACAAATACCTTTTTCCCATGCAGGAATGTCAATAGTTTAACCTTATTAAGTCCTTTATGAATTCTCTTTCCTGTTTACCTTTTTATGCTTCTCATGAGTCTTACATTTGAAAGTCAAATTTTCTATTCAGCTCTGGTCTTTTCATCAGGAATGCTTGAAAGTCCTCTATCCCATTGAATATCCATTTTTTCCCCTGAAGGATTATTTGTTGGGTAGGTAATTCTTGGTTGTAATCCTAGCAACTCTGCCTTCCAGAATATCATATTCAAATTCCTCCAGTCCTTAAATGTAGAATCTAAATCTTTCGTTATCCTGACTATAGTTCCATAATATTTGAATTGGCTGCTTGCAATATTTTCTCCTTGACCTGGGAACACTGGGATTTGGCTATTAATATTCCTAGCACTTTTCATTTGGGGACCTCTTTCAGGAGGTGATCAATGCATTCTTTCCATTTGTATTTTACCTTCTGGTTCTAGAATATCCAGGCAGTTTTCCTTGATAATTTCTTGAAAGATGATGTCTAGGCTCTTTTTTTGATCATGGCTTTCAGGTAGTCCAAAAATTTTTTAATTATCTCTCCTGGATCTGTTTTAATTGTTTTTCCAATGAGATCTTTCTTGATTTCTCCTAAAGACATTAGCTTCCATTTGCTCCAGTATAATTTTTAAGGAATTATTTTCTTCAGTGAGCTTTTGTACTTTCTTTTCCATTTGGGCAATTCTACTTTTTAAGTCATTCTTCTCCTCATTGACTTTTTGGACCTCTTTTACTATTTGACCTAGAATGTTTTTTAAGGTGTTATTTTCTTCAGTACTTTTTTGTGTCTCTTTTACCAAGCTTTTGACTGTTTTTCACAATTTTCTTATATCACTCTCATTTCTCTTCCCAATTTTTCCTCTACCTCTTTTACTTGATTTTCAAAATCCTTTCTGGGCTTTTCCACAGCCTGAGACCAATTTATATTTTCCTTGGAGGCTTTGGATGTAGGAGCTTTGACTTTGTTGCCTTCTTCTGAGCATGTGTTTTGGTGTTCCTTGTCACCATAGCAACTTTCTAGTCAGAGATTTTTTTCCTGTTGTTTGCTCAATTCCCCAGCCTATTACTTGACTCTTAACTCTTTGTTGGAGTAGGGCTCTTTCCTCCAGAGTGGAGGGCACGCTGTCTCCAAGCTTCAGGAGTTTTGTGCAGCTGTTTTCAGAGGTACTTCCAGGGACCTGTAAGTTTTCAGTTCTTCCAAGGTGGTATGATCTAAGGAGAGGTGTTTACTACTCGCCTGGCCTGTGTTTTGGTGTAAGAGTCATCACAAACACTGTTTTCTGCCCTGGAATTGTGAGGAGGGTCCTTCTTCTACTGTGGCCACACATTCCACTGGGACTGCCACCCAGGACTGGGACCTGGATCTGAGTATGGGCAAAGCAACAGAGTCCTGCCTCAGTGCTAGCAAAGAGACCCCTATAATCTCCTTCTGACCAGTTGTCTGACCCCCTTATGGTCTGTGGACTGAAAGCTCCAGAAGTAGCCACCGGATCTACTAATTCAATCATTCTGAAGGCCTATTCCTGGTTTGGTCAGGCCAGGGTTGTGCAGCCGGCACTGAACTGTTTTCTACTCTCATCCAGATGTGACAGACCTTTCCTGCCTACCTTCTAACTTGTCTTTGGTTAAGAGACCTGGAAACTGCCACTGCTGCCAGTAGTTCAGTTACCCTGAGGCCTGCTTTGGGTCTGCTGGGACCTGGTCTACACTGGTGCAACCTAAGCTGGACTGAGCTCCTCTCTCATCCAGGGGCAATAGACCTTTCCTGCCAACTTTCTAAGTTGTCTTGGGTCGGAAATGTGTTTCACGCCATCTTTTTATAGGTTCTGCTGTTCTAGAATTTGTTTAGAGTCATTTTTAAAGGTATTTGTAGGGGATTGGGGGAGAACTCAGGTGAGTCCTACCTCTTCTCCATCTTGGCTATCCCCACTTACCCCTCCACCCCATGCAGGTATTAATGGAGGGCGTCTGGGTACACAGAGGGCTTCAGGGAGGTTAATACCTCAAAGGAATCTTCAAAGGTTTCACCAGCATCTTCTTTCTTTACACAGGAGGAGAATTTTAAGTGAGTGAATGACATTGTCCCTTAGGACTAATATTTTTCAGGTTTCCTCCCCACCACCAGTTGTTCCATAGTCTTTAATGATTTGGGGATCAGGAATCTACCCTTGTCACCTGACCTTTGCAAATGTCCAAAAATCAAAGTCAGCTTCTGTGTAACAGCCATATCTGGATCTTTGCAGTTTAGGCCTTCAGTTCTTCATTAAGATAGGCCACATTAGGCCCATTAGTGGCTATTAGTAGAGGAAAACACAAACCTCACAAGTAATATCCAAGAGTTCAAATGACCCAAATAATAAGACCTTCTTCTGCCAAATGCTATTCTCAAATGAGTAATTTCCTGTTTTAGAAAAGCAAAGGGGAGACTTTTCTTTTGTTTTTAGAGGTGACGGGCTAAATACGTTTTATAAGACATGTTTTTGGACATGACCAATGTGAAAATTTGTTTGCTTATACACACATACATACATACATACATTTATACATATATACATACATACAAACAGTATATATTTGTGTTCTGCATAACACAAATGTGTATATAACACACGTGTGTACATGTGTGGGTGATATATGCATATATATTACATGTTACATAGAAGTTTTTCTCTTTTTACTTTCTAGCCCTTGTTCTTCTCTTAGGTTTTAGTTTTATATCAACACTTGCCCACCGGACACTTACAATAGGCATCTGAAATGTAATATGTCCAAACCAGGACTAATGTTTTTCTTTTAAATCCCCTCTTCCTAACTTCCTTATTTCTTCTGAGGTCACCATTCTTCCAAATACCTTTGTTTAACAGCTCTGGAATCATTTGACCCTCCATCTCCAGTTAATTTCTGAGTCTTGCTGGCTTTGTCTCCAAATACATCTATTCCATGGCTATATCTATCCCATTTGTCCCTTTGTATTCACAAAGCCACCACTCTCATCCAGGCTCTCACCTAGACCAAGGGTAGGGAAACTTTGGCCACGTGTGCTCTCAAGGCCACAGGTTCCCCACCCTTGACCTAGACTATTCCAACAGCCTCCTAATTGATCTTCCTCCTTCCAGTTGCTCCCTTTTCCAGGCCATCCTCCTCCCTGCAGCCAAATTGACTTTCCTAAAATAACAGACTGAACAGGTCACCCCCACCCAAATTCCTTCCTCCTGGATAGCATCAGTGGCTATTACCTCCAGAATAAAATATAAATTGCTCTACTTTTTAAAGTACTTCACAATCTGACTAAAGTCTACCTCTTCTGACTCATTTCATGTTCTTCTCCATGAAACACCCTAGATTCCATCTACTCTGGCTTAACTCCTAGTCTTTGTATGTAACATTCCAACTTGTACCTTTCCATGGGCTTGGCTTCCACCGCTTGGCTAGGAGAAGAGCCACGATAATGGCTCAGAAATAGAAGCAAAGGAGGAGAGAATAAGTGATGATGTGGAGGGGTTTAAAAGTACTTACTTTACTCTGAAACTTACTCTTTGGGGAGAGAATTCCAAGTTTAAGCCTCCCAGTATCACTTTCCTGTAAACGCAATAAAGTGTGGGGCAGCTATGGTGGCACAATGGATAGAGCACAGGGCCTGGAGTCAGGAAAATGAGTCTTCCTGAGTTCACATCTGGCCTCAAATACTTACTACCTGTGTGACCCTGGGCAAGTCACTTAACTCTCTTTGCCTCAGTATCCTCACCTGTAAAATGAGCTAGAGGAAGAAATGGCAAACCTTTCCAGTATCTTTGCCAAGAAAATCCCAAAGTGGGTCATAAAGTGTTGGACATGACTAAAACAAGACCTAAGGTCTTGTTCCTCAATAACATTATCTATCTTAGTAATTTTTTTTCCTTAAAAAGAGGTAGTAGCCATGGGAGTGAATGAGATTGCCAAGAAAAAGCAATTATAAAGAAAGAAGAACTTGGGAGACAGGGAAGCATATTATGATGTATAGCCTAGATTTTCTCAATAAATTAGGAAGTGAGCTTCTCCATTAAGAAAGAAATGTTTGAGGAAGATACTGAAGGTCTGACAAGAGAAAAATTTTGAAACAGATACTTTAGATATTGTAATACAGATTCAATCTGGGAAGAATAAAAGGATTACTATGAAGCAGGGAGAGTTCAGTTGAGTTTCGATTATATGTCATAGCTGTATTACGTCCTCCAATAGCAAAAGGATGGGAGCAGTAATGGCTAATGACGGGGGTTGTCCAAGGTTGAGAACTGCAGTGTGGATGTCAAAAGAACAAGAAGGGGAAAACAGGCCATAAATAATGTAGTGCTAATTTGACACCATGGGTAGAGGGCTGGGCTTGGAGTCAGGAAGACCAGAGTTCAAATCTGGCCTCAGACACTCACAAGCTGTGTGAAACTGAGTAAGTCACTTAAACTCTCTTTGCCTCAGTTTCCTTCCTATTTTCCTCAGGCTTTATTTGCCTCAGTTTACTCATCTGTAAAATGGGAATAATAATAACCCCTACATCCCAGAGTTGTTATGAGGGTCAAATGAGATCATCTTTGCAAAGTGCTTAGCACAATGATTGGCCCATAAGGGGTGCTTAATGATTGCTTGTACCCTTTCCCCTACAAGGGACGAAAAAGACCAATTCAAGGCTGATGAACAGGATATATAACGAAAGATAAGAAAGATTAGAAATCACAGTGAGGTACGATAAAGGCTTTAGAAGGAGTAAGGCAAAGGGAGCAATGGAAGGACCGGTAACTATTAATTCAAATTTTGCTTAGTAGATGGTTAGAAGCTACTAAAGATTTTAGAAGAGACAAGTGGCATATTTGTGCATTAAAAAAAAGGTTATTCTGGATTATCTAATCCATTAAGAACTGGTTGATAGAGTGTGGAGGTAGAAAAACATGCTAGGAGGCTGTTGCAATTATCCAGGTAAGTGGGAATAAAGGCCTGTGGTTAGGATATTAATCATTAGCCTGACAAGAAGGGGCAGATTCAAGAGATAAGGCAGAAATGGAATTGGTAGGAACTTCTAATTGACTAGATATGAGAGTTGAGGAGGAGGAAGGGCAAAGGTTGCCTCAAGCTTCCACACACAAGAGACCTCTCTTCCTTGGATAATAATTTCCTTCTTAAGGAAACCTAAGGAAGGTTCTCTCCAAGTTTTTCCCCATCACAAATCAACACAGCCTTGAAGGAGGTCCTTTTCAGACCTCAGACTAGATGAATGGTGATATCTTCAGTAGTAATAGGAGGAGAAGGAAGCTTGGGGGAAAAATAAGGAGCTCAAATTCAGATGTGTTGAGTACGAGGTGAAAGCGAGGTTCTAAAGACAGATGCGGGTGAACATCTCAGAAGAGGTTAGGGCTAGAAATGTAGATCTGGAAGTCAACTCCCTAAAATGATCAAGGTATCCAAAGCTCTAGCTCTTAATGGAGGGCTAAACTTTGTTTTGAGGAAGCAGATGGCCTTAAGAACCCAAAATACTATTTTAAGAGGCTCTTTGTCCAAACTACACAAGACTTTTGCTAACAAAACAGCAAATACATGAAATAGTTCAAGAAAATGAGGTCAGTGCTCTTTCTTTTGAAGACATTGTCTGGCTCCTCTACAAGTTACAAATTGTTTTAAATTGATGACACTTTTATATCTACATGGACATATCAAAACCTCTTTGTGAAACTTACTCTTTGGGGACAGAATTATAATTTTTAGTCTCCTGGTCACCCTTCCCTGTAATTGCAGTAAAGTGCCTTATTCCTGAATATGATTCTCTATGTTAGTAGATTTTTTTTTTCCTAGACAAGAAATAGTAGCTATAGCCATGGAAGTGAATGAGATTGCCAAGAAAAAGTGATTATATATAGATTCCACATTAAGGAGTCAAAAAGACTGGGAGCCAGTAAGGGAAATAGACAAAGAATGATTAGAGAAATAGGAGGTCAACGAGGAGAGGAGAGGATCTCTGAAGCTGAGAGAAGGGACTATTCATTAAGAGGAAATGCTCTAGGTTACAAGAATCAAAATGAGTCTTGGTAGGGGAGGAGGGATTCTTCCTCAGTTCACATTACTTTGCCTTCTTTTACCCATAACCAGAGTTTTCTCAGGGAACTTCAGAATATAGCTTGTATCTAGGTCTCTTCATATGAGGGTAAAAGATCCCCCCAGTTCCCTGCAAGTTAAGATGATAATGATTATTTGATAGAGGACAACTTTTATTTCATCCCACAGAGTACGGAATTCACAAAAAACTCTCAGGAGTCCATAAATAATTAGTTCAATTTTTCTGCCTTTGTAATATGTCCACTTCCCCCTTTCCCACTCCACATGGAGCTATACAGTTCTGTAGCCTTACAACACTAAGAGTTTGGACTACACTTATAAAGTAAGCAAACTTGGAATGATTTGCACAGCAACCCTCATTCCCACTGGACCCAGACCTGGGCTGTTCATATAAGAGCAGCCCAAGTGCACGTTTTGTTCCTCTGTGTCACACGGCTGAACTCCTTTGTGTCTTTCCTAGGTTCCAGGCCATAAGCTTGACCAAATGAGATAATATTCAAATTCTGGGCATTCCTCCACAAGACTGGAATTCAAATTCTTCACAATTTCCATCTCTTCAACTAAGAGATTATGTTGATATTTTTCCATCATTGGATCCAGGAAATTCCTCCTCTTCTAAGGAGGAGACTGGATGATACCGTTCCTTTGTCTCCAAGAACCACTCTTCATCTTGTAGCAGAAGAGACTTTTCATCTTGTAGCAGGTTCTCAGGCAGCTAGGTGGGGCAGAGCATGGGAAATTAAAATATAACATATATCCATACACATTCACATACCTGTATATACATATATATGTACATGTATAAATAGTCTATATGTCTATCTATATGTATACCAGTGTGCTTTTGTTGTTCAGTCATTTCAGTCATGTGCAACCCTTCGTGACCCATTCGGGGTCTTCTTGGCAAAGATACTGGTTTGCCTTTTCCTTATCCAGCTCATTTCACATATGAGGAAACTGAGGCAAACAGGTATCACACAGTTAGTGTCTGAGGACCAATTTGAAACTCAGGTAGATGAGTCTTCTTGACTCCAGGCCCAGTACTCTATCTACTGTGTCACTTCGCTATTATAGATAGATGGATGGATTTATCTGTTTATGGATAGATAGATAAATAGACATCTAGATACATAGATTAGTAGCTATTTAGTACATGACAAAAGAATGAATGCCAGAAGCTCCCTGCCTTGCTTGGATCTCTAGAGAGACCTTGGAATTGCAAATAATTAAAAACCTCAAAAAGGCCTTAGGCCTTGAGTTCACATGTAGCATCCTGGTCCTCAAGTGAGACCCTTTGACTGAATCTCTATGAATCCACTTAAGGATGAAGACCACATGTGGCCTCAAGGCTGCAGGTTTCCCATCACTGCTTTAGACCAATCCCCTCATTTTATGGAAGGGAAAATTGAATCCCAGGGAGAGGTGATAAATGCCCATGGTAGAAAGTACTAGAGCCAGGATACGTGTCTTTCGATTCCATATCTAGTACTCTTCACATCTCACTGCCCCAATGCCACTGAAACTAGTTTCCTTTTGATCTCGCAATAATATTGTTGTTTAGTTGTTTCAGTAATATCAGACTCTTTGTGACTCCATTTGGGGTTTTCTTGGCAAAAATACTAGAGTGGCTTGCCATTTCTTTCTTCAGCTCATTTTACTGATGAAGTAACTGAGGCAAACAGGGCTAAGTGACTTGTCCAGGGTCACACAGCTAGTGAGGCTACATTTGAACTCAGGTCTTTCCAACTCCAGACCTGAAGCTCTATCCACTGAGCTACTTGCTACCCTAATAATGTTACTTTCCCATAATCAGTCAAAACCTACTCATCTTATCAAACACAGAAAACTATTATTGAGTGCCAAAGACTAATTATCCACAACGCAGGCATCTCAGCACCATTCTTAATAAGAGTATTACCTTGAAGGGCAGGTAGGTAGCACAGTGAATAGAGCCCCGGCCCTGGAGTCAGGAGGACCTGAGTTCAAATTCTGCCTCAGACACTTGATACTTACTAGCTGTGTGACCTTGGGCAAGTCACTTAATCCCAATTGCCCTGCCCTCCCCCTCCAAAAAAGAACAAAAAAGAGCATTACCTTGCCAAATGCACGGCCATCCGTAGGCTAGATTGGTTTTTCTTATGTCTCCTTGAAAAAATATTTTGAAAGCAGGTTAGTGTAGCTATCAGCTCTATGTGAGAGGACTGCCTATTTAAAATCCCTTCACCTGGTCCGGGGACTTTTCTTCCTCAGACTCCGAAGTCACTGGGCATTACCTTAGAGCTCCAGATGTACCTCCACTGAGAGTACCAGTCATGCCAGCATCTGCTCACGCAGTAGGAGTAAGTACAGAAGACCTGGGGGTCATTGCTGAAGCTACAGAATCACGTTCTGAGCTTTACACAGGGCTTTCTTCATAGCACTGCACTGTGCGGGTTGCGAGTAGTAGAGTGGATTTTTTATGGATTAAAAAACATGAAGCTCAGGGAGATTAAATGGCTTGTCCACTCTCAGATAGTTGATAAAAGCTGGAGTCAGAATGTGGCCCCGGGTCAGAGGATGATGGACTATAGGCCTGGTAGGTTAAAGGTTATCTGGTGTAACCTCCTCCTTTCACTCATGAGGAAATAAGGACCAGAGAAGTCAGTGCCTTGCCAGGGGTTGCACAGATAATAAAAGGAACATTCAAACCAAAGTTTTCCTCCACCTCCAAATCCAGTTTACTTGGCGCTGTCCCATGCTGCCTCTGCCTCATCTTCCTCCTAGTGCACCACACTGCTCTGACACACTTTTCAGAATCATTCTCCAAGCACTGCCCTTGGTGTTGACACATGGTCTGGGTCATTATTGAGCCTTCTCTTGGCTTGGAAGGTTAGATTTCTCCTTCCCCTATGCCAAACTCTAGGGTAGTGAAATGTTATTATATGTGGGCCCCAGGGAGTGGCCTAAGGTTCATGAAGATTGAATAAAAAGAGGCATTTGTATACTCTGTGTTAAATGAGGCCAAAAATTAAGGAAGAGTAGCTTTGTCATGGTTCTCCCCATCACTTCCTTATTAGATTATCAACTGATGACAAGACCATCTTTTGTTTCCCCTTTACATCCCCAAAGCTTTAATAGAGTGCTATGCACATAGCAGGCCCTTAAAATTTGTTAAATTAAATTAGCTTTTAGGGTATGGGGTTTCAAAGTTCTTCCCTAATAGGTCCTGAAGAGGAAAGCTCTTAATAGACCTTTTCACCACTTTTGACTTTATTTTCTCTGTTATAAGGTCAGTGTTTAGGTCAAAGGTCTCTGGACAGGGCTTCTCCTGCCAGTTCAGTCCCCTCTCATGTCTTCCTCTGGCTGCTGGGGGTTGAAAGCTGTGTTCTGCCTTCAGGCTGGACGAGCTCAAAGTTAGGACTGGCCTGTCTGTGGCTACCAGTGCTGTTCTCTGTCCCTTCTCCCAACCCAGAAAGGCCCGGGTATTTGTCTTCTACAGGGACTTGTCTCATAGTCATACCACTCAGCTGCTGGATATCTGGCCCAGACTCGGTCTTTCTGAATGATGCTGGTTTTTGTCTCTTCTCTGTTCCCAGAAGAGGCCAGTCATCATAATCACTCATTTCCTAAGGCTCCAGGTCAGAAGTGCATATTATCAACATCTAAATGGGGTTGGATATAAAATAGATAACAGACACACAAAGAAACAGACACAGTGCCAGACACATAGACAAATAGCTACACAGATAGACGGATAGACACACACAATCACAGACAGACAGGACCAGGCCCTGGGATAAGTGTCCTGGATCTGCAGTGAGGAAGCCTGGGTTTGAGAAGCACTCACTAGCTTTATGATTATGAGCAAATCACTTCATCTCTTAGAGCCCAGGTGTCCAAATCTGCAAAATGGAAGTAAAAATTCTCGAACCATCTACCTTACAGCATTGTTCTGAGAAAAGTGCTTTGCAAAATCTTAAAACTCTACAGAAATGTGACTTAGTACAGTTAGGACAGTATTCTAATTTTCTATAAAGGAAGTTAGTCCAAGGGGAATGTCAAGAATGATGCTCTGAAATACAGCCAGAAAGGATTACTAGAAAAAGAAAAGAGAAGTCTGAGAATGTGGCCACCGACTCAGATTTTTTTTAATGTTATGTATATAAAATGGGAGCAAAGGTTTGCAGGTAATTGCAAATGAATAAGAGAAGCCATGCTCTGTAACAACAACATCAGGAAGGGTGAAGCCCAGAATGAGCTGAGGCTGGCACCAAATGCTAAGGACAACAAAAAGGGCTTTTTCTTTCTGTTTGTTAAGCTGTGTTTGAGGCAAGAGGAGAATAAAAGCAATTATATGATCACTGCTTGGGGCAGATGGAATAATAACATAGTTGAGAAGTCCTAACTACTTGGTTTTGATTTTGCTTCTGTTTTCTCTTCTAGGGAAGGATCAAATAAAATGGTTAACAGTAAGTTGAAACCCCAGACCAGTAGGGAAGTAAGAAAGCACCTGGCTGCCCTCATTGAGTTTATTATGGGGCAGGAAACAGGTGGAAGGGGAAAATGTGAATGGGGCCCGGTCCTGGCTGGTGTTGTGGTGAGCCAGGAAGTTGTGAGCCAAATCTGGAGGTGAATGCAACAACTTTGGCCCTCAGGCGACTGATCTGCCCTTGCTACCACCACCTTCTGTCACTGAGTGACCCCTCTGTGCCAGGAAATTATGGAAGGAGACTCCAGGAAACCTCTGTGCTGAGTCTATTTAACCTTCTTTCTGGTGGCCTTTTTAGCAGTTACTTTATATCTTCTTGAACTGCTTCTTGAGAACCAAATTTTTTAAAATTAATTAAATTATTTATATTCAGTTCACAACATTCAGTTCCACAAGCTTTTGAGTTTTAAATTTTGTCCACCTTCCTCCCCTTCCCTTCCCCAAGTCAGTGTGCAATCTGATATCAGTTCTATGTATACATTCATGTATATGTAATGTAATATATAATGTAATATAATATACATTCATATTAAACATATTCTCACATTAGTCATGTTGTAAAGAAGAATCAGAACCAATGGAATGAATCACAAGCAAGAAAAAAACAAAACAAAAAAGAGAGAGAAAAAAAATAGCATTCTGCAATGAACCAATAACCAAGGGAAAGAACCATGAGAAAGAAGAAACCAAAGAAAACAAAACAAAAAAGAGAGAGAGCAAATAGCAGGCTTTAATCTGCATTCAGACTCTATATTTGTTTCTCTGGATGTGGATAGCATTTTCCATCATGAGCCTTTTGGAGTTGTCTTAGAACCTTGCTTTGCTGAGAAGAGCCAAGTCTATCAATGTTAGTCATCACACAATGTGGCTGTAACTGTGTACAATGTTTTCCTGGTTCTGCTCCCCTCACTCAGCATCAGTTCATTTAAGTCTTTGCAGGTTTTTTTGAAGTTCACCTGCTCATCATTTCTTATGGCACAATAGTATTCCATTACATTCACATATCACAACTTGTTCAGCTATTCCCCAATTAATGGGCATCCCCTCAATTTCCAATTCTCTGCCACCACAAAAAGAGCTGCTATAAATATTTTTGTACATGTGGGTTCTTTTCCAATTTTATGATCTCTTTGGGATATAGTCCTAGAAGTGGTATTGCTAGCTCAAAGGGTATACGCATTTTTATCATCCTTTGGGCATAGCTCCAAATTGCTCCCCAGAATGGTTGGATTAGTTCCCAACTCTACCAACAATGCATTAGTGGGGAACTGCTTTTTTTGAAGTAAAAGCTCCAATTTTCTGAACTTTCAGTCATGGGTGATCCACTGCACCAAATGCCAATATTAAGACAGAACTGGCAGGTGATTTCTTAGTCCACATCTGTGAACTTTGAATGACCACACAGAACAGAAGGGCCACTTCAAGACTGTGGAAGGGCAAATGCTGTCCTAATTTTAAAAGGAGGAGAAAGAATCTACAAACTATAGGTCAATTTGCTTAATGTATTTCTGGCAAATTTAAAGGCATGTTTTTTGTTGTTGTTGCTTTTCCCAGGTAAGAATTGTTCTTACAGGTAAGAACAACTGCTAACATTCATTTCTCAAAATTTTGAGTTCCAAATTCTCTTCCTCCTTCCTTTTTTTCCTTTCTCTGAGACAACAAGCAATTTCATAAAGGTTACACACATGCAGTCATACAAAGCATATTTCCATATTAGTCATTTTGTGAAAGAGAATGCAAATTTTAAAAAACCATGAAAAAATAAAATAAAAAACAGTATCCTTCAATCTTCATTCAGACTCCATCAGCTCTTTCTCTGGAGGTAGATAGAATTTTTCATCATAAGTCTCTGATGTTGAGTCATTTCAATCATATGCGACTCTTCTTGACCTTTTTTTGGGGTTTTCATGGCAAAAATACTGGAATGGTTTGCTGTTTCCTTCTCCAGTTCATTTTACAGATGAGGAACCTGAGGTTAATGTGGTTAAGTGACTTGCCTGAGGTCATGAAGCTATTAAGCATCTGAGGCCAAATTTGAACTCAGGAAGATGAGTCTTCCTGATTCTAAACCCACTACTCCACCTAATAGCTGTATAGGCACATTATTAAAGGAATGATTTAAAAAGATGTAGACAAAAGTCAGGATGGTTCTAAACAAGATGAGGTCACACTAGATTTAATCTCTCATTTCCTTGTAGTCCAGAGAAAAATTTCTAAGAGATAAAATATTAAACCAGTTAACAAGTATTTGTTAAGCTTTAACTATTCTCCAGGCAATGTACAAAACAAGACACTAGGTCCCTGCCCTCCAGGAACTCACCTTCAGAGGGAGGGCACAATGTGCCAGTAACTATGTACATGCAAGCTCTCTACCAAGCAGATAAAGGGTAATCACAGGGGAAAACAAGAGGCCTCTTGTAGAAGGTGTAATCTGAGGTGAATCTGGAAGAAAGCCAGGGAAGCCAGGGGGTTGATGTGAGAGGGAAGAGCAGTCAAGCATAGGACAGCACAAGGAGTTGGGATATATAGCACAAGGAAGAGCAAAAAAAAATTAGTGTCACTAGATTATAAAGTATATGTTGTTATTTAATCATGTTCTTCTCTCCTTGGCCACCCCATTTGGGGTTTTCTTGGCAGAGATGCTGGAGTGGTTTGTCATTTACTTCTCCAGCCCATTTTACAGATGAGGAAACTGAGGCAAACAGGGTGAAGTGACTTGCCCACACAGCTAGTAAGTGTCCAAAGTTGCCTTTGAACTCAGGTCTTCCTGACTCCAGGTCCAGCGCTCTATCCACTGGACCACCTAGCTGCTCCTTGTAGAAGACTTGGAGCAGAGGTAGGGAAGCAAAATGTAAGAAAACTGGAAAAATAGGAAGGAGTAAAGTTGTAAAGAACGTCAAATGCCAAAGAATATTTTATATTTGATCCTGGAGGGGACAGGGACTCAGCGGAGCTTACTGAGTAGGGCCTTTTGTTGTTTTGTTGGTCAGATCTTTGCTGCAGGAAAATCATTTTTGGCACCTGGAGAGTAAAGAGGCTGAGGTAGGAAGACACTCCCCACCCCCCCAGGGGCTACTGTATTGCTCCAGAGGAGAGAAAGGGGAGTATATTTTAATAATTTGACAAAGGTAGAAATGACAGAACTTGACAACAGATTGGAGAGGGGAGAGTGGTGAGAGAGAATAAGAACTGGAGGATGACATGCAGGGTGAGAGCCTCAATGACTAGGAAGAAAGTGGTGCCCTGGAAGGGAAGTTAGGAAGGGGAGTGAGTTTGGGGGGTGGGGTGAAGATAAGGAAACAGAGATCCAATGAGGATGTGACTTACCAAGGTCACTGAGATCATACATGGCAGAACCAGGATTCAAACTCAGGTCCTGCAACCCCAAATTCAGTGTTCTTTCCACTGGACCACACTGTCTTCCTGAGTGAGATAGGAAGCAAAAATTAGCTGGTCTATTCACAGAATGCCAGTATTTCCTTAAGGATGCTTTAAAGATATGCAGTAATTTGCCAGTCACACAGGCAGTAAGTAGCAGTTGGGATTGAAACTACATCCTTTGACTCTAAATATTGCCAAAATTTCATAAAAAGCAGAGATTTGAAAGCTATCAATCTTTGTTCAGATGTAAGGCATATTATCATTCAGTTCAGACTCCAATAGTATTTGGTCTCTGCCAATAGTTAACAAGTCCCCTTCTAACTGATGCATTCCTTCAACAGCTCCGAGAAACAATCATTTCGTTCCACAACCATTTATTAAGCTCTTACAAGGTAAGTCATTCTCAGTCACGTTGTGACCAACCACTTTTGATTTTTTTGGCTTAATTGTTAGAACAGAGTTTTCAGGCAACGTATAAAAACAAAAAAACAAAAAACAAAAAAATCATAGAAGACTTCAGAACCCTGATCAGTGCAGTGACCCACAGGAACTTCCAAGGTCTGAAAATGAAACCTCCACCTGCCTCTCACCTCTTGCCAGAGGAGCACTGTCTCTAGATGTGAGATGGGGCAAACATGACCAACGTATTGATTTTTGTTTAAATATATTTCTTTGTTGTAAGGAATGATTCTATTGGTGATGGGGAGCAGTATAGGATGATGGGGAATCAATCAAAAATGACGGTAAACATTTAAAAATATAATAAAAAGATTGTTGAGCAGTATGCTTACTTCATAGCTTTGAATATTTGCATCCCATCCCCAGCCTCATCTATTTTTCTTGTCACACATTCCCCAGGGCACATGATTTGATAGTCTCCTGGGCAAGGGTAGGTTAGTTTTGATTGTAATTGGGATAGGAATGCTGCCTTATTTCCCTGGGGCGGAGTCTGCCTTGGCACTCTTTACTGCTCATTTTCGGAGTCTAGTGATGTAGTAAAGGCAGAGAAAAGGGAGGTCTTTCTGCCCTTATTTGGAGCAGCTGCTCCTGAGACTTAATCAGTTTGGCGTTAGGAAACGCCATATCATATTCTTAGGTCTAGCCAGTTCGTGATCCATTCTCGCATTCTCCATTTCCTGTGAAGGACATGAGAGAGCCCATTAGCCACATTTAGCCAAGGGCTCCTGGTTCTTCCCTCATTGATGCTTTTATCAGGAGACACTGACAAATTGCAGAACTGGCAAATTTTATTTCCATGACCGTAAGTGCTAATGAACAGTGGGAAGGCCAAAAGACAAACAACAGGAGACAGGAAAAAAAAAGACAAAACAAGATTTCTGAATTACACTTAAACTCCTGGACGTGATAGGTCCCACTACTGTTAGAGAGGGGAAGAGGATGTAGTATGAGGTGGCTACCTTAAGAAGAGGCAGGACACTGCAAAGCCCTGCCCTGAAAGTCCCCTAACTACTCTGAGCCTCAGTTTCCTTCTCTATGAAATGGGGGCATTGTTCTAAATGATCTCTACGATCCTGGGACACCCGACACCCGTGAAGCAGGAAGCAGGAGCAGAAAGTGGTGATTCAAGAGAAGCTTGAAAGGTTTGATTTACAGCCTTCGGGAAGAAAGGCAACCCTTGGGGATAAAGGTTCGGGTGGGGCTATAGTCCAGCTCACTAGGAAATGCCAGGCGGAGAATAGCAACCAGGGAGGGAACAGCTTTAAATCCTTGACACAGTTCCTGCCGAAGGGGCGGGGTGAGTGCTCATGTTTAGTTGCTGAGAAGAACCCTGCTTGCTCCGACGGTTCCCTTCGACGCACTCTTCTCCCTATCTACTGGCAGGGCACCGGCTGAGGCTGTCACACCGAGACTGACCGCACAGGTAGGGATTCCTGACTCGCTGCCGGCAGAGGAAACGGAGGAGGGGAAGGAGGAAGGGATCCGGCAAAGTGGGCAGGGGGTCAGAAGGAAGCAGGGAGTCGCCGCTGGGCTCAGGGGCGCCCAGACAAGACTAGTCCGAGCCGCTCGGGTCAGAGAGCCCTTTATGGAGGATCGGGAAAGAAGGCGCACGCAGCCTCAAGCACTAGTGCAACCCTGAGACGGTTGGTCAGAACGCACCTGCCGCTGCCGTCTCCCGGAGGTGTCGGGTGGCCGGTCTCCCGCCATGTCCTTGGAGTCCGGCTCACACGTCCTCACTCACCTCGCTGCCCCACCCTTAACCCCCACTGTTCCACAACCGACAACCTCCTCCTTTCCACACCCCCCATGCCACGTACACCCACCTCCGGAAGCACGTACTGGGGGCTGATTGCCCCCTGCTAGCCCGGCTGTGCGCAAGGGCTCCCTGAGATCATACATAAAGATAGAGAAGAACCCTTAGAGGGCACCCCATCCGTCTTACAAATGAAGAAACAGGCCCCTGAAGTCAAGAAACATTTAATAAGTACCTACTGTTTGGCAACATAGTGCTAAGCGACAATCTGCTCTCAAGGATTTCACAGACTTAATTCAGGAAACAAAGTGAAAGACGAGGAACAAGCAAGCGATATAAAGGGAAAATGAGGAATATATCACAGAAGGGAGGTGGTAGCATTAAGGGGGTTTGGAAAGGTTGTGGAAGGTGGGACTTTGGCAGAGACTTCCAGGTAAGCCAGGAGGTGGAAATCAAGAGGGAGGGAGTTCCAGGCATTCGGGGACAGCCCCTGAAAATTCGAAGAGTCCGGAACTGAAGTGTCTTCTTAGCCGAAGAGCAAGGAAGCTGGCCGGCGTTACTGGATGGAAGGTTACGGGGAGGGGAGTAAGATAAAAGAAAACTGGAAAGGTAGGAAGGGGCCAAGTTATGAAGGGCTTTAAGTGAGTTTTTAGTTAGGAAGAGCGATGTGTTTGGGAAGAAAGTTAATGAGTTTGATTTGGGATGTGATCTTGCTCACTGTCACCCAGGTAGTATCAGAGCCAGAATTTAAAGTAAAATTAAACTAAAGTCCCCTGACTTCAAATACAGTGCTCTTACTACTAGGAGATCATACTGGGGGAAAGCTTCTTCTCCCCAGCCTGCTCCCACACCTGTCTGTGTTGTCTGGCCTGTATTCTCGTTTGTCACTTGGGGTCTCAGGGTTTAAACATACATTCCTCCCTTGTAAACAAGGAAAGATGAGTGAAAAGGTCTCAGAAAATTGGAAATTGAAATGTGAGGAGAGGTGGAATGTCAGCTGGGCAGGGCTAATAGAACTAGAACTGGAACTTGGTCCTTTCTGGATTTAAATAGCCTGAAGGACCTCCTAGCTAGTTATGAATTTCTTTTTAGTTCAGAAAATAGGTATTTTCACTGCATGAAAAGTAAGAAAGGGCTCAACACTCCGTCTCCTTTTCTCTCCACCAAATCTACTTCTTATGATTTGGACCAGGAGTCAAGGAGGTAACATTTTGGCAGGAGTTCAGAGAAGGGACTTTTTGCCCATTTAGCTTTTAGACTTAAAAACTCAAGAACTGTGCAGAACAACTTTGAGTCTAAATTTTCTCATGAATCCCTAACGTAGTTAGGTTGGAAGTCCCAAAGACCCATGCTATTACTAAACACCAATCCTCCAAATCAGGTATTTTCAGTTGTCACAGGAATCTATAATCTTCTGTTCAGAGAAAAATTAGCAGTTTTGTTGTTCAGTCATGTCCAAGTCTTTGTGATCCTATTTGGGCTTTTCTTGGCCTTTGCTGGAGTGATTTGCCATTTCCTTCTCTAGCTCATTTTACAGATGAGGAAACTGAGACAAACAGGGTCACACAGCTAGTAAGTATCTGAGGCCAGATTTGAACTCATAGAAAGGAGTCTCCCTGAGTCCAGGCCTGAATTCTATCCACTTGGTCACTAAGCTGTCCATCATCAATTACTCTTTACATATCATAGGACTGCAAAAGAGTATATGTGTGGCTAGACATTCCAAGTGAAAGTGAAACAGATACTATGGAATAAGATATCCTTTGACCTGGCAAGACAGATTTAGGCTTAGATAAAAAAAGCTTAAGTGTAATTCTTTCTAAGGGTTGGAGAATGGCTGAAGTGACCCACAGAGGTGTTTCTGTGCCATAAAGTCACATATATAAAAACTGTACCACTTCCTCCCCCAAACCAGCAGGAAGGTAAAGGTTTGAGACTGAAGGTTTAGGATCCCTGGATCTTTGAGCAGGCATGTATAACCTTTTCTATATTTTTTTTATTTTATTACCAGGCTTATTTAGACTACAAGATTATTTGGTCTCAAAGTTTTATTTTCCTTGGGCATACGTCCTAGTAATGTAAGATTTAGTTTTCTATTGCCTCACTTAAAATTTTATAGAAACTAATTTTTCACTTGGTGAGTAAGCAGACAGAATTCCGCTAGTCTTCATTTAAGCTGAAGTGACTGATAAAGTCTTAGGGTCTCCCTATCAGTTGTGCCAAAGAAGGATGGTAATATTTGAACTTCCAACTTCATAGACTGTCATGAGGAAAGCACTGTGCAAGCTTTCAAAGGTTATATAAATTTGAATCTGTATTACTATCAAAAGAATGATTTAGGGGCAGCTAGCTAGTGCAGTGAATAGAGCACTGGCCCTGGAATCAGGAGGACCTGACTTCAAATGTAACCTCAGACACTTAACACTAGCCATGTGACCTTGGGCAAGTCACTTAACCCCAATTGCCCTGCCTTCCCCCCTCCAAAAAGAAAAAAAAAAGAATGATTTGTCTGAAGCACAGAGACACAGGACTAGGAAATGAGTTGAAGAGTAGAAAGTGACTTAGGATAGGGAGTTAAGATAGATGGTAGAATGCCTGAGAATAAATGGTTACGGTTAAGACAAACTGTCCCCCAGTGTGGTCCTTCTCATTATCTGCATCATATCCTTCACTTCCTTTAAACTCTGACTTTAGAACTTAATACTTCAAAGGTAACATAGTTGAAGAAGAGTGGGGCTGTCTCCCGATGATCTGATCTATATCTTGCCACTGGGCCCAGGTGGCTCCAGAGAAGAGAGTGAGGCTGGTGACTTTGCACATCTCTGCCTCACTTAAATCCAGTTCCCTTGCAAGTCAAGACATCACCTGCCTCATTGGTCCTTTTCGAGAACGAAGGGCAAACAATGAACAATGAAGAAACCTTTTCTAATTTCTCCTTTGGTGTATATTATGTCTTGTCTCTCTAACTAGATAATTCAAGAAGGGACCAACTGGGCCTATGATTTCTTTTGTTTCCCTCTCACCCAGTAGCATTGAGCACTTAGTAGGTACTCAATAAAGATTGAGGAATAATGATCATTTGACTCTATCTTATAGATAATAGAAACTAAATGAAGTTCTTTTGACATGGACCAAAAATTTCTCAGGATGCTTTCAGCTTTCCCACTGTGTAAAGAAGTCCCAAATTGGTAGGCTCTGAATTGACTGATTTGATGAAGGAGAAAAATCCTCCCAGGCAACACAGACCAACTGTCTTTTCTCTCTACAACTGCTAGATCTAATGACTTAGAGACTTTAACTGAATAATGACTATTAGAGTCTCAGCATGCAAAGGAAGATAGGGAAGAATTTGCTGATTAGGATTCAATACACACAAAAGGAACAACCCATCCCTCTGCCTTCTCTATCCTCCTCTGCTTCCCAGTTTTCTTCCCCTGAATAAAATGAGGGAAGAAGACTAGTCTGAGTTGCCTCCCAAGACCCAGATCCACCTCTCAATTTACCTTTAATGTGTTAAGTCTTAGTCTCTCCTTAGTTTGTGTTAAGAATTTTTCATATACAGAGTGTCTCGAAAGTCTTAGTGCAATTCTAAATTATTAGGCTTAGTGATGTGTAGAATTTAGCTACTACAAATGAATGTCTGATCTCCCATCCCCTTTCCTAGGAGGTATCCTTGCCAGCCCTCTCATAGAGTGGCTTGCCATTCCCTTGCTCATAGCTATATATTCATGTATAAGATTTGGTCTTTAAAGTACCTCATTCCTTCAAGATGAGATGAGGAACAAATATACATGTATGTATGTATGTAAATACATATACACAGACATATGTATGTATGTATCCTCCAAAAGGAGGGATAAGACAAAGATACAAAAGTTTTAAATTTAATCAAGTAGTGAACTTTGAGAAAGCATCAAAATTAAACTGTTAGAGATCCAAATAACTAGTTGCTAGTTTGGCTTCCAAATGTGTCTAAGGGGAAATACAGACTTGATTATGTTTTGGTAATATGTCCTCCTATTTTGAAGTCCCTGTCTGATAATAATAAGAGATAAAAAGACTCGTTTTACAAGTCAGGTCTTCATAGATTTTGAGACTTCTTTCAGTTTGTGGATGACAGTGTTCATATCAGAAATAGAGTTTGAATAAAGCCAGAAAGAACAAGTGATATGTAAAAACTGAAATTCTTTGAAGTTTCAGGAGAATTATGGTTTGTATCCTTAAGGGATATATGAGCTTGTAACTCTCTTTTATTTAAGTTTGTTCAACCTTTCTGACATTGAAGGAAACATGAGGTTATGATTTCATAACACCTGTAGACCATGGTATTTGTGCAGGGGCCTTTCATGCAATCTCTAGCTGTCTTTCTTGTCCAGAGTCTAACTCTTCACAGAAAAAAACTGTGATAACAAGGGGATAAGGGTGGGCGCCCTAACATTTGAAACATGTGTAGAATGGCTATATTGAAATGCCAAAGTCTATGGGCTACAGATATGTTTTAGGGTACAGAACTTTCACTGACTAAAGTATTTGCTTGTGGGTTTTCTCTTATGAGTCCTCATGGGGATTGGGTGCTGTTTGTGTTTATGATACCTTCCTTGGGACAAAAAAAAACTGATCTTCAAGCCAAATCCCCCCATTTACATGCAACAGAGATTGGGATTTTGCAGTTGAGGATGGAGGACCAATACAGATCTAATTGTGGCACTGTACCATGTATATGGTTAGCACTAAATGAGGGATTATTGTGTAGAATTTAGCTACCACTGAGTAAGCCTTTGATGTCCCATCCCTCTTTGCTAGGTGTATATGCTAATCCTCTCATAGGGTGGCCACAGTACAGCTGCAATGCATTCCAACCTGAATGTAGGATCTTTGGATCTTTCATATAATGAGCTTGTGCAAAAATATTACCTCCTCAGTTGCACCTCAACTTCTTAGTTTCTTGTATCTTCTGTTCATGTGCCTCTGAAATTATCAATTTTCTTTGCCATCCTTCCACCTACTTTATATTATATAAACTTCTTGCATTTTTCCATCCCCCTGGATTCATGTCAAATCTGTCCTGCTGCCCTAAAATGTCTTCCTCTCTTTTGATTTGACCTGCTTTCTTCCTTCCCACCTTGTTGATTCAATTCGCTTAAAACCAATAAACACATAGTAAGTGCCCTCTCTTTGATCCACCCTAAAGCTGCTTCCTGCCTTTCTCTGCTATCTTGTAGGTTCTTGAACAAGGTCTGGCACTGAATCAGTGCTGAGACAACTGCATTCCCCAAATGACTGTTTGGTCAAGATATTCCTGAGCGAGTTCCTAAACTTTGATCTTATTGAGGCTGTTTGCTTTTGTATAGGAAACCCTGAAGCCAAGACTGGAGGAAGCTTGACATAGTGGAAAGATCTCTGCATCTGGAGTCAAGGGAGATCTAGGTTCAAAAACTTTGTGTAGAATTTACTAACTATAGGCAAGTCACTTTACCTCTGAGACTCATATTTAAAATGGACGTGATGAGGGGCAGAGCCAAGATGGCGGCATAGGAGCAGCAAGGTACCACAGCTCCCAAATAGCCACCTCAAATACCCATAAAATATGACTCTAAAGAAATTTTAGGGCTCTAAAATTCACAGAAATACATCTCTCGCTGAAGGCAGCTCGGCAGAAAGAGATCACCACAGCTCTGGGAGCCGAAAGCAGCCCAGCCTGAAACCTAGGTGTGGCCAGGGGATGGGGGGGGGAGAGGCAGCCAGGACAAGCCACAGCTGGAGCTTCAGGAGAGTGGATCAGCCACAGCTGTGGCAGTTTCCAGTAAGAACTCCTTCACCAAAAGCTTACAAGAAACATGAAGACTGCCTAAAAGCCATAGATTAGCTTAAGAAGGATTTTGAAAACCAAATGAGAGAAGTGGAGGAAAAATTGGGGAGAGAAATAAGAATGATGCAAGAAAATCATGAAAAGAGAGTCAACAACATGACTGAAGAAAATAACACCTTAAAAAATAGATTAACTCAAATGGCAAAAGAGGCCCAAAAAGCCAATGAGGAGAAGAATGCCTTAAAAAGTCAACTTTGCCAGATGCAAAAAGAATCTCAAAAGCTTTCTGAAGAGAATAATTCCTTCAGAATTAGAGTGGAGCAAATGGAAAAAATGACTTCATGAGAAATCAAGATACTGTCAAACAGATCCAAACAAATGAAAAAATAGAAGGC
>CM053588.1:141090005-141109236 GCA_028646515.1 Pseudochirops corinnae
TTGGGGTTAAGTGACTTGCCCAAGGTCACACAGCTAGTAAGTGTTAAGTATCTGAGACTGTATTTGAACTCAGGTCCTCCTGACACCAGGGCCGGTGCTTAACTCGCTGCACCACCTACCTGCCCCACAAGTCCCATTTCTGACTCTTGCTAGCTGGGTGACCCTGCACAAAGCTTAGCCTGTCAGTGACCCAGGCAACTATTTTAGAGCTATAAGTTATAGGTAAGATGCTGACCTGCACAGTTAATTAATCAATAAAGTATTTATTAAGTACCCAGAATAGGAAGCAGCATGGGACAGTGGAAAGTAATAGATTTAGAGTCAAAGAATCTGAATTCATATCCCACCTCAGCCACTCGCTACTGTGTAGCCTTGGGAAATGTACTTAACTTTCCTCAGCTTCAGTTTCCTTATCAATAAAATGAAGGAGCTGTGCTCTAAGGCCCCTTCTCATTCTAAATCTATGACATAGCAGGTGTTCCAAAAGTCTTAGTGCAGTTTTAAGCTTTAAATAAGACTTTTGGGATACCCTGTACATATGATTCCATAAATTTACCAAACACTGTGCTAGGATTTAAAGATAGAAGAATTCCCCACACTGCTGAGACTGAAAATGAAATCTTAAACTTATAAATCATTCAGCCAATAAGCATCTATGAAATATCTCCTAATGTGTAAGACACTTTGCTAAGTGCTTAGCAATACAAAACAGAAATGAGATTCCCTGCCCTCTTACGAGGACATTGCCTCAGTACACTAAGCTGCAGAGAAACCAAAGGAAAAATCAGTCTCTGCCCTGAGGGAGTTTAGAGTCTACAAGATTTTGTTACTGGACTTAGGAACTCTTACCAAGTAATAAATACAGGACTGCAATTATGCAGAGTGAAGCACTGAGTGTGGAGGAGAGTCTAAGAGAAGGTGTAATTAGAGTCAATTTTAGACTAATTGACCTTTGTCTTTCACGGATTTCTCATAACACATACTAGAAAAGATCTGGATCTTGCATGGCTAACATTAAGCACTTCCCTTGTTCCAAGCAGGACAGGCAGGAGGGCCAGTAGGGTAGTGAGTGGATAATCAATAGAAGGATTCTATGAGAGCTATTGAAGAAATACTTGTGAAAAGTTTCCCATTCCAGTCCAACAAAGAATTTATTAAACAACTACTGCTCAGTGTTATATGCTAGAAACAGCAAGTCAGAATGAAACATGCCTGTACTCAAGGAGCTTACATTCTACTTGGGAGAAGGGGAGGGGGAATGATATAACACATGGGTAAGTAAATAATAATAATTGGAGGAGAAGGGAAAAAGCTCTAATAACTGTAGGGATCAAAAATGCAAGATGGTCCATGCGCTGAACCTTAAAAGAAAGCAGGAATTCTAAGAGGTAGAGGTGAGAAGCGAGCACATTCAAGATGGGGGCAACTGTCTGGCCCAAAGGTGGGAGGTTACATAGTGAACTCATGAAAGGGATTAATGTGAAAGGTCTGTAAATGGAGGCTGGAGCTAGTTTGTGAAGGGCTTTAAATTCAAAGCTGAGAAGTTCATATTTTCTTCCTAGAGGCAATATAATAGGGAGACATTGAGGTTGCTGAGGAGGGGAATGACATGGTCAGATTTATGCTTAGGAAGATATTTTTTGCAGTTTTTTGGGAGAAGATTTAAAAGAAAGGAGGGCCTGGAAGCCAAAAGTCCATCTAGTAAACTGCTGCCATCATCCAAGTGAGGGATGAAATAGACCTGAATAAGGCATGAATGGGAGGAAAGGGACAAATGTGGGAGAGGTTGTAAAAGTAGAAACAAATCTTGGCAACTGCTCAACACTGGAGATACAAGCTTCAAACAAGGAGCAATTCTTGCCTTCAAGGAACATATGCTGTAATGGGAGGAGAGGAAGAATACAACACATTCTTATGGGAAGACACATTTGTATATAATTCTAACGTATGACAGGATGTGATTAATTAAAAAGGAGAGATTCAAGCAATGAGCAATTTGAGAAGGAAGAGCTCCCTTCTAGGTGAGGAGATAGAGAAGGCTTCATGAAAGGGCTATGGTA
Organism: Pseudochirops corinnae; assembly: GCA_028646515.1. NCBI lineage: Eukaryota > Metazoa > Chordata > Mammalia > Diprotodontia > Pseudocheiridae > Pseudochirops > Pseudochirops corinnae. Next base: position 141,092,066 of record CM053588.1, read on the forward strand.
TCTGAGTTGAACCTTCAAAGAAGGGAAGGATTTGGGCAGGCAGAAATGTGCAAGTGTATTCCAGGCACTGGAGACAGCATAAGCAGACTGACTGAAACAAGACAGGAAGGAAGAAGAATAGGAGATGGTCAGTAATTTACTTTAGCTGGAAAGTGGAGAACATTAGGGGAAATGGTGTGAGGTAATGCTTATAAAGGTAGACTGGATCCATTCAAGTTGTTGAAGAGGATCATGGAAGCCTAGATCACGAGTTTATACTTAATTTGGTATACAACTGGGAGAGAATGAAGGTTTTTGAGCAGAGGTATAATATGTTCCAAGTGGTTCATTGGAAAGGTTACTCAAATAAGATGAAGGACAAATAAGAAAAGAGATAGACTGGATACAGGAAGAACTGTTAGGAAGTTATTGTTATAGTCAGTTATGAGGTGTTCCCTCAGAGCACCCCTGATAGGGTGATATTGGGGGATCAAGCAAAGTGCTTCTCCATGGCTTGTTTCTAGTTGGTATCTTCTACCACTTGTCACTTTTGGCCTATGATTACTCTGGAGAGGGAAACTGAGGCAGGGACCATGACAAACCTTTGGTCATATGCTGAGTCTGGCTCACATGAGTCTGACTGGTCCCACGCCAGCCACAAAACGTCTTCCTTAGCTATCTGGGGTGATTCATGTCCATGCCCACTGTTAGGCAGATTGCATTCATTTGTTCCTTCCTTCCTTCATTATTGAATAAAGATTTGTTGGGTTCCAGCTTCATGCTGTTCCCTAAGAAAAGAGCAAAACTTTCAGGGTGTCCACACAGAAGACTTAGCACGAATATTCCATCTCTCTAAAGTAGGCATCGTTTGCTCCTCAGACAAGAGAAGGAAGGGCCCTGTCCCCTGCAGCGAATAGATCTATCACCTTCTGCCCATCCCCCAACTATGGGGTCACCCTCTGTCCTTCATTCCCTTCCTTGTTTCCTACCAGGGATCCTCGCAGAGCAGTTTGTCCCAGATGGGCCTCACCTGCACCTCTACAATGACGATGAATGGATCAAGCTGATGAACTGGCAGCACAGCACCATGTATCTCTTCTACGGGCTCTCTGGCCTCATAGACACGCTCACTGTTCTCTTCCCTGTCATCCCTCTGGGGCTGGACCGGCTCCTGATGTCGATGGCTGCAATCATAGAAGGCAAGTAGGAGGAGGGAGAAGGGAAGGAACTCAGGATACTTATCCCTGTGAGTTGTCAAAGGGACAAAACACAACAGACAGTGTGGCTCACTAACAAAATTGTTGTTGTTCCAGAGTTTCAGTTGTGTCTTCTTGGCAGAGATACTAGAGTGGTTTACTATTTCTTTCTCCAACTCATTTTATAGAAGAGGAAACTGAGACAGACAGGGTTAAGTGACTTTCCCAGGGTCACACAGCTACTAAGTGTCTGAGGCCAGAACTGAACTCAGGAAGATGAGTCTTCTCCATCCACTGTGCTCCCTAGCTGCCCCACCCACAAAATACTTGACTAGAAAATTCCATTTCAGGACCCACAAAGGGCCTAAACAAGTAGGATGAACTTCATAATACAGACTAGAAAAAGATCATTTCTGGGGACTTGGGCCACCAATCCTTTCCTCCCATCCTACGCCAATAAGTTCAGATCACTTCAAAGGTCACTGAGCAAAGCTGATGACTCACTGGGAAAGAGTGACCTATCTACAATTCTCCTTTGCAAAGGCAGGTATCTTCTTGGGAGCATCCTATAGGCATGTTCTTTAGGGGTGAGACTGTTTCTTTTAATATTTTTGAAGGGGATATTGAACAATCAGGTTCTCTTATAACCTTTCAAGTTTCCATCTTCCTAAAAGTCACCTAACTCCTCTTGCTTTTGGCCAAAGCAGAGACAGGGACGTGGTTTTTTCTTTTTGCTTTTTGTGGGGGGAAAGGGGGAAGGTAGGACAATTGGGGTTAAGTGACTTACCCAAAGTCACACAGCTAGTTTTTTGTGTTAAGTGTCTGAGGTCAAATTTAAATTCAGGTCCTTCTGACTCTAAGGCCAGTATTCTATTCACTGCGCCACTTAGCCACCCCTTGGGACATGTTTTTTGGAAAGGCAAAAGAAGCCTTGAAGTCTTGACCTCATTCTAAAATTAGATAGGTCTGGCTCTGTCAGAAGTCCCTGAACACGTAACTCCTAGGATAGGAAGAATACCTCTCTTATGCAAGAGAAAATTAGCTAAAGGAGCCAGAAGTGTTCTGTACCTGTGTCAGACCTCTGTGCAAAATCACTCCTCCCCTAGACTGCTGCAGGAGGTGACTGTGAAAGGGGACTGAGGAAGAACTAAAGTTTAAAGTTTGCTGTTGTCCATGAGTCTTTCTACAAAATGAATGTACTGGGCAGAGTAGCAGCGTGTGTAGAACCCTATATGAAGCCTTGTGGTGTCATGTTTGAGTCAACAAAAAAGTAAACTGAGACAAATCTCTGAGCAAGATAACATTTATTAACAGGGACATGCTGCCTGCCAATATAAAGGGGTCAGTGGAGTGCCTCCATTTATACCAAAGACCCTGAGCAAAAGGACAGTTCCCCTTATAGAAGTTTTGAGGTGTACAGAACAAAAGAACAGAACAGGGTAGATGACATCATGGGATTGGGGACAACATGATTGGTTATAGAACTGAAGCACAGGGAACAACATGATTGGTTAGAAGTTTGATAATGGGGGCTAGCAACAACCCACCCATCCACTCACCCACTTTTCCCATAAGACTAAGAAGCATTCATTGTCTGAGTCTAGGGATGAAATAGCAAGCTAGACATTTGGATAGCAAACCAGACACCCTTGAAGGATTGCTTGGTTGTGTAAAGCTTAGATTCCCTTTGTGTTCACACACATTCCCCACATCAGTTAAGTTCCTTGAGGCAGGAGAGCTGGGTTTTTAAACTTAAATCATTACAAGCAAGCTAAATTCTAAAGTAAGTTCAGAGACAAAGAACCATGACTTAAGCAGTTACAGGACAAAACAACTACTTGTAAGTAAGATCAATAAGAAAATGATACAGGATCAATTCAATCTTCTCAGTGGTCAGGTACAAGGAGAGAGCAGAAATGGCCCTTGCCCTTGGGGAGTTTATATGTAATCTATTGGGAGAACACAAACACGTGAAATGATCTAATAAAACCTACAAAGCCATAAACAAGCAAAATGCTCACTAAAATGGTTCAGGGAAGTGCCCAAGGGCCCCATAAGTGAAAGAAATAGGACTAGAATGGAGGATTGAATTAATTGGAGAAGGCCAGACTAGGGATGATGTCAGGAAAAGAGGAAGAGTGTGTGCCAGAAGAGGAGGAGAGTGGGAAGGGCATCCTGGTATTGGGAATCAGCCCAAGTGAAGGCTCAAATGAAGAAACAAAACGACTCATTAGTGGTTATGACTTGGTTTGTATCAGGTATTCTCTTCTATTATCATGTCCATGGTCGGCCACCATTGGACCAACATATCCACCTTCTCCTGTTATTTACACTTGTTGGAGGAGCCATTTCCACCTTCATTGAAGTTTTCCTCAGGGACAATATCGTCCTGGAGCTCTTCCGAACTAGCGTAATTATTGCCCACGGCTCCTGGTTCTGGCAGGTAAGTAAGTCCACAGGAGAATGCTTCTCAGGCTCATGGCAGGACAGGAGAGTGAGGGCCCCCATGGTGGGTAAGGAAGTCAAGGACAAGCATTGCAGGGAAGGACTAAGGGGGTCATGGCAACTGGAATCTCAGATCTATCAGTAACTGTTCAGCAGCACCAGTAAACTGGAGACTACCCTTACCCCTGGGTTCCCATACCACGTGAATCCTACTCACAAAGAGTCTACTACTATACTGCCAAGTGAAAGTCTGGGCAAGCCACATAGCTGCCTAATCATATGTTTACCTTGTCCTTGAAGACTATAATCAAGGACACATCTGTCTTTTCTGTTTGCTGCAAATAAATTGTTATTCAGCCCAAGGAAGTGACCCTGGAATTTCCTTTTAAATAAGTAAGTCTTGGTTAAAGCGAGTTTTAGAACAAAGAAGTGATAGGTCTTCGAAGAATGGCCCTTTCGTGCCAGGCGCAAAGACCCAGGAGATTCCTGAGGTAATGAGGGCTTTCTCCCTGTGGTTTTCCTAGATTGGCTTTGTGCTGTTTCCACCTTCTGGGGGTCCTGTATGGGACCAAACAGCTCACAATAACATCATGTTTATCACCATGTGTTTCTGCTGGCACTACCTGGCTGCTGTGATCATTGTAGCCATCAACTTCTCTCTGGTTTGTGGGTATGTATGAGAGGAAATATGCTGAATCCCACTACCAGCTACCTCCCAAGCCCTTTTTTACAGGCCTAACTCCTACCCGAGCCTTGTCATTCAGACATAGAAGTCTATCAGGTGGAAATATTTGTGTTTCTTATGCCCTTGCCCCCATCATAAATAATCACCCTTATGTTTAGGACTTTTATCTGGCTTCTTATCTCCCAGTGGAATAGATATACCTGGGATCCTCCTCTAGACCCTGAGTCCCCAGACAGACATGTAGAAAGGAGGGACTGTGGGCATTCTATTTCTTTTTGCTTCACTACCTAATTTCCTCAAGGCCTCTTAACAAATGGGATATTTGTAAAGGGCTTGGCATGCATAGTAGGCTCTGGTGCATAGTAGGAGCTTATTTCTTCCCCTTCCCCCTTTCCCTTTGGTGTGGGAGCCAGAGTTCATTCTTCGGATGGACTTAACATTTCTCACGAATCCTCTCTTCTAGTCTCGTAAATCGGTTGAAGAGATTCAGAGTTGAAGAAAGCATTGGAATTAAAAAGCTGGCATCAGGTTCCAATCCTCAGGAAGCCCTGCTGAATGACACCGATGAGGAGTGAGGCTCAAGGATTGAGGGGAACTTACCATGACATGAGCTCAAGCCGCTGAGGCAGATACTTCCCTTCCCTCCACATATCTCATCGTCCGCCATGTAATAACTGTGCCGCTCCCCGGGAACAACAGCCCTCCCAGTGGCCCTTCTTCACTCTTGTACTTTGCAAAGTTAGGGAGTCCAAAAGGAGAATGCTGGCTTTTGATAGTCGGAGGTTGACATCATTCTTGTCTTCTTAAAATACACTGATACTTTTTTGTGGTCTGAGACGCAGTCCAGAAGTGATTACCCTTATGCCTCACATAGTCATTGGGATTGGGACTATTTTGTCTAGTAGAAATATATGAATTGTAATTAGACCCAGGGATAGAAAGTTTGGCTGCCTAATGTATATTCTTATTCCCAATGACCTGGGACCAGGTTAGGGCCTTCTGTATATCTCAATGAGTTGATTTTTGTTGCTGTTGTTATTGCTGTTGTTATAAACCAAGTCTCTGTTGGTGTGGTATCATTTTTATTCAAAGGTTAGAGAAATTATTTCCACAAACAGCAAACATATGTGGTTTGAGAAGAGAAACTGAGTTTGGCCACTGAAAGGCCCATTAGAGATCAGCCCATCAGTCAGAAATCAATCATTAAGCACTTAACTGTGTACTGGGGACACACACACACACACACACACACACACACACACCCCCAAAACCAGTCCTTAATCTCAAGGAGCTCAGAATCTAATGGGGGAAACAACAGCAAATATGTACAAACAAGTTATATATAAGATGAATAGAAAATAATTAAAAGAGGGAAGGTGAAAGGATTAAGAGGGTTTAGAAAAGGCTTCCTGTAGAATACCAGGGAAGCCAGGAGGTAGTGGCAATAAGGAAGGAGAGCATTTCAGGCATGAGGGACAGACAGCCTTAGAAAATGCCCTAGAGATGGGTATTGCTAGAGATGAATTGACTTGTTCATGGAAAAGCAAAGAAACCAGTGTTACTGGATTAAAGAATGTCCACCAGTCAGGGAATAATTAGAAAAGTGGGTGGGGACTAGCTTTTGAAGGGCTTTGAACACCAGAGGATTTTGTATTTGATCCTAGAGCTGATAAGGAGCTACTGGAGACCTACACTTTAGGAAAATCCGTTTGGTGGTTGAATGGATGATATATCAGAGTAGGGAAAGACTTGAAGGAGGAAGACCCTCCAGCAAGCTATCACAGCAGTCCAAATATGGAGTAATAAGGGCCTACTCAAGTGTCCTGGCATTATCAGAGGAGAAAAGAAACCATATTCAAGAGATGCCACAAAGGTGAAATCAGCAGACCTTGGAAATAGATTGGATATCTATTGGGGGAATGAGAGAGTATAAGGATTTGAGGATAACATTAGGTGTATATCTAGAGGACTAAGAAGATGATGGTGCCCCCAACAATAACAGGGAAGTTTAGTGGAGGAGCAAGAGGGTTTTGGAGGGAAGACAATAAGGTCAGTTTTGGACACATTGAGTTTGAGATTTAAATTGGACATCCAATTCAAGATGTCAAAAAGGCAGTCAGAGATACAAGACTGTAGATCAGCAGAGAGGTTAAGCCTGGATAAATAGATCTGAAAATCATCAGCATAGAGATAATAATTAAATCCATGGGAACTGATGAGATCACCAAGAGAAATAGGAGGAAGAAGCAAAGGCCTAAGTTTCCAAGTCATGTGAACAACAAGATGGAAGACCAGACTTTATCTTATCCCCATGACCTCTCATACCTCTCCAAAATAGAAATTATGTGCCAAAGACAAAGCAACTTCAGTTGTCTTCATAGTCTAGGACACCCATAATCCAAAACACAGTTAAAAGCAACAAAATCCATGAACTGACACTGACCTCAAGCCAATTTAGCACCCCTTCCCAAATCTCCCTGACAACGAGGAGGCACTAGCAGACCCAAGAACCCAACACGTGGGTCAGAGCATGCAGCAAATCCACTCCCTCCTTGTCCTGATCCCTCTTCCCTCTTTCCAGTGCCATGAAGACCCTGACTCCAGACTACGGAAATTTGGCAGTGAGAGTGAGCTCTACCACAACCTTTTAGAAATAAAATTCTGTCAAAGTCATAACTCTATAGCAAAAGCACTGCAAAGCTCTGAACTGCCAATACCATGACAAGCAATTCCTTTACAACAGCAGAGCCAGCCCTGGGGCAAATACCCTCACAGTTCCAGTGCTGCAAAGCTCAGAGCTGCCAGTGCGGGGCCAAAGAACTAAGGAACAGAGGAGCAAGATAGGACACCAGGAAAACCATTGTGTGTATGAGGGTTGTGTTACATTCCACTGAGGAAAACAGCACAGCATCCAGCTGGGGACAGTTCTGCCCATCCAAAAGTCACCTAGGGCAGAGATCTAGGGTGGTGAACTGTGAATTATCCAGAATGGGAGGAGGCTGGGATGCTTTGAGATTCATCCTTCAAGGAAACCAAAATCAGAGGAGAGACAGTAAGAGAGTGAGTGATAGAGGGAAATGGGATGGGGATAGGCTGAAATTACCAAAAATTTCAAGGAAAAGAAAACTCAAAGACCTTTAACAGAAGCAAAATAACAAGGAAAGTAGTAACAATGAAAGGAAATATGGACTCCAAATCTAGTTAACAAGTTCAGGAATCTAGAAATAAGTACTGCAAAACATAGGAAAACAATCCAATTCTTGATGACACAGAGGACCCTGTGGAATGTGAGGAAAACATGGAATCATGGCATACCGTTCCTGAGTGGTTTGAAAGAGAAATAATAATTGTGAGCAGAATTTATGGCTTACACAGAAAAAAATAATGGGCAGAATAGGAAAACTAAAACCTGCAAGCCTCACCAAAAAAAAAAGAGAGAACCATAAATTGAGAATGAAAATACACAGAAGTGAAGTACAATCTAGAAGAGAAGCAAAAAAAAAAAAAAAGCACATTAAAAGAAAATATGTTCACTATGCAAGCAAAACATACTGATCTTGAAGATAGGATGTGCAGACAATGTAAGGATCCTAGTCCTCCCAGAAGGACAGTACAGGGGAAAAAATTCTTAATACTATAATGAAGGAAATAATAGAAGAGAACTGACCACGATTTCTGAACATAGAAAATGAAATTCTAATTGAAAGAATTCACAAATAGCCTAAGGGGGGAGGGAGGGAGAGGCTGCAATCTTCAGGTTACACAATGGTTAAATTGATTTGGGGCTTATATTGTACTTTTGGTGGAGTTAAATGCTGCCTTCTTAAAGATGGATGAATTATCCACCTGGTAAACCCTGTGGAGTTCTCATTTTTCATTAAGCAGTTTCTAAATTACCCATCATTTTTGTCAAACCAGTCTTGATGTTTGCAAATGTTATGACCCAGATAAGCAAATGTAGTGCTTATACACCAAATCTTTGAAAGTTACCTACTCCTTTTCTGCTCCTGTGTTGCCAACCATGTATTGGCTCAACTTTCCTATAGCAAGGAACTATTCCTGCTCAGAAAAATGCTGTAGTCTGTTGACATTAATTCTTCTGGTAGTCATTTTTGTCTTGGGGCCACCACCTTTGTTGAATGCGAATATTTAGCTTAGAGAGGATAAGTCTATGATCAGTCCAGCACTCTGCACCATACTTTGCCTTTGTCACTATCACATCCTATCTCTTCACCTTACAACGACATAGTCTATTAAACACCAATGTTTGCTCAAGGGTGCATCCACAAAGTTTTATTGCATTTAGGTAAATGAAAGACAGTGTTGGTGATGAGGAAATCATGTGATGCACAAGTTTTCAGTAGTGACTATTGCTGTTGCTGTTTCCAACTCCACTCCTCCCAAGGACTCTCTACCATGTCTGGTAGTCTGAGCCTACTCTGGCATTAAAGACAACCAAAATTATAAGACTGTCCTCTTTTGGCCTACTGATGATAAGGGTCTCCAGGTCTTCATAAAATTTTTCTTTGACCTCATCAGGATTCATCATGATGGCAGCATAGGCACTGATAATAGTGGTGTGGTGTTTTCCTGCACAAGTGGCAATCACATTGTCATGAGCCTGTTGTTCACTGTTTTTGGTATGCATACAAACTTGTTGATTAGATTAGTTTTGATTGCAAAACCTACTTTAGCTTCACAGCACTCTCCTTCACTGTGGCCGCAGAAAAATGTGTATCTAGCTCCAACTTCAGTAAATTGGCCTTCATTTGCCAGCTTTGTTTCACTCAGGGCTGCTATTTGAATGTGATACCTGCTGAGTTCTCTTGCAACAAGAACTGTTCGTCTTTCAGGTCTACTAGATTTTATGCTGTCTATAAGTATGCACACATTCTATGTACTGATGGTGAGTGGGACCATCTTTGCAGAAGTTTTTGTACATTTTTTTGTGTTTCAACTGCAGGGTGGGAGCCCCATCCTCCACAGTAATTGGGTCAGGGTTGAATAAACAGACAATTTTTAGAGTACCTTTTCTAACCCCTTCCTCACACTGGGAGATGAGCAGTGTGGTTGCTGAATCCCACTGCTGCTTCCAGTGAGAAGACAAATTTATGGCCTGGGCTGCCTGCGTACAGGATTGTGACTACGGCTCCCAGTGTATCCACTCCTGCTACTTCATCACTTGCCTGTCATCACAGACTTTGAGATAGGCAAAAATGATTAAATGGTATGGGTGATGTCTTTTTATTCATGCATAAATTGGACTTAAGCAAGGCAGAGTTGCACGAATTCATAGGCCTCACTCTCTCTTCCCGAGTCATCACAGTCCAGTGGCAGGACAGAGTCAAGATGACTGGTGATGGCTGGAGATGCAGTGGACGACTTTGGTGTCTCCAATGTCTAACCATGCTCTTAAGCACTCCACAGCTCCTCCTTTAGCTGCTTTTATGGCTGTTGGAACAAACTGTTCTCTTCTGCCCATTCCACCAGGGGAAGTCTTCACCTGCTTGGGGTAGACACCCCTCCAACTCACCAATGAATTTGAAACCCCTCAGTTACCCTTAATCTGGTTTAGCCCGTCTGCCAAAAGTTTACTAGGGTGTAGCCCCTGCGCATGCTACAGCTTCTTGGAGCCATAGGTGAGAGGTGGATCAGGTAGACACCAAAGGTGGAAAGCAGGCCTGAAAGGTTCACACCAGAGGTACTAATTTTCCCTGAACACAACTTATACCCTAATTTGGGGTATCTATAAAATAATGAAGGGCACAGTGGATAGAGAACTGGGCCTGGAGTCAGGAAAATCTGAATTCCAATCTGACCTCAAATATTTACTTAACTGTGTGACCTGAGTTTTCTCACTTGTAAAACAAGCTGGAGAAGGAAATAGCAAACTACTCCAGTATCTTTACCGAGAAAAAAAAAAGCTCCAAATGGGGCCACAAAGAATCAGACATGACTGACAACAAAAATCTGATAACAAACAACGTTCCACTTCTTGTCTATCACAAACTCTAATATAACATTGTTACTCTCACCTTAGGTGTCCTATCCTTTCTGCTTCACCAATTACTTCATCTTTGTTGCTCAAAATCAAAACCTTAATAGCAATTCCCCATTACTTTCCCTCCTAAAAGATGAATCATTAGGCATTTGAAAGATAAAGTTATTCAGACTTGACTTATGTGACTCCATCATGACTTTGAAATTGTTCAACATTATTTCAGTTTAGGCAGGAGATCAAAGAAAAGAATTTTTGCTACAATCACCTGTCTTTGTCGTTTCTCTCTAGATGTCTATAGAGGTAAGAGCTCCCTCATCTTTACTCTAACACCAGACCTGCTCTTGGTCCCATCTCCCAAAAGTGACAGCACTCTCAGTAATCTGGGGATGTGAGCAATAAAACCACCTCTGGAGACCTGAAACCTAATGACATTTAGAACTCTCAGAAAACAGAAGTGCCAGTTTAGAACACAGAAAGGCTTTGCATGAAATATTTCTGTTAAGGTACTGATAGTAGCTGAATTGCTTAGATTGTATTGCCTAATATGAATCTAGTATTACTGAAACAGAATTTGCTATATACGCAGGTCCTTGCTATTAGAAACATTCCAATGGAATCTTTGCCTTCTGATAGCTGCTCATTTTATCAAATATTGTCATTCTAAAGCAGCTTTTGAAAGAGATCTTCATGATGGTCCAGCAATAGTTTACCTGGGAAAAGGGCAAGTTGTGTATGTGCATGTATGCTATTTTCTGGAAATGTCACTGCAAGGGTTAAGCCTTTGCAAACAATGTCACTTCTCTACTAGCTGCTAGATGCCCAACTTCCTCAAGGATTGATTACTCTCCATCTTTCCCCAACATGGCTTACTAGAAGACCATATATATATTAGCCTGTTGCTTCCTTGGGATTTTCTGGTACAGTGATTCAAATGATTATTGATTGCCCTTAATAATGACATAAAAGAAGCAAATAAACAGCAAAGACAACCTGGAAGCCCAGCTTGAGTATGCTTTATCCTACACCCCAAATCACACAACTAATCTTCATTCAGTAGGTTCAATATCTCTATCAAACATATGAGACTTCATTACAGTATCTTCATCCAGTGCCAGAGCAACAAAATTGTCAACAGATAGTATCTACTGACAATCACCCCTCAACACTGAAGTCCTACAGGCTTGTAAACCATCAGTCAGGGCCTCGTCCACCTCTAGACTGACACTGTTGTGTCACTGACAATGGAAATTAAGCCACATCTTAATATTTCTTATATCCAGAATTATGAAATAATGAACATTATCTTGTATTCCCTTATGCTTTCAGAGATGAATTATCAAAGTAAACAATGATCCACATTTTGCTCTCACATAACTTAGAGGTATAGTTTGAAGAGGGGGATGATAAAGCTCTATTCAGAAAGAAAACAAAGTGAAATTCCAACAAAACATTTCAAACACTCACCGAAGTAAAGATGGATTAGCTGAGTTAAAATATCCCTTTTCATGCATCATGGATATACAGGAAGATTGAACTAATAATCACATACATGTCAAGGCCTACTGCATATTATTTTCACAAGAATCTCTGCATAGTAAAGTTTTCCAAATCCCTGTTCACAGTCCAATTACTTCAAGCATTATTCATTACAAAAAAGAATTTGCACAATCTATTATAATGGGGGGGCAGGGTATCAGACTTATGGAAGACTTAGTGCTATCCCAAGGAAAACAATTGTTCTATGAACTTTCCAAATAGTTTCTGTCTGAAGGGAATTTGCAATACTATTTTTGAAGCCCTTTTTCTGCATTCTGAAGCTTCTGAACAATATACTTAATTCATGATTTTTTTTACAAACCTCAAATATTATGAAACTTTGCTCTAAATCACAAAGAATAAGTGATTTTCATGACATAATGAATAAAGACCTGGATCCAAATATTGCCACTGGCATATGCCAGCTGTGTGACTCTTAGCAAATCACTCAACTTCAGAGTGCTCTAAGACACACTTCATTCTCTTAAGTTGTAGAGAAAATGCCAATCTTCATTGATAAAGGGAGTTTCTCCACCAAGGACTTCCCTGTATGAGTGAAATCCCCATCCTTTTGCAAATCAAAACAATTCAAGATTTTACCTCAGCAAAATGGTAAAAAATAATAATAATAATAATAATAAATAACGACAGAAATGGTGTATGTTACAAGTTTCATGACTATAAGCACAGAGAAATGGTAGAGAGAAGAAGGGGGGGAGGAGGGAGAGAGAGACAGAGAGAGAGAGAGAGAGCTGTCACTTGCCCCTTTGCCCACCAAGAAGAAAGACACTTAGTTTATCTCAAGGGCAGCTAGGTGGTACAGTGGATAGAGTGGCCTGGAGTCAGGAAGACTCATCTTCCTGAGTTCAAATCTGGCCTCAGACTGTGTGACCCTGGACAAATCACTTAACTCTGCCTCAGTTTCCTCACCTGTAAAGTGAGTTGGAGAAGGAAAGGAGAAGAAAGGAAGGATTTTCTTTGCCAAGAAAATCCCAAATAGGGTCACAGTTGGAATGACTCAACTGAACAATGACAACATCCTCTTAAGATCTTATCATTACTTTTGGTCTAGTCAGTTCACAAGTAATTGGCATCGTTCTTCCTTGTCTTCAAAGTCTGCTCTTCCACACTGCCCCACCCTTCCACACAAGGTAAAATTGTACCTTTTGTAATCCAAACTCTTGTTTCTATCCTTTTGTTGGGGACAAGACTGTTTTTAATCAAGGCAATCCAACCTTGTTAACAAGAGAGTGTTAACAATGTCTTAATTCCAAGTAGCTGGAAGATAATTTAGTATCAGTTGAAAATTATTTGTTGTTGTTCATCCTACTCAAAAAGGATCAATGACATCACAATGTTGGGGTCAGGGCACAGTGTGCTCCATGTGGTTGATCAGTCTAATACAAGCTCAGAAGGTTTCACCATGGGTCAGACACAAATAGTCCATTAGAATATTTGGGATGGAGATGTCTTTTAGATTTGCACATCTCACATTTCCTTTGAGCTACTGCAATTCTGCTTTGCTCATGGAGTAGCCTTCTCTGATGTGGGCATGCCACCCTGGATGGTCCTGTGTCAGTGTCTCCCACGTCTCACAAGTGATAATAAAGCTCTTCTGAGAGACTTTGAGAGTGTCCTTGTTCCACTTCTTGCCATTAGACTCATTTCATGTGGAAAAGCACCTGGTGCTGATTCTATCCCAGCACAAATTTACAAAGCAGGAGGTCCACTGCTCATACAGAAGCTGACTGAAATCTTCCAGGTTATATGGCAAGAGGAGGTTGATGCCTCCATTGTCCATCTCTACAAAGGAAAAGGAAACAGGTTGTACTGTGACAATCACAGGGGCCTCTCTCTCTTAATCACTGCCAGCAAAATTCTTCCCAGAGTCCTCCTTAATTGACTGATCCTTCACTGGGAAGATGGTCATCTACTCAAGAGCCAGTGTGTCTTCAGAAATGGCTGAGGAATAGTCAATATGATGTCTGCTTCCCAGTAACTCCAGGAGAAATGTCAAGAGCAGAACAGAGGTCTGTACACAACATTCATGGACCTAAGGTCTTCAACACTATCAGTCATGAAGGCTTGTGGAAGATCATGGTGAAATTTGGTTGAAAATTATACTACTACAAAGATTATGTCCTCCCATCCATCCCCAGAACCATCAAGAAGGATACAGTTGGAAAAAATGTTAGGCAGCCAAAATACTCAGAGATTAACAATTTTCTTATGCATTGGCCTAGAAGCTTAGAATGAGGAAAGCATCCCCTGTTTAGTCCATTGAACATTGAACCATCCCCCATTTAGTCCAGTTGAACAAAGTAGTGAGAGGTTCATATTTCCACCCTTCAACTACAACCCCTTAATAAAAGGATTTCTTCTGTAAAACTTTGACTCGGTCAGAAGGCTGCACCCAAGGACCTAAAAGGCCACGTGCAGCCTTGAGGCCAAAGGTTCCCCACCCCTAGCCTATTGACAGTCAAAAGGTACAAAGTCCTGACCATGGAATCTGAATAGCTGAGTTCTAGGTTTTGACTCTGCTGCTGACACATTTTATGACATTGAACAAGGCATTTAATATTTGTCAACCTGTAATCTCTGCAGCTTAACATTTACCACAGAAGTAATCATTATCACCATCATCATCATGCATCAATATTTTGAAGGCCTGTGACTTGAATTGGTGTGAGAATTTCCTTTGTAGGAACTCCCTCCATCCATGGCAGATTACAACCAGCTATAGTGGTGTCTTAGGGCAATGCTGTCAAACTCAAATTGAAATAGATCCCTGTAGGACACATATTGACTTTAAAAAACCACAAATTATCTTTTTGTATTTAATTTTCTTGTTAAACATTTCTCAATTGCATTTGAATCCAGTTAGGTGGAACTCAGGGAGTTTGGGGGTCCTATGAGGGTAAGAGATTTCATCTGTCACCTCTGGTCTTAGAACATTCCTGAACATTCCCGAAGTATGACTTGTCTGTGGTCATTTATCTAGACAGTGCCTGTCAGGGGCAGTACTTGAACCCAGGAAGAGTTCAGTATCTTCTCCACTATGATGGTCACCTCTCTTATTAACAAAAACAAATCCTTTGTCTTGCCTATTTCATGGATGAATAAATGAGGTCATTTTTGTGAAGCAGTTTAAGCTCTTACCCAAAAGAAAATCAATGGCATAATTTTGAACAAATATTTGTCCATCTAACAAGGTTGGCTAATATTTCTGAGCTACACCTTGTCCTCAGACTGAGAGCAGGAGAATATGCTGCTCTACTAGATAAGAATTTGCTGGTTTAACCCCCAGAATAAGTCTGCCACTGTTTGAGTCTATATTTTGATCTTCTGGTAACTTTTCCTCCATTTTCTTCTTGGGGTTAAATTTCTGTAATTGTAAAACTAGTAAAACATTTCATGATAACCCGCCCCTTTATCAAGAAGTCCAAAAGGTCAGTGAGTTAATCTTGATATTTTCAGAGTTCATTCCAGAGTCAAGTATCTCTGAGAAGATAAAACATATTAACATCACTAAACTGTCACCTAGAAAGTGATGTCCTTAGAATCACTTCCTGAATTGTACTAAGTATGTCTTCCCTCCTCCAAGATAACTATCCTCAACTCTTTCAAACAATCCTTGAAAGATGTGGTTTCCATCATCCTTCATCAACTTGTCTGACCTCCTCTGAATGTGATGTTCAATTTTGTCAGCTTTCCTTAATTTCCCTACTATAACCAAGGATACCTCCTGCTTGCAAAATTGTTGGTTTCACTAGAAAGCATCACTACAAGGTAATGAACCTAGTATTCCTAATTCATCAAGCTAATTGGGCACAAGGAGCAGTCTAGGAATCACAATGGAGTCCTTTTATCATACTTCAATTGTGTCTAGGGATATAAGTTAAGAACTCCACCTCAACTGAAAGTAAAAATCTCATTCAAATATTGCATAATAATATATCACTTGAGAAGTCTTAGCATGTTTAGAAACCCAGTAAAATAAAAGCCTGTCTCTGCATCAGTATTAATTTGGGATGACAACTCTGGGTTCCTTTATACTCCTTAGTAGCGTGCCGGGAGAGCCTAAAGCCATCTATATAGATGTGATAATTGAAAGATTGGGAGTGGATAAAGTACCAAAGGAGATACTAACTGCAGAATAGGGTATAAGTGCCTATATTCATATATAGGGATAAATTCAGGACCAGGGGTAGGAGAAAAATGAGTCAGAGGAGGGAAAAAGAGAAGCAAGAGAGTTCATTATCATGGAGGCCAAACAAGAAAAAATATATCATTGAGATAAACTGTGTCAAAATACTGCAAAGAAGTCAAAGAAGGATGAGGACCCAAAGAGGTCCTCTTTAACCTCCCTCATTTGACAATGAGGGAGCAGTTTAACTCAACTCCACAAACATTTATTGAGCAACTACAGTACAGTGCTCTAAGTACTGGATAATATAAAGTTTAGATAACACAAGGTCATAAAGGATCACAAGGAGGGGGCAAAGCCAAGATGGCAGCGTAGCAGCAGCAACATATCGCAGCTCTCACATAGCCACCCCAAAATACCCATAAAATAAGACTTTAAACCAATCCTAGAACTCCAAAACGCACAGAAATATACCTTCCACTAAAGTCAGCTCGGCTACGCGTAACCATATCAGCACTGCGAACCGAAACCAGCCTGGCCTGAAGCCCTGGCTGAGCCCCAGGGGCGGCTGGACGAGAGGAGCGGTGAGCGGATTAGCAGCAGCTGCGAGCAGTGCTGAGAACTAGGTCAGTGGGCCTTGTGAGGTCTTGAGAGAAAAGCAGTCTGGCCGCAAATGCCTCCAAGGTGGGAAAGCGAAAGGCAGAGGTTCTGCACCTGCCTCCACATTGCAGCTTCCGCGCCCGTGGCCTGCAGACAGCAGGGGGACTAGGCGATTGTTCAGAAGCCAAATGCTCTCGCGTTGAGCGACCTGGATCCGGATCGCGGGCTTGGGCTTTCGGTCCTGGGCTTTTGGTCCTGGAGTCTTCATTATCCAGAGAGCCGGAAGTAAGTAGGAAAGGGACCCAGCACCTTCCTGAGAGGTACGGCAGCCAGGAGGACCCCAGCGATTTGGGACACAGCTTTCCCTTCTGGAAGCAGAGCTCCACAGAGATTTAAAAAAAAAATCACAGACTGACCAACCATGAGTAAGAATAAGCATAAGAAGCAGGGTAAGAACAGCAACCAAACCCTAGATTCCTTCTTTGGGGAAAAGAAAGATCATGGCAAAGAGAGGGAGGAGGAGAGTGCAGCCAGAGCGCCCCCACCAGGGGCTTCCAATAAACATGAAGAATGCCTTAAAGC
>CM053588.1:141109736-141141409 GCA_028646515.1 Pseudochirops corinnae
AGTTGCTTTCCTTTAGAAAAGCAGATCTAAGAACCTGTGCTAGTAGCCGCCCTAGGTATGCTAGGGTGCTTGCTGTTACACCTCCTTAAATACTGTCCTCTCAAAAAAAAAAAAGACTCACATGTTAATTCCCATTAAATATAAAAGGAATAGATTTCTCACATGATTAAATTCCCAAATTAAACTGTTTAACACTACCCTTGATAGGAGCTAAATAACAAAGATTAGGGGAGGCTAGGTGGCACAGTGAATAGAGCACTGGCCCTGGAGTCAGGAAGACCTGAGTTCAAATCCAGCCTCAGACACTTAACACTTACTAACCATGTGACATTGGGCAAGTCACTTTACCCCAATTGCCCTGCATTCCCCCCTCCAAAAAGCAAAAAAACAAAACAAATAAATAACAAAGATTACTCCTGTTCTAATGTGAGCTGAAATATCTTCTATAGCAAGAACTGTGAGGGTCATTTAGAATCAAGACAACATGGCTCTAAGAAACATCAAATGAAAACAAACTAACAGTCCATTTATTTTGGAGTTTCATATCTAACAACAGTGCTACAGGACTTGTTGAACCTACTAAAGAACAAGAAGTCTTTCTTCATACCAACCTCACAGGTTAGAAACATACCACTAAAGCATCCTGGTTTTCCTTAATAAGTTACAATGGATCGGATACCCATTCATTTGACTCAAGCACCCTGAAAACTACTTATAGTTGTCAGTCAATAAACATTTATTAGGCACTGGAGTCACGAAAAGTCAGACATGACTGAAAAATGACTAACAACAATATGCCAGGCACTGTGCTAAGCACTGAGACATAAAGAAGGGTAAAAGACAATCCCCAAGTAGTGAACAGTCTAATGGGAAAGATAACATACAAACAACTATGTACAAACAAATTATAGACAAGATAAACTGGAAATAAACAACAGAGAGAAGGCACCAGAATTAAGAACTGGAAAATTCTTCCTACAAAAGGTTAGATTTCAGCTGGAACTTGAAGAAAGCCAGGAAGCAGGGATGAGGAAGAAGAGCATGCCAGGCAGGGCAAACAGTCAATGAAAATGTCTGAACTGGGATATAAGGTGTCTTATTCGAGGAAGAGCAAGGAGGCTTTGTATGGCTGTATTTAAGAATATATGGGCGGGGCGGCTAGGTGGTGAAGTAAGTAGAGAACCAGCCCTGGAGTCAGAAGGACGTGAGTTCAAATCTGGCCTCAGACACTTAACACAAAACTAGCCATGTGACTTTGGGCAAGTCACTTAACCCCAATTGCCCTGCATTCTCCCCTCCAAAAAGCAAAAAAATTTAAAAAAAGAAGACAAGAAAAAAAAAAGAATATATGGGCAGTGGGGGCAGGAGGACAGAGCCAAGATGGTGGAGAAAAGGCAGCAACTCACCTGAGCTCTCATCAAAACCCTTCTGAACACCTTTAAAGAATGCCATACAATTCATGGAGCAGCAGAACCCACAAAGTGATGGAGTGAAATAATTTTCCAGCCAAAGAAAACTTAGAAGGTCAGCAGGAAAGGTCTGTTGCACCTGGGTAAGAGTGGAATACAGTCCAATGCAGGTTGTGCCAGCGTAGCCCAGGCCCCAGCAAACCAGGAGCAGGCCATGGAAGATAGTGAATGAGCAGCAGCAGCAGCTGCTTCTGCAGTTCTCAGCCCACATACAGTAAGGAGGTCAAAAAAACTAGTCAGAAGGAGATTACAGGGGTCTCTTTGCTACCACCAAGGCAGGACTCTGTTGCTTTGCCCATACTCAGATCCAGGTCCCAGTCCTGGGTGGCATTCCTGGGGTGAGGAGGAATACTAGGACACCAGAGTGTGCAGCCACAATAGAGGGGGGACCCTCCTCATAGTTCCAGGGCAGAAGAGAGTGCTTGTGATGGCTCACACACTAGAACACAGGCCAGGCGAGTAGTAAACACCTCTCCTTAGATCATACCACCTTGGAAGAACTGAAAACTTACAGATCCCTAAAAGCATCTCTGAAAACTGCTGCACAAAACCCTGAAACTTGTGACAGTGCACCCTCCACCCTGGAAGCAAAGTCCTACTTTAACAAAGAGTTAAAAGTCAAGTAATAGGCTGGGGAATTGAGCAAACAACAGGAAAAAAAATGACTACTAAAAGTTGCTATGGTGACAAGGAAGACCAAAACACACACTCAGAAGAAGGCAACCAAGTCAAAGCTCCTACATCCAAAGCCTCCAAGGAAAATATAAATTGGTCTCAGGCTATGGAAGAGCTCAAAAAGGATTTTCAAAATCAAGTAAGAGAAGTAGAGGAAAAATTGGGAAGAGAAATGAGAGTGATACAAGAAAATCATGAAAAACAGTCCAAAACTTGGTAAAGGAGACACAAAAAAGTACAGAAGAAAATAACCTTAAAAAAACACACTAGGCCAAATGGTAAAAGAGGCACAAAAAGCCAAAGGGGAGAAGAATGTCTTAAAAAGTAGAATCGGCCAACTGGAAAAAAAGGCATAAAAATTCACTGAAGAAAAACTCCTTAAAAAGTCGAATTGGCCAAATAGAAAAGAAGGTACAAAACTCAGTGAAGAAAATTTAAAAATTAGAATTGAATAGAAGCTAATGACTTTACAAGAAATCAAGAAACAATAAAACAAAAGCAAAAGAATGAAAAAATAGAAGACAAGGTGAAAGATTTCATTGGGAAAACAACTGACCTAAAAAACAGATCCAGGAGAGATAATTTTAAAATTATTGGACTACCTGAAAGCCAGGATCAAAAAGAGAGCCTCAACATCATCTTTCAAGAAATTATCAACAAAATCTGCTCTCATAGTCTAGAAGCAGAGGGTAAAATAGAATGTAAATAATCCAACAATCACCTCCTGAAAGAAAACCCAAAATGAAAACTGCCAGAATATTATAGCCAAATTCCATAGCTCCCAGGTCAAGGAGAAAATACTACAAGCATCCAGAAAAAAACAATTTAAGTATCATCAAGTCACAGTCAGTATAACAGGAGATTTAACAGCTTCTACATTAAATGATCAGAGGACTTGAAATATGATATTCTACAGGGCAACCAAGAATCACCTACCCAGCAAAACTGAATAAAATTATTCAAAGGAAAAAACAGATATTTAATGGAATAGAGGACTTTCAAGTTTTTCTTTTGTTTTGGCTTGTTTTTTTTTTAATTTTTGGAGGGAGGAAGGCAGGGCAATTGGGGTTAAGTGACTTGCCCAAGGTCACATGGCTGGTAAGTGTTAAGTATCTGAGGCCAGATTTGAACTCAGGTCCTCCTGTCTCCAGGGCCAGTGCTCTATTCCCTGTGCCACTTAGCCGCCCCAAGCATTCTTGATGAAAAGACCAGAGCTGAATAGAAAATCTGACTTTCAAATATAAGACTCAAGAGAAACATAAAAAGTTAAGCAGGAGAGTAAAATCATAAGGAACCTAATAAGGTTAAACTATTGACAATCCTACATGGGAAGATGATACTTGTAACTCATAAGAACTTTCTCATTATTAGGGTAGTTAGAAGGAGAATAGAGAGAGAAAGGGCACAGGTATAAACTGAATCTGAAGGGATGACATCTAAAAAAATAAAATTAAGGAGGAAAGAAAAAGGGAGAGGTAGAATACAGTAAATTATCTCACATAAAAGAGGCAAGAAAAAGCTTTTACAGTGGAATGGGAAGAGGAGGGAGGAGAGGTGGAATAAGTGAACCTTACTCTCATAAGAACCCCGAATAAGATACTCAAAGAGGGAATAATATATACATTCAGTTGGGTATAGAAATCTATCTTACCCTACAGGAAAGTAGGAGGGGAAGGGGATAAGAGAAGGCAGGGGAAGGGATAGAAGAGACGAGATTGAAGGAGGTAGTAGTCAGAAGCAAAATACTTTTGAAGAGGGACAGCATAAAAGGAGAGAGTGAATAGAATGAAGGGGGTGGGGGAATAGGATGGAAGGATAAACAGTTAGCAATAGTAACTGTGAAAAAAAATTTGAAGCAAAGTTTCTGATAAAGGCCTCATTCCTCAAACATGAAAAGAACTAAGTCAAATTTATCAAAATAAATGCCATTCCCCAACTGGTAAATGATCAATAGATATAAACAGTTTTCAGATGCAGTAATCAAAGCTATCTACAGCCATATGAAAAAGTGCTCTTATTGACTACTGACTGGAAAAATGCAAATTAAAACAATTCTGAGATACTACCTCCTATTAAATTAGCTAACAGGACAGAAAAGGAAAACAAAAAATGTTAGAAGTGATATGGGGAAAAATGAGACATTAACACACTGTTGGAGCTGTGAACCAATTTCAGTCATTCTGTAGAGCAATTTGGAACTATGCCTAAAGGGCTATAAAACATACATATCCCCTCTAACACAGCAATCCCACTATTAGGTCTGTATCCCAAAAAATTTTTAAAAAGGAAAAGGACCTATATGTACAAAAATATCTATAGCAGCTCTTTTCTGGTAGCAAAGAATTAGAAATTGAGGGGATAAGGCAGCAAGGTGGTGCAGTGAATAGAGCACCAGCCCTAGAGTCAAGAGGACCTGAGTTCAAATCCAGTCTCAAACATTTAACACCAAAACTAGCCATGTGACCTTGGGCAAGTCACTTAACCCCAATTGCCTTCCAAAAAAGAAAGCAAAAAAATAAAAGGGGGGAGGGGAGGAAGTTTGAACTCAAAAGTTTTACAAACAAATATTTAAAATTATTCTTACATGTAACTGAGAAAAAATAAAATACTAAATTAAAAAAGATTATATGGAAAGATATAAGGTAGAAGAAGACTTGGGCAGGAGGGTAGGGGAGTGCACTGAATGCCAAAAAATATTTTCTATTTGATCCTAAAGATGACAATGAATTACTGGTGGAGTTTGTTCAGTAGGAGGGACAGAAGGGAAAGGGAGGTATGACATGATCAGACCTGTGCATTAGGAAAATCAATCTGACAGCTGAATGCAGAATGGACTGAAGTGGGGAAGAGACTCAAGGCAGGGACACTAACATATTGCAGGCTATTTTAACAGGCTAGGCATGACATGAGAGGGCTTGCACGTAAGCAGTGGCAGCATCAGAGGAGAAAATGGGGCATACGTGAGATATGTCATGAAGGTAAAATCAATAGAACTTGGCAACAAATTGGATATGATATGGGGATTGAGAGATAACAAGAAGTCAAGGAAGACAACTAGGTTACAAATCTGGGTGAATGGAAAAATGGTGGCGCCCTTGATAGAAGGGAAGTTTGGAAGCAAAGAGTATTTAGAGGAAAACATAATGTATTCAGTTCTAGACATGTTGAGTTTAAGGAGTTAAGAAGATATGCAGTTCAAGATTTCCACTAGGCAGCTGGAGATGGAAGACTGAAGATCAGCACTGAGGTTAGAGCTGGACAAATATGTTTGAGAATCCTTGGCGAAGAGATAACTGAATCCATGAAAGCTCATCAAGTGAAATAGTACAGAGGGAGAGAAGAGGACATTAGTGGGATAAAGATGCAGTAAAGAAGATAGAGAAGGAGCCATCATATTGGTAGGAGAACCAGGAGAAAGTGAGTAGTATCATAAAAACCTAGAGAACTGAGAGAGTATAAAGGAGAAGAGGGTGATTGATAGTGTCACAGGTTGCAGAGAGGTCATTAATGGCAAATTAGATTTGGCAATTAAGAGATCATTAGTAACTCAAGAAAGGGAAGTTTTGGTTGAACAGTAAAATCCAAAGTCAAAGCAAGTGGAGATAGTTGGACTTTGCAGTCTTCTCAAGCAGTTTAGCCACAGAGAACAGGAGATATATGGAGCAATAATTAGCAGTAATGGAAGGATCTAGTGAGGGGGTTTTTTTGGGGGGAGGGGGGGTGGCAGAGAATAAGCAGTAGGGATTGAGCCCCTGGACAGGGAGAAAATGAGGAAAAGTGAAAAAGTAGAGATGGAGAAGACAGAATGAAATGAGGTCATGAGCACATGCTGAGGGGTTAGCTTGGTGAAGAAGAGCCACCTCTTTTATGAGTGACAGCTGAAGGAGGAGAAAGTGGCAGAAGGCATCTGAGTGATGTAAGATGAGGAAGAGAGAAGAAGTAGCCCTCAATTTTTTTCTGTAAAATACAAGGCAAGGTTCTCAGCTAAGAGGATGAATAAGAAAGAAGAGATATTGAAGGCTGGAAGGTGGGTGAAAAGTTTTGGAAGAGCTGCTGTGGTGAGTAGGATAGTAAGTTAATTAGGGAGGGGAAAAAGGATTGTCAAGCAGCAATGAGGGCCTAGTTGAGCTTAAGTTACAAAAATCTGTAGTGGACCAAGTTGGCACAATTTCATGATTTTCTCAAACTTCATTTAACAGCACATGAAAAAAGCAGTGAAGGAAGTAGATGGTGGAAATGAGGCTTAGCAAGGAAAAACTGCTATAAGATAAGAACTCAGGAACTTCACGGAAGAGAACAGAGTAGAGTTGAACCAGTTCACCAAGGAATCAAGATGAAAAAAGGAGGAGTATGTAGCTAGTAAGTAAATGGGTGATGCCCTAGGAGAGAAGGTAGAGATTGACAGATCTGGGTTTGAGGTTGGAAGACAGGAGAGGTGGAATGACAATACGTAGTGATCAGATAAGAGAATTTCAAATTTTTTTAACTTAGAAGTGGTACTGTTTGTGGGTGATGTTGCAAGATCAAGGGTATGATCATCTTTATGTGTGGCTGATGTAAGGTGGAAGAGATTATATAAACTACCACTAGCATGATGAATTCTATAAGTTTACTACCTCCTATATATTGTGGTTGAGTCATTTCATTCATGTCCAACTCTTCATAACTCCATTTGGAATTTTCCTGGCAAAGATACTATAGTAGTTTGCCATCTCCTTCTCCATCTCATTTTACAGATGAGGAACTGAGACAAACAGGGTTAAGTGACTTGCCCAGGGTCACATAGCTAATTAAGATCTGAGGCCTGATTTGAACTTAGGAAGATAAGCATTCTATCCTCTACACCACTTAGCTGCCCCTACTATAATATAAATAGTGGAACAGTATTAACCTGACTTGTTCACTAAATCCCAGATTTTAGAACTTAAGAACTTACAATATAAATATTTATACCTATAATACTAACAATTAGTCTCAAATTTGCTTCTCTTAATGAGTATAAGCATATCAAAGTTCTAAAATCTGGGACTTAGTGGACAAGTCAGGTTAAGACAGTTCCTTATTCTATACAAGTATTCAAACATTTCAACAGATTAATAAAACTTTCTATATTCGTGCAGTTCTAAGATGTGTATATTTACTGTTATCAGTATTTAAGATACAGATATTATCAACGAGATAGCTGCTACAGAATTAGCATTCAGTGAGGGGAATATATGTTCCTGGGGTCTTTCTTTCTTCCCTCTCCTCCTGGCTTCCCATGACACTCACAGTGCGTGAAGCAAGAATCTGTTTCAGCAGCCGATGGAAATACTGCTGCTGAGAGTTGAGGTAGCGCTTGTACTGAGACTTGAAACACAGCTGCCGGTACTTCACCACTTCTGGGTTAAAGTGCCCATCTAGGGAACAAGAAGAGAAGGGCATTAAAAAGCAGAGTGAGAACTCAGCTACAGAGCAGAGACTGATGGACACAGTGACAAGGTATTGTCCTGTATTCTGCCACCTCCACACAAGAGAGCAGAAGAACCCTTGACCTTCAAGGCAGGAGTCAGAGGCACCTAACAATTATCAGAAACATCAACTCTCCTTTGCTGTTGCCATCCCTTGCTCCTTGGGGGCCTGTGCTTTCTGACAAACTATCACTGCTCAGCCACTCCAGTGTTCCCCAGCCTTGAGAACTAACACAGGAAGGTCATCTGTCTTTACTATCCCAACAGAAAAGCAGTCTGGTACAGTGCAAGGAGCAATGGATCTGCTGTTGGAGGACCTGGAATCACTCAAATTCTGGCTCTATTTACAACATGTATGGGAAAGTCAATGAACCTCTCCAGGCTGGTTTCCCTAGATTCAATGACCTCAGAAAAGCCTTCCAATTTTAAGTTTGGGATCCTACCAGTTATTCCAAAAACCTTCAACTTCAAACTAGTTGTTCTCTATGGTTTGTCATTGCCTATACCTTTCAAGGTCTTTATTTGTGAGATCAGTCATGCCTCCCCATTCACAGACCTCAAGACTTGAGGAAATTACAAATGGTCTACAACAGGAAGAATGGGGAGAGCAGAAACAGAACAATTTATACAATGACAACAATATTGTTACCATGAATTTTCCCTACATTGCCCACAAAAACTCAGCCTTTGTTTAAATATTTTCAATGATGGGTACCTATCTCATCTCATTCCATTTTGGGGCAACTCTAATATTAGGAAAAACAATAGCCAATAGGCACTGATGGCCCAGTTCAAACTCTACTAGCAGTGGTTTGTCTCTCGTTAAAGGTTCCAAGCTTCAGTTTCTAACAACAACTTGAAGGAGAATCCCTCTCCACTCACAAGTGATGACGTGAGGTCAAATGGAAGAAAAAAAGTGTCGAATTTATGTCTTAGCTACATGTAGCAAGAGGTTTAAACCTAATGAATCTGCTTCCTCTACAAGCCAAGGAAGCCAGATAACATAGTTTATGAGGGCTAGATGAGATGGTTTGTCTGTGTGTCACCAATAAAGCAAACTAATTACCCATTAATATAAGTGGGAGAGAAGGTACCTTCCTCAATCTTCAGCCCTACAGCAGGTAATAAACCACTATTTTAGAGAAATCAAAAGCTTGAGAATTCTATGACACAAACGCATTCTTTGTTCCTGTCTGTTTCTACAAATATGTGCAACAGATACACAGATCAAAGATAACAAAAGATTCCACAGGAGTGACACATACAAAAAAAATGCTATTCAGCTACAAACCTCGAAAGAGTTTCTGGGCAATGTGCAATGGGTTCCCAAAACGAAAGTTTTCCCCACTGAATAGGGCTAGAATAAGCTGATTTTGCTGCTCAATGTTATCTTCAGGGAAGTGAGGCAGGAACTGTTGGAGGTGCTCACGCTGAGAGTCACTCAGCACATCCTGCCATGTTGAGAGGCTAACTACATCAAAGAATATCTCTGGCTGGAAGAGAAAAAGAATGGGGAGGAAAAAGTCAGGAATAGGAACATCAGTTTTATTTTTACAATCCTAAGATTTTACAATCCCAAGATACAATCATACATTCTTAGAATTAAACAGCATGACTGAAGACAATGTTTTCTATTAGGCAAATGGCAAAGGTATGGCATAAAGAAACCTGGCTGACAATAAGTGAAGAACAAGGGAGCTGAAATGGAGAATTTATTCAATACCATTCAAGCAAAACAAAAACAAAAAAGTTTTATCAAATATTTCATTAGCAAGACACTGTGCTATGTATACAATAAATACAAAGATAAACAAGAAAAAGTCCTTGCTTTCCTAACATGTAAAACCTAGTTGTAAACATAAACAAATAACTATAATGCAAGCCAAGTGAAAGGGTCATAAAAGATCTAAAAAGAGAGTTCATAGAAGGAAGACTTACTGGCTGAGGAGATTCAGGTACATATCATTAAAAAGTGGTATCACCTCTTAAGTTGGGCCTGGAAAGATGAAAATTTTGACAAACAGAGGGAAGGAAGAGAAGCAGTGAGAAAGTTAAAAGGGTATAATTAAGAGACTGCAAGCAGTTCAGTCTGGTCAAAACACAGGAAGCAGTGGAAGGCTGGAAAGAATGGGTGAGCCCAATCCAAAGAAGGCCCTGAATAACAGATCAAGGAACCAAGGCTTTACTTAGTAGCAGGCAGAGACCCACTGAAGACTTTCAAGCAGAGAAATGACAGGATGAGAGCTATGCTTTATGAATATGAATGAAGTAAAATAATTTAGTAAGCATTTACTAGGTACAAAGCAGTGGTAAGCACTGAGGATACAAACAGAAAGACTATATAGTCCCTGTTCTCAAACAATGACATTCCAAGAGGGGAAACAATACATATAGGTGATTTCAGCTGCAAGTCAGATGGAAAGAGCCAGTAGTTCTTGGATACAAAGGCAAAACAAATGGTAATGCAGTATATCTATGTCATTTTCATTAATAAAACCACATGTTTCTGATGTAGAATCATCTGAAAGTACCATGCACTTTGGGTAGTAACTTTCTATTCTGAACCTTCAATAGTTGCTGAGAAGGCGATACTGAAGCACCTTTAGAGGTGTAGGTAGCTTCTGCCCTGAATGATGGTTATGGGAGCCATGCTAAAAGTAGGGTTGGTGGCCTTGGGGAGAGGAAAGTGAGATGAGAAACAACTATTCCTAGTCCTCTTGGGTATACTGGCCTGTCGGAAGTAGTTGCTTCATGTTGGTGGTAGGAGGGATGTTCTCACTGACAATAGCTATGAGGGCTGGGTTGGAGGCAGAACCAGAGGGTCTAAAGGGTACTACAGTTCTTGGGTGTCTGAGTCCTGGCCTGTTGAGAAGCAGTACTAGTTGAGTTGGTGGCAATGGTCTGACCATCATTAAATATGCTACCTCCTGGCTCTCTCAGAATGTCTTGCTGTTTCAATTAGGTTGGTTTGTCTGTCCCATCAGGGGCAAGTAGGTCATGTTCATGGTAGGGTAAAGGTCCCTTAATCACAGGGTTTGGATAATAGCTGCTAGGCCAGACTGGGAGCAGTATGAAATATGGGAATTATAAGAATGAGAGTAAAGGTGAAGAGATAGATTAGGAGGCTACTACAATAGTTGAACCAAAAGATGGTAACCCAAAATTTGATAGCAATGGAGAGAATGGAAAATAAGTGACAGATGAAAAACATATTTTAGACATAGAGTAAAAAGGATTTGCTGACTAAATGTATGTAGAAGTGAGGGAAAAGATATTAAAGATGCCCCCAAAGAGCATTACTGACAGTGCTATGAAATGATCCAACCTTATAGAAAGTGATTTGGAACTATATCCCAAAAGTCACCAAATTGTGTGTACTCTTTGTCCCAGCAATATCACTAATAGGCATTTAACCCAAAGAGATCAAAGAAAGGGGAAAAGACTTATATGTACAAAAATATTCAGAGTAGGACTTTTTTTGTGGCAAAGAAACGTAAACATAAAAGGTACCCATCAACTGGGAAATGACTGAACAAATTATAGTATAAGTTGCAATAGATTATTATTGCACTGTAAGAAAGGATGGATTCAAAGAGACCTAGGAATATCTATATAAACTAATTCAGAGTGAACAAGACCAGGTGAACTACAACACTGTAAAGAAAAACAATTTGTAAGATTTAAAACTCTGATCAATGCAATAACCAGCCATGGCTCCATAACAATCATGGGGAAATATGCTTCCCACCTCTTATGGGAGATATAATATATTAAATGAGGAAGAATGAGATAAATATTTTCATATATGACCAATATGTCGATGTGTTTTACTTGACTACACTAACTTGTTAAATATAGGATTACTTTTTGGGGGAAGGGAGGAAAGGAGAAGGGAAGACAATTAGTGGAATAAAGAGTAGTGATAGAGATACAAAAAAAAGGGGGGAGAAAGAGTATCAATGAAACATTTAAAGAAAATGCAGAGAAGAAGGTAAAAGGAAGTTTAGAGGGCAACACAAACAACCAAGACAGTTTTGAAACTAACATGCTGAATCTAATATAAACGTTTTAAAAAGTTGTCCATAAGATTCATGTTTTCAAATGCAATCTTCTTTTGATTTTCTTCGTATACGTAAATGTTCATGTTTGTTGGTCCTTATCAAATTCAGAATAACAAAAAATAAAAATATATATTTTTTAAAACAATGCCTACTAAGTTTCTTGTCTAGGAGATGAGGAGCAATGCCAAAAACAAGGAAATCAGAAAGAGAAATGCTATTCTGGGGGTAAAGATAATGATTTCTATTTTGGGCATGTTCAATGTGAGGTGTTAGTGGAACTTATAAGTGGAAATGCAAAATCAGAGCTCAAGAAAAAGGTCTAAGCTAGAGATAAAGATTCAGGAGTCAACCAATAGAAGTGATACTTGAAGCCATTAGATGTGATGACCAGGTGAGAAAATATAAAGAGAAAGGAGGATAAAGGCCAAAATTCTGTTGAAATGCCTAAAATTCAGGGGTAGGAGGAGGAAGAAGAGTGAGGATAATGACAGAGGAGAAATCAGAGAGGCAGAAGAACACAGTGTCACAGAAACCAAGGAAGCAGAAAGTCTGAAGAAGTATTATCAACAGTACCAAACGTTGAAACAAGGTCAAGGAGGGTGAGAACTGAGAAAAATCACTGGATTTAGTAATTATAAGCTTACTAGTGATCTTCAAAAGAATAGTTTTGGTAAAGTAGCAATTAAATTTTTAAAGGTTAAGAAGTGAGTATGCTACAAAGAAATAGAAACAATGAGCAAAGACTTTGCTTATTAGAAGTATGTAATAGAAGGACAGAAAGAAGACAGTGGTTGGACGGATTTTTTAGATTTTTTTTTTGATACAGGGAAGACCTGAGCATATTTGTAGACAGAAGAAAATGAACTAGTGGAAAGGGAGAGACTGAAGATGCAAAAGGAAGAGGGGGTGACTAATGAAGCAAAGTCCCAAAGGAAAAAAGAAGGAATGTAATTAAGAGCTTAGGATCTAATCAGGGGTGCCTCGAGGCCACATGTGGCTTTCTAGGTCCTTGGGTGCAGCCTTCTGACTGAGTCCAAGCTTTATAAAGAACAAATCTTTTTATTAAGAGAATTTGTTCTGTGAATTTGGATTTAGTTAAAGGGCCTAGAGGGGCCAACAAGTGGCCTCCAGGCTATAGGTTCCCCACTATAAGAGCAAAGGAAGATAGGATTAGTAAAGACAAAGAGCATTTACACACATGAATAGGACAGGGAGGCTATAAACAATTCAGACAAGGTTACTTACATCTTCCAATAGGTCCTCTGGCAGGCTAACCCTGGTCCCTCCTAGCATGCAGTCCTCCATAATTCGAGTGCCATGGCCATCTCCACATGGCCCCAGGTCCAAAGGATCCGTAAGCATATGATCCAGAGCATCCATTGTTTACTTTCTACAAGTACACTAGACAAAAGCATTCAATGATAACAAGGGATAAATGGCCTATCAGTAATCTCAGTAGGCTCAAAAGCTTCTCTAAATCATTAAGCTTAGAAATAGTTAAGTTCAATAAGACCATCTATATTCTAAACATCCTTAGTCTAGTCTAGTGCAGTGGTTCTCACCCTGTGGGTCGCGACCCCTTTGGGGGTCAAACAACCCTTTCACAGGGGTTGTCTAAGACCATCAGAAAACACATATTTCCTATGGTCTTAGGAACTGAGACACTGCTCCTCTGTCTCCAGGTGGGTCCGCCCACATGCAGATATGCCCAGATACGCCCACATATGAGTATTAAAGGGTCCCGGCATTATGAAGGTTGAGAACCATTGGTTTAGTGGGTCATTTCTTTCGAACTATTTCTCCAACAACAGGGTGGATAATGAGGTATAGCAGAAATAGTGCTGGATTTTGACTTGGAGGTCTTAGGTTCAAATCCCACTTACTATTTATTAGTGTACTCTTGGGCAAGTAAATCTCTGAGCCTCAGTTTCCTCATCTGTAAAAATGAGGAGGCTGGTGAAACATGGTCTAAAGCAGTGGTTCTCAATCTTCCTAATGCTGTGACCCTTTAATACTCGTATGTGGGCGTATCTGCATGTGGGCAAACCCGCTTGGAGACAGATAGAGGAGCAGTGTCTCAGTTCCTAAGACCATCGGAAATATGTGTTTTCCAATGGTCTTAGGCAACCCCTGTGACCTCTGTGAAAGGGTCGTTCGACCCCCAAAGGGGCTGCGACCCACAGGTTGAGAACCACTGGCCTAAAGGATCTTTCCAGCTGTAAATCAATGATCTGACCTCATCTGGACATTAGCCAATCGCTTCGCTTTCACAAAAGATGGTAATTCCCTACAAGTCCTTTGAAGTGCCTTATACTTGGGAAAGCCTAAATAATGCTTCAGTTTCAAAACCTTCTAAAGTTGACAAATGCTAATATTAAGAAACTCCATAATGAGGAAGAACCAAGTACTACAGCATGTCTCTTTTAAGTTGATTTGGCTGAAATTATCTAAAAAGAGAAGCAAACTGTCAATGAAGTCAGACAAGGTAATAAAACCATGATATTCTAAACTTCATTAAACTCAGAGTGACCTAGGATAAATGTCTCTTTGGGAGCTAATTTCAAGGAGAAAAAGATTATTAGTCCTATTAGGGGCAAGACTCAATCAAAGTTAAGTAAATAAAGCATGTCTTCAGCACTATTAACTGCCTCTAACTACCTCACTACCATTAAGGCATGTTCTCATTGGATTTTTCATTTACTGTTTTGAAGAGTATGTCTGCATGGCAAGAAGGATAAAGGGTGGTGTGGTTAACAAAAATAGGGAAGTCAAAAGAAAGAATAGTTTTTAGAGAAAGATAAGTTCAGAATGATGTTCATCCATTAATCAATGCCATCTGGATCCAACTGTTCAACCAACTAGGAATACATTTCATTGCATTACGGTGCAGCTAACATTTTCCCACCTTGTCCTCAAGGATCTCATGAGAGGTGATCAAATGCCTTGCCGAAATCTAAGTACAACATATCCATAGTATTTCTCTCATAAACAGTAAAACATTTATCTAACTATGAGCTACTGCTTTTAGTTTTACCCATCTGCCAATTTAGTAGGGAAAAGAACAGGGGTTGGATCTGTGTTTTTATTGGTATAGAGAATTCCCAGGTAAGAAAACTTACCATCTACCAATGCAGATCAGCACCTTCTCTCTCCAACTTCGGGTCTAAGAGAACTACCTGGAGCCATAAAAGATTAAGTGACTTGCCAAAGTCACACAGACAGTATGTGTCATAGAGACAGGACTTGAACCCAGGTCTTCCTAGTCAACTCTATAAAAAAAAAAAAAAAAAGAAAATGAAATTAATCTGTCACAATTTGTTCTAAGTCAGTGGTTCTCAACCTTCCTAATGCAGCGACCCTTTAGTACTCATATGTGGGCAGACCCGCCTGGAGACAGATAGAGGAGCGCAGTGTCTCAGTTCCTAAGATCATGGGAAATATGTGTTTTCCGATGGTCTTAGGCGACCCCTGTGAGCCCTGTGAAAGGGTCGTTTGATCCTCAAAGGCGTTTTAACTCACAGGTTGAGAAACACTGTTCTAAGTGAAGGTGGTCTGCTTCATTATTTTTCTAAGTCTCAAAAACTGTTTTAAAAAATTCATTCTAGAATTCTGTAAGATATAAACATGAAGTTCACCAGTATACAGTTTACAGAATCTACTATTTCCTTTTCTGAAAATCAGGATATTTTATTCATCTTCATACAACGCTAGAGCTGAAAGGTACTTTTAATCTATCACCCTCACTTTACAGATGAAGAAAATGAGACCAACAGAAGTTAAGTGACTTCTCCAAGGTCATACACATAAACACAGAGGTATAATCCAAATCTCCTGATTCCAAAGTCAGACTCCTTTACATTACACTAATACAGCCCCTCTCTGTCACGACTCTTCAAAGACTGCTGACAATTGGACCAACAATGACATGCCAAATTACTGCAGTAGTTCATCTAGAACAGGAGACAAAAATCATATAAATCAGATAAGTGCCTTCTCTTGGATATCAATAAATCTCATACTGTTTCTTCTTTTTAGCTTATAGGTAATTTTTTTTGGATGAAAAAGTAGTGTAATTTATATTTCTTTTTGTATGTCAATACTTTACAGCCTATAATAAGAGCCTATGCTTCTTTATTCAACTTCTTAATTTAGACATATCTTTAAAAGTCCTTTTTCTTATCCCTGGTACTTTTTAAGAGCTGTTAGCTTCCCTAATGTTAACCATATAAGTGTGTACCAATGCTTCACATTTATCTTTGATTATGTACCCCTCCTTCCATCTTTTGTACACATCCTTTTGAAATTTGAGTTCATGTCATAAACAAAGAAACCTTTAAACACATCTGCAATGAAAAAATGACTATCACTCATAGAGTTCCTGGAAATGTTTTCTACTTCCAGCTATACTACAGAAAATAAATACCAAAGATAGCAGTCCCATAAAAGTATAATGTCCTACTCAAGAAAAACTCTTTCATAACACTTTTTTTGATGTCTACAGCATTATTTCTTATACTCCAGAAACAGAAAAAGAGTATAAAAGGAGTCAACTGGAAGTTAGATGGATAAAGAAAAAATTTCCAATCACAATTTCAGGGTTCTAGAAATTCAGTCTTTAAATTGCTCCTTGACCTTGAATATAAGTCTCTTTATGGCAATTAATATTTCTACCCATGACACTTCAAAATGTTTAAAAAGCACAGAAATTTCTCATTGTAATCTTATTAAACCACATGATCCACTAACGTAGAAAGAACTTGACCAGAGTTACAAGCAAATTATTGGCCATGTCACCATTCTGTCCTTGGTTAATAAAAGCAATCCATTTTATTATCATTATTATATAGATAAAATATGCACCCACATCAGTGGGCATGCATTTAAAATTGTTTCTCAAATAGTGGTATAGATTTTCAGCAATCTATCTATATACCTTCTTAAAAGAATACATTTTACAACACTGGAATACACCAACTGTAACTGGAATTACAGGGATATTGAATTCATTACCTTGGATTTATTAATATATTTTGTTCTAAACAATTTAGTCATCAACATATTGATTATTAGAAGGTATTTTCCATTTCTTCAATTCTCAAATTATCCAGATATGAATTAGGATTTATAAAATAAAGAACTTTTTTCATAACACTCAGATAAAACAATTATCTTGAATAACCCTTTTCAGATTAATGTAAAATTATAAATTCATTCATTTCTACAATACATTGTAAACCTAAAATCCCTATAGAAATGTGAGTTAGGGGGCGGTTAGGTGGAGCAGTAAATAGAGCCCCGGCTCTGGAGTCAGGAGGACCCCAGATCAAATCCAGCCTCAGACACTTAACACTTACTAGCTGTGTGACCTTAGGCAAGTCACTTGACCCCAATTGCCCTGCCCTCCTCCCTCCAAAAAAAAAGAAAGAAATGTGAGTTATTATTAGCATTTATTGAATGCCTAATATTTACAAGACCCTATTCTTTAAGGAAACCTAGGTTGGCCCAGGTCTGTTGGGCAAAGGTCACATGGTGAGAGGCAGTATCTGGAAATGACAATGAACTCGGGAGTTAGGCAACCTGCATTTGTATTCATGGCTCCATCACTTACAATGTGCCTCAGGTTAAGTGGCAATCTCCAGGAGTCCCAATTTCCTCACAAGTTAGTACCTACCCTGCCTTCCTCAGGGCCTACACCCCATTAGAATGTAAGCAAAGGCTGTCTTATTCTTCTAATTGTATCAGCATTCACACAGTGATTCATTCATTCATACATTCATAGCAGTTGTAGCAAAGAAAGTCCTCTATAAATAGAGGACATTTATATAGCAGCTTTACAACAGCCTGCTTATTGGTCTCTCTGCCTCAAGTCCCTCCCCACTCCAATTTTATCCACTTAGCTGTCAAATAGATCTTACACAGATGTGATCATATCACCCCACACACACACTTAAACTCCAGTGGCTCCCTATTATCTCCAAGATCAAATACAGAATCTTCTGTTTGGCTTTAAACTACTTCATAACTTGGCCCCTTCTTACCTTTCCATTCTTCTCATACTTTACTCCTCCTCTACATGTTCTTTGATTTACTACTCCTCATACAAACACTGCATCTCCCTGAGTGCTTTCCCTGACTGTACTCAATGCCTGTACTCCCTTCATCTTGGCCTGCTGGCTTTTTTCAAGTCTCAGCTCAAGTCACATCTTCTACAAAAAGCCTTCCCCCATTCTCCTTAACTTTAGTGCCTTCCCTCTGAAACTATACCAATTTATTCTGTATATCTTAATAATAACTAAAACCTACATAGCTCTTCAAATTTTGCAAAGGGCCATATAAATGTCATTTAATCTTCACAATAACTTTGGATCTTAGGTGCTATTATTGTTTCCATTTTAAAGTTGAGGAAAATGAGGCTGAAAGAGATTACAAAGTAGCATGGCCAAGGTCACACAGCTAGTCAGTGTCTAAGGCAAGATTGAAACAAAGGTCTTCCTTTTCTGCCTACTTGACTTTCACCTCTAACAACTCACTGAGGGGGTTATCATCCCCATTTTACAGATGGGAAAACTTTAAAGTGATACCAAAAGTGTGAACAAATTACTATCTGTCCTTGAATAGCAATAAAAACACTAACATATAAACACATGTATGTATATGCATATGTGTATATAAAGAGGCATGCACATACATGTATAAATATAAATGAAGAAACATGAGAATATAATTACAGAAGAGGAAACAAGTGATACAAAAATGTGAGTGAATTACTGTCTTCCTTGAATATCAATAAACACACTAACATATAGGTACTGTATACATACATATATATGTCTGTATATATAAATATGTATGTGCACATATACATATATAAATGGAGAAACATGAGAATATAATTACAGATGAGGAAACTTTAAAGTGATACAAAAAACGGGAGTGAATTACTGTCCACCCTTGAATATCAATAAATACTGGCACATATGTGTGTGTACATATGTGTGTGTATATACACACATATATACATATATATACACACCTGCTTACACACCTATATATATATACACACATATATATATACATACTTACTTACACACACACACATATATATATATATATATATATATATATACACACACACATGAAATATGAGAGTACAACGTTGAGGACATTTGAGCGCTGGAGCAGCTGAAGGAAGAGGCAAAGCACTCAGCACACAAGCTGGTTGCTAACCAGGTTAGAATACAGATACAAGAATATAGTGAGGCTG
This sequence comes from Pseudochirops corinnae, assembly GCA_028646515.1. NCBI lineage: Eukaryota > Metazoa > Chordata > Mammalia > Diprotodontia > Pseudocheiridae > Pseudochirops > Pseudochirops corinnae. The sequence continues at coordinate 141,128,656 of CM053588.1, forward strand.
TAGGCCGGCATGCAACCCTCTCCAGACGGAGGTGGTAGGGGCGCTCTTCCCTGTCTCCCGAACTCCAGCTGTCGCTGTCTCTGTCTCTCTCGAACTCTTCTCCTCTCCCTTAGTGGAAGCTTCATCTCCTCATCCACAGTTTATTGATCCTTCTTTCCTAATGGGGTAAAAGTTCCCTTCCTTCTGGGGATGTCTGCTTAACCCTGAATCCTGCGAATGGCATCCTGTCTGGCCACTGGGCTGACCAGGCACAAGATAACAAAATTGAAACTGAAAAGAGATCCACGGGAGAGGGACACATGGGGACTGGGAGGGGAGTGGGGTGTCAGGACCTGTGGGGCTCTGGCCCACTTGGGTGGACACCCCCTTCCTAACCCTTTCACACACACACACGCCTGCACGCGCGCGCGTACACACACAAATACACGCCCCCCCCCCCCCCAAGCGGACCCCTTCCCCGCACCCCACCCCATTTGTGGCCCCCAGGCAGCTTCAGGCCCGGCTCTCCCCTGGCCCCACGCTCGCGAGCGCGGGGCAGCTCCGAAGGCCCCGACAGCTCCGTGCCTGACCCTGTCCTCAGACCAGCCTGGGCCGCCCCCCCACCCCAACGCCCACACCGGCCCGCCACCCCTGCCGTCCTCCGTTCCTGGAGCTCCCCGGACGCTCCTCTTCCCCAGCCCAAATCCGCGCCCGGCTGGCCCACCCGGGCCCCCCACCCCCAGCCTCACCTAAGCGGCTGCCACAGTCCTGACCCCGGTTACACTTCCCAGGGCCGCAGCCGCCGGGTCTCAGACGTGCTCGCTCCCGCCAGCGTGACGTCCCCGTTCGTGCGCGCTCCCGGGCCCGGAAGAACGGGGCTGGGAGGGGTAGGGCAGGGAGGGGTGGGGTCAAGCGGAGAGGGGAGGTTCTGCAGGCGAGCACTCCCAGGACACACGGCCGGGATCAGGCGGGCCAAATCCTCCCTCCCGGTCTAATCCTGGTTCTCCTCCCAGCCAGTTCTCAGGCGTGGTGACTCCGCCCCCGGAGCAAGCCCCGCCCCTACATTGACCCTCTCGAGTTTCCGGTTCGAGAGGCTGGCGAGGAGGGTCCGTCCTGCAAGCTTCGTGTCTATTACGGTGTATATACTTAAGAGTGCAAGCTTCTTGAGGGCAGGAACTGGTTCTGCCCTTCTTTGCATCCCCAGTTCTCAGCACAGCGTTTTAAAAATGTCTTCTTTTGTGTCACTGGACCCCTTTGACAATCCGGTGAAGCCTACAGACCACTTTTCGGAAAGTTTTTAAAGGCTTAAAATAAAAACATAGGATTAAGGAAACCAATTATAGTAAAATAATTTAAATGTCTTTTTTTTAATGTCATGGACTGCAATTTAAGAACCCCTGATCCGGAACCACCCATTTTACAAATGAGTAAACAAGCTGAATGGGACCCGATTGGTCCAACCGCATTTTACAAATTGGGGAAACTGAGGCTGAGAGGTGAAGAAACTCGAGATTCCACAACCAAAATTTAAATCCGGGTCTGTCTTTACAGCCAGAGCTCTTTCCATCGGCTTGTGCTGCATGTATTCCGTGCTTGGCAGGAGCACAAAGTAAGTGCTTGATGTGATTGTACTCTTGATATCTACATTAATTTGCCCATTCCTGACTTTTCTTCCACCATCTCATATGCCCACCTCTCCCCTGAACGCCACCATCCCAGCTGTTAGAAGGAACATTAGGAAAGGTTAATGGGAGACAAACACAGGCAAGCAAAAAGAAAACTTGTTATAAAGTAAATATTTTATTTGTATATATTAGATCCATTCATTGCCTTTTCACTTTAACCCCATCCTAACAGGGCAATGACTAGAGGGGGAGGGAGGGACAAATGAGTGGCTGCTTTCAGTGCTAACCCAACCTTGTTCCCAAGTTCTTCAAGTTTATATTCCCAAGCTGTTTCTAGGGTGTCCTTGGTACAAAATTCCTGCATTCAGCCCCAATTTCTAAACCTAATTTACAGTTAAGATCAGGAAAGACAGATCTTTTGGACTTCACAGTCCAGCTGCATGACCCAGGAAAGCTGCAGTCTCTTGGAGCCTCAGTTTTCCCATCTGTAAAATGGAGTTGATGGTTGTACAACCCACCTCACAGGATATAAAGAAAATGCTTTATAAACTGTAAATAAAATGTAAAATAAAATACGTGAGCTGGAGGGAAGGATACAAGGAGAAACATAGTTAACATTAAAACATCAACCAAACCTATTTTTTAAAAAAGCAAAATGTGAGATAGTGTTAACTTCTTACAATGCTATAGGACAGTGATGCTTATATTTCTGGAGGATAATGGTTATCCTAGGAGTGAAGACTTGTGTGAAATAAGAATTCATATCTGTTGAACATGGTGTCTGCATGCAAATTAGCCACTGGCCCCAAATCTTTATTAAGAATAGTACATTGGTTATGCAGATATACAGCTACCTAATTTGGCAGAGGTGCCTAGATTGGCAAGGGAGTGATCTCTCCCACCTAGATTAGAATCTGTACCCACCCAATTGAAGTATTCCACATAAACCCAATCTCCCATTTCACTACAAATCCCCAAATTTGCAATCTTTGTCAGCAGTTTGGTAGTCTTTCAAATAGAAAATATTTTGAGTTTCAGGGAAATCCCATTGTAGATAGATATTATTAGTCTGTGCTTGAGTAAATGACTCAAAAAAACTTAAATCTGATAGCCTTTTAAAAAGGTACAGCAACTGATTCTAACTGAAAGCAGTTTACTGCTCCACAAACACAAAAAGCATCTTATTTATTAAAAAAAAGAAAATATTTATTCATTTCACACCTGCTGGATGGCACAAGACTATTAACACTATAACTCACCGAATGTACAATAAACATTCCCGCTTAAACAACAGGACAGGGTTATTTCCAACCAGGAGATAAGCTTTAGCATCTTGTGAAATGCCATTTAGCCCTAGATGTCTCAGCAGTTCTTGGAAGAAAGATCCTGTTAAGCAAAGAGCCTCTAGGTCCTTGGATGCATATGACAAATACCTGGCATGGTCATCCCAGGTCATAAAAATCACCCAAACAAGGTCTAACCCTAAGTTTTTATGTGTTAGCAGTATTTTTACATGATGAAAATGTTTATTCATGTGGGCACAATTAATTAAACAAAGAAAATAATCCAAAATCCCAATGAAACCTCCCTTTAAATTTTCATACTTCAGCTCCTAACAGTGTCAAGGCTTGAAAGTGGCTACAATGTAAATCCTGGGTATAGAGTTTTTCTGAACTAGGTATCCTAAGTCTTTTACTGTCTCCCATCTTCTCAAAACTAATTCCACTGGAATGGACCAATAAGCAGAAGAGTTGGTCTTAAGGGAATGTTATTTGGTTTGATTGCCACCTGCACCACATGTTAATAATACACAAAATAATTTGGAATTCCTTTGTGATTCCACAAAAGGATAAGCACCTCAGTAAAAAAAAAAAAAAAAAAAAAAAAGACAAGACCCTTTCCACGATGTTTTCCTCCTTGTCTGAGTAATCTAAAACTTGAAGAAAAAAACTGGCATAGAACGAACATACCATTCAGTGATGGTTTTCAATTTTAGCCAATGAAAATTTCTACTTTTGGTTTGTGGGTGGGGATGGGGAAATGATGAAAAACAATACTCTGCTTGCAATAAAATTAATAAGTGATCAGAAAGGTCAAACTTCAGTTATACAACCTAAAATTGAATCTATAGTAAGTCTGCATCCTTCAGATATGGTCTTGCTAGACAGCATAATCGTGTATTTGTGATCATTGAATTTGTGTGATTGTGCAAAACTGGCATTTACCCAATATTTCCATTTGAAAAGACTAATACTGTACCTCTGGTACCCTCAGAAACCTTAGACTTCCTATTTCTACAAATTTACCAAATCAACAGCTTTCAGGAATAATTATATAAAGTAAGTATAAATCCATATGTTTGCAAAGTTATTTGAAAATATTCACCAAATTGTCTGTTATCCAGGTTTCCCTTGGCACCAAGTAATTTGACCTAAGCAAAGTAGCTGCTAAGTTTTCTAATAATCTGTAATGCCAGACATACCCAAGAAGTTACAGGGAATTAACCAAATTGCAACTTCATTTAGTTACCTCCATTTTAAGGTATAACTCCTCTGTTCTGGAAAGTAATATAGAGTCTACTGAAGGATAATTATTCACAAAAATCTGTCAGTAGTTGTATCACAAAGGACTGCTAAGACATTCTAATTTCAGAAATAGATTTATACATACAATTCCTGGAATGACTTTTTAAAATAAAATCACCCTTCCCTATCAATATCATATTCTATTTAACCCCAAGTAAGACTCCTGAACAGGAGCAAATACAAGAAAAACTGTCCTCAAGACACAGGTTTTGTTTTTATTTTTTCCTTCCATGTCAAAAATAACAGTTTAGTCTATATGCAAACATCAGGTGATCAAGTGTTTCCTGGTGATTACTTTAATGTATTTATTACTAGTGGTCCCCTGACATTTTTTCACTTTTCCTGAGTCCAAAGTTGGTCATTCGATAAAAAGGTCCAAAAGAATTACAGTAAATTGAAAGTGAAATGTGTAGGAAATTAGGACGGCCAACTTTCCCTCCAACCTTCACGAATGAATGTTCGTTTTAAGACAGCAAGAAAAAGAATGAAAACGCGGATGCATTTCTGTGAATGGCTAGTTGATTGTACAGCTGGAATGAGGAAAGAAAGAATCCATCCTTCACCAATGACCAGGAAATGGATCCTTATGGGCACTGAAAAGGCACTGAAATCACTTTAAAACCATCCAATAGTTTTTGACAATTCTGCCTTTATCTTTGCTCCCTTCCTGACACAACCATAACTGTAGAATGGAAAGCAAAGCACTTCTGTAGGGTTAAAGTACTATTACTGGACTTTATTTTTCCAGGAAACCCACTTTCCCGGCAATAAGACAAGTGCCCTGATGCTGGGTAGAAGAGAGGCTCAGTACCACCAGGGCAGACTATGGTACCCAGTCAGCTAAACCAGGATAATCCAGCCTGGGTGGGAACACTGCCAGCAAGCCAATGGTTTTTCAAGGGGAAGTGAAAAAAGACAGTCAGGAGAATAATTAAAACGAGTTTCATCAAGGCTCTACTGTCAAGTCTTTCTATACTTCCACCAATTAGCCAATGGTGTTCACCAATGGCTCTTTGCTGCTTAATAGGCTCCCTTGTTTACAGCATGAAGAGGACTTGAAACCAGAAGATGAAGCAGCTCTGACCTCTAACAAGTCTGCAAAATGCCCCTTGTCTTGTAGCATCAATGCTGGGAAGATACAAGGCATGTTCTGCCAACAGCCATTAACATGGCAGGTTCTTTTCCCCCTTTGGTATGAATACAATAAATATGCTATTTAAATACTTCCACAAAGGAAAAGTAAGGCTTGTCAAGTGTGTCAAAATCAACTCAGAAACAAGCCAAAGTTTCTGTATTTTCTCCTGCTGCAAAACTCCTTTGCTCTGAACGGTTTCCCTGAAACGTTTGGCCTATTACATACATGGCAGTATGTCTATGGAGTCCTAAGAGTCAAATCCTTTTTTGTGATGAATGCAGCTATAAAGTCAACCTCCTAGCAAGAACTTCAAAACTCCTAGCTTCAAAACTCTGGAGTAAATAATAAATTAAAAAGAATTCCAAGTTTGAGATTTGCTAAGTGGTAGTCAGGAGAGAAGATGGGACTGCTTGATTCGAACTCCAGGGATAAAGGTTAAGTTTTAGTAATATGCACTTCACTGTTTCCATTCCCATTGGTGGTCGTGATGATGTATTGGGTGGTTTGTGGTGGGTTAGTTGTCTGGCTCTCCAAGGCATCAGCATGTGTGGATGGCTGTGAAACGCCCACCTGGACTCCACTGGAGAGGGCCGAGGTTTGCTTTTCTTCTATTTCTGGCTGACCTTCTGATATCACAAAATGAGTCTGAAAAATGAGAGGAAAGAAAAGGAAGGTGATATCTTAAAAAGATCTGGAGTCTTGATGGAAGAAAAAACAAATGCAAGAGGATACAGTGATAGGTCTGGGATCCCGAGAGAGTAGACTATTAATGCAATGGACACATTGCTGTTGTTGTTTGTCCTTCATTCCTGAAGAGGACCAATAACATTAAGAGGGTGATGTCTTGACTTGCAAGTGAATTGTATTTAAGTGAGGCAGGGCTGTGCAAAGTCATCAGCCTTACTTCCCCAAATATAACTAGGAAGAGCACTTATATATAGCATAAAATATACAGAAAGACTTCAGCTATAGAACGATGCATTATGCTGTAATAATAACTGACACATCTACAATGATTTCAGTTTTGCAAAGCACCTTACGTAGATTGTCTCATTTGATCCCCACCATAACCCTATTATGTAGAACTACTATTATTCCCATGTTACAGAAAAGGAAACTGGGGATCAGTGACTTATGGTCACAGAACTAGTTAAGTGTTAGTAAAGGATGAAGTCTTTCTTCCCTCACTCCAAGTGTATAATCAACAAGTTAAACCTAAAACTCTTAAGCTCTAATCCAGCACTTTCCCCATTAAATCACATTGGTTGTATTAGCAATTATGAAAAGGTAAACAGATGCTTATCAATTCTATGGGTGGCATGAAACTAGAAAGATAGTACTATAGATTAATTACAGTACCAAGACAGAAAAATATCTGTACAAACTACCTGACAAAGAAAGTAATATGACCCCATTGTAGGTCACAATAAGCCAATGGAGAAAGAAACGGGTGGTATATGCAGGCACAAATGACTCTACCTATTGCCAAATATAAGAAGAAAATATGAGAATGAGAAGTCCTATCGCAGGTGGGCAAAGTTGACTGTAAAGTCACTATCAATGGCAGCATTCACAGAGAGCATGCCAAAGAGTCTAATCCAAATCCTACCCCTACCACAAAGTAGCATAGTAAATAGAGAACTGAACTTGAAGTCAAGAAAACAAAAGTTCTGATCCTGCCTCAGACGCTAACTATGTGACCCTGAGCTATTACCTTAACTGCTCTGTGCCAGTTTCCTTATGTATAATATTGGTGGGGGAGAAGGGGCACAAAGTGAACTTAATGGCCTCTAAGTTCCCTTCTAGCTCCAAATCTATGATCCTATGACCTAGGCTGGCTGTGTGACCCAGGGCGAGTTTTACTTAACTTTGTAGTGCCCCAGTATACTATCTAAGACAATAAATTCATGAGAAAGTGCCCATCTTCTTTTGTGAAAAAATCCTCACTAGGAGCCTTTTAGATCACTGAAATCAAGGACTAAGTTTAAATACACACACATACATACATACATACACATATATATACATATGTGTATCTATCTACCACTGAGATTTGATGGGATCAGATTCATGGTATATGGCTTTGGATGAGTATACCTCATTGTGAAGAAAAAAGATAGGGAAAAGGCGAGGGGCAGTAGAGAATAGTATTAAATATTAAGAAGGTATACTCAGGTGACAAAAAAAAAAAAGAGGAACCTGAGGGAAGAGGAAGGAAGCATGATGAAGATTGGGTGAATATCAAATAAGGAGGAAAGAGAAGTTACTGTCACAGGAATGTACTATAGACCACCTGGACCAAAATAAAAAAGAAAAAGATAAGAAATTCAGGAAATGTATCCTAAGCCTAGCACAAGAGAGAAGGAGTGATGGGAGACTTCACGATGGGAGACATCTCTTGGAGTTCTGTCTCTCCCAAAATGAGAAGCAAAAAACTTCTTGTCATTCAAAAAGTGGAAGAACCAAAAAGGGAAAATTATTGTTCAGAATCTTACCAACAGGGAAGAACTGGTTGCTGTGATACAGAAATGATGGGAAACTTTGCATGGGAGTAACTAGTCCCTCATAGAGTATGTGAAAGAGAAGAGAAAGCACCTGAGGACTGACATGAATCCTGGATTTGCGGAGAACAGATTTGAATGGTTTAAGAGGAAGAGTAAGGTAGCAGCCTATCAACTAAAATTCAGCAAAGGAATTCAATCCAGGAGGGATAAGAATTGTTAAGGAATGAAATGCTGAAGACACAAAGAAACAATTCAATAAGAAAGGAAAACCACAATTGCCTAGAACAGGCTGATAAAGAACAGAGAGCTGACCAATCAACTTCGATGTAAACAAAGATATCCAGAGAAGATGGAAGCAAGGACAGGTAACAGAAGGGATGAATGCAAAAATGTGAGATAGTACTATGAAAATTGCATCACAAATGCTAAAACTTAGAGACTGTGCTTTTCTTTTTTTTTTTTAAACGGTATTTCTACTGGGCACAAAAGTAGAATCAAAGACTCCATCTAGCATTTGCATAGCACTTTAAGGTTTATGAAGTGCTTTACAAATATTATCTCATTTATTCTCATAATAATCCTGAGGGATTATCCTATTATGCTATTATGATCCCTATTTTATACTTGAGGAACCAGGGGAACTTTGTACACAGTAATAGCAACATTATACAATGAATAACTGAATAACTTAGCTATTCTCAGCAATGCAATGATTGAAGATAATCTCAAAAAACTCAATGAAAAATGCTACCCTCGTCTAGAGAAAGAACCGATGGCATCTGAATACAGACTGAAGCATACTATTTTTCACTGTCTTTCCTTCTTTCATTATTTTATTTTATTTTTTTTGCTTTTTTTTTTTGGAGGGGGAAGGCAGGGCAATTGAGGTTAAGTGACTTGCCTGAGGTCACATGGCTAGTAAATGTGTCAAGTGTCTGAGGCCAGATTTGAACTCAGGTCCTTCTGACTCCAGGGCCAGTGCTCTATTCACTGCACCACCTAGCCGCCCCCATAATTTTTTTTGGTTAGAATTTTCTTCCATAAAATGACTAATATGGAAATATTTTTATATGGTTGCATATGTATAACCTGTATCACACTGCTTACTGTCTAAGGAAGGGGGGTAGAAGAGAAAGAAGAACAGAATTTGGAACTCAAAATTTAAAAAAGGATGTTAAAAATTGTTTTTACATGTAATTGGGAGGAAAATAAAATACTACTCAAAATAAATAGATAGATGGATGAATGGCAGAGATGGAACAGGGGAAAAAAAAGATAATACTTGCCCTTGAGGAGATTACATTATAATGGAGGAAGAAAACACAGAAAAGGATAGAAAGGTAAGAAGATGGGCCTTCATGTAGTATAACACGGCTGGAAAATGGCTTGGAAGTGACATGATCTCTCCACCTTAGAGACCAAGTTCCAATGAGCAGAGACCAAGGTCTGGTAGGAGGAGAACAAAAAAAGACAGAGAAAGTGGCAAGATATGGCAATGCACAGGAAGGAATGTGGGTAAAATAAGGCAAAAACTCACTTATCAGGGCCCAAGGGGAGAGTCTGAAGCCTGGTGAGAGGAAGGGAGGAAGATGTCCTGGATGATGGGCATTTATAAAACACTTTAAAGTATATAAATCACTTACATGCATTGTTTCACTTGAGAATCCCATTACCCCAGCAGTTAGTGAGTACCTAACATCCTTTGATGAATTCAAGTCACCTGGCCCAAATGAATTATATCCTTAGATCCTGAAAGAACTGGTGGATGTAAATGCAGAGCCACAATCGTATTTGACAGAGCATGGGAAAAAAGTGAAACTAAAAGGTAAATGTTATCCTGATGTTCGAAAAATGGAAGAAGATGGAGTCTAAAAACTAATGGCCAGCGAGCTTGACTTCAGTTTTATAACGCCACTAAAAGGCACGGAAGCAGTGATCATAAAGAGCCTACATAGCATTATCAAAACTAAACTATGTTACAAAAAAACGTAGACAGAAAAAACAAAACTAAACACTATAAAATGAGAGTGGCCAGCCATGGCCCTAGAGCTGAGACAGTGCACCTTCCTCCTTTCGCTGCAGAGCTGGGAGACTCTGGGTACAAAATGTTATATATGTTGCTAGACCATTTGGTGGAGTATCGCAAACATAATGTTTAAATCTCTGTTCTAGGAGGAGAGGCTTGCTGAGAGGGTGGGAAGAGGAATATATTTGTAAATAAATGTGATTTTAAAACAAAAGATATCAATGAAAACAAGCAGAAGTGAAAGGAGAACTTGATAATTAAACTTCCTTTACTAACAAGGTTACTAAACTGTATTCAAGAGAATATGGTAGCTATAGTTTACTAGATTTTATTAGAGATTTGACAAAGTATCTGATGCTATCCTTATGGCAAAAAGCATGTGAACTAGATAATAATATATAAATGGCTTTAGAAGTTGATGAATGAATGAATGAATAAAATAGTATTTAAAGGTCAACAACAGTCAGAAATGTTACCTAACAGTTAAAAAAACTAATGTGATCTTAGGCTGCATTAAGAGAGGCATAGTTGTTATTGAGTCATGTCAGATTCTTCCTGACCCCATTTGGGGTTTTCTTATTAAAGATATTGGAGTAGTTTGCAATTTCTGTCTCCAGCTTATTTTACAGATAAGGAATCTGAGGCAAACAGGGTTAAGTAACTTGCCCAAGGTCACACAGCTAGTAGGTATCTGAGTCTTGAACTAAGGTCTTCCTTACTCTAGTGCCACCTAGCTGTCCTGCAAGAAAGGGATGGCTTCCCATAATGAGGAGGTAATAGTCCTGCTACATTCTGACCAGGTGAGACCATATCCTGAAAGAACTGATGGATGTAACTGCAGAGCCACATTGTATATTGCATAGTTCTACATACCACAGTTTAGGAAGGACATCAGAAAGACAATTTTTCCTTATTTCTCAACTGGTTACACCACTCTGGGACTTCCCTCACTTCTCTACCAAGTCCTAGGAAGGCGATTTTTGGGAAACCCTCATCAGCTTCATAAGTAAAATCTTATCAGTCCTGGGAGTCCAGCTCATCCTCTCTGACAAGATGGTAGAGCCATGATCCCCAAACTGCCATTGAAGGAGGGAGCTCTGCTCAGAAATCTCATTTTTCATCTGGCCATACTACACTGGAACTTCCCTGACTTCTCTACTGTGCCCCCAAGCTGGGTACCTTCGCTCTCCCACTTCCACTTTTCAGCTTCCTGTTGTGTGTTGTTTTCCCCCATTAGATTGTAAGCTCCTTAAGGATAGGAACTATTTTTTATTTTTCATATTTGTATCCCCCAGGGCTTAGCACACAGTAGTTGCTTAATAAGTTTTTATTGACTGACTGACATGGATAAATTACAGAATGTCCAGAGTAGGGCAGTCTGAATGGGGAACGACCTTAAGTGCATGCCATTCTAAGATCAGCTGAAGGAACAAGGGACAATAAATTTAAGAGACAAAAGACTCAGAAGGAACATGATAGCTGTCTTCATGTAATTAAAAGGTTCCAAATATTTCAAAGGCTGTTATGTGAAAGGGGGGTTAGATTTCTTCTGCAGTGGGTAAAAGTTGCAAAGAAGCAAATGTAAGCTTTAATATAAAAGGAACACCACCCCCCAATAATGAGAGAATGGATCACCTTGGGAAGCAACTGTTGCCCCTTCACTAGAGGTCTTTGAGTAAACACTAGGTGGAGAGTCTTTTCTGAGCATGAATAGAAGACCAGAAGGGGACTAGAAAACCACTAGGCTTATTCCAGTTCTGAAAGTCTATGAAATTGTAAAAGTCAGGCATAAGAACTCAGACTTCATATGCCAGGGCCAGGGAAGGGCCATGATGGAAAAGGTGATTAAGAAAAATGAGACTGAGTCAGAGAGGGTGGAGCCAAGATGGCAGCATAGAAGCAGGAGAACTCCACAGCTCCCCCATAACCACCTCAAATGCCTATAAAATATGACTAAACAAATTTTAGAGCTCCAGAACCCACAAAAGAACCCACTGAAGGCAGCCCAGCAGGCAGGACAGGAAGGGCTCATCGCAGTGTGCTAGGAGCTGAGACCAGCCTGGCCTGAAACTACAGCTTAGCCCCAGCACCCCCAGGGCTGGAGCTTTCAGGAGAGAGGATCACCAGCAGCTGTGGCAGTTTCCAGAATTATCACCCCAGAAGAAACAAGGAAAAAGTGAAAGGTCAGTGGAACTCAACTAAATTTGAGGGAGAAAAGCAGCTCTAGCCGTCCGCCCCCAGGGCAAGAAAGCAGCAGAAGCAGAGGCCCTGCAGTTGCCTCCACATGGCTGCTTCAGAGCTCTCAGCCTGCAGATTGCAGGGGAGCCAAGCAATCATTCAGAGACTAAGTGCTCTTGCCTTAAGCTGCCTGGATCAGGATCGTGATCTTGGGTGGTGGTGCTGAGGTGTGTTTTCAGTGAGCCAAAGCTGGTGGGGGGTGCAGAGATGGTGGCCTCCTAATAGCTACGGCAGCTGCAAAAACCCCGGCAATTTGGGACAAAGCTCTCCCCTCTGGAAGCAGAGTTCCACAGAGCTAAAAAGCCAAGTAATTGACTGGCAACATGAGCAGGCAAAGGAAGCAAAGTAAGAACAGCAACCCAACTTTAGATTCCTTTTTTGGGGACAAAAAGGATCAAAGCATGGATCAGGAAGAAGACAACACAGTCAGAACTCCCTCACCAAAAGCTTCCAAGAAAAGTGTAGACCGGTTACAAGCCATAGAGGAGCTTAAGAAGGATATTGAAAACCAAATAAAAGAAGTGGAGGAAAAATTGGGGAGAGAAATGAGAATGAGGCAAGAAAATCATGAAAAGAGAGTCAACAACCAGACTGAAAAAAACAACACCTTAAAAAATAGACTAACTCAAATGGAAAAAGAGGCCCAAAAAGCCACTGAGGAG
>CM053588.1:141141909-141207641 GCA_028646515.1 Pseudochirops corinnae
AAGGAGGGAAATATAGTCAGTCTTTCACAATATGTCCATTGTGGAGATGTTCTGCATAACTACACATGTACAGCTTGTATTGAGTTGCTTGTCTTTCCAGTGGGGGTGGGTGATGAGGGAGGTAGGGAAAGAATCTAGAATTTAGAGTTCTAAAATCAAATGTTTAAATATATACATATATATATATACATATACATATATATGTATATATTATTATTATTATTTACATGTAACTGGGAATTAAGATATACAGGCACTGGTAAGGAGATCCATCTTGCCCTACTAGAAAGTCAGAGAGGTGATGGTGGAGGATATAGGAGAGAGCAGACTGGGGGAGGGGGTAAACATGGGATCGCTGTTTTGGGGGGCGTGGGTAGGGAGAAGATGGGGAGAAAATCTATAACTCAAAATCTTGTGGAAATGAATGACATAGACTAAAAATAAACAAAAGTTAATTAAAAAAAAAGAAAAATGGGACTGGCAGTAGTTTAGAGGACATATTAGAGAGGAAAGAAATGGGAGAACAGTGTAATGGGAGTACAGTGCAATGAAAAGTGCTGGATTTGGAATCAAAGGGCCTGGATTTGAATCCCAACTTTGACAGAGTCACTGAGCAAGTTAGGTAACTTCTCTAGGCCTCAGCTTAATAATCTATAAAATGGGGATTGGAGATAGGGCTAGACAACTTCCAAAATCCTTTCTAGCTCTAAATACATGATCCTATGACCTTGGGTTGTCCTCCCTATTTGAGTCTCAGGCCATGGGATCATAACTATCATTTAAATAAATTTTTCTAAATCTTCTATTTCTACAATTATTAATTTACCTAGTACTTTAAAGAATGTTCTACACAATGATTCTGGAGCCTAACAACAATCCTATGAATTTATCTCCTTTTTATAGATGGGGAAACTGAGACTCACTGGGATTAAGTAATTTGCCCATTGTCACACCACTACTTTATGTGAGAAGATGTACATGAACCCAGGTCTTCCTGACTCCGAGTCAAGCAGCCCATCTACCATGCCAGCCTACCCATCAATTAATGACAAGACTCTGTCCATCTTTGTCTTCTATAGCAATCACCAACTCTGGAATAACCATGATTTTCTCCCAAGGTTTTATTATTTCTCCATCATCAACCAGGTCTTCCTTGTGGGTCAGAATTATATATACCAAGTAGTAAATCTCTTCATCACTTTTTTTTACCTTCTGAAAGATTAATTTATCAGCAAGACAGATCAATAATATTATTTTAAAATTACAAATAAAGAATGTTTCAGGTGCTATGATTTGAATGGAAGGCCCAGGAGAAGATGATTGTGTATAATCTATTACATATGCAGCCCTATCTGGTCTCATCTTCACAGAACAAGATGCCCTTTCATCACCATACTACTGACTCAAGCCTGGATACCACTTCCCTCAGTCTCTCCTCCCCTCTGATTAGAGTGCCAAACTCCTTCCAAAGTCTTCCTTTATAGAGGGCAGACCTGCAGCTCACTCCACTTTGCATCTGCAGCTCTGTCTGGTTTCAACTCACAGGAACAAGATGCCCCTGCACCAGGTACCTATCATCCCCCACTGCACTCCCCAACATGGTAGCCTCCTTTTATGTACTGTCTTCCCCCATTAAGCTCCTTGTGGGCAGAGACTGTCTTTTTCTTATTTGTATCCCCCACCACCTGCCCCACTCCAAACCAAGCACAGTACTCAGAAAACAGTAGGCACTTAATAAATGCGTATGGAATTACTGAATGAATTGGTGCATGTCAAAGTGTCATTTTAGTCTACCTTTAAGCCTGAAACCTGGTCCAACACTACCACCAGTCAGGACAGGGAGCCAACTCTTTGCTTACCTGAGTAACTGCTTTTACTTGGCCAGTATTCACAGTGGTAACAGGAGTGGTGACAGCTGTCTCTGCAATCACATACTGACCCTGAGGAATGGCCATCATTTGGAGCTCAGATGCTGAAATAAAAAATACCCACAGTTGAGTGGTTTCAGAGTTTAAAGTGACAGTTTAAAGAGCTAAATGTTTTGTTGGTAGCCACATTCCCCATGGAAGTTGCCTGTTATAAGCCTCTTTGGAAAGAAATAGAGACCTGAAATTCCATACCCTGTGGGTCACTAGGTGACAAGGAATCCAAGAAAAGAGAGAAGAGGAAGTAAGAAGAAGAGAGTAAAAGAAGCCACCCAGCCAAGTCTTGGGGCCTACTGCTTAAAGACCAGGAGAGTAGGAGCACAGAAATGCAGCAGGCCCACAATACCACAGCAGGAAATCAATGGCCATTCTTGCAAGAAAGGGAACAGCCCATGAAGCAGACACAGGCAATAAGTGCTTCAAATGGGGATTCTGAATTTAGCAAGAAAGTTAACTATTCAACAATTCAAGAGAACCATGTAAATAATTACCAAAGATTGAACAACTCACAACTAAAAAAAACCATTCTGTTCTCCTCAAAAAGGCTTATTATCAATGGTAGTTTAAAAAAATTATAGTTGTCTTTACTAGCCAAGGTTAAACATTACTTGCAGTAAACAAACAAGCCCCCCATATGTGGGGCTTGACTTTGCCATCTCTGGGGAAACAATAAAAACAACCAACGATGGAAGTCAAGTGGGCAGAGTTAAGAAAATATTTTTTCAACCAAGGGCCATGAATGAGTGCCAAAGTCAGGGTCAGAGGTAGAGCACCAGAAGGAGGAGGAAAGAAAGAGTACCCTGCTATGAGGAATAGAAAGAAAGGGCAATATTTCTTGCTTGCCTCCCCCTCCAGCCTGTCACTCCAATCTACCATCTGTGCCATCATCACATCCCTTTCTACATCTAGCACATAAAATTGTACAGTCAGTCCATGCATAGATAACCAGGACTACTTACATTCAACTTAATTCAGCAAAGAGTTTATGCACCTACTGGTGTGCAAGCACTGGGCTAGTGGAGGAAATAGTTTAAATAAGGCATGGCTGGGGGTGGCTAGGTAACAGTTAATAGAGCACCAGCCCTGGAATCAGAGGGACCTGAGTTCAAATTCAGCCTCAGACACTTAACACTTACTAGCCATGTGACCTTGGGCAAGTCACTTAACCCCAACTGCCCTGCCTTTCCCCTTCCCCTCCCCCAAAAAATAAATAAATAAGGCATAGTCCTTGCTCTCATGGAGCTGAGTAGGAAATACCATATTTTTTACCCAATTTACCCAATACTATAACACATAACATTCCATGATAAGCCTGGTGAGCAGCCTAACTAAATTTAGACAAACTCTAAGTGATGAATTTTTCAGCCACAACAGCTCCTGATGACCCTCTGCTAAGTTACTGGGCAGGAGGAAGAGTTTCATCTGTGGAACATCTGAGCATTTTATCAGAGCTCTGATAGACCTACAGTATTTAATGTATTATAGGAGAAACATAAGGAGAATCTCAAAAGTCAGTGCAGCTTTAATCAATCAAGGCTTTAAAATGCACTAAGACTTATGGGACACCCTGTATTAGAGAATAGCAAGACAATGTTTTCTAAGAGGGTTAAATGGGAAGGTTTATCATAACCCCCAGGGCAATCAGGGAAGATTCCTTGAAGAGGTAGCCCTTGAGTTGGGCTTTAAAGGATGGGTAGGAGTTCTCAGGGTAAAGAAGGGCAGAAAGGACAATTCCACATATAGGGAAAAGTATGGGTGAGTCAAGTCACAGAGAGGCAGGAGAATACAGAGCTAAGAACAGAGAATAGTTAACAAAGTACAGAGAGAAGAGGAATATGGGATAATACTGGGAAGGTATGGTAGGGCCAGATTGTGGAAGGTTCTGAATACCATTCATGTTATAACATGTATAAAGGGAATTCCTATGTGTATTAGGAAGTCCACACTTAAGATTCTACACTATACAATGTGGTTAACATACCCCAAAATTGCTTATCCCTTCATAAACTGTAGCCTCAGATAAAGTGAGTTCCACCATTAATGCCATTGTCATGTTCAGTACCCACGTGCCTCGGCCCAAACTTATTTCCTAAGAACTTAGTTCTAGAAATTTGACTAGCATCTGCTTCTCCATCTTTTCATCCACACTAGTGGGGTTTCCTGAGACAGGGATGACTCTGAACCTTATAACAACAAAAATAAGAGCAGTTCACACTTACGTGGGGCTTTATAAAGAGTTTTACACGTTAGATCCTCACAACAACATTGTGAGGTGCATGGTACAAGTAATAATGTCTCTACCAATGTATATCTGGTCTCTATAGTTGAAACCCTGGCATTATTTTTAAATCTTCCGACTATTTCAGCTCTCATTGGTGCCCAATCAGTTGTCAAATCCTATTGATTCTACTTTCACAAAATGGCTATCAGAGAGAGGAGAGGGGGAAAAAGGGCAGCCACTTGGGTAATAACCAAATTAAAAGGATGGAAACCAGATGAAGGAAAAAGAGAGGCAGTCAGATTAAAGGAGGACCAGGAGAGGGTGATGTCTCTAAAGCCAAGGGAAGAGAGTGATCATAAGATAAGGACTGAAAAAAAAGCCATTCATCTCAGTGTCATTAATAAAGGTCATTAGTAAACCTAAAATTCAATAAAGTGAAATGAATGGAAGCCAAATTGCAAGGTGTCAGAGAAGATAATGGAAGTGGAGGCATTAAGACAACTTTTTCAAGGTTGTTATTGGTCAAGTGGGTCTCTCAACAGAAGGGTTTGGGGTTTGTTTTTTTTTAAGACTGGAAAAGACTGAGCATGTTTAACAAGAGATGAATAGGAGTCAGTGACTGGAAGAAGATTAAAAATGGATATAAAAAGACAGTTCCAAAGGACTCATGATGAAAAATGCCTGCTACCTCCAGAGAGAGAACTGACAACCTCTGAGTGCAGACTGAAGCATATTTTTTCCATTTTCTTTATTTTTCTTGCTTTTCCCCCCACAACATGGCTAATATGGAAGCATGTTTTGTGTGACTTCATATTTCTTGCCTTCTCAATGGGTGGGGAAGGATGTGGAGTGAATCCAGGCCCAGCACTTACCCACTGTGCCACCTAGTTGCCCAGAGTCAGTAAGACCTGAGTTCAAATCCAGCCTCAAGACACTTACTAGCTGTGTGACCCTGAGCAAGTCACTGAACCCCAGTTTGCCTCAGTTTCCTCGTCAGTGAAATGAGCTGGAAAAGGAAATGATGACCCATTTCAGTATCTTTGCCCCATATGTATTCACAAAGATTTAAGACGACTGAAACGACTAAACAACAGAGCATTTATTAGGCATCCGTCCTATGTGAGGCACAGTGCTAAGGACAGGAGATACAAAGGTAAAAACAAAAACATGCCTTGCTCTCAAGAAGTTCACCCCCAAGTGGTCAGCCAGCAAACATTTACCAGATGCCTGCAGTGTGCCAGGCACTGTGCCACGCAGGCGAGAGGCAAGTGAAAGGGCAAAAGCACAGTCTCTCTACTTGTAATAGGGGAGACGACTGGCAAATCACTGCGGACAAACATGATGCATGCAGTGTCAATGGAAGGCAATTCCAAGGGAAGGCCTCTTTATGAAGAAGCAATTTGAGCAGAGTCTTAGAGGAAGCCAGGGAAGCTGAGAGACAGAGACGAGGGAGGAGAACATTCCAGGCATGAGGGAAAGCAGCGAAAAGGCAAGAGATCAAGAGAACAAACTTTGTGTTTGAGGACCGTCAAGAAGGCCAGTGTTGCTGAATGATAGAGCACCAGGAGGTAAGTCAAGCATAAGAAGATTTAAAATGCAGGAATGGGCTTTAATATTTGACCCCAGAAATAATAGGGAACTACTGAATTTTACTGAGTAAAGGCGGCAACATCGTCAGACCTGAGCTTTAAGAAAATCCCTCTGGCAGCTGAGTGGAAGATGGATAAGAGTGGGGAGACTTGAGTGAGGCAGGAAGACCCAACACAGCAGACTACTGCACTAGTCCAGGTGTGAGGTGATGAGGGCCTGCATCAAGGTGAATGGAGAGAAGGGAACACAGCTGAGAAATGTTGTGAGGGTAGAAATGACAAGAATGGACAACATATTGGATATATAGAGTGAGTACAAGTGAGGAATTGAGGATGACAACGAGGTTATGAGCCTGGATGACTAGAACAGTGGTTCTCTTGTCAGCAATAAGAAAGTTGAGGAGGGAGGAGGGTTTAGGGGAAAAGATAATGAGTTCTGTTTTGGAAATGTTGAGCCTGAGATACCCATGGGACACCCTTATAAAGATGTCCAAAAGGCAGCTGTTGATTGATGTTCAAGAGGACCTCAGGAGAAAGACTAGGATTAGATACACACATTTAAGACTCATCTACTTAGAGATGATAATTGAATCCTTAGGAGCTTATAAGGACCAAGTAAAAAAGTAGCAGAAAGAAGACTAGAGGGCCAAGGACTGATCTTTGGGGAACACTCCAAATCGGTATGCTTTGGATGAAAATCTTGCTAAGGAGAATAAGAAGAACAAACAGAGTAGCCATCAAAACCTAGAGAGGAAAGATTTTCCAGGAGGAGAGGGTAACCAACAATGTCAAATGCTGCGGATAAGTCAAAAAGGTTTTGGTAATTAAGAGCTCAGTGGTAACCCTGGAAAAAAACCAGTTTCAGTTGAATTATAAAGTTGGAAGCCAGAATGCAGTGGGTTTAGAATCAAGTTGGATGAGAGAAACTAGTAGCACCTAGTATAGATGGCTTTCTCAAAGAGTTTAGCCAAGAAAGGGAAGAGAGATATAGGCATTATCTAGTAGAGATGGTCAGATGTAGTGAAGATTTTTAAGGATGGAGGAGACATGGCCATGCTTCTAGGCAGTAGGGAAGGACTCAGCAAATACAGAGAGAGTGAAGATTAGAGAGAAAGCAGGGATCATAGAAGAGACAAAAAGAAGATATAGAAGCAAGGGTGCATGTTGAGGTGTTTGCCTTAGAAAGGAAAAAGGCGCTCATCATGTGAGACAAAGGTGAAGGAAAGCATGGGAAACTGTCTAGGTGAAGTAAAATGAGAAAGAGGGAAAGCTAGGACGCTCTCAGCAAACGGCCTGAATATTTTGAGTGAAGCATGAGTCTGGATCCTCAGCTGGGAAGGGGAGGGTGTTTGCTCAGAAAGACAGAGTGTCAGGAGAGGGTTTTGGGGAGGGGAGACATCAACTGTTTCCAGTTGAGAATGTTTGAAAGAGCCAAATAACATGGGTGAAAATAGCATGTACATAGTAAATAAAAAATATATAAAGACTAAGCAAACAAGAAAGGGAACAGAGAGGACATTAACAAAGGAGAGAATCAGGAAAAAGCTAGGGATCCTTATGATACAGAGGCAAAACTGTGAGCGTTCCAGGCATGGTGGACAGCAACAGCAAAGGCATGGAGAAGGGATAGGGATAAGTAAGCAGGCTGTTGGGCTGCATTTTACAATGTAGGAGGAAAATAATGTGTAACCAGGCCAGAAAAATAAGTTAAAGCCATGTTATAGAGGGCAGAGAAGTTTATCCTAGAGGCAAAAGAGAGTCAATGAAGATTCTTCAGCAAGGGAGTGACATAGGCAAGGCTGTGTTTTATCAATATCATTCTGGTATTTATACGGAAGGGGGAGACTTGAGGCAGGAAAATCAATTAGATGGCTATTGTAATAGTTCAGGCAAAAGGAGATGAAGGTCTTGACTATGGTGGTGGCCATGTGAATGGAAGGGATGGATGTGGCAAATGGTGGCAGCAGAATCAACAGGACTTGGCAAGTGACTGAATATGGGAAAGGGCAAGATGAGTCAAGGATGACTCCAAGGCTATGAACCTGCATGACAAGGGGAAAACAGTGTGTGCCCTTAACAAGAAAAGGGATGTTTGGAGAAGGGATGGATTTGTCCCCAAATATAAGGAGCTCATTATATTTTCAATTCCTATCCATCTGGATTATTGCAAAAGCCTCATAACTGATCTTCCTGACTTCCAACACTGTCCTTCCAAATGATCCATCATATATACTACGAGGCATCTTGCTTAAGTGTAGATTTAGTAATATCAATGTAATATCTCCCTATTGCCTATGCAGCAAAGTACAAGTCATACCATAGAATTCAAGGCTCTTCACTGTCTGGTCTCTGCCCCTCTCCACTGCCCAAGCTGTCTAGCCTTATCTCATACTATTCACCTTCCATGTACTCTACAGGCTGATCAAAATGGACTATTGTTGTTTATACACACTACATACTTTCCTACCTTTTTTGTCTTTGCTTAAACTATATCCCACCCCTTGAATGTCCTCCTTCCTTTTGCTGAATTAATACCCAGCCTTTAAAGTCCAATTCATAGGTCATCTCCTCTATAAAGGCTTTCTGGATCCTCAGGATCAATTTTTTCCCATCAGGCCTTACATTGCTCTTTGCATCTCTCTTATACACCTATCATATATTGTTTTGTATTATAGCTATCGATCTTTATATACCCCATACATGAGACAAGAAACTTGTCTTATCTAGACTTTGTATCTCACCAATTACCTAGCTCAGTGTTCTATACATAAGCCCTTAATATTTGCTAAATTAAATACCTATTTTAAAAATGATCAGAGATACCAAGTGACCTGTGTGAGATCATACAACTATTAAACTGAAAACTTGGGGATGAGATACAGGTTCTTAGATTCTAAGTCTGGTACTCTTTCCACTACTTACGATGAAATCTTTTCTGCTTAATTATATTTGTGGAGCTTAACATCAGAGGTAAATAAAGTAAGATAAGTCACCAGACCCTTAATTTTAGACAGCTTGGTGAAGGCTACATGAAATGCAACCAAAAGCTTTCTGAAAACTTTCAAATCGAAATTTTTTTTTTAAAAAGGGAGGGGATTATGTGCCAGATACAAAAAATGGTAGGTAAAATATGCAAATCCTTGCCTCCACAAAATTAGACTAGTTTTTCTTTAAACAATATTGAAACCATCCTTGAGATACTGGTTGGCTCCGGGGACTAAAAGCTCAGGCTACTGACATCACTGCCTTGTCACGTGAGTACAAAGCAGCTATGAAGAGTTTCAAGTGTTCTCTCTGATGCCTGGCTGGTGAAAAGTAATGGACAATTTAGGCAAAGGATCTTCACTCAGCAAAATCAACTCAAGGCATCCTTAATGTCTATCCTTATTGAATAACCTTCTCCCAAAATAGCTAAGTAAATCTCCTTTTATTAACTATTGAGTGATGTATAAGTGTCTCTTTTTGTTACAAAATTGAATCTAAATTAGCAGAAAAAACCAGTGTGAGTCAGGCCCAGCCCAGAACACAGAGTAATTAATTACAACTAATTCCACAAGATAAGGAGACAGAAACCCTGTACAAGGTTAACCTCATGAGTTAACTCCAGAAAATGTTAATATTTATACCATGATTGAGTGATCCTGCTCTCAGTCAAATCCATGCATCCCACCCACTCTATATAAGTTTCAGAACTGTGTCTCAGGGCCTGATTTCCCAATGGCAGCGATGATTCTGCCTAAACCTGTCAGGACCCCACAAAAAGAGGCAGAGAGTGATTCTGCCCAGGCATAATGAAATAAAGGAGGTGGTAGGATGAGGAATTATACAGGACTAAAAACATTCTGAATGCAGTATAAAGGACCACAGTCTAGAAGGAACAGAGCATCATGTATGCTGGAAAAGAAGTTAGAATCCCCACCAAGGTAAGTCCTTCCCTCCAGATGTTACTTAGAACAAGGAACTAGCTTGGATGACCTCACAACCCCTAGTGCAAGGAAGATGAAGTTGCCCAGAAGCTCAACCTCAGGGATCTGTGCAGCAGTGGAAGAAGAGAAACAAAACAATGAATGGTGAAGAAAGAAGGGAAGCTGGAAAACCAAAATACCAAGAAAGAAAGCCTAAATAAAAACCTAACATGCAATTACTAAACCAAGAGACAGAAACCTAAAAAAAAAAACTGAGTAAAAGTTTAAAGAAAAACCAACGTACTAAACAAATAATATGAAAGAAAGAAAATCAATATTGTCGAATGAAGGTCAGAATCCTGTAGACCCCCCAGAGATCACTGAATGGCAGCAAGAAATTCTGGAATGGTTCAAAAGAGAAATAAAATTCATAAAAGAAATTAGGAATGCATTTAGACAAAAAAAAAGTTCTTGATTCGTAATTTTAAAACACAGATAAATATCAAAGGAGGAAAATTTGAACACATGATAGAGAATTTTCCCCAAAGAACAGAAGATATCAGAAAGGAACAAAAATACCAAAGTAGAAGAGAAATTAAACATAATATTAAAAGACACACAAATTCTACATAATCCAACATATCTGGCCTTGAAGACAGGATGACTGAGTTAAATAATTTAAGGATTATATGTTGCCCAATCAAAAGATCAGACTACCATAATGTAGGAAATAATATGAAAGGATATTGAGAACTTCTGAATACAGGCAGCAAATCACCAAGTAAGAGGATCCACGGATGCTCACTAGAAGGCCAAACGTGTCAAATTCTGAGACATGTAGTAGTTAAATGAACGACTTCAAGAAATTAAACTAAAAGCTAGAGGAGTCCAGCTCCAAAGCTAAAGGATCATTCCTTTATCACTACTCACGATAGCTACGAAAGGAGCTCCAAGTATTAGGCAGATATGTGTGCTGAACTGAGGAACTCTGTTGTTGCTGTTGCTGGAGAGTCTGCCCTTGTGCTGAAGAGTTGGCTTGCATATGAGATGGGCTAAGCCCTTGCTGAGACTGCTGAGCAGATGGACTTAATGGCTGACCGGTCACCTAGAATTCCAGAAGGGAAGAAGATATTAGCTTATTTTCCAGTAACTTCTGAATTAAAGAAATCCAGTATGAATGACAATATTGCTGAAAATATAGAGCTATTCAAGCAATATTAATTTTGGTAAAATAATAATTAATAACAAACAATGAGTTATAATTAAGCTTTCAAAGGAATATTCTTTTGAGTTTCTAAAAAAAAAAAAAGAAGCATACTTTTGTTAGGGAAACAAATAAAAATGTAATCCTCTCCATTACTGAGGTTAAATGACTTTAGAGATTAAGTCATTTAACCAATAACCGAAGCTAAATAACTTGTCTATGTCACATAGCCAATCCATGAGAGAGGTCAAAATAGAACAAGAATCTTAGCTTCCATTATTCTGCACTCAATCCTCTCATTTGATAGCAGTAAAGAGATAAAGTTTAGCATAAAGCTAAATAACAACTATGCACAGATACATGTACAAGGAATTTCATATTCTGTGAGAAAGAATAGAAAAACTATCAATCAGCCACAGGGAGGGAACAAGAATTTATTAAGAGCATACTATATGCTGGGCACTGTGCTAAGTGCTTTACAAATATTTCATTTGATCCTCATGAGAACTCTGCAAGGCAGGCACTATTATTTTACAGTTGAGAAAACTGAGGCAGACAGATTAAGTGACTTGCCCAAGATCATACAGCCAGTAAATGTCTGGGGCTAGATTTGAACTCAGATCTCTCTGAATCCAGGCCCAATATTCTATTCATCAAAAAGCAAAAAACAAATTCTTCTCTATAATATGATACCTCTACTAAAGGCCTCCTTTATTGCTTCATCATGGTATGAAGGTCACCTTGGGTTGTTAAAGAGCTATGCCAATGGAACAGAAGATTCCTACCTGTTCCTACCTGTTCCAGAACAGGTCCTACCAAAGCAGTTAACCTTCCAGTGATAGACTGCATGTCTGTTTTCTTAGGACTGGCCTAAGGTCAGACAGGCTCATCATCATTTTGACTAAAGAATGATGAACTGTTTGGCCCCAGTTACTCTCAAAAGTCAGATTTATAGAATAGTTACAGTCTGTGTTGTTGTTAGAATTATGGATCTTTGAACAACTGAAGCCCACTATTACAGGAACCATCCGTAACAGCAGAAGTAAATGACCACATCTAAATTTATCCACCATCCCAGAGTCAACATTCTGACCACTGGCAAGGCTCTTTAAATAAGATCCAAGGACACCCAATATTCCTCATTAATAATCATGACAAATGAGATCCAAGGATGCCATAATTGCATATGGTATCTCTTCAATCTCATTAAATTACCTCTTCATGGACTCTGAAGTCATCTTCATTTTGACCACCCTGGTGAGTAGATATGGAGAAAGTTACCTGGGATGAAGATGGAGCTGGGGTGGTAGGCTCAGCGACCTGGATGTGCTGCACCTGAATGGCATGTTGGGTATATGTCTGAGGGTCATGGAGCTGACCAACATCCACTGTTGAATGCTGAGACTGATGGGGTGAAGTGGCCTGGAGGAAAGAAAAGCAGTCCCAGCAATTAAATACTTATTGATAAATAAGGAAAGCTCCTTTACAAAGAATAGTTCAGTTTGAAACAATGTCCCTCCAAAAATATAAAGATGATAAAGGACCTCAACTATAACTCGCTGCCCTGAGAGGTCTATACCCAAGCTAAGATAGCAGGCATGAAAGAGAATAGTGATTGCTTGAATAGGAAATTAGGTTTTTATTACATATAACTTTAATATTATTAAATGCTGGGGAAGGAAAACAAACTCCTATTGAACTGAATGGGAAGGACCAAATAAGGGATAGTATAGGCCATGGAAGATTAAATAGACAAATTTGATGACACAAAATTTAATAAGTTTGTGCACAAACAAAAAATGCATTAAAATTAGAAGAAAATAGTTAGATGGGAAAAAATTATTTGTAGCAATTTTCTATAATAAAGGTCTCAAATCCAAAATATGTAAGGAACTGATTCAAATCTGTAAAAATGATTCAAATTTATAAAGGATCCATTTTGCTACAGAAAAATGGTCAAAAACTATGTATGAATGGGCAGTTTTCCAAAGAAGAAACTGAAGCTATCAACAAACATTAAAAAGTCATTCTAAACTACTAATCATTAGAAAATTCAAATTAAAACAACTCTGAGGTTCCAATTCATACTCATAACATTAGCAAAGATGACAATTATGGCAGGTACTATAGGAAAACAAGCATTACCAATGCACTACTGGTGTTGTGAATTGGTCTAGCCATTCTGGAAAGTAATTTGGAGCTAGGTCCAGAGAACTCATTAAAAAGTATATGTGCATATTCCCCATGGTCCATCAATACTACATATTAGGTCTATACCCTAAGAAGATCAAAGAAAGAGGAAAAGAAAAAATATGCACAAAAGCATTTGTAGTAGTTCAGTTCATTCTTTTAAAGAACTGGAAATTAAGAATGAACCTATCAATGGGCGAAGAGATGAACAAATTATAGTATAGAAAAGCTATGGAATGTTACTGAACTGTAAGAAATGATGAAAGGGACAGTTTCAGAGGATTCTGAGAGGTAAAAAGTGATACAAAGTGAAATGAGCAAAACAAGGTATACAATAGCAACAACATTGAAAAGAAAAGAAAAATTAACTTTGAAAGACATAGAAACTCTGATCAAGGCAATGGCCAAACCATGATTTCAGAGGACACAGGAGACAGCACGCTTCCTGCTTCCTGACAGAATGATAATGGACGCAGAACGGATAGAGAAGAAGAGAGAGATTTTTGGACATAGTCAATGCAGGAATTTCTTCTTCTTGACTATGTGTATTTGTTACAGGAATTTTGCTTTTCTTTTCTTCCCCATACTGGAAAGGGGATTGCGGAGTGGAAATGGGTAGAGACAGTGTAAAGAAAAAAAGAGGAAAGAAAAGGAAAGTCACTGAAGCATTTTTAAATGAATAGAATAGACGGAAGGCTAGAAAGAATCACAAACAAGCAGAATAGCTTTGAAAGTTACATGCTGAATTTATTATATGTTTAAAATTAAAAGCAAGATATACATAACAAAGATCTGCAGTTTCATGTACAATTTTCTTTTACTGCCTACTAAATATATGGAAATATTGGTTTATTTAATAAGTCCAGAGCTCTAAAAGTTTAATAATTTAATAATTTAAAAGTTTAACAAAATTAAAAAATAAAAACTATAATTGTAAACTTTCTTCCTACCCTCAAACTGAATGAAAAGTTTACAGGGCTCAAAATTGCTTGTCTTTAATTTTTTTCCTAATTAAAAGGACTGGGAAGAGAGAAAATATTATTAGCTTATAAATAATAATTCATTGTGCAGCTAGGCAGCACAGTGGATAGAGGGCCAGGCCCAGAATCTGGAAGACCATCGTTCAAAAGTGACCTCAGACACATTTACTAATTATCTGACCTGGGCAAGTCATTTATCCCTGTTTGCCTCAGTTTCCTCATCTGTAAAATGAGCTGGAGAAGTAAATGGCAAATCACTCCAGTATCTCTGCCAAGAAAACCCCAAACGGATTCATGAAGAATTGGACGTGATTGAAAACAACTGAACAACAATAATCCACCAGACAATCAAGATGGGGTCTAAAGCAGTTACCAGCCAACAAGATGTAAGTAATAGCACCTGGTTTGAAGTTCTGCTCTTAGTTATGGGTCTTGGTATTTGCAACATTTCAAATGGGGATAAATTTGTTCAGTTGTGTCTTAAGTGTATTTCCTCAGATCAGGTGGCACAATAAATCCTCCGATAGGAGGTTTTCTTCATTTGGCTACAGTCACACAATAGAAATGGCCTACGAAATAGTCTATTATACAGCCAGACTAAGTTAAGTTTTAATTAAAATTAAGGCTGGTCTTTATTTTAGTTTTAGTTTTCAACACTATTTCCAAAAGATTTTGAATTCCAGATTTTCTCCCCATCTCTCCCCTACCCCTCCACCCCAAGATGAAAAGCAACTGATCTTTCTTTAAAAAAAAAATCACCCCAAATCACTCTGACTCTCATCGTAGATTGGCCAACAACAGGTCACAGGCCGAGCCCCACCTGGTCATAGTTTGGGAGCCAGATTGACTCAGAGTGAAAGTAAATAGCAATTGTTTCTGTCTTGGCCGGAAACCCTGAGGGTGTTCTTCTCTCAGACTGATTTTTTTAAACCAGGTAAAGAGGCCATTCCTTGGTTCATTTCTTTCCTAACCTTAATCACTGAAGGGGCATTGCCTCAGTTCAACTGAGACCTGTTAAAGACCTTAGCTTAAAAAAAGACAGGGTCTCCATGTCTCCATCCAGGGCCATCTCCATCTGATCTATATCTCGCCACTGGACCCAAATGGCTCTGGAGGAGAGAGTGAAGTTGGTCACTTTGCACAGCCCTCCCTCACTTAAAGCAAATTCACTTGTATGTCATGGCATCACCACCCTGATGTCATGGTCCTCTTTAAAAATGAAGGACAAACAAGAACAATATACAACAGTTCTATCACACTAATAGGATATTATCTGAACTGCTAAAAGTTGGCCAAAATTGCTCTTTGTAACTCCTCAATAAAACAGATCACCAAATGAACCCTTTATCAATTTATTATAAAAATATCTAGCATTTACATAGCACTTTAAGGTTTGCAAAAGTCTTTATAAATATTATCTTATTTTATCCTTACAATATCACAGAGAGGTAGGTGTTCTTATAATCCCCATTTTATAAGTGAGGCAAACAGAGATTAAGTTATTTGCCCAGGGTGACATTCCTAGTATGAGTCTGAGGCAGTATTTCAACTCGGGTCTTCCTGCCTCCACATCTAGCCTCAACAATTTACCTAGGTCTCTAGAAAATGATGATTCAGGGGAAAGATTTACATACATACAGTCATTCAAATGTCACTTCAGCAATGACCTGGCCTAACATGCAATAAAACCTTTCAAAGTTGCTAAGAGTTAGGGCTGTCCAAAAGTGAAATGGGTTACCTTGGCATGTAGTCAGTCCCCTGTTAACTGGAAATATTTGAGTAGAGGCTGGATGACCCTCCATTAAGGAAACTGGAAGGGATATGGGACCTTACAGTCTAAAAGTTCCCTTCCATCTCTAAGACCCTGTGATAGAAACAGGACTTACAAACTTGTCAACATTTAAAAATCAGGTTATGCTATTATGCTGTTAAAATCAGGTACCCTACAAATTTCTTTTTGTTTTGTTTTGTTTTTTGGAGGGGGGAAGGCAGGGCAATTGGGGTTAAGTGACTTGCCCAAGGTCACACGGCTAATAAGTGTTAAGTGTCTGAGGCCCTATCTGAACTCAGGTCCTCCTGACTCCAGGGCCAGTGCTCTATTCACTGTGCCACCTAGCCGCCCCTACCCTACAAATTTCTAATGAACTTTGAATAAGATGCTTTTTTTTGTATCTACTTCACAGATCTGAGTCACATTCAAAAGAATACCCTCTCAGAATCTAGCCCTACTCTGGGAACTAGGCTTCTACTTGGGATCCAGTTGACAGACTGAAATTTATAATGGTCCATGTCAATCTGACAAGTGAAAATGTTGAGCCTACTAGAAGTAATTTTAACAGAAATGTGCCAAAGATGGAAATAGAATAAATGATATACGGAACCTGGGCTACTTGCACCACCTGAAGCTGTATATGCTGAGGTTGCTGCAGACCAGTTGTAGACTGTGATACAGGGATATATTGAATTCTCTGGTAGTCCCCCTGTGGGGTTCGATAATCTGTTGTAAGGGTCTGAGACAGTTCTGTCATTGCTTGAGTCAGCAGGTCTGTTGTCTAGAGAAAAGCACATAAAATACACTGATTAGTAATGCTTTACTAGTTTAGAATTATTTCAGTGCTAAAACACAATTAGTTGGCTTCACTAAGAGATTTCATAGCTTACAGTTTTGAAAACCCTCTAAACCAAACCTGAGCCTAGGTAGAAATCTACGAGAGAGAAAGAGAATAGCGAAAGGGCATTTGGCTCACTGTCATGAGCATGACACTATTAGCTATTAATGAAGAACCACAGACTACAGTGTCCTTGCAGCTCCCTCTCTGGGAAGAAGAAAGTCTTGGAAAACAAAATAAGCTGATGATCCAGTCCATGACACATAGAAGATCAAAGGATTCTGGGATCCATCTAAGGCCAAAGTACAGCTGGGATCATTTCTGGTATATTACTGACTGTTCAATGATAAATATGTAGAAACTCAATTCAATAAGCATTTATTATAAGTGCCTATTATGGAAATAAGAAATAAGCCACAGACACTGAAGGAAGAGTAAGATTTGTAATAATTATATCCTTACCACTACAGTCTCCCCAGTCGCACTGTCGGTAGTTAAAACGGCTGGGGTGGCACTGATTACAGCTGTCGTTAGTGGAGCGTGTATTGTATTAGGGAGCTGGGCAAACTCAGGATGCTTCTTCCTGATGTGCTGCACCATCTTGGTCTGTAGGGATTGAGAAGAAGGTAAAAGAGTCACTGGCAGATTGGTTTAAATCACTTTCAGACTTTCACATGTAAATCTCCCAAAGTCCTCTAGTCTTCCATGTCATCCCTTTTTTTTCAAAAACTGCTGAGAGGAGCTGGCCTAGAACAGACAGGGGCAGATCCATACTGGCATAACATTCTGGAGGGAAGAAAACAGTTAGGGCTAAAAGAAAAAAAAAAAGAAATGATGTGGCAAGGCCAGAACCCTTCAGAGCTCCTCCTTTAAACACCCACAAACACCCTCCCTGGAGCACAAACCAGCTTCAATTCTCATATATCTCCTTCTCCACCCCCCCATCTCCCGCCCCGACACCTCCCATCCCAGACCCAGGGCACTTGGAAAAACATCAGTTTGGGTCCCTGTAAATCTAAGTTCTTTGATGACATAAACTATGTGGAAACAACCACGAAATAAAGGAAAACTCTCAAGATCCAGTGGAAAAGAGAATGCCAGGATCAACCAATCATCACCCTTATCATAAATACTGCATCCTCTTCGTGGCTTAAGAAGTTTTCCTCCCCTATCTATAAGCTTATTTGATTCTCCTAACAACTCTGTGAATTAGGTAGGCAAGTATTCCCGTTTCACAGAGAAGGCAATTGAGGCAGAGCTGCTAGTGTACGTCAGGGCCAGAACTTGACCTTGGGCATCCCGACACCCAGTCCAATATTCTATGCTCTCTATGGAATTAAGACTATCAGAGAGTTCTCTTTTCCCTAATAGTTCTAAGTCCTCTTTGGTACTTCTCCTATGCATTTATGTTCTATTCCGTCCTATCATTATTGGTTTGCCTATTGCATTTCCCTTACTGGATTGTGAACTGCAGAGGTACCCACATCTTCACTATATGGGTCTCACCCAGTGCAGTGCTTTCAACACAGCAGGCACCTAACTGAATTTTCTCTTTACATCCCTAGCTGTAAGTAGCCTCTGGCTTCAGGGACAATCTCCTGTGCCAAATGAGTTATGAGAACATTTTATTTTTTTTCTATCCAATTCAGGAAGAGCTAACCAGGGATATAAGAAATTTCAGAAACTCTAGTGTGATACTGACATTAGCCATAGACACAGAGAGAGAACAAGAAAGAGATACAAAGACTGAAGTTACCTGCTTCACTAGTACAATTCTGCAGTTTAAAATAAGACTAGATCCCAATCCCTCTTACCTTGCTACTGTACTGCTTGGAGCAGTGGGGGCAGCAGACAGGAGGGGTAGCTATTGTGCCAGTCAGCTGCGTATGGGTGCTCAGCATAGGGTCTGGTTCTCCAGGGCCAGCAGGACGAAGTTTCCGGATGCTTGGTGGGAGCTCAGCTCCTGGATGGTTCTTTAAGATGTGGGCTTTCCGCTTGCTGGCACTTTTGTAAACCTATAGAAAATAGTGATTTGACATAACTGCAGTAAACACCTCTAGTCTATTTCCTTAAAACCTACTCATAGACCCATTCAATTATGAAACTGGTATCTGGAGAATAAGAATGGTTTTATGTAGTGACAGTGAAAATCTACTAGCAATTGTGATAAGAATGTAATATAAATTAGAATAACAACATAATAGAAATTAGATATGCTTAGCATCTTCCCAGAATTTATATAACAAAGGCAGTACCAGGGCACAATCTAGGGTGAGAGGCCATATACATAGAAATAGAAAGCAGCTCTCTATTCATAGAAAAATGGAATTTTTAAAACTAAAAGAGACTTAATCCATCATCTAGTTCAGTCCCTTCTTTTTTACATATGAATAAACCAAGGCCCAGGGAATGTAAGTTACTTACTTATTCTCACAGAGCTAGTTACCTATAACCTGCTTTTCCTGACCCCCAATCCATTTCTCTCCTTCTCTTTCATACTGCTGCCTCCCATAGCTGGCTCTGTCCTTTGCCAATCAGTGCTAATGACTGTAGCTCTCAGATGACAGATGTCATGTTCATGAGGCCCCATCAAAATAGCAAGTCTAATCTAATGATCCCCTTTCATGCTTCACAGTAAGATTTTCTCCTGCTATCATTTGGTGAAGTTTTTCTTTCAAATTCAATGTGAAGTAAATAGCTTTTTTAAAGAAATTCAATGCAGTTTTCACAAGCAAAAATGAAGATTCATCTTAACTCCACAAAAATAAAGCTCTAGACAATCCAACCAAAGCTGTATTACCGCATGTGCACGCGCGCACGCACACACACACACACACACACACACACACACACACACACACACACTATGTTTTATGAAAGTAAGCCTTTTTTCATAGCTTTTCCAAAAATGCAAAGTCCCAAATCTATATGCTTTAAAAAGGGACCATGATGCTCACACTTAGAAGAGATCAATAGGCTCATTTTTTTTAAATCATGATTTTAAAAGGAATGCAAACATGGGGCTTCTTCACTAATAGCTTATATAATATGCAACATTCTGCCCTTCTCTTACAACTAAAAGAAGAGAGAAAAGGAAAGAAATTAAGAAAGAAATGGCAAATCAAGTTATTTATTTACTAGAAATTTTCATTTAAAAGAGAATCTACCTTGAGCCATTCATTTCTGTATGGAAAAGTACTGAGAGACAAAGAACCATCTGCTAAGAGCGCTCATATATTTGTACATGGAGACAAACTGGCTGCAAACAAGGCTCCCAACAGAGCCTGCTGGAATGGGTATCTTTCCTTTACCTTATCACAATACTGACAGAAATAATCACGGTTGGGTTTGATGATGGGCAGAGTTAATTCAGGCACTTCTTCTATCTTCATATCTGGGTGCCTCTTTGATAAATGGTTCACCTAAATGGAAAGAGCAAAAGAGAGAAGAGATCCTATTAGGACCAGCAGCTGAGTATGCATCTCTGATCTGGGACACTAGGAGCTGGAGTTCTCTGATGCAATGCACAAACACAATAACGCATTTGGCCAGAACCAGCAGCACCAGACCCGTCTGACCCCAAGGGGTTAACACTCACTTGCAGCCAATTGCTGAAGGTGAACTGGGTCACTGTGGATCCCATTAATAGTCGTGGCCTGAAAGAATTGCTGTTGGAGAAAGCAAAATTACACTTGCATGAATTTCCTTTGGTGGATTCTCCGGAAGCAAACTTATCTTTCATTATTTAGTGACCCAGTCCTTCTGAGAAGGCTGAGTAGGATATAAAGGCTCTGAATTTTAAATTCTGCTCCATGATTTTTTGCCTCCTGGCAACATTATTTTCTGCAAGTGTAATAAGGTCAGTAATGAATCACTAGCAACAGAATGCCTATCCTGTTGTTTCCCCTGAATCAGGGCTTACACATCCTACCTTAGGAGGCAAGGTATCCCCCCAGTACTGTTTCGTGTCTAGGAGAGAAAGATTCAGAAAGAGGAAGACAAAGAAAGAAGTAAAAGGAAAATAATCAAAAGGGGAAGATCAAAAAGAGAAAACAAAATGCAAAGAGAATGAAAACAGAGGGAGAGAGAAAAAAGAGTAGAATGAAATACCAAGTATTGAAGAGCAGTAGCTCAAACAGGAAAAGAATAAATGGAAAGAAACAAAGAGAAAAAAGGAAGGAAGCAGAGAAGAGGGCTAAAAGCTGAGCCCCCCTAATTTGGAACAGTTTTTTCATCAGCTTTCCAGCACTCCTTGTTCTAAACACTGGATACCTGTAGATAAGAATAATTTAGCCCCAGAACACAAAAAACCATTGCTGTGAGCCAACAATTTTGACAATGAGATTAGAAGACGGAAGAGGCCTACAGGTTCCAAAACTAACCAGCATGCCTCGTCTCCGGAAGCCCATCATGCATAAACGGCACTTGAATGTGAAGCTGTCATAGTCTGTGGAGGCAATTCGAGGCTTGAAGGTCTTGGAGCGGCTGATGCGGTCAGCCTTCTTTGCTTCTCTCTCAGGGTTGTGCATCCTTTGCATGTGCTCCCGTAGTTTGTCTTTTCGCTGTTTCAAGGAGAGAGACAGAAAAACAGAAAAAGAGAGGCAAAGTAAAAAACCACACCACAAATTCTATCATTTAGCATAATGCCTAATATAGATAAGTCATTTAATATAGGCTAACAGACTGACAATGAAAAGGAGAAGTGGACATCAAAGAAAAGATGCTTATGTTGCTAGAGTCTGAGACTCAATAAAAACTCACCCAAAGTGTTTGAGAACTACACTGTCAAAAAAGTCAATAGACTGAGGCTTGGTTTGAACCATATGAACTGTTGTGTGAATACTGATTTTGAAGGGAAATCTTTAGCTTTTAAGCCCAGGACCTCTAATAACATCGTGAATGAGTCTGGTATTGCAAAAAAGATACCAAAGGTGATAAGCTTAGATTTATAGACCTCCTTTTTCTTCAGAATAACAAGTACATTCACAAGCACAATTCTTTATTCAACAATATTTCATGTGATACAGAGAAGTGTTTCTCTTGTTTATAGACTTAGAATTGAAGCAAACATTAAATTTTTGCCCAAGATTACAAATACTGTCAGCTGTGGAATGGAGCCTACACAACTGTAGATCTCCTTTTTGAGTAACCTAATATAGTTATGCAAATAAGAATGACCCCAAAGGACCTGGGGCAGGGGGGAGAAGGGAACTAGATTGTGTCAAGACTTCTATAAAAAACCTCAAACTACAAGATCCACAGTTAATGATGCTCACTACTGTCAAATGCATGGTTACACTCATATTGGATGATACCTAATCACAGTTTTTGTGATCTTAATATTTTCAGCATCTCTGCAAAATAAAATGCAAATCTCTTACACATATCTCTCTTTGGTGTGGCCCATAAACACCAAACTTTAAGTCACTGGACAAAAGTAACAATCTGGCTCAGAAACTTAAGATACTGAAGAGTACTACATACCTAGAAAGCCTTAGTAAGGCCTCTAAAATAAGAGAAACTGATGATTTCATCTTTGAGAAGATAGAAGAGAAGGAAGGGCACTGATACTGACCAGGAAAGAGAAATCAAATTAGTGAAGTGGAAATGAAAACCCTTGGGAAAGAAGTGAACAAAACATCCTAGAGTTCATGAATGACAAGGAGGAGACTAGGCATGATCTCATGGTAACCCAGACTTTGGAAGGGCAGACTTCAGAATTCAGGGGCAACTGGTAGAAAGGGTCCCATGACTTGATACCCAAAAAAGGGAGTCAGGTCAAAAATGATGGGAGGTTCTGAAGACAGAAATTCTGATGATAGAAACACATTAGTCTGATGAAGATGAAAAAGAGGATGGATTTGAAGAGACCAATGAAGCCACCAAGGGAACAAATCAACCAAATCATAATTTTAAGGAGATAGGAACAAAATATCAAAAACATCCAAAATTCTTCCTAGCCTCCTTATTCTTGAAGGAATCATCAAACTCTCAGATGCTGAGGCTCAAAACTGCACTCTTTTCTTAGTCTTCTCTTTCACCACCGTCACCTACCATAATTTAGCCAGCTGCCATGCCCTGTCAATTCTACCACTGCTATACCTGTTAATCACCCCCATCTTCTTCACTCACTCAGATTCAGAACTCGTAATCACCTGCAAAAAACATTTCACACTGCCACCATCCTATGTCTCACTTATTTCAAATGTCTAAGCAGTCTTCCTGAATCCAGGATCCTTCCTTTCCAATCCATCCTAACTCATCCAAAATAGTCTTCCCAATACCTAATTCCTTGGGCGCCTTACATTCCTGTTGAAAAACCTCTGGTGTCTCTCTAGTGACCACAGAATAAATTATGAACTCCTTAGTTAAATTTTTAAGGCCTTCTATAAGAGAAAGCAAGAACCTACTTTTACAGACTTATTTCATAATTTTTCCTTCCCATAGAACTATTTAATATTTATATGTAAATATGTTTTATTTTCTCACACTACCAGAAGCACTGGACTGTACCTTTCCCTTTTGGGCACAGAATATGTTGTTTTTCACCTCTGTATTCCCACTGCCTAGCAGAATATGTTGTATATAATATAGGAAAAGTTGAACAAATGCATGGTGAATTGAATTGAAGATGAAAGCAAGTCAACAAACATTTATTATGTGCTTATCATGTTGTCAGGTACTAAGCTCTGGGGATACAAAGAAAGGCAAAAAATGTCTCCACTCTCAAGGAGCTTACATTCTAATGGAGCAAACGATCTACATACAAAGTCTATACAAGGTAAACTGCAGGTAATCTCAGAGGACTAGTATTTGAAGAAGACTGGGAAAGTTTTGTAGAAGGTGGGATTTTAGCTAAGATTTGAATGGAAGCTAGGAGGCAATGATTACAAAGAATATAGTAGATATGGGGAAAAGCCAGTGAAAGGACATGGAATCAGAAGAAGGTGAGGAGAAAAAGCAAGAAGACCAGTGTGATTGTATCTTAGAATATGTGGTGGGGAGTAAAGGGTAAAATGACTATCAAAGAAAGGAAGAGTCCATGTCACAACCAGAGGATTTCATGTTTGATCCTGGAAGTGAAGGGGAGCCACTGAATTTTACTGAGTAGGGAGGTGACATGGTCAGACATAAGCTCTAGAAAAATCACTTGTCAGCTGAAGAGAGGACAAATCGGAGTAGATACAGAACTGAGGTAAGGAGACCAACCAGGAGGTTATTATAATAACCTAGGGATGAGAAAATGAGGGACTGCACATGGTGGTGGTAGTGTCAAAGGACAGAAGGGGCCATGTATGAGAGATATCACAAAGATAGACTTGACAAGTCTTGGCAACAGATTGGATATGGCAGGTGAGAGCAAGTGTAAAGAGTCAAAGATGAAAGCCTGAGTGACAGGAAAGATGGTTGTGCCCTCAGTAATAGGGAAGTTAGGGAGACAGGAGAGTGCTGAGATTGGTAGATTAAAAGCCACCAAAAACTCAACTGGATGAAAAATATGAATTGAATGACCCTCAAAGAAAAAGTAACCAAGGTAACCAAGTGGTGGTAGAGGAAAAAGTCTGGGAAGTGGCAACAGGGAACAAAGAATATTCCAACTCCCCCACCATGACCAGTGAGTTGGGGGAGGGGAAAGGGGATGAGGAAAAGTGTAAGTGGTATTGGAAAGAGTGGCCAGAGTTCCTGTGACATAAACCAGATTTCAGTCAGTGCCAGCAGATGGAAGGAATATGAAAGGAAAAGATTTAAAAGGAAAGCAAGTTTGTTAACTGTAGAGCTGGCATTCCAGAGAGCACAGTGGAAGGTAGATATGAAGTAGGTCACTGGGGGGGGGATGGGGGAGGTCAAAGAGGAATATGGCAGCAAGCAGGGTGGACAGGAAATGGGGTTTGAACAATGACAGCTAAAGCATCAGAATCACTCAGATGGGGAGAATGTGGCAGGGTGAAAATATGCTAACCAATGAAGAGTGAGTTCAGGTAACAACTGTTGACCAACTGCCACCAACAGGTAAGGAAGCACAAGAGCCTTCAGAGTAGCAGCGCTCCACAGAAAAACCAGTCCTGCTTCCAGCTAAGATCTCACAGCCATCATCAGGGTAAGTGGATCCTGCAGATGAAGGGCCAGCCGTCCCTATCAACTGCCACCCAACTGTCACCCCCCAGTGCAGGCAAGCTCACCTGGAGAGCAACAAGACACCCAGAACAGGAGGCAACATGTGTCAAGAAAGTCAAGCTATCACTGCCAAGCCTTGACCACCATCTTCTCTCAGACACTGATGAAAACAGCCCAGGACCCCAAACTCAAGAGCCTTGGGAAGAGCAATGCTTCCAGCACAGCAGCCTCGGCTATCATCCTGGGAGGCAGCCCCTGTGGAAATGCAGCCCAGGCACTGCTCCTGTAGCTACTGCAGCCTACAGCTACTGAAAGCCCCGAGGAGAAAACTCCTGCCACCAAAGTCATTGGCAGTTCAAGAGAAGGTGGTAATTCAACTTGGCTCTGGTTGGGAAAGTGCTAAAGAAGACCCAGAGCAAAGACAGAAGCTACAGGCCTAAGGTCTAGATCAGGGCTGGTGCAAGATACCTTAGGAAGATTCAGGAGCAAGAAGACCTAAAATGGGAAGGAGGCTAAGTGTCAAATGCAGAGGCCAAGGGACAAAGCAGCACTCACTGGAAAGTCCCAGGGGAAAAGACAAAGGCCATATGCCATAGGCCAGCAAGGGCAGTTAACAGAAGATGAAGTCAAAAGAATGGCATAGGGGCAGCTAGGTGGCACAGTGAATAGAACACTGGCCCCGGAGTCAGGAGGTCCTGAGTTCAAAAATGGCCTCAGACACTTAACAAAAAAAGAAAAACCAGCTGTGTGACCCTGGGCAAGTCACTTAACCCCAACTGCCCTGCCTTCCCCCCTCCAAAAAAAAAAATAGCATAATCCTCTAAGTACATCAGGAAGACTAAAGTCTATTATAAGTTGAGATTTTCATAATTGAAAAAAAAATGGGTTCTCTGAGCCATGGTGGATTAAAGTATCAATCAATCAATCATCAACCATGTGCCAGGTACTGTAGTAAGGTGCCAGGGATACAGATATATAGAATGAAATAATCCCTACTCACAAGAAGATTACATTCCTTTTTTTGTTGTTTTTGGGTTTTTTTGCTTTTTGGAGGGAGGAAGGCAGGGCAGTTGGGGTTAAATGACTTGCCTAAGGTCACATAGCTCGTAAGTGTTAAATGTCTGAGGCCATATTTGAACTCAGGTTCTCCTGACTCCAGGAGAACACTCTATTCACTGCATCTCCTAGCCGCCCAAGAAGCTTACATTCTAATGAAGAAGATAAGTACATACATGTATATAAAAATACAAATAAGGAGAATAAATACAAAGTAGCGGAACATAAAGCAGTTAGGGAGGAAGGGCACTAGAAGGTGATGGGATCAGAAAAGGCTTCACAAAGAAGGTGGTGCTTGAGTTGTCTCCTGAAGGAAGAGTGGGATTCTATGAGGCCAAGGTGAAGAGGGAATACATTGCAGGCATGGGGACAGCCAATGAAAAACCATGGACATGGGAGATATGGAATGACACATATAGAGAATCGGCCAGGTTAACTAGATGACAGAGGTACAATGAGGAGTGTTCAATATGACTGGAAGGATGAGTTAGGAACAGGTTGTGAAGGGCTTTAACAGCTAAACAGAGGAATTTATATTTTATCTTAGAGGGGATAAGGAACCACAAGGAAAAAGCACACCAGCAGCATTTTGCAGAATAGACTAGAATGGTGAGTGATTTGAGGCAGTAAAATCAACCAGGAGGCTGTTGCAAATCCAGGCAAGAGGTTATGAGGGCCTGATGTAAGATCGTAGCCATGTGAGTAAAAAGAAGGGGTTGGATGCAAAAAAAAAAAAAAAGTTATGTCATGAAAACTCGGATAGGAAAAAGTATCCGGAAGTGAGGATGGTCCACAGGTCAGCAGTGTCAAATGCAGCAGATAGGCAGAGAAGAATGAGGACTTGGAAAAAGCCACTGAATAAGCTGGTAACTTGGGAAAGAACAGTTTCAGTTGGGTAAGGCAGGCACAAGACAGCAAAGAGCTGGTTCAGCAAGTGAAAGGGGACAAAGCAGGGGAAGGGACATGACTGCTGCTTGAGATGGACAGGATGGTAATAAAGGCCAAATGAGAGATGGATGGATCAATTATTCTTTTTTTTTTCTGTTTTCTCCAACAAGGAAAATTATTTGCAGGCTGGAAAGTATAGAAGA
Source organism: Pseudochirops corinnae (assembly GCA_028646515.1). Lineage (NCBI taxonomy): Eukaryota > Metazoa > Chordata > Mammalia > Diprotodontia > Pseudocheiridae > Pseudochirops > Pseudochirops corinnae. The sequence continues at coordinate 141,168,795 of CM053588.1, forward strand.
AAACTGGGAAATAAAATTCAAGATAAGAGAGAATGGAAAGCATTTAGCTACCTTCAATAAGCTGAAGTCACCAAGCCCACACAAACTATATACTTCCTTGTGGATATGAAAACTGAATCACTGTATGTGAACTCTGAAAATCAAGGGAAAAGTGCTACAGGATTGGGGATTGGAAAATGCTATCCCAATTTTCATAAGGAATATGACAGGTTATTCAAATCAGAAACTGATGAACTTCACTTTCCTTCATAGCAAAAACTATAGAGTACATTATTAAAAGAAGATTTACTCACAAAATATTTAGAAAAGTAAAAAGATAAGCATTACAAACCAGCACAAGTTCATTAAGAACCAACTATGCCGCACTGACTTTTTTCTTTAAATAAGGTTATTAGATTGGTAATGAAGAGAATGCTAAGCCTGGATTGAGGCAACACTTGTAATTATGTCTCTCATGATAACATCGTGTACAGGAAGACAACACAGTCTTGGCGGATTCTCAGCTGGCCAGACAACTAGACTCAAGAAATGGTGACTGATGGTTCGACCCAAAGTAAAGGGTTGAGCAGAATACCACAAGGCTCTGTAATTAGCACGGACTCAGATGAAGACATAGATGGAATATTTATCAGATTTGTAGACAATACGAAGCTAAGGAAAATGGTCTATAAATTGATTGACTTAAGACTCAAAAAGAGCATTACAGGTTAGAATAGGCCTAATCTAATGAGATTATATTAAAGAGAAATAGATATAAGGCATCCAAAAATCAACTACACAAGTATAAACCAGAGATTTGTTTAGACAACAATTAGTGTGAAAAAGACGTAGAGTTTTAAGGGGCTTTTAGGGAACAAGATAATATGGTGACCCAAAAATATGCAATCTTAAACTAAATTAATAGAAGTATAGTGTTTAGAAAGGAGACCACAGTCTCACTATATTCTCCCAAACAGACTATACCTGCAGCATTGTGTCTATTTCAGGGCACCATATTTTAAAATAATTTTTGTATGTATATATGTCAGGGGCAGGGGAGGTAAACCTAAACAGCAGAGAAAAGGCAGTGACTCTCCTGAGCTCTCCTTAGATTATACCACTTTGGAAGAACCGTAAACTTACAAATCTCACAAACTAGCTCTGAAAACAGCTACACAAAATACCTGAAGCTTGGGACAGTGTCCCCTCCACCCTAGGAAGTTAAAAGTCAAGAAATAAGCTGGGAAAATGTGCAAACATCAACAGCAAAAGAACCTGACCATAGAAAGTTACTATGGTAACAGGGAAGATCAAAACACAAACTCAGAAAAAGACAACAAAGTCAAAACTGCTACATTCAAAGCCTCAAAGAAAACTGCGAATCAGTCTCAGGCCCAAAAAAAGAATTCCTAGAAGAGCTCAAAAGGGATATTAAAAATCAAATAAGAGAAGCAGAGGAAAAATTGAGACAAGAAATGACAGTGATTTAAGAAATCATGAAAAATGAGTCAAAAGCTTGATAAAGGAGTCACAAAGAAATACTGAAGTAAGTAACACCTTAAAAAAACAGAATAGGTCAAAAGGTAAAAGAGGCACAAAAACTACTAAAGAGAAGAATTCCTTAAAAAGAATTGGTCATATGGAAAAAGAGGTAAAAAAATTCACTGAAGAAATAAATTCCATAAAAAGTAGGAGTGATCAAATGGAAAAGGAGGTACAAGAGCTCAGTGAAGAAAATAATTCCTTAAAAATAAGAATTAAGCAAGTGAAAGCTTAATAACTCCATGAGACATTCAATAAAACAAAGTTTAAAGAATGAAAAAAAATGGAAGAAAATGTGAAGTATCTCAACTGAAAAACAAATGACTTGGAAAATTGATCAAGGAGAGAGAATTTAAGAATTATTGGGCTACCTGAAAGCCATGATCAAAAAAAGAGCCTAGATATCATCTTTCAAGAAATTATCAAGGAAAACTGCCCTGATATTCTAGAACCAGAAGTAAAATAAAAATGGAAAGAATCCACCAATCACTTCCTGAAAAAAAGCCCAAAATAAAAACTCCCAGGAATATTATAGACAAATTCCAGAGCTCCCAGGTCAAGAAGAAAATACTGCAAGCAATCAGAAACAATTTAAATATCATGGAGCTACAGTCGGTCTAACACAAGATTTAGCAGTTTCTACATTAAAGGATCAAAGGATTTAAAAAATGCTACTCCAGAGGACAAAGGAGCTAGGATTACAATCAAGAGTCACCTACCCAGCAAAGCTAAATGTAAACACCTCTGAGGGAAAAAAATGGGCATTCAATGAAACTGAGGACTTTCAAGCATTCCTGATGAAAAGACCAGAGCTCAACAGAAAATCTGACTTTCAAATACAAGACTCAAGAGAAGCGTTAAAAAAAAGGAAACAGGAAAGAGAAATCATAAGGGATTCAATAAGGTTAAACCGTTGACATTCCTACATTGGAAGATGATACTTATAACTCCTAAAAACTTCATCATTATTAGGGCAGTTAGAAAGAGTACATATTGACAGAGGGAGTGATATATGGGATGATATATAAATATTTATAATACGTTGGGATATAATGGGATGATATCTAAAAAAAAGAAAATTAAGGGGTGAGAAAGAGGAATGTACTGAGAGAAGAGGGAAGGGAGAGGCAGAAGGGGTAAATTATCTCCCATAAAAGAGGCATGTGAGAATTTTTACAGTGGATGGGGAAGGTGAGGGAATTTTGTGAGGAAGCACTTGAACCTTACTCTCATCAGAATTGGCTCAAAGAGGGAGTAACATACACACTCGGTTTGATCTAGAAATCTTGCCTTATAGTAAAGTAGAACAGGTAGCAGATAAGGTGGGGGTGGAGGTGGGTACTGATAGAAGAGAGGGTGGATGGGGGGAGGCAGTAGTCAGAAACAAAATGTTTTTGAGGTGGGACAGGGTGAAAGGAGAGAGAGAGTACAATAAATGGGGAAAACTAGGATGGAGAAATATGCACAGTAATCATAACTGTGAAAACTGTTTACAGCAAGTGTCTCTGATAAAGGCCTCACTTCTCAAATATATTGAGAACTGAATCAAATTTATAAAAATAAAAGTCATTCTCCAATTGATAAACAGTCAAAGGAAACAGGTAGTTTTCTTCAATTACAACATATCTATGCCTGGTCATCCTGAGGGACTTACTCTATCCCACCCAAAATGTAAGGAGTTTTTTTTTTTTTTTCAGGGGGGGTGGGGGAGAAGGAAGGCAGGGGAAGGAAAGGAAGAGAGAGGCCAAGACTCTAACTCATTACCACAAAACACAGAACCTGCCCTCTGAGGAGCATGTCCCACAACAACAAGATATGTAAAGGAAGAGAAGAGATATTCCCTATACTACCTAAAGAGATTCTGCTGTGGGTACCTAGGTAGTACTTAGGTTATAAATTCCCTGAGAGCCCAACACACAGCTCAGAAGGAAGAAGGCTGAGAAATTCAGTAGCAGGAGAACAAAGGGAAAGGTCAGAGTATAGAAGCATTGAGGGATAAGGGTAGGTGTGGCTATGTTGGAAACAAGCTCCATAATCAGCTGCTACAAGGAGGTAAGACAAAAATACCTTCCCATGCTCTGATTGGTTGATGAAATACCAGTTGGATCATGCCACAGCTCCCTGGACATCATGATATGGCCATCACTCAGCATACCACCTCTCCAGAGAGGACAACTAAGCTCCATGGAAACTTACAAGTAGATAGCTTTAAATTCAACATAAGGAAAAATTTCCTCATAATTAGAGCTATTCAAAATAGAATAGGTTATCCTGGGAGGCAGTGAATTAATTTCCTATCACTACAGGTCTTCAAAGGCTGGACAGAAACTTTGTTTGAATGTTATAGATGGGATTTATGTGCTAGATATTAGGCCTAAATGGTCTCTAAGGTCTCTTCACATTCAAGGATTCCATAGTTCTATGATTCCAAATTTAAGATATCTTTTTGAGGGATTTTCGCCACCTGATAAAATACAACAAAAGCATGTCACCGAGCATTCAGATGTCAAAATTATAATAATTTAAAACTAGGTGTTAAATTGGGGAACTGAACATGGATTATTTAAACCTACTTTGAAAAAAGTACATATATACACATATATATGCATGTTCTATATGCAAATATGTATAGATAGATACAGAGATGAAAAAAATATAAAGCAGAAGTGTAAGCTAAGAATTACTAAAATGCTAGTCTCTACAGAGCACTGGCTAGACTGAAATACTCATCCTACAAAAAAATATTTAGTGTCTAAAACATATTCTAATATCAACCAAAGTTGTTTTCTACAACCATAGGGCCACTGCCCCAGGAAGGAAAATCTTCAGGCAGTGCCTGACTCTAGTACCTTAAATTGCTTTCCACAGGTAGAGCACAGGAAATCTTTCCGGTCCGAATGTCGGAGCATGTGGAGCCGCAGTTTGTCAGGACGGCAGAAGGCCTTGTCACACTCTGTGCACTGGTAAATCTTTTCTGAGTGGAAACTGCGTACATGTTTCTTCACCTAGCCATGAAAACCCCAGAAAAATTCAATGAACTTAGTGTTCGAAGATGTGGCTAAGGGACTGAACAGCACTAGAGGAAACCCCACACATGAAAAGTCTTAAATCAACCTGAGTATACAATCCAATCATACAAACTGCCAGATAGCTTCAAATCACAACTGAAACACACACACACCTTCCTCTCCTTCCTGCTCATCTCCAGTAGGAAAAACTTTTGCATATAGACTCAGAATTAATGCATCTTCTCTGAAAACAGCAGAAGTGAAGTGATTTCTAAGTCCCTCAAAATTAGTGGAACTATAAGTGAATCCTTACTTGCTTTAGGCAATTGTAAAAGAAACAGATTTTCTATTTATCCCTATCCAATCATCTTGAAGGTTAAGAAATCAAAGTTTTATTTGTTGTTAGTTTATTTAACATTTGGTTTTAATTATTCACAAAGAAGACTATGACTCATTAGAAGGCCAAGATTTATTCTAAAGAAATTTCAGTAACTTCTCATGGACCATCCTGCTTCATCACTAAATATGGCTTAGGAATGTTATTATAATTCTGTATCAACTTTCAACCTATTAAGTTGAAAAACTATATGCCTGTAACTGAACAGTCAGTACAATAGCAATAAGGATGTAACTATTCATTTATATAAAATATATTCCGCAGGACTAGTGAGATGAACACTGACCTGAGGCTTGGTGGAATAAAAATGTTTTTGTCTTGACAAAAAGACAGTTTAAAGAAGCAAGGAAAATGGCACATGTTTGGAAATCTCAAACTCCTAAGAAAATCAAGGTCTCTTTTTTTACCAAGAGAAAGGGATAGTTATAGTATTTACTCAGTGTCTCAGCCCTCACCTGAATGAAATCTGGAAAGCGCTTCTTACATGTTGGGCAGGTGAAATAGCCATCATTGATATGAATAGCTACATGATCTTTCAACAAGTCCAAGCGGTCAAAAGATTCTGGACAGAAGATGCAAGAATAAGTCTTCTGATCTGAGTGGAACTTCATGTGGCTCTCCAGGGAGGTGCTGCTGATGAAACCCTTGTTACAGATGTCACAAGTCAAAGGGCAGTTTCCTTCCCTCCCATGGAAGCGCAGGTGTTGATCCAGCTTGTCCTTTTCACGGAATGCCTTTCCACACTGCAAGCACTTAAAAGGCCGGAAGGATTTTCTAATAAACAGATGCTGAAGAGCTGCGTTCTGAAAGACAAAAGAAAACATAGTTATTTGGTGGAATACAGTAAGTGTATGAGATGCTTCACATACAGGTGGGCCATGGAGGACTTGTCCATTAACAAACAAAAGGCACAAAAATATCTCAGAGGCAAGTTTCAAATGAGATGACGTGTGTGAAACAAAGTACCTAGCAAGTCGGTTATTATTATTATTATTATTTAAGCAATTAGATTTTGCTGAAGAAAACACTAAGAAGGGACAGCTAGATGGCACAGTGAATAAAGCACTGGCCTTGGAGTCAGGAGGATCTGAGTTCAAATCTGACCTCAGACACTTAACTACCCGTGTAACCTTGGGTGAGTCATCTTAACCCCAAATGCCCAGCCTTCTCCCCTCCAAAAAGCAAAAAATAAAAAAAAATTTTAAAAAAAGAAAACACTAAGAATCAAGTCTTCTAAAATTTAATAAATAAATGTTTTCTGAGTGCTCTTTTTATTCTGAGTGCTACCATTATTTCCCAATGACAAACCTCCAACAGAACCCTCCATTGTAACAAGGAACTTCACTGATGCCAAACAAGTTTACACACGTCTGACAGCAGTCTCATTCTGCACTGATAATCTACCACCTCTCTGTCCAAAAGAGGGGGGATGCCTTACCACCAGCCCCCTAATGCTGACCAGTCTCTACGTTAAACACACTCAATAGAGTTTAAGAAAGGATTTCAGAGCATCCTCATTGAAATAATCACATAAAACAACAAATTCCAGCATGTTCTTGAGGTAAAAAAATGGAGAACCTGGAGAAACCACTGAAGAAAAGTCAACTGTGCACGGATGATGCTGGGTGAAAGCAACAAGGAGTAAAAGAAGAAATGCAAGGCACAATTCATCTGCTGAAATTCTTGAAGAAAGGACATAGGACAGTGCTAAGGATAGGGAGAGGTACTGAAACCTATAATGTCACTGGCACAGGGAACTCCCAGGAGAGGAAACATCTAAACAAGGCAGGTCAGCAAGTTCTCTGCAATTTGGAGAATGACCTAGAGAAGAAATGTCCAACACAAAACCCATAGGCTTGAACCAGAAGGAAATTTAATGGGAAAATATTTAACAAAATGAATGAAAATACAATAAGGGGCAAGTAAGTGGTGGTGCAGTGGATAGAGCACTGGTCCTGGAATCAGAAGGACTTGAGTTCAAATCCAGCCACAGACACGTAGTAGCTTTGTGACTGGGTAGGTCATTTAACCTCCACTGATTCCAAAAAACAAAACAAAAAATGAAAATACAATAAAACACAAATAATGTTAATATGTAGTTTTCTAAGGTAATACGTGGCCCCACAGTGATCCTTAAGTATAGTTTAGTGACTCTACCCCTCATTTCTATTTGGGTCTGACACCACTGGCATTGACTGGTTAAGTGTCTTGCCCAGGGTCACACAGCCAATATCGGTCAGAGGCAGAATCTGTATCCACATCTTCATGACATCAGGGGCAGCTCTCTTTCCACTACTTCATGCTGCCTCTGGAATTGGGAGTATCACTAAAATGTTGAGATAGAAAAACCAATGAAGTTTTGAAAAAGCCTTAAAAGAGATGATATACACATTCATGTGAATGTGACAAATACACAAGCACAGATTGGCTTATATAAATTTAAATGTATATATTTAATGACTTCAAGTTTAAGACATGCTGAAGACAAGAAGCTTTAAAGCTAAGTAGAAATTTTCCGCCAAGATGGATCCCCAAATGGGAGACTGACTGCCCACCTCACATACCTGCTCCAGCAAAACCCTGATGTTTGCACCAGATCAAATAATGATTAAGAAATTCATTAAGAAATATTTCTCTCCAAGAACTGAAAAAGAGGATCAAGCATGTGGGAAATGGGAAAAGAGGCCATCCTACCAGGAAAGCCAAAATCAACCTTGCATAGCTTCCCAAGTGACACAGCATGCAAGGTTCTGTGTCCAGAGGCAAGAGGAGTAGAGAACTCCCCAGAGAAAGCCCCAAAGTGGTCAGAAAACTCCAGGATGAGGCCTTTAGAAGTTTCAAAGAAGAAAGTCAGCTGCAATACCCTAGAGCCCAGAAATCCTTAATACTCTGTCCTGAGACACCAGAGAGGGGCTGGAAGATCTAGTAATCTCAACTTCAAAGACACAGAGGAATCTAACTCCAGGAGGAGGTCCAACAGGGACCCAGGTGAAAGCAAACAGAGATGACTATCACACCCAAATGTGCAGGAGGGGTTAAAGCCTGGTTCTGGGAAAAAAAAAATACAATTCAGGAATTAAAGTCAGAGACATGAGTAAATCAAAGAAAACACTGACAAGGATGAAAAACTATTGCCAATCTAGAGATCCCCTAAAAGGAATCTATAACAACAGCCAATAGAAAATCAAGGGAAAAAATGTTTTTCTGGAAAGACTACATCAATACCTAGAAGAAAAGAAGTAAGAGATTTTTTAAAAAGAAATAAAAGCTTTCAAGGAAAGAACTGGAAAGAGAATAAGGAGCTTAAAAGATAAAGTGACAAACCTTGCACAAAAACTAGATTCCCTTCAACACCAAAATAGACCAAACAGAAATTAATTACTTTATGAAATAAGAAATATTAGAACAAAATCAAAATACTGGAAAAAATAGAAGAAAATGAAAGATATACAGAAAATAAATCTGGAAAACAAAGTGGAGAAGAGAGCATTTAAGAATCATTGCACTCCCTGAAAACTAAGATTTTTTTTAAGCCTCAACATTATATTTCAATAAATAATAAATAAAAATTACCTACATCTATTTGAACCAGAGGACAAAGTAAAAAACAGAAAGAATCTACCGATTACTTCATGAGAAATCCAAAAGGAAAAGTCTCAGTAACTGTAATTTTCAAATGCCAGGGCACCAGTATTAAAGAAAAAATACTGCAAACATCATCCAGAAATAAGTAAGTCAAGCAGCAAGGGACCACAATAAGAATCAAAGACCTGGCAGCTACTACTAACAAGCAGAGGAGTCCTTGAAGTAAAATATCCCAAACGGCAAAAGAAAGACTTTACAACCAAGAAGAACATATTGTACAAAGTCAAGTATCATCCTAGAAGAGAAAAAAAATGGACCTTCAATGAAAGAGAGGATTTTCAAGCATTTCTGATGCAAAGAAGAGAGCTGATTAGAAACTCAGAAATACAAACACAAAAGTCCAGAAAAATCTAAAAAAGTAAATTAACCTGAGCAACTGGAAAGAGCTGTCCGATGATGTAGTGCTAACATTCTAATAGGGGAAGACAAAACAAATGCCCCTTTCAGAATCTGCAAAGGGTATTATGGAAATTAAATCTAAAGAAATATCTTAGATTATCTCTCAAATAGGTAGGGGATGTCTAAAAAATTGTGGTGGATGAATATAATGGAGTTTTGCACCATAAGAAACAACAGAGACAATTTCAGAGAATCTTACAGTATGAAATGACACAAAGTGAAATGGAGCAGAATTAGGAGAACAATTTATTCAAGAAGAGCAATATCATACAAAAAAACAACTTGCAGAAAGAAACAGATATTTCTATACATGTTCACCACATGTGGCTTTGTTTTACTTCACTATGCTTACTTGTTACAAGACTGTTGGTTTGTTGCTGCTTTTTAAATTTTTTGCTTTTAATTTTCAGTGGAGAATTAGCGGTAGTGTTGTCAAAAATGGGAGGCATTAAAACTAAGCTAAGCAGAGAAGCTTATATTTGATCCTAGAGGCGATAGGAAACCAGTAGAGTCTGCTGAGGAGAAAATGATCAGACATACACTTCAGAAAAATCCTTTTGGCAGCTGTTCTAAAAAGGATTGGAGCAGAAGAGAGACATGAGGATAGAAAAACAATTAGAGGAATACTGCCATAGTTCAAGGTAGAACTGATGAGAGCCTGAACCAGGCTGGTGGCTGTCTGAGTAAAGAAGAGGAAGGGACAGATTTCAGAGGCAGAAATCACAAGACTTGATTCTGGTTGGTTATATGGCATGAGGGAGGGGGCAAGAAGTAAAGGGTAAAACCCAAATTACAAACTTAGGTGACATGAAGGATGGTGATGCCCTCAAAATAAAAATGGAAGTAATGAAGATGGGCAGATTTGAGAAGGAAAGATAATCAATTCAGTTGTGGACACATATTGAGTTTGAGGACAAAATAAAAAACAGAAAGAATCTACCAATTACTTCATGAGAAATCCAAAATATTCTACAAAAGAAACAAATGCCCCTTTCAGAATCTGAAATTGTAGAATATAATGTAGTTGTAGAATATAATCTGTTATTTGTTTATTAACTTTTGTTTATTTTTAGTTTACATCATTCATTTCCACAAGATTTTGAGTTACAAATTTTCTACTCATCTTTCCCCTATCCACCACCCCAAAATGGTGATTCCACTGTATACTCCCTCCCCCAATCTGTTCTCTCCTATGTCCTCCCCCATCACCTCTCTGACTTTCCAGTAGGGCAAGATGGATCTCCCTACCCCAGTGCCTGTATATCTTAATTCCCAGTTACATGTAATTAATAATTATAATAATATATGTATATATATATATATATCTATTTTAACATTTGATTATAGAACTTTAAATTCTAGATTCTTTCCCTCCCTCCCTCGTCACCCACTCCCACGAAAGACAAGCAATTCAATACAGGCTGTACATGTGTAGTTACGCAGAACATCTCCACAATGGACATATTGCGAAAGACTGAATGTATTTCCCTCCTTCCTATCCCGCTCCCCCCCCCCACTTTGTTCTATTCTCTACTTTGTCCCTGTCCCTTTACAGAAGTATGTGCTTCCAGCAACCCTCCCTGCCCCAACCTGCCTTCCCCTCCATCATCTCCCCTCTCGTCCCCATCCTCCCTACCTCCTGTAGGGTAAGATACCCAATTTAGAGTGTATGTTATTCCTTCCCTAAGCCAAGTTCAATGAGAGTAAGGGTGACCCATTCCCTTTTGCCTTCCTGTTCTTCCCCTCCATTGTAACAGTTATCCCTTTGCCTCTTCTATATGAGATGATTAACCCCATTCTGTCTCTCCCTGTCTCCCTTCATTCCAATCCTCTCCCACCTCAGAATTTCACCTTTTAGAGTGTTGTCCCTTCCTAGTCCATGGATCCTGTGCCCTCTATGTACTCATACATACACACACTCAGATATGTGCTTGTACACACGTATAAGCCCTCTTACATAGACACGTGTGTGTGTATATACATGTATATGCCTTTGTACTCCCTTCCCCTGTCCTCATACAGAGACAAGTTTCATCAGTTACAACAATCGTTTTTCCATGGCAATCTGTCATTGTTGTTGTTGTTGTTGTTCAGTTGTTTTAGCCATGTCTACTCTTCATGACTCCATTTGGGATTTTCTTGGCAAAGATACTGGAATGGATTTCCATTTCCTTCTCCAGCTCATTTTACCAATGAGGAAATAGGCAAAAAGGGTTAAGTGACTTGCCCAGGGTCACACAGCTAATAAATGTCTAAGGCCATATTTGAACTCAGGAAGATGAGCCTTCCTGACTTCAAACCCCTCCCCATCCCCCAATTTCTATCCACTGCACCACCTAGTTACCCAATAAAATCTACTAGAACATTAAAATAACACTTGTCTATTTAGAGACTGTGTTAAGATGGATGAAAAGACAAAAATGAAAAAGTCCCTTTCCTCAAGGAGCTTACATCCCTAACAGAGAACACAACATATATATATAAGCATATACAGAATATGTACAAAATGAACATAAGGTAGCTTTAAGCTAGGGGCATTAATCAAATGACCCTAATAGACAGTTGGTACAAAACAGTTACGAACCACTAGAATAAAATGAACATGTGTAAAATCACTGACTCAAAGAAAGGAATTTCAGAGTTATTTCTCTGTAGAAACATCTAGGGAGTTCACTAGTCTCTCATCCTAATCAAGCTAAATACCAAAGGTTTCATTTCCATACAGCTTCTGAGCAAGTAGCAAATGCTCCTACAACTCCTAGGCACAAGAACACATCAGCCAAAGGCTTATACCACCTGGGCTATTTTCAAGCTTTACCTGAGTCTCCTTGTAACATTTCACAAAGTAAAGGCTATCTGGGGTTTTAGAAATTCAACTTCTGAGGAGCCTCCAGCACTCAAAAATCTTTCCCTTCATCCAAGTTCAATAAATTTACCAAGCACTGTCAAAAAGCACTGTTTAGACAACTGATCTCAGTTCCTTTGAGGGTTACATTTTTCCTTGGATGCCAAATTCAGTGCTCAATTTTGCTTTGGTCCATTATGCTAATCAGTCTTCTGTCATTTCTGATTAGCCCGAGTACCCACAGACAATGATTTAAACTGAGCAGCCACCTGGCTCCACACTCTCAATTCTATCTATAAATCTTGTTCTTGTCATCTTTTTAGTTTCCATGGAGCCCTGAATACTGTCTAACCACTCAAGAACTCAATTGTGGTTCTCTGATCTAATAATCCTAATTTGCTGCTCATGTTACATACTAGTGAAAGTGACTTAAATTCTTTCCCCATCCTTTGACCCCTAAGAGATTTGCAAGAAGATTCTAGCTTTGAGTTATCTTCTGTTATTTGGCCCCATACTCAAAAATGTTTCCCACAAAAAGCATGGAAAATTTCCAAGCCAATACAGACAAAGCTAATGTCCCTTTGGAAATCTTGAGGTTCAGCTAGTCTCACAGTCTCAGTCAGTCATACCACACAGTACAGTGTATCAAGTGCTCTCAGGATTTCAAAATAGAAAGGATGCAAAATCCTATGACAATGGGTTCTCACTGGCATAAAAATAACACTGAATTGGAGTCTGAAATATCAAATCCATTACTTGCCAAGCTAATGAAATGTTATCTAAAGTTTTATGTTGTTAGCTAAAGGAATTCATGACTGTGTATCAAACTCTTCTACCCAATGTTTATGACAACTTAGGACAAAGAATATGAACAAGAAAGCATTTTTAAATGGCTTTCTCCACCCCCTCTTCTTTGCCTGATTTTTAGGGCCCTTCAAAACGTAGGTCCCACCCTATATATCAAACATTTTTGCAATTCAATAAACATCTAATTGAGTGCCTACTATGTATGTGGTCCTTTGAAAAAGTACACTCTTCCACTTGCATGAACCTAGGAAGAGTGAAATAAACAGAAGCAGGACAATAATTTATACAATATTCAAAATAACAAAGGAAAGCAAGAGTGAAAGACTGATCGATGCAATGACTAATTGTGACTTTAGACAACGACTCATGAATCATGCCTTGCTCATCTCCTAGCACAGAGGTGGTTGACTTGGGGAATAGAACAAGGCACATGTTGTCAGCATTTGTTCTGCATAGCCACCCTTCCCCCAGTCAAGTCAATCTCTCCAGTGTTCCATAACAAAACATGCATATTCCCCACTCTATGATTTGGCTCACATTGTTCTGCTCAGTGAAATGCCCTCTACTTTTTGTTTCCTATCCAAATCCTGGTCATCCTACAAATATTAGGGAAAGCTGCGTAGAAAAGCTGGTCGCTCCAGCCTTTACAACCCTTTAAATTTCTACAGCAACATCTAGTCTGTACTATAGATTACGACATTTAACTATATATACAGTATTATGATATAACTGTTATTTTGGGGACTCCAATCAAATTGTAAGTTCCTTCAGCTTATTCACATATAATTTATATAATACCCAGCACAGCATTTGGTAAATAGTAGGCACTAATAAATACTTGTTAACAAAGCAATACTTTTAGAGCTAGAAGGCACCTCTAAGCATCTAGACCAACCCTTTGATTTTACAGAAGATAATTAGGCAAAGAATTCACTGATTGATTAATCTGAAAACAAAATTACATTTGTTCCTTTGCTAATTCATCCAAATAGGAGGGTCAACTAAGATAGAGTAAAAAAAAAATAGGTGCAAAGAACAGTGGATCAAGGAAAATATTTCAGTTATATTTGGTAATAGGAAATAAAAGAAACAAACCTACCTGCAGCTCCAACTGAGCAGGCAGCATTAGGGGAAAGAAAAATAATTACATTACCAACTGGATTGGAAGCTTCATTTCAATTCATTACTACCACTCTTGGATAGAAAAGATGAAAAATATACACCCCTATTTCCCATGGGTAAGGAAAGAAAATTCAAACTATCCCCTGGCCTCTAAAAGCCATCAACATTTTTTGTAAAAGAAGGCTTGTACAAAAAAATAAAAAAGAAACCTACCTTCCTTCAAGGAAATATCAAAGGGCTGTCTGCATTTTTACCACAATTTCAAGATAAATAGAGGACAGACCATTTATTAGGCTTTTACTACATGCCAGGCACTGTGCTAAGTTGTATATAAAGATTATAGTTTAGGCTTATTTTTTTAACAAACTTGGTAAAAATAAAATGAATAAAGCAGAAGGCAGCAACAGGAAAGGATAACTGCATATGTAAATAAAAGAATGAATGATAGGAAAGTAGTTATTTAATAAAGTAGCTCTATATTTGCTAAATTTTCATATCTACTCTGAATACTATATGGTCAACTAAGATTCCTTATGTTTCAGCTCCAAGGATCTCCAAGAGGAATTATTTCACAAAGGCCTTCCAATTTTCTGTATAACCAATAAAATGGACTTAAAATTCCTTTCAAGGTCCCTTCTAGAAGCAAAATTCTAGGCATGAGAAAGTCAAATGAAATGTCAACTAAATCAATCTGTTATAAATCTATAAGATTATGTGACCAAAAAGTTTTCTCCACCTAACACAATGAAGTCCTCCAAAAAGAGCTCTCAGCTGCCACAAACACGGGTCAAAAGTGTTGTCCTTCTGGAAGTAAATACAGAGTACAGGCACTAATTCTGCAAGACTATAGCCCTAATGCCAAGAACCCCCTACAGCTCCACTCCAGGTGTAAATCAGCCATAAAATAATTAGAACAAAGCACTTTTGAGTAGAACTCCAGTGCTTCTTCAACAACAATATTTAAAGCCAAATGACAAGTCACACAAGGGAGACAAACAGCCCTGAACCTGGACTTCTACTTTGCTTTCTCCTTAGATATTCAAAAAATGCTTGCTCACATGTCAATTTATACACATGCCCTTTTTCATGAAAAGCTATAGGTATATGCTGGTCTCTCCCAGGAAAATACAGAGAATCATATTCAAGTACATTAAGTCATCCAGAGAGGCACACCTTGACTCCCACAGACATACTTACAATGCAAAGAAACTGCTCAAAAATGTAAGTTAATTTTTCTAATTTAATGTTCTAATTAGTCAGTTTCTCATCAGTAAGATTGAGGAACTAGAAGGTGTTTTTCTTCAGTGATAGCTATACTCTAACAAAAGAGTCTGATGACCAGTACTGAGCTATTCTATTCAAGGACCAGTCACTTCAGTTTATCACAGGACAAGTTTCTGAGAAACTGTTTACATTTCTGCTCCAATTATGTCAGTAAATAGCTTGGCAGGCTGGATCAGAGAACTGAAAGTGGACACAGGATCAGAGAGACCACCCTGAGGAAGAAAGACAAAATGGCAGAACACTGCTGTCCCTACTCACCCGGATGCGTTTGGCTCGGCGCATATCATCAGCCGTCATAGTACTCTGAGTGGGCACTGTACTCTCTTCATGTTGGGGCTGCAGGTGCACTGGGTGGGTTTCTGGCGGATGTTCCAAAGCAGGCTGTGTTTCCGGTGGCAACTGAGGAATCGGCACTGGGGTCTGTTCCTGCTGGTCCAGCCCATTCAATGGAGCTTGTCCATCCTCCTCAAACTTTTCCAAGCCCTTGCTGGAGAAAGGCAGCAAGTCCTGAAATTGATAATCATACAGTGATTGTTATCCCCATACACGGAAGAAAGATGTGGAAAGACTTTATAGGCAGAGAAGAGAATTACTGTACATTTCCAAATGAGCATATACATTATACATTGAGGAATGTATATAATTTCTCTCTGGGAAAGTTAATTAGGTGAATAAGCATAAAAAAGAAATATTGCAGCAAAAGCAGTGAGTTATTTGAAACTTGGCAAAGAAAAAAAATCCTGTGACTCTTCTGCAGTTTCAGTTGACAGAATTCAAAAACATTTTAAAATTGGGTCTAATTTTATTCTAATATTTCAATCTACATTATCACCCTGGGGCAGGAATGCCAAATTTTTGTGGCAGGTCACATGAGGACATATATTCCTGCTTCCTTCTCTCTAATCATATTTTCATTATCAAAAGCACACAAACAATATGGAGATGTGGGCATGATTTTTTTTTATATGCTCTCAGTCTTTACCTAACAAAGTTAGTACATAAGAAACATTCTGTTTTCCTCCCTTGATTCATTAAGTACCTGTGTTGCTTCCTCACACTTTTCACCATTTTCATTGGTCACTTCCAAGCGCATGAATTTTGGAGGTCGACCTGGCCGTCGTCCTGGGCCAAACCTCCTCTTGCCTCTCCCCCTGCCTCTGCCTCTTGCTCTGTGAAAAAAAGAGGATGTTTGATTTAAAACATTCATATCATTTGTTAGGATTGCTATAACTAATACTGCCCTATCTTCTAGCTAATATATCCCCTAACCTGATTATTTAATTCTGCAGTGGATATGATTTTAGGAAAGGAGAGTGTTTCTTATCTACATTTATCATCTCTGTCATTTGTATAACTCAAAGGGATGTTTTGAGGACAAGCAAGATTATATGTAAAATGGTTCTAAATGATTCAGAAGATGTTATCAAAATATAAAGGATAATCACCAAGTGAGTTTTTGCTTCTGAAAATCCTGAAAGCTCTAACACTGCCCAGAATCAATGTGAGAAACTCTCAAAGTATAACTTTAGAGAATATGCCTAGGAGATACCTATTAGCCAAGAACCAATAGAAGATTCAATTACTTCCCTGACATTTAAAATAATTTTCCCCAAGTCTAAGTGAAACATAAGTATGCTAAACAATTATCTCTCCTTAGACTTTAAGTTTCTTGAAAGTAAGAATTTCCTACCTCACCTTTTCCATACAGGATTCAGTAACCATTTAACAAGCAATCTTCATCAATTGCCAAAACTTATCAAACTTCTAAAACACCACACTGTTTCATGGAGGAATAAATAATTATTGTACAGAATTATTTCTCTATGAGAAACATGAAAAATAACTTTAGTATCTATGAAATTATAGGTAAAAACTCAGAGATACAGGGATCCAAGATGGCATTTTCATCTGTTTTTTCCAATTAAATATTAGAAGTGGAGGGGAAGAAGAGCAGGAGAAAATAAGTATATGTAAAGTTAAGAACTGTCAAAGAAAGGATTTAGTATTCTGGATCATGGATTAAAATAATGAAATACTAGGCTACTGGCTAAGCATATTGTCTGCAATTACAAAGAATGCTACCCACCTCCTAATAGAGAAGCAATGGACTAAGAGATATTTAGACATGCCCAATGTGGGGAAGACTTTTGCTTGACTGTGCATATTTGTTGCAAGGATTTTGTTTTTTATTTTCTTGGGGGGAAGAGAGAAAGGGTGGTTAGGATGAAAAAAAAAAAACCCAAATACTAAACAATTGGGAAAAAATGTAATCTGAAAAACAAAACAAGAAAGGTGTCTAATATCAAGATGGATAGGAAGGAAATACTTGTGCTAAGACTTGCCAATCTGATCAAAAGGACTTTAAGGAAAGTAAGGAACTTTAGAAGGAGTAGAAGGAAGTTCAGATAAAACTGATATTACAAATACTATGGAGGATATGACAAAAACAGAAGGAATAATTGAAGGAAGCCCAGAGATGACATAAAAAGAAAAATAATAATGGAAGAAAGCACAGGAATTCATGAAATATAAATATCTAAAAGGTTAGGAATCCTAAGGAAGGCCTGAAAAGTGTATATTCAAAGGGACAGAATATGAGTACCGAGTAATATGAACTTGAAATTCTAATTCAAGAAAAGAAATGCTATTGAAAGATGAGCACACTAACACAATGCTTGTGGTATTATGAATTAGTAAGTCAATAAACATTCCTTGAGCACTACCGCGTGCCAGGCACTGTGCTAAGCACTATGGATACAAAAAAAGGCAAAAATGCCCGCTCTCAAGGAGTTCACTATGTTAACAGGGGAGACATCATGAGGACAGCTACGTCCACACAAGCCACGTGGAAGACAAACTGGAGATAATCAACAGAGTGGAGGCACTAGAATTAAGGGGGATGGCAAAGGCTTCCTGTAGAAGGTGGGGCGACTTTAAGGAATCCAGGGAAGCCAGGAGCCCAAGATGAGTAAGGAGAGCTTTCCAAGTATAAGGGGTAGCCAGTGGAAATGCCCCAAGTTGGGAGATGCAGTGTTGTGTGCGAGGCACGTCGAGGAGGCCAGTGTCAACGTACTGAAGGGCAAATGGGCAGGAAAAGTGGGATGTAAAATGTGAGAAGAATGGGAAGAGGGGAAAGGGGGTGGGAGGTTATGAAGGGATTTAAATGCCAAACAGAGGGGCTTTTTTATCTTGGGGGGATAGGGAGCCACTGGAGTTCCTTTAAAAAGGTAGCTTGGTTAGACCCGTGATTTAGGAAGAACACTTGGGCAACTGAATGGAAAAAGGACTAGCCTTGGAAAGATTGCTGGCAAGGAGACCAAATAAACTATTTCAATAGTACTGTCATGAGGTGATGAGAGTATGCACCAGGTGACGGACAGATCAGGAGAGAAGGGGACACGTGCAAGAGATAATATGAAGGTAAAATCAACAGGCCTGGGCAATAGATTGAATGAGGCTTGAGAATGAGGAGAAGAGGATAACGCCTAGGTTATGAGCTCGGGTGACTAAGAGGGTGGTGGCACCAAACAGTGGTATCAGGAAGAGCGGAGGATTTAGGGGGAAAGGGGAGTCCAGTCTCGGATATGTTTAATTTAAAATGTCTACAGACAAGTTCAACATGTCCAACAGGCAGTCAGAGGCGTGGGAACAGAGTTAGGAGAAAAGTTAGGATTGGGTAAGTAGATTTGACAATCACCTGCAAAGAGATGATAACTGAAATTAACAAGTGAAATAATGTAGAGAGAAAAGAGAAGAGGGCCCAAGACAGAGCCCTGTGGGCCACCTTCAGTTAGTAGGCACGACCTGGATGCAGATCTAGCAAAGACAGGAAAGAGGAGAACCAGGAGAGTGTAGCATCAAAAAACCTAGAGAAGAGAATATTATCAAGAAGGTGATCAGTGTAAGAGGCTGTAGATGTCAAGAAGGACAAGGATTTTGCAAAGACCATTGGAATTGGCAACTAAGTGACCATTGGTAACTTTGGAGAAAGAATAATTTCAGTTGAAAGATGATGTCAGAAACCAGACTGCTGAGTTAAGAGAAGGCATCTATTATAGACCATCTTATCAAGAAATTTAGCCACAAAATAGAAGAATGATTTGGGATGGTAGCTGCAGGGACAGATGAATTAAGTGAGAGTTGAGGATGGAAGAAATATGAACACCTTTGTAAGGCAGGAAGCAGCCAGTAAAACAGGGAGAGATTAAAGATTAGCGAGAGAGTGAGGATGACAGATCTGCTGGAGAAGACAGGAAGGAATGTATTCCCATGTGCCTGTAGAGAAGGGCCACTTTGTTATGTAAGACAGGTGAGCAGTTGGAGAGAGTAACAGAAAGTACCTGGGAGTTGTGAATTGAGGAGGAGGGGAGATAAGGAAGTTCTTGGTAAATGGTTTCAATTTTTTTAGTATAATAAAGGGTATTATATAATTATTATATTATATATTCTTATATAATATAATTATAATTTAATTCTATAATATAATTTATATATCATATAATTTTTATATATTATATAATCATATTATATAATTCAGAGTATAATACAATGACAACTAGACAATGAAAAGTGTAGGAAAGGAAAACATTTAAGATGAAAGTTAAGTGTGTTATCTACAGATCACATATTCCAGAGAGGAAAGTGGAAGGGTTGGGTAAGATCAGAGTGGGTCATTGGTGTGGTTGAGTTAAGGGGGATGGTACTAAGGAAATAAACAGTGGGGGATGGAGAATGCGACTTGCATAAAGATGACCTGGACTTCAGGTCACTGGGATGGGAAGGGTTTGAGCAGATGGGAGTCTATGAATCATTGCCAAGTGAGTGCAGAATAGTTATTAGCATTACCAGGAGTTGAGCCTCAGGTTAGTATCCTCTCAGAGTGTTAGGCAGCTGAGTTGAGGGGTCCATTGGGGAAAGCAGATGGAATAGCATTTCTCACCTATCCTGACAAGCAAGCCAGGTCAGTAAAATAGGTAGAGGGAGCAGAAAGGACGGAAGTCTCTCTGTTCCCTGCAGTCTGCAAGGATTCCCTCTAGGCAGAAAGGGAGCCCTGCAAACAGGAAGAAATCAGCCCTGGGAATGGCATTTCTCTGATCCCCCACTGACAAGGAAAGGCCAGGTTAGGAGAACTACATGCAATGGAACAGTGTCTGTCTAATCTCCTGTAGACAGATACTTTTCTGAAACCAATCACAAAAATATCATAAAACATATCATGATGGCAGCTGAGTTTAATCATTTGGTCATCTGCTGGAAGTTTCATTGTGCTAAGAAGGAAAAAAAATCTGAAAAAAATCTTAACTTCCCTTGAGGTCAATTTCATCATCTGTGAAGTTAAGAAAACAATGAGGCTTCTTGGTAATAGGTTGAAGGACAGTGGGAACATTGAGATGTAGATGAAAACATTTGGAGTAAGTATGATAGCTGTGAACAAGTATTTGAAGGACTGTCATATGGAAGAGGAATCAGACTGGTCTTCTTGGCCTTAAAGAGCAGAAGTAGGAGCAATAGGTAAAAGCTGCAGGGAGGCACCTGAAAGAATATATAGAAAAACTTTCTAACAATTAGATCTACCCCAAAGTGGAATGGACTGCCTCTGAAGAAAATGAGTTTTCATCACTGGAGGTGAAGCAACTCAACCATATTACATAAAGATCTGCTAAAGGGACTGGGATGCTTAATCTAGAAAAGGAAAGACAATGGATACAGTATACTTAGTTTAAAAAGTGGACCCAAAGGGGATTGATTAATGGAAGAATTTCAATCTAGAGGGACATCTTCAGTGATATACCACAGAGTTCTGTTCTCAAGCCTGTTCTGTTCTACTCTATTAATGACTTAAATAAAGACAAAAGAGGTATACTTATTGTCAAAAAATGGTGAATGACACAAAACTGATATCACTGATGTTAAGTGCTGACATCAGAATCTAAAAAAATCTCCAGCTGACAAAACAATGGTCCAAAGTTAACAAGACATTTAAGACTGATAAATGCAAAGCTCTGATTTTAGATTTTTTTTTAAAGTCCAAAGCACTAGTATAGGATGATGAAATATGTAGCTAAGCAGTACTTCAAAAAAGGGGCTAAATATAATTTGAGCTTTAAAAAAAAAATCTGACCTACCTTCCAAAAAAAACTAAAGAATATTAGGTTGTACTAATATAAGTCTAGTGTTTAAAGCAAGAGAATTAATAATCTCACTATAATTTCTGCTGGTCAAAAGACATCAGGAATACAATGTTTCATTCTGGACCAAATTACTGATGATCTTTGACAAACAGCAGCATGCCCAACAAAGGATGATAAGGACAATGAGGCAACTCAACCATGTTATATAAAGACCTGCCAAAGAGATTGGAATATTTGGCCCAGAAAAAGAAAGACAATGGATACATGATAGCCGCCTTCAAATATCTGAAGAATTGTCATATGAAAGAAGGGTTCAAGCTATTCTGTGCAGCTCCAAGGTCAGAATGAGTATCAATGGTTGGAAGCAATAGAAGGCAGAATCTGGTTCAACATACAGAAGAACTTGAGTAACAATGAGAGTTGTCCAACAACAGAATAGACAGCCTTATGAGGTGGTGCCTTGGCAGTACTCAAAAAGAGGATGAATAGCCTCATATAAGGGAGATTTCTAAAAATGAGGCTAGACTGCATGAGCTACAAGTTCCATTTTAACCTAAAATTCTGTAAGAGGTAGAGTGGTATACGGGAAAGAACGTCCAACTAGGAGTCAATAAAAACCTAGGTTCAAATCCCACCTCCAACATTTAGCTTTCTGCTTTGTGACCCTGAGCAGGTCACTTAACCTCTCTGAGCCTCTGTTTCCTTATCTGTAAAATGGGGATAATAATACCACCTACCTCACAAGGCTGTTGTGAGGATCAAATGAGAAAATGTATGTAAAGCGCTTTGCAAACCTGAAAGCGCGATATAAATGTCAGCTATTATGATGATGATGATGATGTTCTACAAAGGGCTTTCTGGCTACCAATCCCTTATTAATAAGACCTGGAAAAAAAATGAAATGGAAGTGTATTTCAGAGCTTGATCAGGCTTCCACATGCACACCTACCCTCATACAACCAAACTGTCTAGAATATTCTCAGTCCAAATCCTTCCTTTGCTTACTAAGGGTGTAGCTCTGACAAGTGGAAAAAACAATGGACAAGAGCCAGCCAGCCTGACAGAGTGACCTTTGTGAGATTCCCTAACCTCTCTCTGCCTGAATATCCTCATCTGTAAAATGAGAGGATGGGTCTAGATGATCAAAAAGACCTGTGCTAGTTCTACAATTCCAAGGGTTGGTGAGGAAGTATGCAATCATGGCAACAATTTCTCCCTTTGTTGGTATTTAGTGGAAACCAGGAGAAAAATCGATTAAGAGGTTTCTCCCAGCAACTCTTGTTGTTCCCTATAGCTATATATATTGAATACTTGGGAAACTTTCATGGGAATCTTTCCACCAGAAAAAGCAACTAACAGATAATATAGGAAAAATTCTGAGCCTTGGAAAACCAAGTCTCATCTCTCATTCTGTGTATACGAGATAAACACCTGCTAAAGAAGTCCAGCTTCTCATCATGGGAATTGAGGTGCTGCTGAAGTTGCTCTGAGCTAATGAATCGACGGTTACATTCATAACAAGGCCAATTCTTCTCTTGCTCTCTAAGAACTGTGTTGAAAGAAAAAGAAATGTTAAGGTAAATAATTAACAGTCACCAGAGAAAACCATTTCTCATCAATGTTCCCAGCACTTTCATCCACATTCAACCTGCCCTGCTGAATCATGTGGTGCCTAGATTTATTTGAATTGGCAGATGTTTTGTCTAATGGTCAAATGATGATTTGAAACATAGTTCTTAGGGTCCTTATCCAATTCGTTCTAGACCTTCAGTGGCACAATCACTTACCTCCCCACACTAGACAAGAGCACAGGTACTACCATTTAGAAAAATATACAAGTAATGTAGAGATTATGGACCCAGAGAAAATGGTCTTAAACACAGGTTTCTTAACTTTTTGTGTGTCTCATGGACCCCTTTGGCCACCTGGCAAAGCCTATGAACCCCTTCTCAGATTTTTTAAACGCGTGTTTTCAAATTCATAAAATATATAGGATTATAAAGGAAGCCACTTATGTTGAAATACAGTTATTGAAATACTTTTTAAAAATAATAAGTTCATGAGACCCTTGTCAGGAGCCCCTGATCTAAAAAGATCATTCTATCATATCACAGGCAGTTAAAAAAATCAATGGCTTTCTTGTAGCTCTTCAAAGCTGATTACATCTAGACAGGGACTATTCTCCAATTGCGGTTTGTAATTTAATATTTGAAGTTTTCATTACATTAAATATTCTTTTCCAGAATCCATGAGAGAAAACAAAACTTGTCATTATAATTTGATGCTAGTATTAAAAAGAGACATGCATCTCTGAATAACTTTACCGGCATATCACATGATGTAAAAAATAAAAATTAGAGGTTATACTGTGAAGAGGCGATACATTTAATCTTTTAGTTTTCAGAAAGGCTTTATTTTTATAGAATTTATGCAAATAACATAAAATGAAGAAATCAAACCACCTTTCCTTTCCTCCTCAGAAATGTCATGGATCTTCTGGTTTACAAACTCAGCATAGGATGCAGCATACCACACCTGCAGGACACACACATACATTGGCAAGAATCACCAGACATCCTCAGGTCCTTCTGATGTGCTTTAACCATTCCCCCCACTTACCTGGAACAAAGGAGCTTCTCCATGGCCACAAAACATAAAATGACAAATTATCAGTCATAAAAATTTTCAATTGGCAAATGGCCAAGTAAAACCACAAGTTTTCTTTATGGTCTTTGCCTTTTACTTGCTCTGTGGGACAAGTACACTCTCCAACTTCTAAACTAACGTTTCACAGCTTCCTCCCAAAAGGGAACTACTCATAGTATTTACCAGAGAGGTCCCGTGTGGTACTTAGTATCATTCTAAGGATTATCCACATCAGAACTTCATCTCTTACAGTAATTCACATAATGAAAGCTTTGATCATCTTCATTAACAAATTTCCTTACAGCAAAAGTGCTACTATCGCCTAAAACTGCCTTTCACTGAAAATTACAAGCAAAATCTTCATTATGTGAACCACCATCACCAGAATCAGATCCAGCAAGCATAAAATCCTGATACAATATTCTCCCCTTAAAAACAAATCATTGAATGTATCATTGCACCAACAAGAATTTATCAAATGCCTCCTATGGGCTAGGCACTGGTAAAACAATAGCAAAAATTAAACCTTCCTTACCCTCAAGGAGAAATAATATATACATATATATGTATGTACAAAAGATATAGGAAATAAATGTGAGGTAATTTCAGGGTGGGTGGAGGGAGACTATAGTTGTTAGGGGGATCAGGAAAGCTCTCATGTAGGAGGTGGTATTTAACCTGAGATTAGAGATTAGAGAGAGAGAGAGAGATTAAAAGAGAGCACATTCCAAGCATAAGAGACAGGTTGTGTAAAAGTTAGGGAGGGAAGGAGAAGGCAGATTTATTAAGCACCTATTATGTGCCTACATGGTGCCAAACATTCTATAACTATTATATCATTTGATCCACACCACAACCATGGGAGGTAGATGATATTACTATCCCCATTCTACATTCTGTGTAGCCAGAATTTAAGTTATGCATCCAGGGTCACACTGCCAGTAAATGTATGAGACTGAATCTGAACTCAGGCCTCCATCAGCCTGGGACCTCCATTCCATCCACTGAGTCACCTACCTGCAATATGCCAAATGTTTGTGTGAAGAACACAAAGGCCCATTTGGCTGAACCAAAGAGTGCATGAAACAAAGTATTGTAAAATAAGGTGGAAAGGTGGGTTGGAGTCATGTTGAGAGGCCTTTAAATCTCAAACAGAAGAGTCTGTATCTTTATCTCACTTTATCTTCCGCAGGGAACCACTGAGGTTTATTTTAAGCAAAGGAATGACACTGACATGATCAAGCCTGTGCTTTAGGAATATCACTCTGGAAGTTGAGTGGAAGATGGATTGAGAAAGGAGAGTCCCGAGGGAGCAGATAAGCAGATAAACATTTATTGAGGCTTACTATGTGGCAGGCATAGTGCTGAGCACTTAGGATACAAAGAGGCCAAAGATAGTCCCTGCCTTCAAGGAGTTTATAATCTAATGGCAACAAATATGTACAAAGCAAGCTATATACATGATGAATAAGAAATAATAAATAAAGGGAAGGCACTGAAATTAGAAGGGCTTGAGAAAGGCTTCCTATAGAAGGTAGAACGTTAGTTGGGACTTAAAGAAGGCTAGAGAGCTTAGCAGTTAGAGCAGAGAAGGGAGAATATTCCAGGAATGAGGGGCAGCCAGAGAGAATGCCTGGAGCCAAGAGAAAAAGGAAGTGTCTGGTCTTATGTGTGAAACAGCCAAGAAGCCAGTGTCACTGAATTGAGGAGGAGGAATAATGTAAGGAGACTGGAAAGGTAGGAGGGCACTGGGTTATAAAGGGCTTTGAATGTCAAAGAGAGCATTTTACACTTGATTCTGGAGGCAATAGGGAGACAACAGAATTTATTGGGGGGGAGAGGGGAGGGTATGACATGATAAGACCTGTGCTTAAAGAAAATCACTTTAATGGCTGAATAGAGGATAGACCGGAGTAGGGAGAAATACTTAAGGTAGACCAATAGCCAACTGCAATAATCCAGATCTGAGGTGATGAGGGCCAGCACCAGAGTGGTGACAATGTCAAGGAGAAAAAGGGAGTGTATTTGAGAGGTGCTGCAAAGGTAAAATTGACAGGCCTACGTTGTGAGCCTGAGAGACTAGGAGGATGGTATTTGCCCTCTAAAGCAACCAGAAAGGTTGAAAGTGAGGGCAAAAGATGATGTATTCTGTTTTAGACACACTAAGTTTAAGATGTCTATTGGACAGTTTGAAATGTCTGAAAGGCAGCTCTAGGGCAGCAGAGAGATTAGGCAGGAAAGATAGATTTGAGAATCATCATTATAGAGATGGTAGTAAATGTATGAGAGCTGATGAGATCACCAAGGAAAGTGGTAAAGAAGGAGAAGAGAAGAGTGCAGGACAGGATCCTGTGGGCCACCTATGGGGCCAAGAACCTAAACTAGGGTAGTAGCTGTCTTGAGTGGAAAAGAAGGGAAAGATGCCCAGGAAGCTAGCATTTATGAAGCACCTGCATGTGGCATACACTGTTAAATGCTGGGCATACAAAGAAAAGATCTTGTAAAGATGGAAGAGATGATACCTGAAAAATGGCTGGAATTGTAAGTTGAAAGTAAGTAAAGAGTGGAGGTTGACTCAGTTTGTAAACCATATTGACTAAAGCAATGGTGTTCTCCTAACAAGAAACCAGAACGTATGGAAGACGGGGTGTGTGTGGAGGAAAGATGGTGACTTCTGTTTTGAACGTGTTGATTTTAAGATGCCTACCAGATATCCAATTAGAAGTGTCTAGCAAGCAGTTAGTAATCATATGCTCAACAGATCTAGATTTAGAAGAGAAGTCTTCTTGTAATCTTGTAAACTAAAAGTAAACAAATCAATAAAAAAAATTTTAAAAAGAATTCCTCTCTAAATATTAAAGAATATATAAAAAGGGGAACAGTCTTATCTGTACATTTAAATATCAATTCATAAAAGATCAAGCTTCACAATACAAACATAATGCCATTAACATTTCACATCTCATATGCACCACACTGACCTCACAAACCTATCAGCCCTTTTCTCTTAGCCCTGTGGTATTAATGATGCCCTGTGAAGGACATTAAAGCCAAGGTTTCTACACTGCACCACTTTTCTGTTTAAGGCATTGTCATCAATATAGCAAGAACAACTCTAGTGAGGAGATTATCTAGGGGAAACGTCTTATTTGTGATCTTTCCTATCCAGAAAAGGACACTGCAAATATCATACACTACCTTGAGCTCCTGTTTGGGTTCTACATTCTTTATTGTTGTATAATAAACATGGTGACCATATTGGTAAGCCACCAGGTTCTGTTCCAAGTGATTCTGTGCTGGACGTACAAACATCATCCAGTTACAAAGTGCTTCATCAGACAACTCAAACCACAGGTCTTCATGTATGTCCCTGTCTTTCCTGTCCCCCTTCTCAAGAGAAACCTGAAACCAAAGAACATGAGAAAAAAGTCACCAGAAACTTTCCACACCATACACATGAACCCCATCCTATACTGAATGTCCATCTTTGATAAAGGTAGTTCAGCATCGTGGCTATCCCCTTTGCACTCTGACCACCACTGTATATGTGGCTGCCTCTGTAGAGAAAGGGGCATCCTCCTAATTCATCAAAAATTAGAGAATGACCTAGCTATAAGCTGAGACTTCACTCTCCATTGTAGGGCTTAATCCGATTGTCAAAACTGACAGAAAAAGTTCAAAAAGGAAGGACCATAACACAAAAACATTCTCACTAGCACCTTCGTGCCCCCAATCGTGCCCCCAAGCATTCCCTTGGAAGGTCCTTTTTGACCATTTTTAGTCAGATGATTTTTTTTTAAAAGTCTTTGCCTTTGACCAGTGGGTGAACCTTGTCAAAATAAATATACCCTCTATCCTATGGCAGTAAAATGTAATGTACATTATTGTGCTCTTCACACCATGAAAGTACTGAGCTTTTATGATGTTAGCAGCTCAGAGGCTATTTCCCCTCACTTCCTACATCTCTACTACATTCCTTATAGAGGAGATTGAGAGACATCAGCTTTCCAAAGAAGTGAGGTATTTTTCATTGCTTGCTGTACACACCTTAACACTACATGCTCTCAAAGTGAGCCAGTATATCTCTGGCTGTACATTTTTGTATTTCCTTTTTTTAAATAATCTTAAAAGTGATTTTTTCTTTAAATCTTTTACTTATCCATTGAAAAGATTTTGCCCCTGGCTAAACTTTAGAATACACAATTTACAAGTATCAAAAACCATCATTAGAATGGCTAAAAGTGGGGCAGCTAGGTGGCACAGTGAATAGAGCACTGGCCCTGGAGTCAGGAGGACCTGAGTTCAAATTCGGCCTCAGAAAAGTAACACAAAAACTAGCCATGAGACCTTGGGCAAGTCACTTAACCCCAACTGCCCTACCTTCTCCCCTCCAAAAAGAAAAAAAAAATGGCTAAAAGTAAGTCTCTTACTTCCACAGTGTCACCTACTGAAAACACTAGATTATAGATATGCTTATGAATTTACTAAATTATTGTAAATTGGAGATTATAGCTCCTCTCTCATTATCAGCAAGTACTCTTGTGATCATCATCTGACTTCTTAAACATGACATCCTTAACCCTAATTACCTACTCTTAGCTACTCACAGTAAAGCCACAAGAAACAGGTAAGAAGCAGAATTTTTTTAAGTAAAAGCTCAATAAATTTAATAAAATATAAAATGTTTTGCAAACATTAAAGGGCTATATAAATGCTAGATGTTATTATTATAATAGACAGAAATGAAGGATCAAATATAAAGACCCATCAAGTAATAGGAGAGCTTGTGTGTGTGTGTGTGTGTGTGTGTGTAGCATACTTGTTATAGGGTTAGCCTTGGAACCAGCAAGGCCTAGGTTCAATTCTGTCTCTGACACAATTACTATTATTGACAGAACCAAAGTTCAATCACTTAACCTCAAAGGGCCCCCAGGTAACTCTCTCGGACAAAATTACATAAAAATTATTCTCTGGTGGAAGGAGATTCCACAGTGGGAGTTCCCCACATCAATGAAATCATAAGTCTGAACAAAAAACAAAACAAAAACATTGGACAGAAAAAAAAAAACAACATTGGACAGACATCAGAATTGTCAACTATAATAAACTGAAAATTAGAAGAATCTAGATGTGTAAAAAAAAAATTCCCTCTTAAAGCAGGTGCTTAGGAAACCTTCAAAACAACACCCAGCCAGCATTACAAGTTGTGAACTTATACTCTGCTAAAGTTCATGGAAACAGAAACAAAAAATTATTTTAAGGATCACATCACCATAACATTTTAAAATCACATTTTTCTCTAAATCTAAATATTCTTTCTGAGGAATAAAAAAATTTCCATTTAAATACAAAATCATTAGGAAAAGGCAAAAAAATACTGGAAAACAACTACTATGTAACCAAGACAATAGAACAATTGGTGCCTCTTTCAAATTACTTTAACCTAGAAGCAGGAAGGAAATACATTAACAAAGCCATCTACCTTTAGATGAATATAACAGTCTTTCAGTTGTGATTGTGTAACAAGGGGCCCCTCCACAGGGCCAAACTGGGTACGTTTGGGAATGCGCCTTTTAGAAAACACTCCTCCTAGGAATCGGTCTATGTAGAGTACCAGAGGCAGACTGGCTCTTGCTCTGGTAAGGACTGGCCGATTGGGGATGGGATGTAAGGGCCCATGCTTTGGGCATACTGAAGAATGTGCATTATTGCACTCTTCACACCCTGAAAAAGACAGAAAAACCTGAGGAACAGGTAAAAATTCCTAAGCACATACAATGGAAACATCACTAGACAAAAGAGCTCACTAGCTCCCTGAGACACAAAATTCTAGACTGAAGACTTCCCAAATTCAGTCCATGGTGCCAAGACATTTAAGTTAATCGGCTTGGACAACTTCACTTTTTAGTGCTTATAGCAGATTAGACAACTTTTGTAGCAAAAAAACCAATAAAATTGCTGTTTTTCTTTAGAATCAGGCAGGACTTGTTTATGCCTGCATAATATAAAAGGAAAGCCAAACAACATCACAATTTCATATTGCTGTCATGTCTCTAGGCCGCACAGCAATTATGCTGGTGATTGCTAAAAACACAAATCAATTAAAATTATGCCTGGAGAACAAAAAGATGGATTCATTTGGGTCGCATAATCTGATGAGATTATTTATCCAATTTCATCAAGGGAAGCTGAAGAAGAAGCGCCATTGTCTGTGACATGAACAACTCAAACAGAAAAGGCACTGAACAATATGGGGATTCAGTGAGTACCATCTAATGATAATAGGCAGAATACTGTGGAATAGGAACTACTGCATTGTACTTTGCTTGGTACATGATGATGACAGTGGATACATAATGAACTGAATTCGGAGGAATGGAAAAACCAATGAAATGAAGCTTCTTGCAAAGAGATAACACAACATACCTCCTCCCTCACAGCAGAGAGGTGGGAGACTACTAGGACAGAATATGTATACAATGTCAGAGAAGGTTTCCATGTCAGATTCTTTTGTTTAATTGTTTTTCTTTGTCATAAGGGAAGGTTCGATCAGGAGGGGGGAAGTGGCAAATGACTGTGATGTAAAGACAAAAGGCATCAATAAAACGATTTTTTAGGATGACAGAGTAAGTTAGCATTGATTCATTCAAATTCTCTCTCTTGCTCTTCCTTCATGGCCAGAGTCTGACCATAAAACAGAGTAACAGACTATTAGAATATATAGAGAATATCATTGGCACCTAGAGACCATCATTAGCCCTATGTTCCAACCAGCAGAGCTAAGTAATTTAATCTCATTTTACTCAACAGTTTCTAAACAGTTGTGTGAGTAACTTAGAAGACATTTTCTATTTATATTACCTCAAATATTCTACAGTATATATGTGCAGATATACATATTGGCCTTAAAATAAAGCATCTTTTCTGCTGCCTTTAAAATGGATAAAGGAATTGTTTTGAAAACCTTCCAGATTCATGTAAAACAAAGCAATGAAGTTTCCCTAGGGCAAATATTTTGGGATAGGGAAGATGGACACTGGCCACATGCAAAAGAGGTACCAATATAAAAGTTCCCTGCCATACTCAATGGATAAATATGGCATCACTTCAAAGCCCTGAACATTCCTGGTTCCAAAACAAAGACCAGAAGCATAGAATCAAATGGCATAAAGGTACAATAAACATCTGTACACAGAAAACGTCATGCTCTTGTACTCCGGAGTCGCCCTCTGAATAACAATAAAGTAGAACAGGATAAAAGCTGCAAAGCAAATGTGGGAACACAAAAATGCACCCCCCGTGCCTCCGATACACTAACGCAAAGGGGGCACTCTCTCTTGAAGGACTGGAGCTCTTTCACTTACATAGATCATGAGGGTCAAAGGGCCGAGGTGGATCTGGCTCCCAGTCATCCATGTCTGTGTCTTCACCATCTTCCTCCTCTTCATCTTCTTCCTCATCCTCATCTTCTTCTTCTTTTGCCTCCAATGTACCCATGGGGTTCTGCAGAGGTGCTAAAGGATCTGATCCATCCACACCCTCCATAGGAGGTAACACCTGATTATGGACCGGCAATGAGGCCTCAAGAAAGTATAAGGAAAAATGAGAAGGCTCATACATATAGCTGGTGATTACACATAATATAAGACTTTCATGGTATTTATCCTTCAGCCCAATTTGTTTCAAGATCCAACAAGAATTACTTTCTTGTCCACAGGGGACATGACCTCAAAACATTCCTCTAATAAAATCAAGTCTCTAAATCCCTGGCTGCTAAAACAGAATAAGTCACTTGGTCCTCTTTCTTTTAAAATGTAAATGATTTGGGGATTTCGTTCAAAAAGGAAAGGTGGTAATCATGGCAGGGTAACTGGTAGAGAGGAGGAAATTTAGATCTGGCATTTATCACCAGTACGTACTGGTTTACCTGTATAGAAACAGTAAGAGGAAACAAATGTTACCTGAAACAAAACATCATCTTGATTTCTAAATAAGTATTTATACATATTTAGAGTACATATTGCCCTGAACTCTTCTATGCAGTTTTATTTCTACTACTCTATAACAGGAATCTTCCACTGTAGTCAGATCAATTTGGTCACTGTTCCAAGTATACAAATTGCACAAATATACTGGGTGTGTTTGTTTCTCCCCAAAGAATGTAACCTTTCTTGAGGGCATGGGCTCTTTCATCTTTGCCTCTCCATCCCCAGAGCTTAGAACAACAACAATGACAAATAATTACAACAAAAATGGCAACATTTATATAATACTTAAAGGTTTGTCAGGCACTTTACGAATGTTGTCTCATTGTAACCTCACAACAATCCTGGAAAGTAGGTACTATTATTATCCATATTAAACAGATGAGGAAACTAAGGAAGACAGAGGTTAAGTGACCCAGAGATCAAATAGCTAGTAAGAGTCCAAGGCTGGATCTGAACTCAGCTCTTCCTGATTCTATCCACTGTGCCACTCAGCTGTCTAGGAAGCACTTAAAAAATTCTTTGAGGACACACTAATGAGCATACAATGCTCATTCCCACTTAAATTATAGATTTATAGTGGGAAGTAACCTTAGAGACCATCTAAACCAACTACTCATTTTACAGCTGAGGAAATAGAAACCAAAAGGAGTTAATGACTTGCCCAAGGTCGCATAAGGACAGGATTCATACCCAGGTCCTTTGACTCCGGAGCTAGGGTGCGTTCTTCTAGACTACATTCTTGAACCTTCTTTCATTTTTCTCTTTTTGTCCAGACCTGTGATTTCACTTGGGCAAGCAGCTGACTGGGAAGGAACTCCCCCTACCATTGAAAATCACAATTGCTCTGATACTTATAGTATTAGTCACTTGGGGCCCGTAGAGGTTAAGTGACTTACTTGTTCAGGGACACACAAAGCCTTCTTTCATTTCCCCCCTCATTTACCTGGCAGGGTCTCACCTCTTCCCTTCCATCTCACTGAACTTGACCCATCTATTAAGGCCCTACTCAATTTCTACCAGTGCAGCTCAGTGATACAGCAAATCGAGGAGCTTGGAATCAGGAAGACTCATATTTCTGAGTCCAAATCTGGAGTCAGACACTTACTAGCTGTGTGACCCTGGGCAAGTCACTTATCCCAGTTTGCCTCAGTTTCCTCTTCTGTAATATGAACTAGAGAAAGAAATGGCAAAACACTCCAGTATCTTTGCCAAGAAAATGCCACAACAGGGTCACAAAAAGTCAGAAATGACTGAAACAACTGAACCACAAACAATAGCAATTCCTACCTAATCCATGAAGATTCTACTAACTAGAATAAGAGAACTCTGGAGCTCTGAAGAATGATGGTCAGACATCTCAGGTCAGATATCCAAGCAGTCCATGTTTATAGCCCTATCTACAAGGGAGGTATTGTGTTTCAGAGCAGGATCCTTCTTCTGGATCCCTTTCCCCTCAATCCCCTCAATTTTGGTCTATTCAAAGCCATACGGTCTGGAACGTAAATTATATATCATCTTATATAGCTCATGGTTGGGTTTAAGCTTTTCTTCTCAACTTCACTATAAGCTTCTTGACAACAAGAAATATGTTTTAATACTTCCATAGGCTCTCCTCCCTCCTTCTTACCAACAAAACCAAGCACACCACTGAGCAAAGAGTTAATGCTGAAGAAACATCTGTAATTGAGTTCATATTGAGAGCTGCATCAATGTCTTCAGGCCCACTATGAGCCTATTCACTAAAACATCAAAGTATCCCTTTGCACTTCATCAAAATCTCGAAACTTAAGAAACTTTAAAAAGAAAAGTAGTACTTGATAACTTCCCTGTACACTCACAAGAACTGACTCCAAACAATCAACCAAAGCAGCTGCATTACATCCTGTCCCTCAATTTTAATTTAACTGTGTGAAGCCACTAGGTGGCGCAGTAGAGTGCAGGGACTGGAATCAGGAAAATTTATCTTGTAGAGTTCAAATCCAGCCTCAGACACTAGATATGTGCCCCTGGGCAAAGACACTTAACCCTGTTTGCTCTAGTTTCCTCATCTGTAAAATGAGCTGGAGAAGGAAATGGCAAATGATTCTAATATCTTTGCCAAGAAAACCCCAAATGGGGTCACAAAAACTCAGACATGACTGAGACGACTGAGAAACAAATTTAACCCTGTAGCTGGAGTATACCATCTTCCTCTTCTGTACCTCAGAGCCCTTTAGAAAGATCTAGGAGAGGGTAGCAATCCTGGAAAAACCACCTAGGCTCAACATCACTAAAAAGAGACTGTAAACTCCTAGCGGGCAGGGGCTATCTTTTGCCTCTTTTTGTATTTCTAGCACCTGAAGCACGGTGGGCACTTAATAAATGTTGATGGATTGAAAATGCTTGTTGAGGGTGAGTACTCAGTGAGAAAGTCAGAGAGGATTTATGGCCGTGGGAATGACTTCACCCACTTACCTCTACAAAAGAACACAATGTACCTACAGCCCAGAAAGACTCGGGACTCTGTCCCGCCTCTGACGCTAGCTATCTGTGAACCCTAGGACCTCTCCTAGCCTCAGCTTCCTCAAATATAAAAGAGGGACAACAAGAATACCCAAAGCACAAACCTGTCCGGAGTGCTGTGGGGATGGAATGAGATCACGTCCATAAAGTGCTCTGCAAACTTTAAAGCCTCATATAAATGCCATTTAATATGCTTATCCTCATTAGGACTTTTGCGTCTTGAAACCGCAGTTTCCCAACGCATTTACCAGCTCAGGACTCAGCTAAACCGCTCAGGATTGTGAACCACTTACACTGGATTGTTCAACGTGCGCTCAAATTAATCACTAAGGACGGCATAAAGCTGAAGTGCACATATACCGTTGTATCTCATCAATTCTTCATCTTGTTGCAAAGCACAACTGGGAAAGACTGTATAAAGCAATTTTGTGTTAATTCTACATGTTATTACTTTGAAACTGTTTCAGCTGATATATTTTTCCCAGCAGATGCTGCTGAAGGGACACTGGTTAGACAGGGTTGCTGCTGGCTACTGCCCCTGCTGAGAAAGCTGATACTAAAATAAGTACTAACAGTCAGCTATTATCAGTGTGGTGGAGCTTTTTGTAAAGACTGCGCTAAGGAAAAGATTGGATCACTCTGCACCACCTTGAAAGACTGCAACTAAAGCAGGGCTGGAGCAGACACCAGGACTAAGCAAGCTGTTGATGAGGAAACCCCATAAAGGGTGAATCATTCCTAGGTAGAACAGAGCCATTTCACACTATATAAGGAAGAGTGCTGAATTGGTGACCTAAATAATTTCCCTAAAGATTAGAACAATGAGCCTGTGTATGGTTTATGGAGACAGCGTCTGCCCAGTCTGTACACAGACAATTGTGACAGTGGTAGTTAGTGCACGCATAAGCCTGCTAGAAAACAGAAATTGCTATTTTTCCTGCCTTTTAGCTGCAAACATGGTCAAAATCATTTCTGCTGCTGCAACAAACAGCAAATTGGGTTTATTTATTTCTTTTTAATGCCTATTTTTTACCACCGTCTTTTGAAATTACACAAAGTATGTGAAGACACAGTTTCTCTGAAAGGTATAATGTGAAACTATATTGGACAAATGCAAATGTAAACAGAAAATTTCTTGAGTCCTACAGAGACCAATTATGAAGGCAACACATTCTCTTTTCGGTGTACATAGGGAGTTGTACTTGCCCATTTTAAAGAACAAAGGAGAGACTGTGCTCTCATCTGTCTGGAGGATACAGATACCTTCCCTAAGGATTAGGAAATGCATATAATGAAACAAGGCTTCAAAACTATTTTCCTATCACTAAAGGAGAAAAAAAACCACAGAGATCTACCACTAACTTAAAAGAGTAAACCCTTTACCTGACTTTGTTAAACTATGTCTCCAACTTTCTCTTTCTAGTTCATCCATTTCATTCAAGATGAATATACACTCAACACATAAACACTTCCCTTCCGAAAATAAAAGCAGGACATACTGATTTCCTCATCCATAAAGTGTGTGGTAATGAAAATGCTGCCCTGATAGTTGGTAATATTATCTTGCAGAAAAAAGTGCAATTCGGTGGAAAGAATATTGGACTTTGAATCAAAAGATTATAATGATAAAAACTAATAGCAGCTACCATTTTTATCATGCTTTAAGATTTACAAATCATTTTATTTATTTGGTCTCAATGAATTTTCACAACCCTATGGTAGATGCTATTATTATTCCCCTTTTACAGATGAGGAAACTAGAGCTGAAAGAGGCTGTGTGACTTGTTACACAGTTAATAAATGTCTGAGAGAGGATTTGAATTCAGGTCTTCCTGACTCAAACTCCAAAATTCCATCCACTGCAAAATCTATGGTTTCACTTTTGTTGTTGTTGTTGCTGTTGTTCAGTTATGTATGACTCCCCATGGCCCCATCTGGAATTTTCTTGGCAAAGATACTGGGGTGATTTGCCATTTCCTTCTCCAGTTAATCTTACAGATGAGGAAACTGAAATAAACTGAGTTAAGTGATTTGCCCAGGGTCACATACCTACAGAGATCAGATCTCAAGTCAAAAGAAAAGTTCCTGGAGCTTTGAAGAAAAGAAGTGAAAGACACCAATTTCCTTCCTTAATTATATTCATAGTACATCTTCTCATAAGAATTCGGACTTCAAATTTTCTAATCTCTCTAACCTCCAGAACCTACTTTAAACAAACTTTCAAACAAAACAATCTGGAAGTCCAGAATAACTCCTTTGGTTTAAGGGGATCCAGGACTAATGATGTCAAAGATTGCTTCTAGTCTGAGTACAGTAACTGCACATAGCTCTAAAATCTAGCCTGTAGCTTTAGGAAGTAGACCTAAAGAAGATTAAAAATGATTATTCCTGATAGAAATTCATTTTAATCAGTTTTGGAGGATCTGGTTAGTAAAAAGACTAACTGACTTAATTATTTTAATGCTTTCAATCTACATGAAATGTACCAGGAAAAAAAGCAATCCTAGCCCATACCAACATAGATATTTAGAGCTAGGATCACTTGCAAACCTTTCAAAGACGATTGCTGCTAAGAAAAAAAAAAAAGACTGGATTCATACAGGACTATAAGCCATTATTTAAATTAAGAACACTGAATATCTTAATCAGCATGTCATTTTCCCTTAATATTCCATGTCATCATATTATTTTGCAATACATTAGAGGAAAAATAGTATTCCTCAGAGCATTAAGATTATAATATGTTAGGAAAGACAGATATCCAAACCTGATTCCTCAAACATCTAGTTCTGTCATACTGGTTCCTCTGAATGAACTACTTGGAATAGAACAATCCTGACCATTCCCTTCCTTCTTCCCCACGTCTCTATTTCTCACCAAGGCCATGGCCATCCTTTTAGTGACCAGGTTTTCAAATTCAGCTTTCTATCTACTCTACCTTCTCCCTTACCTTGCATATATACTCAATTAGTTTGCAATTGTTATCAATTCTACCTCCACAATAATTCTGCCATGCATCCCCTTCCCTCCATTCATAAAGTTACCACCCCAATTGAGGCCCTTATCCCTTCTTACTTAGACTATTCCAACAGCTTTCTAACTGGTCTTCCTTACTCAAGTCAATCTCCTTCTCCAATCTACAGCCAACCTCGCCAACAAGTTGATATTTATAACGCTTAAGTCTGATAACACTACTCTCCAGTTGAAAAAGTTCCAGTGGCTCCACTTTGCCCCTAGAATCAAATATATGCCCCTCCCTTTGGCATTTAAAGTCCTTCACAAGCTGACTCTAACCTACCTTACTTGGCTTACTGCAAATGAGTCTGCTTGATGTATTCCACATTCCACATAAATACCTATTCAAAGCTCTCTAAGGAGGATATCCTGCCTCCAAGGGATCTTTGCTGAGGCCATCCTACATGCCTAGAATGCCCTCCCTCCTCACTTTCATCCCTGGATTCCTTCAAGAAACAGCTCAGGTCCCAGCTATTTTGGGAAGCCTTTCTTCATCTACCTAACTGTTAGTGCACTCGCTCTCTCCTCAAATTACTCTGTAGCTACTCACCCAAAACTTTCTCTGACCCATGGCTCTCACTATAATATAAGCACCTGAAGGGAAGAACTTGCTTTCTTTTCTTGTGTCAGTCTCCCCAGAACCTGACAGAGCTCCTCCAAGATATTTGTACATATTGTAACCAGACCAACAATGTACTGTCTACAGTTGCAAACAGTAGGTATTTGGCAAATGTCTGAACAGAATTTACTGATGGTTATTAAACTTTTAATTAAATTTTTTCAAATAAATGTTCACCAAGATTTTTTTTTAATGTCTCTCATCTCTTTGTCAGTGAGTCAATAAACATTTATTAAGCACCTATTATGGGGGCGGAGCCAAGATGGCAGCATAGCAGCAGCAACATATCACAGCTCTCACATAGCCACCCCAAAATACCCATAAAATAGGACTCTAAACCAATCCTACAACTCCAGAACGCACACAAGGATACTTCCCACTAAAGTCAGCTCAGCTACGAGGAACCATATCAGCACTGCTAACCAAAGCCAGCCTGGCCTGAAGCCGCAGCTGCTCCCCGGGGCAGCGAAATAGCCTTTTAGGTGAGCGGAGGATTAGCACCAGCTGCAGATTAGCACCAGCTGCGAGTGGGGATTGCTAAAGGGGGAGATAAGCATCCCGCTGAAAGGTCTCCAGAGCAGAAAAGCAAAAGGCAGAGGTTTTGCACCCGCCTCTGTGTTGTAGCTCCCCACCTGCAGCCTGCAGAAAGCAGGGGGACTGAGTGATTGTTTTCAGGCCAGGGCTCTCGCATTGAGCAGCCTGGATCCGGATCACCGTCTTGGGCTTCGGTCTTGGAGTCTTCATTATCCAGTCAGCCGGAAGTCTATGGCAGCCGGGAGGACCCCAATGTTTTGGGACAGAGCTTTCCCTTCTAGAAGCAGAGCCCCATAGAGATTAATAAAAATAAAATAAAATCACGGTCTGAACAACCATGAGTAAGAATAAGCATAAGAAGCTAAGTAAGAACAGCTCCCAAAC
>CM053588.1:141208141-141268152 GCA_028646515.1 Pseudochirops corinnae
GATTGGGGGAGGGGTTATACAGTGGGATGGCTGTTTTGAGGTGGTAGGTAGGGGAAAGATGGGGAGAAAATTTGTAACTCAAAATCTCATGGAAATGAATGATGTAAACAAGAAAATAAATAAATTAACTTAATTTTTTTAATTAATTAATTAATTACTTTAGAAAGAAAATCAAAGTCTAAGGAAAAATTGCAGTATCACAAAAGTTTATCTTTGATATTTTCTTCTCTTCTTCCCTAACCCCAAGGCCTTTGTGATGCCCTCTAATCAAAGCTCTGCAG
The DNA here is from genome assembly GCA_028646515.1 of Pseudochirops corinnae. NCBI lineage: Eukaryota > Metazoa > Chordata > Mammalia > Diprotodontia > Pseudocheiridae > Pseudochirops > Pseudochirops corinnae. Next base: position 141,208,423 of record CM053588.1, read on the forward strand.
TATACCACCCACCCAGACCTGCCACTCAAATCAATGTCCCATGTTCTAAAATTATCATTCCCTCTTCTCCCTCCTCCCCTTCATAAAAATAATAATTCCTATACTCTTAGTGAGACTATCTTAATTGTAGAGTATGAAGAATGAAATCTGATTAAAGTAATTCAGACAAAGATATGAATGACTGATTAAAGGAAGGTTAAGACTTTGAACTTGTACATGATGAGCTTGAGTAGAATTTCTAAGGAAAATGAATGAGAAAAAAATTTTTATCAAACGTTTACCATATGCCAGCCCTAATTGCTAAATGAAGGGGATACAGATACAAAAAGAAGGACAATATCTGTCCTCAAGGGGCTTACATTTTAATAAAAGAAGACAACTCATATAAAGAGTAGTGGCAAGGGAAAAAGGGCATGAAGGTGGCATCATAGCATGAAGATGGCCAGAAAGCACCAATGTGGTAGGTCTGGGTCATGCTGGTTATGAAAACTCTCACCACTTGGAGCACTGGGCCCCAAGGTAGAATATTTCTCATCAGGGGCCTTTCCCAATAGGCCATGTCACCTCCTGTCATGTCTCTATAACTCCCATACATAAAATGGGGGTAGGAGGGTAGAGAAGGGCTCATACATTGGAAATTCATTTCTGAATAGTGGCTTAGCTAAAGCAAAGGGCCCATGTTGGGAAGACGATGACAAAACAAATGCTGAAAGACAAAAATTTTTGCTTGCATATCCTAAGAGGATGGAAGTACAATAACATTCTGGTTGATGAAGAACTCTGCCTAAGCAAAGCAGGCTCTTCAATCTTCTACATAGGAGCTCCTTATCCAAAAATGAACTTTGTCCCTATAGCAGCAGACCAACAATGGCCCCAGTAATCATGTAAGGATTCATTCTTAAGCAGTTATTGTGTACAGAGCCAGTCAAGTATTTATTAAGCACTAACTGTGTTCCAGGCACCATGCTAATATCACCAGCCCTGGCAAAACAAAGAAAGGTAAAAATAAATTTCTGCCCTTAAAGAGCTCACATTCTAACAAGAAGACAACCATGTGGGAGAGGCACTGAGCAAGGCACAAAATTTAGCTAAGACACAGTCCCTACACCTATGGAGCTTAAAAATCTAATAAGGGAAAGGAACATACATACAAGTTCACTAGAGATTTACAAAGCAAGACATTATTAGGGGGCAGAGGAAAGGAGATAGCATTTGAGCTGGATTTCATAAGAATGAGTATGGGGGGAGGAAAATGGCATTCCAGGCCTAGGAAAAATTTAAGCAAAGAAATGGAAGTGAGAAAAGAAAAGACTGTATTCAGAGTCAATTGCAAAATATAAGAAAGGAAATTCAATTCAACAAACATTTATTAAATGACAACTTTGTGCTAGGTACTAGGGACAAAGAGACAAAAAAGGTGTGATTAGACTGAAAAGATAGGGTGGAACAAAATCGTGGAAAGCTTTGAACACCAGGAAAAGGAGCATAAACTCTAGTTTGTGGGTAAGAGGGAAGCACTGCAGATTTCTAAGCAAAGGAATGGCATGACAAGATCTCTATACAAAGAAGATGACTCTGGCAAGATGAATGGATCCAAGAGAGGGGAGAGTAGAAGCAGAACATCTCTTAAGTGGCCATAACATAATCTGGACAAGTGGTAAGAAGAACTTGCTCAAAGATGGTGTGAGAAACATTGTGAGTGTCACAGAACTTCCCAGGCATGGTCAGGGAGTTAGCCTGGATAAGCTTCTGCTGTTCACTGCTTCCCTGGGTGCCCTTAGGAAGATCCAGGTGAGATGCCCTTTAAAACAGCAACCCCTTCTCACTGAAAAAACTCAGAAACAGAGTAGGCAGAGGAAGCAGGTGTGGTGCTCACTAGGAATACCCACATTGATAGAGAAGCAGGAGGGAGGTTACACGGTTCTGTCCTTGTTAGGGTTAGTTCAAATTCCTCACTTTATTTCCCCACATTCCCTCTTTATGCAAATTAGTAGGGATGGTAGTGAGGATACTTGTGACCTGCGTGACCTCTAGGGTCTGAGCCATTTGTCACACCCCCACCTTTCTAATTCCTGCTGGGGTCAGGATGGCCATTGTCTTAGTAAAATAAGATAAGCAAGCTTCCCCACAGCTATAGATCTCCCAATAACTGTTGTAGGAGCAAAACCAGATACCATAACATCCCCTCTTACAGACAGTAACAATGGGATAGAAAGGAGAGAATGGATAGCAAGATATGTCATGGAGGTGGAGTGGAGTAGTAGGACTTGTAACTGATTTGGCTATACGGAGTAAAGAAGTGGGAAAAGGCAAGATTAAGAGTATGGGAAATGGGGTAAATGGGACCACCTAAGGTAGGAGGAACAGGTTTATGGGGAAAAATAAACTAGGTTTTGAACCTGTTGAGTTTGAGATACCAGCATAATGTCCAGTTAGAGATGGGGGCCTAAAATTCTACATGTTTTCCAGCAAAGGACAAAACAAAACAGAAACCACTCTGTACTTAAAAAGGGCAGGGAAGAACATAAAGCTTCAAAAGATTCCAACATGGGATATTAAAGCAGTATTACCTTTCTAAATTGTCAGCCCACTTTTTCATCTTTGTTCCCACACAGATAGCCCTCAGCTAATTTAAACTGTTGCTATCAGCTATCTGTCAGTTTTCTACCTGAAAAAAATCAGCATTGCCCAAAGCAGGAATGTTGATTGCCAACTAATGCCTCCCTCCTTCCTTCACCCAGACGCACAGATAGGATACAGTCTTCATTATAGACAACTGGTACATAATATGCAGAGAAGCCTATCCTTAGAAAGCAAGATAACAAGATATATAAATTGATACCCAACATATGCCCCTTTCTACTTTCTCACTACCTTTGATTTCACAATCCCTTTTGTTCCTTCTCTCCTGCCTATGCTTCATGTTTGAGACAGTGGCTCCTGTAGGCAATTATTATTTAACTGGTGGCATTCAAACATTGCTGACCCATATCCTAATCTAACCAAAATAAGGAAGTAGACATTAAAATAGAAATGTCAACAGCAAAACTACATCAGGCCTTCACTATGTGGCAAAAATAAATAAAGAGAAAAACAAAAAGGTGGGGAGAGGGAAGAAACAGGAACTGAGCAGAAAGATAAACTTAAAAAAAAAAACCAGTGCGGATACAGGAAAGTCCACCCAATGAAACAATAGTGGCAATAGAGACACATGCACAGACATTATTGCCCATTATGGTAATTCACAGTACACTAAGAAAACCAGAAGGAACAGAACAAATCTCAGGACAGTAAATTAGATACTTTTTCAAGGAGGTCCTGAAATAAAATCATTTCAGTGAGCCCTCCATCAAGAAACACCCTAGAAATGAAGTTCTACGGCTACAGAGTGAGTAGTGTTTAAAAACAAGAATAACAACACTGAAAGCTTCATAGCAGCCCTGGATTTCCAGTCTAAAGACCTGTGTTCAGACCCCAAGCTCTGCTGTGACGTTGGACAAACCACTTCATCTCCTTGGGCGTGTTCCTCATCTAGAAGTGGCAGGACAAGATGATCTCTGAGGCCAATGACCTCTTATGACCTGAATAAGGGAGCCAATTTCATTCACTGCCCCATTCATCTTTCTCAGAGCAGAGACTAGAAGGAGTTCTGAGGTCTACTGTGGCATTGCCTATAGAGATGAATAGTAGCAGATTTAGGTGGCTGGGCAGGGTCACAATCCTAAAAAAGTCCATGTCGGGGGCAGAGCAAAGATGACTTCCAATACGTGTAAAAAAAATTACTCTAAACAAACTTTAGAGCTACAGAACCCACAAAGTGACAAGAGAGAAACAAATCTCCTGTGGAAGGAAGCCCAGCAGGGGGACAGGAAGGGTCTTACGCACTGAGCTGGAAGCCAAACACAGTCCAATGTGAGCTGTGGTTCCCACTCCAGGGCAGCCCCGACCAGCAGCAGCCAGAGCAGACTTCAGGAGAAAGAATCACCAGCAGCTGTGGCAGTTTCCAGACTCTCAACCCATAAACACCAAAGAGAAAATAAAAGGTCAGTGGGGAACTCTGTTGGAATGGGGGAACAGAAGAGGAAAGTCCGGCCCTTGCCCCCGGGGTGAGAAGTAGCAGAGGTATGGCGCTGCAGCCTCGTGGCTCCCTCAGGAGCTCCTGGCCTGCAGATGTAAGAGGACCAATTGACCATTCAGAGGGTAATTGCTCTTGCTTTAACCTGTTTGGATCCAGATTGCAGTCTTGGGTGGTGGTTCTGGGGTATGTGACCAGTGTGCCAGAGGTTGTGAGGGCTGTAGAGAGGGCGCCCTCCTAATAGCTCCAGCAGCTGCAAAAACCCCAGCAATTTGGGACAAAGCTCTTTCCATTCTGGAAGTAGAGTTCTACCATGGCAAAGAGCTCAAACGTCAAGTAATTGACTAGCAATATGAGCAAGCAGAAGAAGCACAAACAGACCATGCAATCCTTTTTTGGGAGACAAAAAGGATTAAGGCATGGAGCAAGAAGAAGACAGCAAAGTCAGAACTCCTGCATCAAAAGCTTCCAAGAAAAATATGAACTGATTACAGGCCATGGAGGAGCTTAAGAAGGATTTTGAAAATCCAGTAAGAGGAGCAGAGGAAAAATTGGGAAGAGAAATGAGAATGATGTAAGAAAATTATGAAAACCAAGTCAACAGCCTGCTGAGGGAGACCCAAAAATACACTGAAGAAAATAACACCTTTAAAAACAGACTAACTCAAACGGCAAAAGAGGTCCAAAAAGCCAGTGAAAAGAAGAATGTCTTAAAAAGCCGAATTTGCCAGATGGAAAAGGAATTTCAGAAACTCACTGAAGAGCATAAATCCTTCAAAATTAGATCGAAGCAATTGGAAGCTAATGACTTTATGAGAAATCAAGATACCATAAAACAGATTCAAACAAAAAAAATGAAGGCAATGTGATATATCTCACTGGAAAAACCACTGACCTGGAAAATAGATCCAGGAGAGACAATTTAAAAATTATTGGACTACTTGAAAGCCATGATCAAAAAAGAGCCTAGACATCAAAATAGAAATTGAAAGAGTTCACCAATTGCCTCTTGAAAAAGATCCCCAAAAGAAAACTCCTAGGAATATTATTCCAGAGTTCTGAGGTCAAGGAGAAAATACTGCAAGCAGTCAGGAAGAAACAATCCGAGTATTGTGGAAAAACAATCAGGATAACATAAGACCTAGCAGCTTCTACATTAAGGGATCGAAGGGCTTGGAATATGATTACCTAACCAGAAAAACTGAATATAATGCTACAGGGGAAAATATGGTCATTCAATATGAAATAGAGGATTTTCAAGCATTCTTGATGAAGAAGCCCATGTCACATACCTAAAAGGAAAGGTGTGATGGCCTGATTACCTCCCTCTTTTTCTCTACCTCTTTTCTCTCCTCCCTGAGAAGCACTGGAAGTCAGAGCCTGGAGGGGAAGAGAGGTGGTAGACCATGTCAAAATAGATACTTTCCTTCACTTCCCAATACTCAGGCAGGTCACTTTCCCCTTAACAACAATAATACTATCTTACATTCTCATAGAACTTTATAATGCAAAAGGCACTGTTGGGGCAGCTAGGTGGCACAGTGGAGAACACACTGGTCTTGGAGTCAAGAGGACCTGAGTTCAAATCTGACCTCAGACATTTACTAGCTGTGTGACCCTGGACAAGTCATTAACTTCAACTGCCTCAAAAAAAAAAAAGGCACCTTCACGTACTTTATTTCATTTTAAACTTCACAAGAGTTGGGAGGTAATCTTCACATTCTTCAGAGAAAAAAAATTACTGAGTCTCAGAAAAGCAAAATGAATTCACTCAAGATCTCAGAATCCAAATCCAGGATTTTCCAACTCCCAGCTCTGGTGTTCTTTCCGCTATACTATATTGTCTCCACAGGGATAGCCAGCACTCACTAGAGATAAAAAACAACAGCTCAGGTTTCTATAGTGGTACATTACGAAGAATTACAACTTTCCCCTAAACGTTAAGCAGGAGATTCAGACTAGTCTGTAGGATCACTGTGAGACAATGGAAATAGTTCTAGATTTGGCATCAACAGGCTTAGGTTCAAATCCTGACTCTGCTAGCCAGTAAAGGCAGGACCTTAGACAGGTCACTTACTTAACTTCTCTCAGTCTCAGTTCCTATAAAAAAGAAGTATTTAACTAGGTAGTCTCCAAGGTCTCTTCCAGCTCTAAATCTATGATTCTATGATTCCAGTATGATCTAAGAGTGAATCAATAAATGATTAAAAGGAACGAGACATGCCAGCCTCAATGTTAAGGGCTTTGTATCAGTCACATCTATATTATAATTCATATTTAAATTAAATCTTCATATCACAGATCCACTTCCTCTAAAAAAAAAAAAAGTTTTATTGCTGCATTTTTGTTCCAACGTAACAGTCATTTCTGGAAATATTCCCATCCACCCGCCCACAAATTGAACCCCAATCATAACAAAGAGGAGCAGTTCATTAAAAACATCTGATAAAGTGGGCTCCTCTGACCATGTAGAAAACATTCTGCTCTGGGAACACCCCACCTCTAGACTAAAAGGAGAAAAGTATATTGCATTCTCTCTTTTCTGGAACCATTAATGGTTTTGTTTTGTTTTTTATTAATTGATTTGTTTATTTACTTTTAGTTTCCATTAATGGTTTTTCAATGATTCAGTGTACTCTAAGTCCCTGTGTATGACATCTAGAACCTAATCCTATGCCTCTCATTTCAATTCTATCTGTGTCAAAGTTTAACAACAAAATAAAGCGTGGTGATTCTAAACAGAAAGATATTTCTGCATTAGGACATGACTTGAAACATGATATGCTGAATTATTCATCTGAGTATGGATTAGAGTACAAAGCTCATAGAACAGAGGTTTTCTGGCACCATCCCCAAGATAGTGTCATTCTTCAATGGCCATAAATTAGACTCTTAATTGTAGTCAACCATCTCACAAATCTAAGCAAGACATCATAAGATCAAAGAGTTAGAAGTTGAAGAAATCTTAAAAGATGATCTAGTTAGACTTTTGCAGATCTGGAAACTGAGGCACAAAGCATTTATGTAATTTGCCAAGAGCCACACAGTTAACACATGACAGAATCAAGATTTGAACCCAGATACTCAAAGTCCAAATCCAGTGGTATTCCCATGGCACCACAATGCCTCCCATAATACCAGTAGAACAAATAAAAAGCAAAAACCTCAAAGCCAGGCTAGGAAGAAGATAAGGAAGAAGATAACTCCAAAGAGCAGCAAAACAAATGAGAAACGCAATGGAAAACATTAGTGCTAACAAAGAGCCCCAAGTGAGTGTGTGCTTATAAATCTAATCAAACCTCTCAAAATGACACAATAGATGACTATGCTTCTCCATACGCTGATCAATACAGATAGCATTCAACAGAGAGAAATAAATGCTCTGCATTCATACCAGCAGCAAAGACTACTTATTTTGTCTCACCCTGAAGAAGAAGGGCAGCACACTCCCAGGGTGACAAGAACACTGAACTTGGAGTCAATAAATGTGTGGGGTCAAATAAAAGCTTTGAAACTTACTATTTGACAATGACCAACAATTTCTCAGAGCCTCATTTTTCCAACAGATGTAAAAATTATACAGGGTTATTATTAAGAAAACCCTTTGTGAGTCTTAAAGCACCATAAAATATGAGTTTTTGTCACTTTATTAATAATTTTAATTAATAAATTTTCATTTTTAGCAAGTATATAAAATATAGAAACAAGAACAAATGTGCAAAAACTTAGTGACTGTTAACACCTTTACTGAATGCCTATAATGTACAAGCTCTGTCCTAGGTCACAGAGAAATAAGATATAGATACTGCCTTCAAGGAATTTCCAATGGCATGGAACCCAGGGCAGAACCAGTGTGAAGAAGTTTTATATATTTGACTGAGGAAAAAGGCAAGATCTTTTGAATAAGATCAGTTAGTATCAAGAAGCATAGAATAAGGAATGTTTATATAACATCTTGGTGTCTGATTTAAAAACAACACTTATCAGTCCATTACCTTTGCAAGGTGTTTGGAGGCATAGCTTCCAGGTAGAATGCTTTCTGGGTTTGTGGATCAGTAAACAGCCTTCTTAAAACAATACACAATTACCCAAAGGACCTATGATTTCATCAGTGTCAGGATCTCCAGATTTTACCACCTTTTATGACCTAGTAAAGACATCCTACAGTTATCTGAGGTACTTAGATGGTAAAGACTTGCTAAGGGTCACAAAGTTACTAAGCATTAAAACTAGGATTTAAATTCATCTTCTTAACTCCTACCTAAGAACTCTACTACCCCATTATGCCTCTTTACAACAATTAGTACTTAGTTAATGCAATATAGCTGAAGCTTATTTTAATTGAGTTGCTGATAGATGTCAATAGTCAGTGGAATTTCTTCCCATTCATTTGAATCTTATGTATTTTACACCACACACACACACACACACACACACACACACACACACACACACACACTACCATCAAAAGAAATCCATTTGGACTTATTAGTAAGAGCAGCTGTTCACCAAGCAGTGTTCAATGAAAGGGTCTGTAGTCTCTAGTTCTTATGAAGAATGAGACAGTCATTCTCCAATATATTACTGATCAAAGGATATGAACAGATAGTTCTCAAAAAGAAGAAATTCCAGCTATCAACAACCATATGAAAAAATGCTCCAAATCACTGATAATAACCAAAAATTCAAATTAAAACAATGATAAATTTTCACCTTACATTCATCAGATTGGCAAACATGATAAAAAAAGAAAGAATAGCAGCAGTTATTGGGGTGGCTGTGGGAGTACACACACACACACACACACACACACACACACACTAAAACACAATGGAACTATGAAATGATCCAACCATTCTGGAAAGAAATTGGGAATAATATATATTTTTTTAAATCACCAATCTGTGGATGTCCTTTGACTCAGAGACACTATTACTAGCTATATAATCTGAAGAAACTAAAGAGAAAAGGAAAGGAGTCACATGCAGAAAAATATTTATAGTAACTTTCTTTGTCATAACAAAGAACTAAAAATAAAATGGGTACCATCGATTAGGGAACAATTGAAGAAAATAGTGTATATGAGTATCATAAATAGTATTGTGCTTTAAAGAAATAGATTCAGAGAAACCTGGGAAAACTTATATGAACTGATGCAGAGTGAAGGGAGAACTAGGAGAATAATTTATGCAATGACTATGAAGATATTCAAGGAAAACAACTTTAAGAGACTTAAAAAAAACTCGGATCAATGAAATGAACAATTATGACATCAGAAACTGATTAATTAAATGTGCTTTTCACAGATGGGATAGATAAGATCTACCTGTAAGTTTTCTTTACTAAACTTATTAGTTACAAAGAAAGGCTTCTATTTGGTGGGGTCAAGGATTGAGAATTGGTGGGCAGTAATAGTAATGTGAAAAAGAAAGAAAAGAACATCAACAAAATACGGTTGTTTTTTAAATGCAGAGAAACTGGCAAAAGGAAAATACCAACAAACAGGGTAGTTTTATAACTATCATGCTAAATTTGTATGCACTTTTTAAAAAATTGTTATGCAAAAGAATCTGTTCCGTTTCATACACAATGTTCTTTTTCTCATTCTTCTTTGTATCTTTAAATGTTCATGTTTTCTAATGTTTGGACATACAACAAAAACGTACTACTTTCCATTCCACTTTTAGACAGGTCTAACTGTTAGAAAGTTTTTCTAACAGGCTGCCTCAATACAGCATATAGGATATCAATAACCATAAGTATTTTGTTGGACTGAACTATAAAACTCCCTAAGAAAATGTCCACACTTATCTCAAGCTTTTAGATCTTTACCTGTGTATGTATATTTTTCTAATCTGAGAGTCCTAGCGACAGAAAAGGAAGGAAACTATCAGCCAACATAAAATCCTACCCAAGTGAACACATGCTGACAAAACAAGAAAATGTGTAACCTCTACTTAAAACTAATGTGATCTGAGTGGGCAGTGATCTGGATAGAATGCTTGTGTAAGGCCTTTGAATGACGGTCACTAAACAGGAGACAAAGGTTACAAAATTTAAAAGCTAAGCTCCCTCTTAGATAAAGCTAACTGGGGAAAAGTATTTACCAAGAAAGGGAATATCAGGGAAAGCTGGCTGGAGGCTGGAGGTGGGGAGGAGTATATTAGGAAATAACAAAAGGCATCAATAAAACTTTTTAAAGAACACCAATGTAACATGAGACCCATATTAGAAAACAGGCTGAAAAGTCAAATAAAAGATATATGTTTATATTTAATATATAAATATTGTATGTGTATATTTGGAAGTAATCAAGAAAGTTGGGCACAGTGGTGTACACCTATAATCTCTGCTTTTAGGGAGGCTGAGGGTAGTAGAGCGCTTGAGTTCAAGAGCTCTAAGCTGCAGCAAGGATATGTCTACACTAAGTCCAACCCCTATCTGCAGAGTCCCTTCCACCCCTCCCGGATATCCCACAACAAGGGGTCATGAGGCTGCCTGAGGAGGTTTTGAGACAAAACAGGTCAAAGTTTCCGTTATGATCAGCAGTGGTGCCACGTCATGAGCAGCCCCTGCACATCTAGCCTAGGGGAAACAATAAGAGCCAGTCTCAAAAGTAAATAAATCAAGACGTACAAAGAAAATACTCAAATGGAAAATTTTTAATGTGAATTGAAATGCTTGGCAGCAAGTGACGTGACATTTTCATTCCTAACAGAAATGTAAGCTTCTTGGGGAAAGGGCTTACTTCATCTTGGTTTCTGCACGCACGACCGTGTTTAGTGCGGTCACAGAAGATCCTTAACAGGAGGGACTCCACATTGCTAAGCTGAATTTGAAAAATGATACCTGATGAGATTCAACATACACAGATTACTTTTTATAAATGAGAAGCACAACATCGTGGATGGAAGGCAACATAAAAGTTCCCTTCATGATTCCTTATTTTCATGGGTTTAGATCAGTGGTCCCTTCGCTGATATAGGCCACAAACTCTGAACAATTTCTCATTCTATAAAGTTCCTGTCCAAGTTTTCCCTTAAATCCTCCAAAAAGAACCTACTCAACCACCTAGAGACCTTCCCCTTGCTATCTCACTATCTTATTAGTACCCATGAACTATGCAAGCCACTCATCTCCTCTCTATTTTTAACACAATCAGCCCAATTAGCTGAATGTGTCCTTGGCAATGTTTTTTATAAAATTTCTCTTGCACTGCCTACACATTCTCAAATCTTTTCAATGTTCTTTAAATAGAAACAAAGTGGCATATTAAAAAGTAAAGTCGGGGCAGTTAGGTGGGTCAGTGGAGAAAGTATGGGCCCTGGAGTCAGGAGGTCCTGAGTTCAAATCCAGCCTCAGACATTTGACGCTTACTATCTATATGACCCTGGGTAAGTCACTTAACCTCACTGCCTTGGCCCCACCCCCCAAAAAAGCAAAGTAGCATATCAGTCAAGTATTGCTAATGTTCCTTCTTCTATAAGGTAAAGGGGGTCAAATCTACATAAAAGAACAACTCTATTTAGAAGCACCAAAGAATATATCTACAGGTTGAAGAGATGACCCCTCCTTTGGAACACTACAAAAACGTCTGAATTGAATATCCAGGAAATTATGAGAAGAGGCAATGGGATATTATAAGACCTGCACAACACCTACTGAGACTTTTCTGCACAGATTGATCTAAGAGAAAAGAAATCTTTGGAGAAAAGAATTCTAAAATACACACACCTCATACCCTCTGCTTCTCCTCAGACCACTATAATGTCTATTATCTACATATTAGCACTAGCAGATGTTGTTTTTTGGTTTTGGAGGGGAGGAAGGCAGGGCAGTTGGGGTTAAGCGACTCGCTCAAGGTCACCTGGTTAGTAAGTGTTAACTGTCTAAGGCTGGACTTGAACTCAGGTCCTCCTGACTCCAGGGCACGTGCTCTATTCACTGCACCACCTGGCTGCCCCTAGCAGAGTATTTTAGCAGGTCTTCACATTAGAACATGGGAAATTTTGGTTTGTGTTTTTTTAATAAATACGATTTCCCAGAAGAAGCATTTCAAAAAACAGAAGTAGAAAAAGTACACTGAACTGGGTCCTAAATGTTGGGCAGGAACTGGCTGAGGAAGTAGCAGTGAGCAAGCAAGCACATGATGATTTCAGCAATATTAAGTTCCAAATTCTAGTCATGGATGAAAAAACTAAAAAATCCTCCATGATTCAATTTCATACAGGAAAATTATGGTAACATTACAGACATTAGTAAAGAGAAAAGAGAAGGGCACGGTTTTTAAAAGAACATCAGTAGAGCCCTTTATAGCAAAGCTAGGGCTTTCATGTCACTTATACAAAGTGATCACAAAATCTCAGAGTTGAAATGGACCTCAAACATCATCTAGTCGAACGTCTACTTAAAATACGAATTCCCTCAACGACATCTTCACTGGCAGACCATCAATGGCCAAGACAATTCACTATCTCCTCCAAACATTCCACTCTTTTTTTTAGGACAACGAACTGCTGGGAAGTTCTTTCTTTTACTGAACTAAAAACTGACCTCCCTAAAGCTTCTACCTACTGATCTAAAGGTCTGTACTCTAGGAACAAGCAGAATAAATTTAGTCCCTCTGCTGCAAGTCACCAAAAACATTCATTAAATGCCTACTATGTGCCAGGCACTGCCTTATGCTAAGGACTGGGGCTACAAAGAAGACAAAAAACACCTGCTCTACAGGAGCTCTCAGTCTAATGGGAAAGAATGCAGGCAAACAATTCATACGAACAAGCTATATACAGAATAAATTGAAGATCATCTCAGAGAGATAGCATTGCCATCATGTAGGGCCTGCAAAGGCTTCATATTAAAAGTAGCATAATACCTGGGACCTAAAAGAAGCCAGAGAAGACAGGAGGTGAGATTGAGGAGAGAGAATTCCAGATGGGGGACAGCCAGTGAAAATGGAGAATTAAGAAAGAGACTGATCTGTCTGAAGAAGAGCAAGGAGACAAGTATCACTGAATCACAGTGTAACTGGAGAACAGCAAGGTGCAAGAAGGCTAGAAAGGCAGGAGAGGGCCAGGTGTTGAAGGCCAAAAGAAGGATTTTATATTACATCCTGGAGGTAATAAGAAGCCACTAATGTTTATTGAATTAGGGGAGGGGTGGAGGATGGGGGGAGACGGAGAGGCAAATGAAGGCTGGATTGAAGTGAGGAAAGCTACTACTGGAATAGTTCAGGCATGAGGTGATAAGGGCCTGGATGAAAGTGACAGCAAACTCAAAGGAAAAAAGGTATATACAAGAGATGTTATGAATGTAAAATCTACAAGCCTTGGCAAGAGATGGGACAAGGAAAGTGAAGATTTGAGGAGGACATCTTGGTTGTCAGCCTGGGTGACCTGAAAGATTGTGGTGCCCTCAATAGTAATAGCAAAGTTGGGAAGAAAGACGGCTTTGGGGAAGGAAAAGAAGGAAACAATTAACAAGTTAAGTGTCTTCTACGTGACAATAAAAGACCTCTATAGAGGGTAAAAATCAATCTGTTTTTGTTGTTCTTACTGATAACTTTTATTTTAAAATTATACAAACCCCCAACATTTTTCCAACTGAAAAGTTGAGGATGTGAGACTAGAAGTCAGCAGAGAGGTTAGGTAGGGCAGAATGGGTACATTTGAGAGTCATAAACATAGAAATGATAATTAAATCCGTAGGAGCTGATAAAATCACCAAGTGAAGTAATATAGGAGAAAAGAAAAGGGGCTCTAAAACAGAGGAACACTACGGTTGGAGGGCATTACTTAGATGAGCATCCAGGAAAGGACACTGGGGAACAGACTGATAGGTAGGTAGGGCAAGAACCGGGAGAGAATGGCATCCAGAAAACCCAGAGAGAAAGGAGCATCAATGAGCAGAGGGTGAGCAATAGCGGCAAAGTCCAATACATCAAAGGCCAAGAAGAATGAGGATTGAGAAAAGGCCGTTGGATTTGACAATGAAGAGATCACGGGTAACTTCAGAGAGCAGTTTCAGCACAATGATGAGGTGGGAAGCTAGATTATAATGGGTTAAAATGAAAGGAAAAGGAGAGAAAAGGGGGCTATTTATTGTAGAGAACCTTCTTAAGGAGTTTAACCATAAAGAGCAGAAGTGATACGTTATCAGGAATGGAAAGATCGAGGATGAGGGAGAAATGGGCATGTTTGCAGGCAGTAGGGAAGGAGCCAGGGGACAGGGAGAGAATGAAGATGAGTGATGGAGTGGAGATAACAGAGGAGGAAACTGTGGGAGGAAGGGGAAAAGAATGGGATTGCCAACACCTTGTCCTACAAGAAAGTAAGGGGGGAAATAAGAGAGGGCTGACTGGGGGAAGGGGTATTCAGCGTGCTTGCCACTTTGGGGAGAGATGGGGAGAAAATGTGTATCACAAAATCTTGTGGAAATGAATGTTGAAAACTAAAATGAAATTCATTTTTAAAAAAAGAATGTGACTGCCAATTAGGAATGTATAGAGAGTTATTGATACGTCTGCATTTCTTACATTTCTTCTTTTCAGAACTGGTTGTTCGAGCCCTTTGAACTCATATGCTGGAAAAATGCTCTTAACTGTACAGTTTATGTCAATTCTTTATATATCTTGGCCATCAGACTTTTATCAAAGACATTTGAGGTAATTTCTTTTTCCACTCCATATTCAGTCTTTATTTCTCATTGTGTTTATTTTACTTGTGCAAAATATTTTTATTTTTACATAATCAATGTGGGCTTATTTTGTCTTCTACACTATTATTTTACACATATTATTATAACATTCTACCAAATATTATTATCTCATTTTATATATTATAATATTCACCCATAATTTCCCTCCACGTCTGGAATGCTCTCCCCTCCTCACTTCTGCTTTCTCTTTTCTTTGGTTTCTTTCACATTTCAGCTAAAAGAATAAAGCATTTATTAAGCCCTTGGCATATGCAAAGCACAGTTCTACAAACTAGCATATAAATCCCACCTTCCATAAGAAGCTTTTCCTGGTTCCAGGCAATGTTTGTTAGTGCCTTTCCTCTGAAATTGCCAGTCTACCCAGTAACTATCTTTCAGTACATAATGGTTTGCAGATCCCCTCTTCCATTACAATGTGAGTCCTCTTGAAGGCACATTTTGCTTTTCTTTGTATGTCCAGCACTTAGCACAGTGCCTAGCACATAGTAGTCGCTTAATAAGTGCTTGTTGAATTGACTCTGTCACAGCTAGTTACAAATGTATTCCCTAGGAAAGACCACTGCTTCACTGACATTTTCTGGTGTCTTCCTAGCTTTGTAAATTCTTGTCCATGTTCAGTTTCTTGATTTTTTCCTTCAACAAACTCATTTCAAATATTATCAATATGACACCTTCCATTTTGTGTTTTACTACAACTGTAGATCATTCTGGAGGTTCCCATGTTTAGTTTATTCTCTTCCAGAGGTGTCAGTAAAAATCTTGCTTCTTCCTTCTGGAGATTTCTCCATGAATTTTTTTTACCTCATAACACTTATTCATTATATTAAATCATATTTTGGCTTTCTCAGTTCTTCAAATCTTTTATTTTTTCTGTATAAGTTTCTTTCCTTTCCTTGTTATATTCTTTTATTTTGGCTCATTTGTCATTATTTTGAGGTGGTAAAAGGAAGCTGGGCTTAGTTATGACCATTTACACTTCCATCTTTCTGGAAGTCTCAAAATAAATCTGCTAATCAGCATTCTTTGGGTTTGGCTGTTCAACCAGTCCCCAATCCACTTAACTGTACTACTTCACAGACCACTTGCTGCTTACTGCCCAGTCTTATTTTCTCTGAGGGGGCTAGCACTATTCCTTTTTTTAAAAAAAGCCGTAAGTTCAGAGTTTTCCCAAATTACACAATTTGAGTCAAACCCAGGTTCTTCATGAACTTATAAGTTATTACTTGTTTGTTTATACCACATTACCTCTCTTAGTTAACTCAATAAGAAGTCTGAAAGAGAAACATAGAATAACAGGACACTGAGCAATTTAGAAGGTAGGAAGGGAATATGGTTTCTACTAGGGGAAATTCTTCCTAAAGAATTAATATTTCTTGCAAATCAAAACAACTCTGAGGTACCACATCTCACCTGTCAGATTGACTAAGATGACAACACAGGAAAATGATAAATGCTGGAGAGGATGTGGAAAAATTGGAACACTAATGTATTGCTGGTGGAGTTGGGAACTAACCCAACCATTCTGGAGAGCAATTTGGAACTATGCCCAAAGGGCTATAAAAAGTGCATACCCTTTGACCCAGCAATACCACTTCTGGGACTATGTATCCCAAAGAAATCACAGAAGTGGGAAAAAGACGCTTATGTACAAAAATATACATAGCAGCTCTATTTGTGGTGGCAAAGAATTGGAAATCAGGGGTATGCCCATAAACTGGGGAATGGCTGAACAAGTTGTGGTATATGAATGTAATGGAATACTACTGTGCTGTAAGAAATAAGGAGCAGATGGACTTCATAATAACTTGGAGAGACGTATATAAACTGATGCAGAGTGAGGAGAGCACAACCAGGAGAACTTTTTACACAATTACAGACACATCTTATGTGAGATGACTAACTTTGATGGACTGGATTCCTCTCAGCAATACAAGGTTAGAAGACAACTACAAAAGACTCAGTGATAGAAAGGGATGTCCACATCCAGAGAAAGAACTACAGACTCTGCAGATTGAAGCAAACTGCTCTCTCTCAGTTGTGTTGTGTTTTGTTTGATCCCTTCTTTCTCACTGTTCAGCCCATTGGTTATAATCCTTTACAACACGACTAACATTCAACATGAAGGCATTTGTAGAACCTATATTTGATTACATGCTGCTATAGGGGAAAAGAGGGAGGAGAAGAAAGGAGAGAAAATTTGAAACTTAAGAGATTGTGGAACTGAATATTGTAAACTAAAAGTAAATAAATAATTTTTTAAAAAAAGAATTAGTATTTCTTAGGAGTAAATAAGCATAAACCCCCTGAAGTAATAACACTGGGAGAACTGAAGGAGCATCCGTGCACCAGTAGGTCTTTATGGGCAAGGGTTTTGTTTTGTTTTTTAATATTACTGGGATAGGATTTGTGAGATACCCATTGAACTTGCTAGTCTTTTGTCCACTGCTACACTGTATTCCACAATAAAACATTCTCTTTCAGAAGGCAAAAAAAAATAAAAAAGAGTAAATAAGTATTTGAATAAGAAGAAACTGAGAGACAATTCATTTAGACTTTCAAAAGTCTTTTTACAAACTTCTACACCACCATTTTGTTTTTTAAAATTTTTCAGTCAAACCATGGACTTTAGGGGACATTTTGTATAAATAGGAAACTTTTTAGGAAACAAAGGGATAAAGAAGGATAACAACAGGGTCTTGAGGAGATTAATATAAATCAGTTTTATTTAATAGCTTTGCATGAAGAAGCAAAAAAACAAAATCTCTACTTATTGATGACAAACTCTTCTGGGTACTAAAATGCCATGCTGCAAGTGAACTCTCCATGAAGATCTTGTGAAGGTGTTTGAACAGGCAGAAAAGCGGTAGATAAATTTCACTGTTTTCTGGAGTCATAGAATTAGGAGCTATGACTTACCAATCATAACCCAGAAAAAGGATACTAAAACAAATGTCGGATATTTCCTAAAGACAGTAGTCTAATGTGCTTCCATGAAAGACATAATCCAAGAGGCTACTGGAAACCAGAGGTGAAGGACTGGAGATAGGTGAGCTAGATCTGAGTTATGAAAAATGACAAACGTTAAATGCAATTCAAACACCGTTGCTTGTTTCCCCTATGCTTATAGGCGTCTAAATTTTCTTTTCCTCTTTTTCTTCTTAATCTTTCTCCATCTCTTACCCAGGTTCTAGAATGAACAAAAATTCTTACCACTTTTTCTATGCAGATAAGGATTTGAAGCCTGTCAGCTAAAAGGGTCTCTTTACTGAAGACTTGCCCTTGGCAACACCCAGTTAGTCAAAGTGCCTGCCTTCACTTACCTTAAAAAGAGCAGATTAAAGATAAGCTCTATTTGTTCTCTTCTACTATCATCTTACCACCCAGTACAATGAAAACTGTTTTTAAACTATAAAATACAGACAAAATATACTCAAACATGATTTCAAAACTCAGTAATGAGGTAAACGGCGGTACTGCAAGTGGCAATAAGAAAAACTAGAAGGCAGCTGGAGAGCACAGCGGACAGAGTAGTGGACTTGGAAGTGAAGAAGAGTTAAATCTCACTCCAGACACTCACTAATTGTGTGACCCTGGGCAAGACACAGAATCTCTCTCAGGCTCTGTTTACTCATTTCAAAAGATTTTACAGTAGTAATGACAGCAGCCCCTACTTCACAAGGTTTTTACTGGATCAAGTGAAATGATTTATGTAAAGTACTTTGCAAAACTTAAAGCATTATGTAAATACTATCTACTCTATTAAGAAGATTTGTTTTTATGTTGGTGGGGCAAGGAGACAGGAAGAAGACAGAAATGTACAATTTCAGACAAGTTTACTTTGAGGTAGAAGACAGACATCTAGATGGAGATTTATAGCAAACAGTCCAAAATACAGGATTTCAATTAAATATCTTCTCGGCTGAACCCCTACTATAGTAGATAATATTATTTTGACTTAAACTTTCCTTTCTTTTCAAGTACCAATCCATTTCACAATCTCCTTTTATCACTACTACACTATTCATTATATTCATTAAAATGAACTTTTTTTTTTCCTATTTTCATTACTTTGGAGCCAAAGGGAATAAACTTGGATGATATGAAATCAGCACCCATGGCTATTACCTCTATTATTGTTTAAAGTGTAAAGAGACCATCTGTGAAAGTCAAATTATAAGGGTTTAAACCATCCTCAAAGGGCAAAGGCCTGCTGGCTAAGAAATTCATCCTCTATTGTAATATTGAATCATCACAGAATAAGGCTTCTGTGACCTTAATACCAGTAAATCTATAATCTACATTTTTTATTTTTTAAGGTTCTCCAAACAGTACTGCACAGCCTGAGGGAATATGTTTTATGTATTCAGGACAACATATAGTGCAATGTAATGGAAAAAACACTTGTGTTGGTGTCAGTAGATTTAAGTCTTACTATAGTTCTGAATTTTAGAGCAAATCACTTTAACCTATCTAGACCTCAGTTTCTTCATTTGTAAAATGAGGGTTATTGATAGGTGAGTCCTAAGTCTGTTTAAATTCAAAGAGCCTATGAATACACAAAACAATTTTTCTCAATGGCATTCTTATTTCTTTTTCTTGCTTTCTTTAAACCAATCAATATTTATTAAGCAGCTACTTACTATGTGCCAGGTACTGTGCACTGGACCAAGGCTTCTTAACTTTTCTTGTATGCTATAGCTCATTTGGCAGTCTAATGGAGTCTATGAAACCCTTCTCAGCATAATTTTTTTTTTTTGCTTTTTTTGGAGGGAGAGGGAAGGGCAGTTGGGGTTAAGTGACTTGCCCAAGGTCACATGGCTAGTAAATGTTAAGTGTCTGAGGCCGCATTTGAACTCAGGTCCTCCTGACTTCAGGGCCAGTACTCTATTCACTGAGCCACCTAGCCACCCCTGAGCATAATTTTTTTAATGCATAAAACAAAATATGTAGTATTACAAAGAAAACCAATTATATTTTTAAAGTTATAAAAATATTTTAAAGATCTCTGCTTTAGACTTAAATATTCTTTCATTTCCTCAATTATTTTCAAAATTAGCCTTCCAACAAAGTTTGTTTACTGATTTGGGGGCAGGGGGCAGGGGGAGGACCTGATTTGCAAAGCAATTGAATTGCAAATTCAATGAATTACAAATTCAATGTTCTCCTCACCTCCAAATCATGGAATCCTGAGCTCCTTTCAGTGGGTCAGATCAAGTACCATGGTTCTAACTGAGAGCTTTTATGAAGCTCCCAATTATAAATGTTCTCTACTCCTCCCCTCCCCACAAAAAATTATTTGCCATATATTCTATATTCAATTTCTCTGAGTACTTAATGTTCCCACTTCAATAGAATATAGACTCTTTAAAGGGAAAGACTATTTCATCTTTGTCTTTTAATTCCCAGATAGCCCAGCAGAATACCTAAAAGATGACAGGCATTTAATAAATACTTGACATGAGAATTTACATGCAATCTATCTGTTGTTTTTTTTTAAGTTAAAACAAATAGTAAACAGAAAATGTTATTTTTCCATAATAGAAAACAATCTTAAACCAGGAGAGATGAACACATAAAGGAAATGTTGTGACCAATTTATCAGGACAGTTGACAACTTAAAAATTCCATCCCATCCACATGATAAAATGAATAGCTAAGTCCCTCTATGAGACATCTCAATACTCTAATGGAAGTGAAATCTCACCAATATGGATGCACCCTTCCAAAACTCAACTCTCAACCCAGTCATACTTTTTCATCCTGTACAACAGTTGTCCATGTCCTTCCCCAAAATTCTCTATGGTAGATCTACCCAATAGCTTGAGAATGCCCTCTTTTAGGTCTCCAGACATTAGGTGGGTACCAATACACTTACAAGTATAATGGGAATGGGAATTTGAAGATCTTCCCTGCCCCTGAATAGGCTGATTATAATCACATGGAGCCCATGTAATCACACGCGAGGAACAGGTAGAGTAGGAAATGAGTCAGAGCAGTCAGTACAGGGGGAGAGAGAGGATACAGGCAAGGAGACAGCTAGGCTTCTGAGTGTTTGTTTGTGGAGAGACCTGAGCAGGGGAAAGGCTTTGGGATAGTGTTGCCCTCTGTAGTGCTATTGTGTATAGACTTCTTTGTTGCTATGCTGGATTTGGTTTTCTGGTGCTAAGATTTGGCTTTCTGGTATCTAAATAAATGTTTTGCTTCTATCTTCCATATGGAGAGTCTGTTATATTTTGCAATTTACAAGTATGCCAGCATATTCATAGTTGCTGTCTATGCTATGAATATTGCCTTGTGATATAAGCTATATAATAATATCTGTCATCCCTCAGGTGGCTCACTATTCCATCTCCTCTTTTTCCAGTAATACATGTATTTGATATTTTAAACACATTTTTTTGCAAGCAATTAGTCTCCAGAAACATACTGTAGATGTTTTGACCCATCAGACCTCCATTGTCCTTAGTGTGAACCTTCATTGGGATCTCTTGGAAACTGCAACATTCCATGATTCATAGCTACAGTTGGACATTTTAAGGGAAGAAAAAACTATTTAAAGAATGACGGGGGGGAGGGGGGAGCTAGGTGGGGCAATGAAGAGAGCACTGGCCCTGAAGTCAGGAGGATCTGAGTTCAAATCCGACCTCAGATACATGACACTTAATTGTGTGACCTTGGGTGAGTCACTTAAACCCAACTGTCTTACCTTCCCCCCTCCAAAAAAAAAAATGACGGGGATTTCTTAGGTAGAAGAAAACCAGTTGCAAATGAAACTTCAATTTAAACATGCTTCCTTCAGTGTAGCTTGCATCTCTTTGAAATACGGATTTCTATATGTAAATTACAATGTACCATGAGGAAATTTTAGTATAAGACAACTCCAGTAGATGCTATAGCACAAGCAAGTCCTAGGCCAAAGTTCTACAACTTTTTCCAGACTCCCAAAATAAGACTTCTTGTTCTTGTCCTTCACTCCAGGCTTTCTCACATTTGTCTAGAACTTGTCCCTGAACACTCTGGACATTAAGAGGGGTGAGGGAAGGGTGTTCCTATAAAGTGAGACCTGCTTTCTAAGCTTCAACTGTCATATGGAGATAATACCTACCTTGCCTACCCTACAGGGCTCAGTAAGGATCAAATAAGATTCTCTCAAATGAAAGCCTCTTATAAATTGTAAAGGATTCTTTAAATGCAAGGTACTACAATCACTCCACAGAACTACCTTTGGTATTTCCTTTGTTCTGAGTAACAAGCAATGAGGTACCTTCTACAAGTTCATAGTATTTAAAGTAAACATTTATTAAATGTCTACAAGTGCCAGGTACTGCTAAGCACTGGGGATATAAAAAGAGGCAAAAAGACAGATCCTACCCTAGAGGAGTTTACCATCTAAATCTACCTTTGGAATTTGGAGTAAAATAGGTTATTTTTCCAATTACTGATGAGGAATTTCCATAAATTAATCAGCATTGTCTCCATTTCCTTTTCAATAAAGGGAATTTATTTGTAAGCATAATCAATGACTTATTATTGACTATCTGGGATAACTCTGAAAAGATTCAATCCTAGGAACTTTCTCTTTGAATAGTGTACCCACTTAAGGATTCCCCTAAAAACAACAAAACTTAGCTGGAGTCACGGTCTCCACAATAAAAAGGAAAAACTACTCAAGCACTCTAGCTTTTAACCAAAAAGAATCTAATATAGGAAGATTTTATTTTACCTGGGGGGAAAAAGGGGAGTTAGAGGAATCATATCTGAGTCTATACTCAATCAACCAATCAACATTTATTAAGTACCTACAATGTTTCAGGTTCTCTGCTAAGGACTGGGATACAGAAAAGAGGCAGAAGACAGCTCTGCCTTCAATGAGTTTACTACAGTCTAATGGGGAAGAAACGGCAGGCAAACAAATACACATAAAACAAGCTTTATACAAGATAAACTGGAAATAATTGAGAGGGAAGGTACTAGAATTAAGAGGGGTAAGGAGCTGGTTGATTTTAGAATAACATGGAAGACGTGTATGAAATAATGAGAATAGAACCAAGAAAATGTTCTATACAGTAATAGCAATATTCTTACCTAGCCTTAATCACTGAATGGGTGCTGTCTCAATCAAACAGGCCTATTAAAGGCCTTATCCTAAAAAGGCCAAGGTCTCCAACTGCATCCAGGGCCATCGCCAGTTGTCCTGATCTATATCTCACCACTGAACCTAAACGGTTCTTGGAGGAGAGATTGAGGCTGATGTCTTTTGCACAGCCCCCGGTCACTTAAATCCAATTCGTTTGCATGTCATGGCATCACCTCCCTAAAGTCATAATACTCTCCCAGAATGAAGGACAAACAAGAAATAGGGAAGAAACAACGTGCAAACAAATATATGCGAAGGAAGCTATATACAAGATAAATAGGAAATAACTGAGAGGGAAGATATTGGAATTAGCATTGGAATTAAGAGGGGTTAGGAGCTGGGTTGATTTTAGAAAAACGTGGAAAGACTTATATGAAATAATGAAGAATGAAATGAATTGAACCAAGGCAACATTGCATGTAGTAATAACAATACTGTTCAAAGAACAACTGTGAATGACTAAGTTATTTGGAGTATTATAAATACTCAAATCAATCTACAAAAGAAGATACTATGAACCTGCAGCAAAAGAACTGATAAATACAAGTATGTAGAGTATGGTTTTGTGTGTGTGTGTGTGTGTGTGTGTGTGTGTGTGTGTGTGTGTGAAATGATGGCCTTCTCTAATGTGGGGGTATTGGGGAAGGAAGGAGATAGTTCAGAACTTTAAAAGTAATAAAAAAATTAAATGAAAAATAAATTTTTTTTAGGGAAGGTTTCCTATAGAAGGTGAGATTTGCGTTAGAATTTAAAGGAAGTCAAGGAGGACAGAAGTTGGAGTAGAAGAGGAAAGTTTTCAGGCGTTGGGGGACAGCCAGAGAAAGTGCCCAGGAGCAAAATGGTAGTGTGTCTAGTTTGTGGAACTGCCAGGAGGCCGTCACTAGATGGAAGAACAGAAAAAGAAGCAAAAGGCAGTCCCTGTCTGGGAGGAGCCCACAATCTAAAGGAGACAATAAGCAAACAAATATGTACAAACAAGCTTTATGGTAATAGGAAATAACTGAAAGGGAGGGCACTAGAATTAAGAGGGCTTGGAAAAATCAGATTTTAGTTGGGACTTGAAGCTAGGGAAGCCGGCAGGCAGAGATGGAGAAAGGAGAACATTCCAGGGATGCAGGACACCCAGAAAAAGACTGGAGCCAAGACATAGAGTGTCTTGTTCATGGAACAACCAGGAAGCTAGTATCATTGGTTTAAACAGTATGCCCTGGGGAGTAAGGTATAACATAAGAAGACTGGAAAGGTAGTAGGGAGTATTAGTTTATTAAAGACTTTGAATGCCAAATGGAAGATTTTGTATTTGATTCTCAAGGCAATAGGAAGGATAGGAGTTTATTGAGTAGGTAGATGATGGGATTAGATTGGCATTTTAGGAAAATCACTTTATAGTGACTGGAGACTTGAGGCAGGTAGACCCAACAGCAGGCTATTGAAATAATCTAGGCACAAGGTAATGAGGCCCTACACTACAGTGGTGGCAAGGTCAGAAAGAGAGAAGTGGGCCCATGAGAGAGATGTTGTAAAGGTGAAATCAACAGGTCTTGGTAACAGATTATATGGGGGGGGGGGGGGGGGTGAAAGATAATGAGGAATCCAGGATGACTCCTAGGTTGGGAGCCTAAGGGACTGGATCATGTTGTCCCATGAGGTAAAAGGGAAGGTAGGAGGGGAAGTGTGCTTATGTTTCTTCTCTTTCCAGAACAGGGAACTATACAGTTCTCCAGAATTTCAATGCTGTCCTGGCTGAAGGCCAAAAAAGCAAAATAACTCAGTAGTGCCAAGAATCAAGCTTCTTACCTACAGACTATAATGGGAATCTGAAGTTCTTCCCTGCCCCTAGGCTCTTTGATAGGCTTAAGTGGCTCTGAGAACTTTCCCTGATTTGAAAGTATACTCTGCCCCCTAACAGATTGAATGTGGTCACGTGGAGCCTGTGGCTTGTCACCTGGCAGGAGGCTTGTTTTTCAGGAATGCCCGGAGTTTGTTGCTTTGTGATTGGGCAGTGGGTCAAGAGGGCTGTGACATTCTCCAATCCAGGAGAAGGCTATATATACACCCTGATGTGAGGTTTTGCTTTGGGGCTCACTTTGAGAAGATGTGTGATTTGACCAGACGGGACTCTGGGAAGCTTTTGAGCCCCCAGGCTTTGAAAAACTCAGATGTTGATGCTTCCCTCTCTGGTAACTGAATAGGTATGGATGTAATGGTCAGACAGTCATTATTCCGTCTACTGATCTGTTTCCCTATCTGCTTGTAACTTGTGCTTATAACTTGTGTTTGTATTCTCTCAAGTTCAGGGTACTGACTTTTTCCCCTGAACTAGGTAAATGATATGTGTTTGTTTGATTAAAGTGAGACTGTTAACCCATTTTGAGTTGTTTTCCTTTAGAAAAGCAGATCTAAGAACCTGTGCTAGCAGCCACACTGGGTATGCTAGGGTGCTTGCTGATACATAGACCTATGTAGTTCACGTGACTCAAGTAACAGTGAAGTATAGCCTCCAGTTTCTTTCCTTCTCATGGCCTGAGCACTTTGATTCTGTCTCCCATAGCTTCCAGTCCTTCGTTGGACAAGGAATTCTTCTATCACCTACCTACTGCCACTATCCCTAAGACTACTGGGGGGAGCGGCATGAGGAGAAATGGTACATGATTGCACTGCCTTTCTTCTCTTTTCTCTGAGCCCTCATGAGCTTCTTTTTATTTTTTTTAATTAATTTATTCACTTTTAGTATTCAATATTTTGAGTAATTTTAGTATTTCAATATTTTGAGTTTTAAATGTTCTCCCTTTCTCTTCCTTCCTCCTTCCCCAAAACAATGTACAATCTGATACAGGTTTTATATATACATTCATATTAAACATATTTTCACATTAATCATATTGTAAAAAAGAATTAGAACCAATGGGAGGAACCAACAAGAAGGAAGAAACAAAAAAAAAAGAGCAAATTGCATGCTTCCATCTGCATTCAGACTCTATAGTTCTTTTTCTGGATGTGGACAGCATTTCCATCATGAGTCTTTTGGAGTTGTCTTAGATCCTTGCATTGCTGAGAAGAGATAAGTCTATCAAAGTTAATCATCAAATAATGTTGCTGTTACTGCGCACAATGTTCTCCTGGTTCTGATGACCTTTGTTTTAAAAGAGATGCCAAGATACAGCTCAAGCATGTGAACTAGCCCCAAACTTGAGCCAGTGCCAGGAAAAAAGGCCTCATCAATGGTGCAATAAATACCTTATAACTTGTCAAGGAGACACAAGAGCGAAAAAGAGACTATTCTTAGGGAAATATTAGAAAGCTGACAGGGATTATGAGTTCAATCTGTGGCCATATAATACAACAAACATTTAGTAAAACCCTACTATGTGCAAAGCACAGTGTTAGGCACTGGGAAAAATCTAAGTATAGATTAAGATCAGATCCCTTCCCTTAGGGAGCTATGATTAGTTACGTGTCTAAATGTCTCTCAATGGCCATTTGGGTTCCCAAGCCTCACAGAATTTGTTTCAAAGTAGTTCTGACCCTCAGTTTTCACACTTGTAAAATGAGGATGAAAATAACATATGTACTACATAGCTGTCAGGGCTGTTGAGGAACATATTTTATAAACATCAAAGTATTAAAATAAAAATGCAACAACCCACATTTAAGAGGCAGCGTGGTGCCATGAAGTTTGCCACACTGAGGATCATAGACTCAGGTGTTGAGACAGTCTATGAGCCACTAATCTTCTGAAGACCTCTATAAAAGCCTTAAGGTGCTATATGAATGTAGTTTAAGTTTAGTGTTATAACTAACATCTATGAGTCATATAAATTCAAGTTGTACAATCTGCTGCTGTGAGAATTTAAGTGACATAATATCAACTAGTGAACTGTTTGCTCAACAAGTAGATATTTTGAACTTTTATAAGTCAATATCCTCTTAAAGAGGAAAATAATTCTGGAGAACAATTTGCACAATTTAATACTCATTCTAATATAAAAGGAAGTATTGTTGAATACTTGTGTCACTTCATCCACATTCCTGAAAATCTTCCTACCTTTGTTCAAATGGTTTGAAACATAATAATGAGGAAAGGGTAAACTGATAGTGAATTTATGTGCAAGTTCACTTAATCTCTATTATTTTCCTCCTATCCCTTCCCTTAAGGTAAAAAAAAAAAAATGAATTATAACTGTTATAATTATGAAATTTTTTTACATTTAACTGGCATTTTCCTAATATGGGGTCAGAATGGTGGGATCAATTTTTGGTTTATAAAATTGCCATAGCTATACGGCAACTGCCTAATTAGACAAATACCCATTTCTAGCAACCTGAACTTATTTGTAAATTTAATTGAAAAGCCAAGTACTATGGCAACAACAACAACAACAACAAAAAAGGCAGCTCTCAATACCTTTTTAAAAAGGTATAATCAAAGCTCTAATTTCTACTTTATATACTGAAGACTGTAGACTACAGGTGGGGAAACTTCAGCCTTGAGGTCACATGTGGCCTAAATCCTCAAGCACAGCCCTTCAACTGAATCCAAGCTTCACTAAACAAAATCCTTTTTAAAAGGATTTGTTCTGCAAAACTTGGAGTCAGTCAAAAGCTCACAGGTTCCACACCCCTCCTATAGACATTCATTACCAAATGGTTTTTTTAACAAGGAAAACCAAAAGTCACATAAGTCATGTATAGGAGTGTATTTCCTCAAACAGTGGCTTTCAGCTAAGCAAAGATTCTGTTTACAACCATGGGGGAAGAAGGAAAGAAACACAAACATCTCCAAGAGGATGTAACCTAAGCCCTGGCCATTGGCTAATGAAACCAAATGAATCTCAGCCAGCCACAAATCACAATGAGGTGGTTATAGGAAATGCATTCACAAAAAGAGGAATAAAATACCAGGAAGTAGGATTACAGGGATTGATTCCAAGGAAGATCTTTAGGAAATGTTGGAATACTTTATATCTTTTAAACACAGGCAAAATAATCTAAATAATATTCATACTCCATTGTTCTAATGATAGCTATACATACAAATATGTAGCTTATACTTAAAATGTTGAAATGGAGCTATATTATCAATGTATTCCCTTCGAGGATGCAAAATCCCAACCCATCTATGATTGTTCATCCTGTGTGGGTCTTGTTCATTATCTACTGTAGATTTTGCTACAGGTAAGTCAATCAGATGAGCTATTAGAGTTTCCTTGTTTTCTTGACATAAATACCAGCAGAGGTATCTTGCATACATAGGCTATCATTTATCCCTTTCATCACATAAATACAGCTCACCATTTTCGTCTCATACATTTCTTGACTGCCATCTTTTATTCTGAGGTTTTTCTTCATATTCCCTTGTTTCTATTACAGTCTGTTTATGCCCCCAACGCAGCTCTCCACTGTTCACTCATTTTCAGTTCTTCTAAAGAGTTTCATGACTCATAGCCATATGCTGAATAAAGGCGAGTTCTTCACAAGGAAGAATTCCAGTACAGAGTGCAAGACAAAGAGTTGCCTATAGGTAAGTGAGATCCTCCAGATGCTCTGGTTTATAAATGACACTGAGATGGCTGCATCAAACCCAGAAATGCCATAAAGCCTCTGGGATGAGATTCATAACCCATTCAAAAGGGTTTGGCCTAACCATCCAGACAAGAAAAGCCAAATGACTGAAGAACGGTTATTGTCCACACTATGATTGCCTGTCCACTTGTGTATGTGATCAGCAAACTTCTCCTTAAAGCAAAAGCCTTTCTTTTTAATATCAAGTGTTGTATATACCATGAGAAATGAAATGATTCCTCTAAAAAATGTATAAACATAAAAATGTCATGTGGTAATTAAATAGTATATCTTAATCACTCATTTATAACCTTTTGCAGTCAAACCCTAAGATTGCTCAATTCCTACTCAAAAGTAAAAGATCCTTATTCAGAAAGTACTAGAAACTTTATATACTAATAATCCAATGTATTTATTGGAATTATTATCAACAACGTTCAACTGTCTAAGTAACACATAGAAAAATAGCTTTTTTGGAATCATTAAGTAATTACAGATAAAATCTGGTGTCACACGGCTAATGGGGAAGCAGGGACATGAATCTATGGCTTCTAGTCCCAACTCAAATGCTCATAAATTTTTATCAATTTTTCCTTGCCATACCATTCTACCATATCACTTTTTCCATATTAAAATGCTTCTTACTCTAGGAGTCTACCTCTATGGTTCTCACTTTTCTCCTAGAGAAAATGAAGATAATTAATACTTTCGCTACCTACTTTCAATAGGTGTTATGAGCAAAGTACTTTGTAAATAGTAAAATGCTATTTTTAAAACTGAGCAGTTATTTCCTACCTAGTGTAATAAACATGAATTAGAAGATGGCCAGTTATTCTGAAACCTTTTGTCAATGAGCAAACGCTACTACCTCTGGGTACTTTTTTCTAGGTAATTGCTATTTACTCATATTAAATTGTTTTTAACATTCAAATAGTTCAATATACTTCCAATAACTTATCTGTTACATAAGTATGCACTGTAATAATTTATCAAACACTGTCCTATCAATAGCACCTGTATATACATTAGCAATACATGTATGTGTGTATATATGTATGTGTATGTGTGTATGTATATAAAGCACCTATGTATTATGTATACTTCAAGGTTATCTTTGACTTCTTCCTCTCACTCACCTCCCAAATCAAGTCAGCTGCCAAGTACTATTAAATTTATTTCAGAAAAAAATTTTTTTTCCACAAATTCCTTCTTTCTATTGCCATTTCCACCAACTAAGTGTTTAAGCCCTCATTACCACTCACCTAAACTACTAAACATGTATGTTATGTATGTATATATGTAAATATGTATGCAAGATTCTATTGGGGGAAATGGAGATCCAAAGCAATAAAACATCAGTTCTTGCCTGTTAGCCAAGATAAAATATGTACATTAAGAATATTGCTAATAATACAAGACAGAATATGTGTCATATAATGGCATAAACTAGTAAGCTCCAGAGATAATTACAACTAGGGCAGTCAAGGAAGATTAAAAAAAAAAAGCAGGGGCTTTAATAAAAATGGAGAGAAGGCGTAAGGGAGTAACAAGATGACGATTCTAGGTGAAAGAATAATATAAGCAAAGCCACTAAGAAGGGGAAAAGTATTTTCAGGAAAAACTTGTTTCACTGGAAAAAAGGGTTACCACATATATGGAAATAGGTGACCAGACTGCACAGGCACAACGATGTCAAAATGGATGTCATACTAAGGAAGAGTTTTATTTAAAAAATGATGTATTTTAAGTAGGTAAGTGATGTGACTAATTTTAAGAAAATTAACCTGGTAATATTGTTGTATATGATAGAAGGGAAAGAAGGGCCTGGAAACCAGAACACCAAGTTGGGATAGGAGGGTATTAGAAAATAGGTCCTACCAGTTAAAATGTCAAAAGCAGAAGAGACACTAAGGAAAATTCTACCTACCATAACCTAGTGATTAACTGTTTGTAGTGATGGAGAGCCTAAAACGAAAACATCAAAGATGACCAAGAACTGGGGATATTTGGACTGGAAAAAAAAAATAAAGTCTTGGAGAGGGCTGAATGGTTGTCTTTCAAGACTTGTTTTGCTTGGCTCTAGAGGACATAGGGCAGCTAGGTGGTACAGTGAATGGAGGGTCAGGCCTGGAATCAGGAGGACCTGAATTCAAATTTGACCTCAGAGACTTACTAGCTGTGTGATCTTGGGCAAATCACTTCATCCTCTTTGCCTCAGTTTCTTCATCTGCAAATGAGCTAGAGAAGGAAATGGCAAACTACTACAGTATCTTTGCCAAGAGTTGGACACAACTGTAAACAATGAAAAACAAAAGAGGACATAACCCAGAGCAACAGGTAGAACTTGCAAAGAAGAAAATTTAGGCAGTGGGTTGCTCCTCAAATGGATGTTCAAGCAAAGGCTTGTCAATAAGTAAACTCAACAAGCATTTATTAAGTGCCAACTATGTGCCAAGCACGGGGTTAAGTACTGAAGAGACAAAGAAAGGCAAAAATAGCCCCTACCCCTCAAGTGTCTGACAATCTAGGAGGAGACAACATGCAAATATGTACAAACAAAAACCATAGAAGACGATTTGAAACCAATCTCTGAGGGAAGGCTCTAAAATAAAGGACCAGAAAAGGCTTATTGTAAAAAAGAGGGATTTCAGATGAGGCTTTCTGGTAAACGAGAAAAGCCAGGAATCAGAGGTGAGGGAGGAGAATTCCAGGCATGAAGGATAGGAAGCAAAAATGCAAAGCTGGTATAAATGGAATGTTCCGTAAGAAGATGTAATATGACTGAATAGGTAAGAAGGAGCCAGGTTATGAAAGGCTTTAAAAGCCAAACAGAGATAAATTATATTTGATCCTGGAGGTAACAGGGAAACACTAGAGTTTATTGACTACGATGGGAGTAACATGGTCTGACCTGCACTTTAGAAAAGATAGCTTTGATAGCTTAGACTTAGAGAAAGATGTACTGAAGTGGGAAAAATTTTAATCAGGGAGACCAGCCAGATGATTATTGATATAGTTCAGGAACGAGGCGATAAAAATGGTGACAGTGTCAGGAGAGAAGTATAAACACTGCAAAGGTAGAAACAACAGGATGTGACAACAGAGACTGAATATTGGTTGGATTGGATGGTACCATTTCAGCTGTAACGTAGAAAAATTTTTCTTCAGATAATCTTCTAAGGTCCCTTCCAACTCAAGATTTTGTGATGATTTTGTGAGAACAGAAAAAGATGAAAAAAACTTAAGAGGAATTAATTTGGAAAAGGGGAAAATTCTGAGTTGGTGCCATTAATACCAAGTCCTATTAAACATTTGATATTTGTAAACCAAATCTTTTTATTTATTTCACTGACTGCTTCTAGATAAGACCAGATACTTAGTCATTAACCAGACAACTATGTTATCCCCCTAGGGGAAGTTTCCTCAGCATCAATAAGGTCTCCTGAGAACAGCTAACAGACCCACAATAAATTATACGTCTTCACAACGGCAGTCAGCAATATTAAGTTTATTTTAGTTGGAGTAGGCCAGATTTGCACAGAAGATCTTCATTTTTTTAATGACTAGCACAATTCAAACATCACAATTACAATACTGACAAGGTTCCAATTCAGCATTTATTAAATGCCTTTAACAAGACACTGGTTACAATGACAAAAATAATTCAGTTCCTGCCCTGGCAATGCATACAATCTAATACAAATAAAGCATATACAAATAGCATGATACAAGATAAAAAGTGAAAAAGGATAAAGAAAGGTCCAGACTACTTTTTAAAGCGCTATTTATAGTGAGGGTGAAAGGGGAAGATTAAGGTGGCATCGGAACCTGGCCCTTGAAGAACATAAAAATCTGAAGAGTCAGATGACATACAGAAAGCATAAAGGACAGCCTGCATGAATACAGAAAGGCAGGAGAATGTAGGATCATCATCAGGAAACAGTAGGTCCTTCTGGCTAGAAGGAACAACATATAAAGGATAGCAATGCAAAATTGACTTCAAAAAGTAGGCTAGAATCAGATAATAAAAGGTCTTTAATGTACTTTAGTCACCTTTGATTAAATTATAAACTCCTCTACGGAAGGAAAAAAGTTTTAATCCAGTAATTCACAATGTTTTTAGAAGTTATAATACTCAAATTTTTTTTTGAATGTTTGACACATAACTCCCTCTTCATTTCCACTAACAATGATTTTATTAAACTGAATTAAAGTAGTAAAGCTCTCTGTGTTTTAATAAAATTTTAGGACTTTCTTGACACCCCTAGAAACAATCAGAGATATCTCTTAGGTTTTACAAATCAATTTTGTATGTAGCTGATATTATACAAAACACCACACCAGGCCAAGTTAATTAGCAAGTAAGTTAGAGGCTGATATACAGTGTCAGTCAATTAAGAATTACAAAATCTTTAATGATGATACAGATCTATTTGGTCTCTATTTTTTAAAAAGTAGGTAGCACTTCAGGTTATTTAAAAATAGAGATTATGCTTTATGTAACATGTTCCATAATAGTGGCGTAACAATAAATCCCCAGGTGCCTTTCAGTGCCTCAACAAATGTTAAATAAGTAATCAAGCACTCTATAACCAGGCACATCTAAATGAAAAGTAGACAAAGCCTCTAGAGTCTGTCAGGCTTGGAAAGCAGGAAAATTTTTTAAGACACGATTACATTTTTTAAAAAACACAAACATTTAGATCTCTCTATATAGGTAGACAACAAAATGTCAAAGTTTACAAAGTATGTTTTGCTCAGAGGCAGCTAGGAATTACGGTGGATAAGTGGGTAACTGGATGCAGTCAGAATTTAGTTCAAATTTGGCCTGAGGCATTGACTTAAGTGACCCTTATTCAAGTTTATCTGTCTGCTCCAGTTCACTTATCTGTAAAATGGGGATAACAATTTCCCAGAATTGTTGTAAGGATAAAGTTAGATATTTGCAAAAAGCTTTGCCTTAAAATGCTATTAATTATGTAAAAGGTAAGCAAGTGTTAACATTCTCATCTAACCGCTGAAGTGTTAAACTTATAAGTGTTAAGTGACTTGCCCAAGGTCACAAAGCCAGGGAAAGTCAAAATTAGAAAACAAACACTTTATCAAAGATTTTGTTCCTTTCGACATTTATTAACACCTTAAGGAACAGAGAGCACCGTGTGAGGCACTGGGTTAGAGATAATGTTTAAGCAGCATCCTTACAATTCATGTAGCTTTACGGTATGCTGGTAATCTCACTTATTACTAAATTAAATAATCTCACTCAACACCTACTATTAGCAAAATAGTCAAGTAGGTAGGTGCCCTAGGAAATGCAAAACTTGTGAGCTTATAACTATCGGTCTAAGTATCTCTAGATAGACATAAATTTGTGAAAAGATTTAAATAACAGCTTAAGACAAAAGCAGAAAAGACGTCACAAGACTTATCAAATTAAATGCAAAATGAGTAGGGTAGACCTTAAGTACCACAGGAGACCATGAGAGGAAGAGATCTTGTCAAACTGAAGTGACAGGGAAGGAGGACTTAATGGGATTACAGGATATGGCTCTTCCAAAATGTATGACATTTAATAAACTATGAAGATCGATAAGACACAAAAAAATTTCAGGGTTAAAATATACATACTGGGACGCACGATGTCCACAAGATTAATTAAAGCGCATGCAGCCCCCAAATCCCACAATCACTCAATACACACCAGCGGTCTAAATGTTTCAAGACCGGCAGAGGTTCAATTTGCTTTGTCCGACGCCTGGTACGAGGCAAGGGACCCGGGAGTGTTTAATACACAGCCACCTCCGACTCGATGGCATACACCTTTCTGAATGAGAGAAGCCATCCTTTATACCAGCGATAATTCACCAAAGATATACAGCATTTGAGGGCCGCTTTGCTCCAGGCATAGCACTTAGCACCTCAGGGAATTTCAAACTCAAAAGAAACTTGGCCTCTGGCAAACAGCATCCTCCCACGTCCGCGTTCCACCCCACGCCGCACACGGCCTAAACCCCACCCACCCCCTCCGGGCCCCCCTCCCCCGCCAGGGTCCCCCTTCCCCCACTCCTCCGACACAGCCGCTACCTACAGCTCTAAGGACTATCCTAACCTCCGGCAGGGCAACCTCGGAAGGCCAGACCGTTAGGGCATGGCAGCAAGCGGCGGACGTGAGGCCGCGGCCGAAGCCAGGGCCTCCGTCACAAGGGCCAAAATGGGGGAGCCGCCGCCTCCACCTGACTGCCCGTCGAGCGAAGCCCTCCCGGCCCCGCCATGGCGGGCGAGCAGGCGGGGTAGCTGCGCCTCCCGCCCCCCCAAGCCGCCCTCGTCCCCCCCGAGGCCTCGCCACACTGATGGCGAACGGAGCGGAGTGGCCCGAGCAGCTGCCGGCAGCGCCCCAACCGCGCACCCGCCCAACCACCACAGTTCAGTCGGGGCCGGGCGCTCAACTGCCGTCCCGGCCCAACCAATGCGGGGCAGGGGGAGGAGAGGTGCGCGTGGCTGGGGGAACGAGCCGGGGACTCGGTGGTCGCCGAAGGGAAGGGTGTGATTCAGCAGAGCTACAGGCGAAGGGGCGCCGCAGGCCCCAGCTGAGCGGCGCCCCAGGGCGGGGATCCTTCGGGGCTCCTACCCCTTTTCCCCCTAGAAGGTGCAGTTGGTTTGACCCCCCACCCCGAGTGAGGTGCCTCGTCCCAGCCCCGGCTGGACTGTACCATCGGGCGGTGCCGCCGGGATTTCTCCCCCCCCCCCCCTATTAATCCCCCCCCACCCGGGTCCGCGGTCGGTTGGCCCCGGCCGGGCTATGAGACGCAGAACGAGCTCGGCGCCATTTTGGGTGGGACTAAGCAGAGGCTAAACACCCTCCCTGTCCACGGGGTGCTCTGAGCCCCGAGTTAGCCCGTTCCCTTGGTCCCCTGGGTACTTACACGATGTGGGGTGAGGGGAGCCAACTAGCCGGTGGGTCCCCGATCCTTTCTCCCCAGGGGTGATGGAAATCAAACCCCCCCGCCGCCTCCAGGTGGTTCTTCCCGCCGCAGAGTGGGAGCTGCAGACCTGGCGGGGGCTCATTAGCATACTCTGCCTGGCAACCGGGGACAGGTGTTATGTGATTGGCTGAACTGTGCAAACTCCCCGCAGGGCCTTGAGACGGGTATTGCTGAGCCAGACAGATAGACCCGGATTTAATAGTCATAGCGAAGTTCTTGAGATGCCTCATTTCGATCAGCAGAGAAGTCAAATGAAGAGTCATTCAGGATTCCAATGACCAAAGGCTTCTTTTTTCTGAGCTCTGCGGTTGATAGAAGAACCAATCCAGGAGCGAGTAGATGGTGATGGAGGGCTTCGTTTGCGCTTGGAGCCAATCAGAGGATTCCTCTCTTCAGTGGGCGGGACAGAGCTTTCCTCATCTGGAGAGGTCGCCTCGCAGAAAATTCAGCTTCTCCCCACGCACTGGAGGCTTCTATCCTAGTGTAGGGCCAGGGCCGCTCTCTGGGAAAACAGTGAAAGAGGGGAAGTTTATTAATTCCCAATTGCTCCGTAATCGCTTTAGGACCTCGAGAGGGAAGCAATCCTTTTGCATTCCGAAAACATTCAAGTGACTACTAGGTGTTAAGCACTGTGATTGCCTAAAGTTATAAAGAAGAAAGCCAGAGCCTCTGCCTACAGGGGGCTTGCATTTTACTAGACTAAAGAGTTCACTCATACTTTTAAAGACTTGAAATCTTCGACGTGCCTATCTCTAAAGCCTCAAGATCCTAAGGAAGGAATTGGCAATAGTGTAATCTCAGACTACAGTGTCGGAGGGGAGAGGGAAGCTCATGGATCCCTTGAATTATACTTTTAGAATCCCATCACTTTTACTCCACTTTTACTCCCTTCCTGGTGGTGCGAGATGCTTCCATCTATTTAAAGTTATCCTCTTTCCATCATTGACTCTCTCTTTGCCCTCACCGCCCGTCAACCTCTCAAGAAAGTGATAATCTACCTCACTTTGCTCTCGGCTTCTCTCCTTGTCCATCTCCCTGTATTAGTCATTTAGAGCAGTGGTCCTCCTTTTTCTTTTAGTTTTTGCACGCCATCAGAAAAAAAAAAAATTAGTATGACTCCTGCCAGTATGTTTATTTTCTTAATTTACTTGTTTATAAATTTACATGTACTAAGGTACATTATTTTTAAATTTTTAGTGCTAATCCCGACTTTACTTTCTACAAATTCACATGTACTACTATACAAATTATAAAATACATTATTCAACTTAAAGGAATTTTAAAAGGCTGAAATAAAATGAATGACTATAATCAAATCTGAAATTTAGGAATATTTTTGTAGTTGCTTAGAGAATGTATTGAAGAGAAGAGAGACTGGGGACAGGAAGACCAATTAAGAGGCTATTGCAATAGTCCAGAAAAGGGGCTGAACTAGAGGGATGGCCTTATGATACTAGAGAGATTGAGAAGGAAGAAATGACAATTTCTTGGACGTGTGGAGTGAGGGAGAATGAGGTTGTGAACTTGTGTGACTTGGATGGAAGGAGGTGCCCTTGATAGTAAAAGAGAAGTTCAAAAGAAAGATCAAAACAATCTTCCATGTCACACACACACATACACACACACACCACACACACCACACACTCACACCATACACCACACATACACCACACACCACATACCACACACACACATAATTCTCTAAATTTCAGTGGCTCCCTGTTGCCTCCAGGATCAAATATAAAATTTTGTTTAGCTTTTAAAGACTTTTATAACCTAGCCCCTTCTTACCTTTCCAGTCTTCTTACCCATTATTCCTCCCCTCCCTTCTGACTGCATTTTCACTAGCAGTTACTCATGTCAAGAAAGCCTAGGCCTTCCTTCAAATTACAGCTAAAATTCTCCCTTCTACAATAGATCTTTCTTAATGCTTTTGCCTTCCCTCTGAAATAACCTCCAATTTATTTGTCCTGAATATGTCTTGTTTATATATTGTGGTTTGCATACTGTCTCACCCCATTAGGTTGTCAGTTCCTTAAAGTCACAGTCTGTTTTAACCTTTCTGTCCCCAGAATTTAGCACAGTACCTGACAGATGAATCACTTGCTAAGTGCTTGTTGACTTATTGAATAGAGGTGAGTTTGGGGACGGGTAAAGAGGTCCTTAATACACACAGTAATTCATCCATATCTGATACCCCTATGCAACTTTTTTCTGCCACATCTTAAAAGGAAAGAGGAAGTGGGAGAGGTGGGGCTCTTACTCACCATCCACTGTTCTCCAGGGGTGCATGCTGAAGCCATGAAATGACATGGGGAGTAGGGAGTGAGTATACTAGAAATAGGAGAAGGAATTTTCCTAGTGATATCTGTACAACTTCAGCTGTGGGTAACCAATAATGGTCATATTATAATTGCTAAGAGGGACTAACCAACTCTAGGCTCAGAATGGGGAAAGTTCGGAGCTTGCATAACAGAGAGACAGGGGTGGGAGAAAAGTTGAAGCGATGTGGCTGTGTTGGTGATATGCTCTGATTGGATGGCTATCAAAGGGAGAATGGGATGCAATCCATCTTCCCACCCTCAGATTGGTTGAAGTCATGGCACAGCCCCCACTTTGGAGATTTAAAGGTAATAAATCACATTTCTCCAAACTCTTTGGATCATATACCTCATCAGAAAAAAACAGTTGAGTATGCATATGTAATATTTGTACTTATTTATAAATTTTTGTATGCTAATAATTGGGTACATTATAAAACACACAAAAATACAAATTTTAAAATCATGAGATAAAAGATGACATTTGATCTTAGAGTCAATAGGTGTCAGAGAGATTATTGGGTAAGGTAATGAAAGGGCTAGACCTGTTCTTTAGGAAAATCG
Source organism: Pseudochirops corinnae (assembly GCA_028646515.1). Lineage (NCBI taxonomy): Eukaryota > Metazoa > Chordata > Mammalia > Diprotodontia > Pseudocheiridae > Pseudochirops > Pseudochirops corinnae. Next base: position 141,246,781 of record CM053588.1, read on the forward strand.
CCTTGTCAGATTGGGAAGGATGGACAAGAGGGGAGAGACTACAATATGAGAGATCAATTAGGAGGCTGTTGCAATAGTCCAGAGGTAATGATGGAGTGAACTTGGATGGTGACTGTGAGTAGAGAGAAAAAGAACATGTGAGCCACCTCACGGAAGGATGGAAATGGGAAAAATTAGGTAATGCAAAAACAAAATATATAAATAAAAATGTTTTTAAAATAAATAACAGAAAACGAAGAAGTTGATGTAGCTCAAATGAGATAGCCCATTGAGAAACACTGAGCAACACAGAAACTTGTAATACTGTGTCCCCAAAAACGCTTGATTCAAGGATAAGACCTACTGGTTTAAAATTGTCTTTGGTTAGAGTAGTAATGTGCTGTTGAAGACTTCCAGTACACCCTGTCACTTATTCCATAGATTGCTTACCTTTTCTTTAACCATACATGTATAGTAAGTAAAAATATTTGACTTACTGTGTGGGGAGAGTTTTCCTGTAGGCTCTTTAACAATGATATTTTCAGCAAATTACTCTTGTGATTTGGTGAATAGAACACTACTTATAATAAAGAAAAATCTTCGGGGCAGCCAGGTGACACAGCGAATAAAGCACCACCTCTGGAGTCAGTAGGACCTGAGTTCAAATTTGGCCTCAGACTCTTAGCACTTACTGGCTGTGTGACCTTGGGCAAGTAGCTTAACCCCAATTGCCCTGTCTTCCCCTCTCCAAAAAAAAACAAAAAAAACAAAAAGAAAAAAGAAAAATCTCTGATAGCTAAGTAAATGTTTATTATTACATGAGGAGTAAAAATCTCCATTGGTGATTATCAGTAGAAGGAATGCAATCTCTGCAATAATCTCCAAATATCAGAACGGCTTTCTTTTCTGAGGTCTGCTAAAGTAAAAACACATTTCTATAATATTTCAGTGTTTGCAACAATCCTGTGGACCATGCTGAGTAAACATTTTATAATTGAGGCTGAGAGAGCTAATTATTTATTCATGGTCAGACAGGGTGCGTAAGTATCAGGATTCCAGCTGATTCATATTCTTTCCACTATACTGATTTCTCTCTATTCTAATTCTGGAATTTATCGGGGGATGCTTGTTTGTTTTCATAGTTCTCTCATTCTCTCACTGCCCCAAATTCGTGTATTATAGTTGTTGGTAATGGTACTGAGACTTAAGATTTCCTTTTCTTCTGATATTTATAAATGTACCACAGCCATAAATATGGGCCATAAAGATTGAATAATAAAATAATGTCACTTTGTTATGAGCAAAAAAATAAAATAAATTTTAAAAAATAAAATTTTTTCTGTGTAATTACATATGGTAGAATATTATGACTTATTGGGGGAATTATATTCTATTTAGCAATTTTACTTTTTAAAAATTCAGCTATTTTATATATTACTTAAGCAATCCAGAGATTAATAGAGCAACCATTTTACAGGTGGAGAAGTCTATAGAAAGTTCTCTTGACAGACCTGCCCAATAGCCCAGATTTCTCCCATAGCTTCTGAGTTATAGCCTATTATTCTTCCCCATTAGAGTAAGAGTTCTAAAAAAATTCCAGGTCAATGATCCATTTTAGAAAGATAAAACAAACATTTCATCTTTCTCAATTGCTTCCATTTGTCACGAAAAAATAAAACACCACCAGAGTGAATAGGAAAATTTCACTGCTTTGGAAGACACACTAATGGGATGGTCCCCAAATTTTAATTAAACTAAATTATTATTTCATTCCTAAAGAAAAAAGCTATTAAAAAATACTATATGTAGGATCATGTACCAACCAGAGGACACTTACATAACATTTGAGATCCCTTAAAATCATCTCTATATTCTTCTAACCTGCCTTCAGTTTACCCATGATCATTTTCAATTCAATTCAAAAAGCATTTATTAGTACCTACTTAAAAGCCAGACACTGGTAGACATATAAAGACAAAAAAAAGCCAAAATAGTCACAGCCCTCACTTAGGGAGCTTACATTCTATTAGGAGAGAAAATGCACACAGGCAAAAAAATATAAAATATATACAAAGTGTAGTGAAAAGATGATTTGTAGAATCATCTATTTAGAGCTGAAAGGGATTTTAGAGGCCATATGGTCCAACTCCCTCATTTTTCAGTTGAGGAAACTAAGACCGGTAGAGGTTAAGTGAGGTACTCAAGGTCACATGGGTATGGAGATGCTACTAAGTCCAGAAAACTGTCTCCCATACCAAGGTCCCAGATCAGTTGAATCTGACCCCTGCTGTGTGAAGAGTACATTGTTAAGCATTAGTGGTGCAGCAGTGAATAGAGGGGAGGGCTTAGAGGCAGGAAGACCAAAGTTCAAATGTGGCTTCAATATTTACTTGCTGTGTGACCTTGGGTAAGTTACTTAGCTATTGTCTGCATCCATATCTTCAACTATAAAATGGGGATCATAACTTGGCATTTGAGGATCAAATGTGATATATTTGTAAAGCACTTGGCACAATGCCTAGAACATAGTAGTGACTTAATAAATTCATGTTCCCTTCTCTTTCCCCCGACTCACTTGCTAAGTGTGCAGAATGTAAAATAACAGAAACAAATTTTGCCAATAGAATTTGAACCTTGTAAAGGGTATGACAGCTTCGAATTTTGAGTGAGCCTTTTGGATTTTGTGAAAGTGTATAAAAACTTAAAGGTGTGAGAAATGCTAGCAGTTTGGTTTCCACAGATTCTATAGGAACAATGGATGTTCCAAAAACAGATGTTGCACAGGATGTGCAGGAAGGTGTAAATCAGGATGAGGGGAGGAAGGACAGAACAACCCTATCCAATCATATAACTGGAAGAAATCTCTAAGTTTCCCCTTGGAAGAGGCCTGGGCTAAGCTAGTTCAAACCTGCTAGGGTCAAAAGATAGTCACCAACTTTTCATTAACATGCATGCTTAACTAGCCTCATACATATTAGCTGACATATCCCTCATAGAATTAGAGCCTCATTATCCAATCATGGGATGCATGTAGCCCAAGTTTGGAAGGAGGATACATACTAAGAAGTAGATACATAATGAGCAGGTCAGAAAGATTGTAACCCAGAAGAGCTGGAACCAATTCCAGTTCTGAAGGGAGAAACAAGGGAGGAAATTCAAATGGAAGCAGCATAAAAGGGCTTGCATTTGTCTGATTCTCTGTAGTCTTTTGAAGAGGTTACCCATTTATTCAGGAAAGAATAAATGTAAAATAAAGGTAGTAAAAACCTTCCTAGCTCTCCAACAAGTATTGTTTATTCCTAGACTAAGTACATTTCTAACAAAGGTCACACTCTAAGTGACCTGTTCTGTAGATTGTAAAGGGTACAAAACTGGGGTAACATATTCACAGCCTCTTAACGAAGCATAAAGAAGGGTTTATACTTCTTGATTTTTTAGGAGGTGTGAAGTTATTCTGTCAATTTGATGGAATTATAGGGCAAATACTGGAAGGGTCCCCGCCCTTGAGAAACTATAATCTTGTTGGAAGAAATAAAAGTCATATATATGAAACTTTTAGAAGATATTACAAAGACTGTATATTAAATTGAGCATAATTTGTTCAGTCATTCAATGGTGTCCAACTCTTCATAACCCAATGAACCAGGCCAGACCAGGCTCTTCTATCCTCCATGATCTCTCAAAGTCTCTCCAAGTTCATGTTCATTGTTCCCATAATCCTATCTATCCATTTCATCCTCTGCTGACCCCTTTTCCTTTTGCCTTCAATCTTTCCCAACATCAGAGTATTTTCCAATAAGTCCTGTCTTCTCATTATGTGGTGAAAATATTTCAGTTTCAGCTTCAACTTCAGTATTTGATCTTCCAGTGAATAGTCTTCATTAATCTCTTCAAGTATTAACTGATTTCATCTCCTTGCTATCCAAGGGACTCTCAAAAATCCTCCAGCACCACAATTCAAAAGCTTCAATTCTGCAGTGCTCAGTTTTCCTTATAATCCAACTCTCATAGCCATACATTGGTACTGGAGTAACCATGGCTTTGACTATACGGACCTTTGTCAGCAATGTGATATCTCTGCTGTTCAGTTTACTGTCCAAATTTGCCATAGCTTTCCTTCCAAGGAGCACCTTTTAACTTCATGACTGCAGCTGCCGTCTGCAATGATAATATAAAATCTGACTCTTCTTCCACTTCTCTCTCTTTTTGTCAGGAAGTGATGGAACTGGTCTTCAAGATGTTAGTTATTTTAATGTCAAGGTTCAGAAAAGAAGTGGGTAAGAAGTTGAGAATCAAAGACCACAACCTGAATCACAGCTATCAGTGCAGACTTTATGGAAGTAGTGAAAAATGAACCTTAAAGATTAATAAGGGGGAGGGTAGATGGTACAGTGAATAGAGCGCCAGTCCTGGAGTCAGGAGAACCTGAGTTCAAATCGGACCTCAGACACTTAACACTTACTAGCCATGTGACCTTGGGCAAGTCATTTAACCCCAATTGCCCTGTCTTCCCCCCTCAAAAAAAAGATTAATAAGATTGGGGGGAGGGTAGTGGGCATTAATTGAAAGAATATATGCTTGGAAACCATGTTGTAGGTGGTTAAAGAAAAACCCAGAATTTCAAAAGACATTAGTAATTGGTGATGACTTACTACAAAACCAATGACATAAGTGAACAGCAGGATGTGAACGAGACAATTTACCTTTATACCTTCAAAACCTAGTAAACCAGTCCTCTTTCATTCTCCCTTTCTCTCTCTCACTGAAAACCTAGTAAATTTATCCTCTCCATTTCTCTACCTCCCTTTCATTCTCCTCTTTACTTTTCCCCTTTCCATTCCTTTCTCTCCCGCTCTCTTTATCTCTCTCCTCTCTACCTCTCTCTTTCCCTCACTCCTTTTTGTAATATTAATGAGATATAAGATCTTCCCCACCCATTAATAGGCCTCACCAGGAGCCCATTAGGGGAAGTTTGCTTAGGGGAGACTGGCTTGTAGGAAGGCTTTCACCCCTTTTGTTAGTCTCTAATTAGGGTGGTGATGCCCTCTGGCTCTAAAAAGTGTGTGTGCACACTTGTGCAAATTTCTCAGACAGAAGCCCAATCTGTTGGTCTTTATTTCTCTGCTTGTATTTTCTCTATTTTCTTTGTTTGGATTTTCTCTGGATGCTGATTTTTTTTCCCCTGAACGAGTGAATGTAATTTAAAAAGATTGTTGATCCCTTAAACAACTATCTTACCTAGTAAAGAAGATCTAAGAACTTGTGCTAGTAGCCATTCTGGGTATGCCAGTGTGGTTGCCCCTATATTTTCCAATTCTCTCATCTTTCTCTACTTTTGTCTCTCTCCTTTCTCACTATAACTGTCTCCTCATCTTTTTTAAACAAGCAAATAATATCTTAGTATTATTATGGAAATGGCTTTGATGGTGTAACCTCCTGAAACATGGAAGACCATATTTTGAAAAACTGCTCCTCTTAGACTATATAGATTACAGAAAAACTTCTTGTCTGTATTAGTGGAAGGAGTTTCCATACTAAGAGTCCCCTACATGGAATAAATCACACACATAATAAAAAAAAAATTATCTTCTACCTTACCAGAATACTTTCAAAATCACTTTCCTAACCAAATCAATGAGGTTGGGAGGGAAGAGGGGGAGGAATCCCTAAGGGTTGCAATTAGCATAGTACTATGTGCTAGGAATACAATGACCAAAGCCAAACCATCCCTACCCTTAAATGGATTGTATTCTAAAGTACTTGACACAAGGCATCTAGGAGCCCAGTTAACTTGAAGAAAGAGTAAGAAATTAACTCAAAGGATCATAAATCTAGAGCCAGTATGTACTTCAGAGACCATCTGATCATACAATCATAGAATCAAAGAACTAGAGGAGGAAAGAATCTCAGAAGCCACCTATTTCAAGTCCCTCATTTTACAGATGAAGAAACTAAGACCCAGAAAGGCCGAGTGTACTCAAGGTCACAAAGCCAGTAACTAACAGGCCTAGGACTCAAATTTGTATCATAGCTTCAAGGTGAACCAAAGAGGGGACCTATGACTATGGGTGAGCAGTCTTGGCTTATGTATTGAGCAAAGAGTAGATTCAGAAGCCAGCAGGGTTTTGTTACATTTTGATGATTTTATAAGAAAAATAGAAAGGGAAGGAAAGTGAAATATACTATGTGGGGGGAAAGGAAATATGGAGGAAATTATCTCACATAATTGGGGTGTGCAAGTAGAAGTCTATACAAAGAAATAGGAATAGGGGAGCAGATAACTTGAACTGAACTCTCATCTGAGCCAGTCAAAGAAGGCAAGAATGCATACACACACACACACACACACACACACACACACACACACACAGAGTTCAGAAATACAGTTTACTAAAAAAGAAAATAAGAAGCAAAGGTGAGAAGAGAGAAGAAGGAATAAGAGAGGGTAAACTAGTCCTAAGCAAAACAAACTCTAATAATATATAAAATACTTATAGTACCTTTTTTTGTAGGGGCAAAGAGTTATAAACTGATGGGATGCCTATCAGTTGAGGAATATCTGAACATTATGACATGTAAATGTGATAAAAAAAAAAGACTACTGTGCTGTGAGAAATGAGGAAAAACAGTGTCAGAGAACTATAGGAAGACTGTGAACTAACATAGAATGAAATGAGCAGAACCAGGAGAAAAATTTACACAATGACAAAAAAAATTGCCAAGACTAACAACTTTGAAAGGCTTAGGAAATGGGATCAGCATAATGATGAATCACAGTTCTAGAAGATTCATGATGAAATGTTACCCACTTCCTGAATGAGAAGTGAAGGACTCAGACAACAGAATGAAGCATTTTTTGGGGAAATGGTCAATGTGGAAAGTTGTTTTGCTTAACTATACACTTCTGTAACAGGGGTTTTGTTTTTTTGGTTTTTTTTCTTTCTCAATTGGAGGCAGAGGTGGGAAAAGGAAAATTTTTACTGATTAAAAAAATGTAATTAAAAAATGGAGACTGGGGGGTAAGGGAAAGACTGGGAGAAAATTTGTAACTCAAAATCCTATGGAAATGAATGTTGAAAACTAAAAATAAATAAATAAAAGATTAAGGGGAAAAACCAAAAACAAAAAAAGAAATTGAGAGATAGAGACCACTCCTCATATATTCAACCCCTTTATTTTTGCAGATGAAGAACTTGAGACTCACTCCCATCTCCACCCCCATTTAGAAAGAAAAAAACAAAAACCAGACATGTATAGTTAAACAAAACAAATTTCCACATTGGCCATTTCCCCAAAAAATATTTCTTTCTGTACTCTGAATTGTCTCACAGGTCAAAGACAAGGGGAGAAGTTGCAAATATATCAAAATCTTTATTTTTATTTCTGGATCAGAGGATATGTCAGTCTTTTGTTCCTTTACCATTTTGAAGAGTATGAGGTGAAATTTCTGCCTTTATTGGACAGTCAGTCAATCAATAAGCATTTATGAAGAATTTAGTTTGTTCTAGGAACTGGGATATAAATAGAAAAAAAAATTTTAATTCCCTACTCCCAAGGAGTTCACATTTGAATGAGGGAGACAACATGTAAATGACTAGATACATATAAGATACATACTGGACTGGGAAAAACCTCTTGCAGAATATGGGATTTGATCCAAGTCCTGAAGGAATGAAGAAAACTAAGAGATAGAAGTGAGGAGGCAAGGCAGTCCAGGTGTGGGGGAAAGCCAATGGAAAAGCATAGGGTTGGAGATGAAATATCATGTTTGAGGAACAGCAAGTAGGATAGTATGGCTGGATTATGGAGTAAGTGGAGGGAATAAGAAGAATGGAAAGTTGACCAGGTTATAAAGAGCTTTAAATGTCAAAGGTCTTTATATTTAATTGTGAAAGGTGGGGTGAAGTATGATCAGACTTATACTTCAGAAAAGCCACCTTGGTGACAGATTGGAGTAAGGAGAGTCTTGAGGCAGGTAGAACAAACACAAGGCTATTGAAATAATGCTGGTGTGAGGTGGTGAGCACTTGGAACTAGTCTTGTGGCTTTATGAGTTGATAGACAGGAGACAGATACAAAATATACTGTGAAGGTAGAAATGACAAGGTCAGACAATGAATCAGATGGGGTGAATGAGTGAGTAGAGGATGACACTGAAGTTGCAAGCCTGGGCGACTGGGAGGATTGTGGTGCCTTAATGTTAACAGGGAAGTTCAGAAGGGCAGAAGATTTGAGAAGGAAAAAAAATGAGTTCAGTTTTGGATAGGTTGAGTTTGAAATGTTTAAAAAGTAGTTGAAGATGCATGACTGTAACTCAGGAGAGACACTATGGATGGAGATATAGAGAGAAAGATAGAAATAAGGATGTGTATATACATACATACATGTATACATATATGTGTATATATATACATATATATCTGGGAATCATCTGAATAGAGATGATAATTGAACTGAAGGGAACTGATAATATCATGAAGTGAGACAGTAGAAATTGAACAAAAAAGAGAAAGAGGAGGGAAAGAGAAAGGAATAAGCATCTATATAATCCCTACTTTGTGCCAGGCACTATGCTAAAAGCAGTTTTCACAAATATTATCTCATTGATCCTCATAAAAGTCCTGCAAGGTAGGTGCTATTATTATCCTTATTTTACGGTTGGAGAAACTGAGATGACCAGAGGATAAATGATTTACCCAGGGTCATGTAGCTAAGTATCTAAAGCTGGATTTGAAGTCATGTGTTCCTTCCAGACTCAGCTCTCTAGTCACTACTTCTAGATTATTAGACAGAAAAGACAGTGTTGGGTGACGCCCATATTTAGAGCATGTGACATGAATGAAGAACTGGCAAAGAAGACTAAGAAAGAGCAGTTAGACAGATATTAGAACCAGGGGAAAATAGGATCAGGAAAACTTAGAAAGTATCTGGGAGATTATGATCAACGGCGTCAAATGCTACAGAGTAGTTAAAGAAGATGAGAATTTAGAAAAGGTCATTAGATTTATGAATTAAGAGATCATCAGTAGCTGAGGAGGATACTTTCAGTTGAATTATGAGGTTGGAAGCCAGATTATGGAGGATTAAGAGAGTAAGGGGAGAAGGAAAAAGAAGCACACATTGCAGACTGCTTTCTCAAAGAGTTTGGCCATGAAGGAGAAAAGAATGATGATAACAAGCCTAGGTAGTTTGGATCAAGTGAGGGGTTTTTTTTAAGGATGAGCAAAAGACAGGTATGTTTGTAGGCATCAGGTAAAGAGTTGATAAATAGAGACAGACTGAAGATAGGAGAGTGGAGATGATAGTGGGGACAATTTGCAGAGTTCAATAGGGGAGGGGGTCAAGTCTGCTTGTAGAGGCTTTGCCTTGGCAAGCTGGTAATAATTAGCAATTCTGCATAGGAAAATTGATTTCTTTTCCCCCATAATCTTTGACCAATCAACCAGAATGATCAAAACAAGAGAGCTTTTTGGATAGTGAATGACTATACACAGAATATGGATATGACTCTTGGTCTTATACATCTGTATCAGTTCCCTACATATCTTGAATACACAAGTCTTATCAAAGATATTTTGCCCCTTCCTCCCCAATGCCCTGGTTTTTTTTTTCTTATTCTGTCTACTTTAGTTTTGTTGTGAAAAAGCCTTTGAATTTTATATAGTCAAAACCATCTACTTTGTTTTTATTTCTGTATTATATATACTATTGCCTTGATTTCTATTACATATTATTATTTTGTATTTTTATTTCTTGGTCTCCCTGACTCCAGTCTCTTCCTATTCCAGTCCATCTTCCACTAAGTTGTCAAATTGACCTTCCTAAAGCACAAATCTGACGATATCACCACCTCCCCTATTTAAAAAAAAAACTCCCAATGGCTTCCGGGATCAAATATAAAATCCTCTGTTTAACTTTTAAATCCTTTCATAAAGCTAGTAATTGTTAAGTGTCTGAGGCCAGATTTGAACTCAGGTTCTCCTGACTCCAGGGCCAATGCTCTATTCACTGCACCACCTAACCACTCCACACATTTTTTTTAAATTAACAAAAATCTGCCTTCTCTTTCCCATCTCCCTCTTCTCTCCTCCCCATTGAAAAAGAAAGAAAACCAAGCCCTTGCAACAAACATGTATAGTCAAGCAAAATAAATTCTACATTGATCATATCCAAAAAAATGTCTCAAATCTGCATTCTGAGTTATTCATATCTCTGTCAGAAGGTAGATAGCATGTTTCATCATGAGTCCTTTGTAATCATGGTTGGTCAGAGCTCCTAAGTCTTTCAAAGTTGTTTATCTTTATAAAGTTACTATTGTTTTTGTATGATTTGTTGTGTTCACTTCATTCTGCATCAATTCATGTGAGTTTGAAACCATTTCCTTTGTCATTTCTTATAGCATAATAGTAAGGAAAATCACCTTAATATTTATGTAAAAGACAGATTGGAGTACAGAGACTAGAAAAGAGGAGACTAATTAAGGGGGCTATTCCTATAGTACAGGTAACAGATTATCAAGGCCTGAACCAGAGTGATGACTGTGTTTGTAAAGAGAAGGGGATGGTATAATAGTAATGAAATTTGAAGATCGCCTTGTATAGGCAAGCTAACAGGTCCTTAGCACTTAGTTTCAAGTTAAGTATTAAGACCCAGAACTTGTGAATCCCACAGTGGGATGGACTTGTTGACATAACAGGAAGAGGCTGAACAGGGAGGAGCTAATACCATATATAAGGAAAAGCCCAAGCTGAGTGAGGCCAGACCTTCTTGGAACAAGCAGCGTGGAGGCTGAGGAGGAGAAGCCCAGGCTGGAGAAAGTGATTTTGATTTTGAGAACAGAGCTTATAGTGGCAGAGCTTCTTCTGAGAGCCAGCTGGAGCTTCTGCTGAGACTTTTCTTCTGGGAACTTTCGTAGAGAGTTTCTGAGAACCAGGCTGAGGAGCTACCATGAGTGAGAGAGGAGGATCTCTGCTTGAGGGAACCTCTTCTGTTATGAAGGCTTGGAAATGTGGGTGTTTGCTGCATTAACCATGTGTACCAACTTTGTGGTTATTGTAATGACTTTGACTTTCTGGTTCTGGGACTCAGTTTCCTGGTATTTGAATAAGGACTTGAGGTGGACTAGACACTGTGAGCTTCAATATGGAACAGGAACTGTATGGAGATCTGAGCAAGGAACTGGGAGCTGTCTGCCTTTGAACTCAAGTGGCAGTTGGTTAGATTCAGGTAGAATCTGGGACCATAGAAAAGGAACCATGGAAGCTGAGAGCCTGCCTTGAGTCAAGATGAAAAGACCTCTCCTTGAGTATTTAATGCTGACTGATGAGATTGTAACTTACTTTTGACCTAGGGGTAGATGGCCTTTGTACTTTCCACTACCCCTTAAGAGGGTACTGAGTAGTGACTGATGATATTGTAACTTAATTGCAACCTATGGGTGGAAGACTTTGAGCTTTATACTTTGCGTCAATTAAGGAGGCTTGCCTCCTTAAGGGTGATTGAATTAAGGATTTACTAAATGAAGGACTTACTAAATGAATATTATCTCTTGCTTAAAACTATGTGACCACTTGGGTAAAAACTATGTGGCCATTTTAGTCATAAGTTGTGAAGTTAAAACATTCTGAATGCTGTGTTTTGTTTTCTGTGAATGTTTTGCTTTAATTTACTGTTGAAATAAATAGAGAGTTCACTATTGTGTCTAATCAGAACCTTGCAAGCTGTTCACAGCAGCAGTCCTCTGGAAAGCTGCTTGTGCTTGGCTTTACAGATGGATGCAAGATGTTGTGGAGATAGAATCTATAAGATTTATCAATTGATTGAATATTGGAGTGAGAGTGAGTTGCTAAGGATGACACAAAGGTCTGAACCTGGGTGGCTTGAAGGGTGGTAGTGCCCTTGTCAGTAATAAGGAAGTTTTGAAGAGGAGTGAGTTTTGGGGAAAAAATAATGAGTTCTCTTTTTTCGGACATACTGGATTTGAGATACCCACATGACACACAGTTTGAAATGTCCAATAGAAAGTTCATGATTTAGGATTGGAACTCAGGATAGAGAATAGGATGTAGAGAGAAAAGAAAAAAGAGTACAAGATAGAGCTTTGATACCTGTCATTGTTGTTTGTCCTTCATGACCAGTGATACTATGGGTAATGTTTTGTCTTGCTTGTGAATCAGATTTAAGTGAGGCAGAATTGCACAAAGTCATCAGTCTCACTCTCTCCTGAATCTTCAAAGTACAGTAGCAGGACAAAAGTCAAAATAACTGGCAATGGCCCAGGATGCAATGTATGATCTTGGCAACTTTAGTGCCTGACCAAGCACTAAGTGCTCCACAGCACCTGCTTTAGCTGCCTTTAAGGCCATTGGAACAAATTCTTCTCATCTGCCCATTCTGCAAGGGAAATTCTTCACCCCTAATTCATCAGTGGGTTTGAGGCTTGTCACTTACCCTCAACCTGGTTTAGCCATCTGCTAAGACAATCTACTAGGGTGTAGCCACTGAACATGCTATAGCTTCTTGGAGCCACAAGTGAGAGAATTGAGTGAATCAGGCAGATCGCAAAGATAGCAGCCCTGGAAAGGGCAAGCCTTCACACCAGAGGTGTTAGTCCTCCTGAACATCCCCATACACCTTAATATATATCCATATTTAGAGACTATAACATCTAATGAAGGAGGTTGAGGAATGGTCAAACTATCAGAAAAACCAAGAGACAGCAGTTTCATGAGGCTGTTGATGGTGCAATGGATAGATAGCCAGTCCAAGGTATCAGGAAGACCCTAGGCAAATCATTTAACCTCTGTTTGCCTCAGTTTCCTTATCAGTCAAATGGAGATAATAATAGCACCTACCTCCCAGGGTTGTTGTGAGGATCAAATGAGATTATATTTGTAAAATGCTTAGTAGAGTACCAAACACATAGTAAATGCTATATAAATACTAGCTATTATTATTATTTCTTAACCGCTGTCTGCCTCAGTTTCCTCATCTGTAAAATGGAAATAATAATAGCCCTTATATCCCAGGGTTATTATGAAGATTAAATGAGATAATATTTGTAAAGTGCTTTGCAAACCTTAAAGTGTTATATGAATGCTAGCTACTATTAACATGAAAACCTAGAGAGTAGAGAGTATTCAGGAAGAGAGAAAAGAGTCAACACTATAAGATGCTGCAGGGTAGTTAAGAAGGATGAAGACAGAAAAAAATTATTAGATTTGGTAACTAAGAAATTGTTGATAAATCTGAGAAGAATGATTTCAGCTGAGTAACAAGGCCAGAAGAGAGCAGTGTTAATTGAGTGTTGTAGACCAGAAGCTAGATTATAGAGGGTTTGGAAGAGTGTGACAGAAGTAGAGGCAAATGAATGTACAAAGTTGTTTTTTTTTTCAGAGTTTGCTAAGCAAGGAGATACATAAAACAATAGCCAGAAGGGTGGTAGGTTCTTGAGTTTATGGTGGTGATGTGTGTTTTTTAGGATGGGGGTGGATGGGATGGATACATTTGTAGCCAGGAGTAAAGGAAATTTAGGATGAGATTTAAAAGAGTAGAGTGATGATCTTGGCGTTACTAAGTATGGTGCCTTCTTCATTCAAGGAGAAGGAAATAATCCTTCTGTATTCTGCCCTGGTCAGATCATGTCTGAAATGTTGTGGACAACATACTATAGGAAGGTCATTAATGAACTTGAGAGGTCAGCCATTATGATGAAAGGTCTCCAGTACATAGATTCATTAAAGAAACTGGGGCTGTTTAGCTTCGGAAGAGAAGATGTAAGGGACACGATAGCTATCTTCCAGAATCTGAAGGACTGTCCTGAGGAAGGAAGATAAGACTTGTTCTTCTTGATCCCAAAGGACAGTCTTAATGGGTAAAGGTTGCAATAGGAAAATGTGCGTTTCTTATAAGGAAAAACTTTCTAACAATCAGAGATGGCCAGAAATAGAATAGACTGCTAGGGAAGCTGCTTCTTCCCCTTCCTAAACTTGACAGGGGAAGACTTTAAAGAAAGACTAGATGACCACTTGGCAAGTATATCCTAGAGGAAATAATTTTTTTAGGGAAGGCTTATACTCCTAGATAAAGAGTCTCTTTCAACTTTGAAATTATGTGGGTTACCAATAAGTCTAGTGATCCATCATTCGTTCAACAAATTGTCATTATTTGCCTATTATCTGCAAAGCATTGTGCTAAGTGCTTGGCATAAAAAGATAAAAAACAATATAGTCCTAGTCCCCAAGGACCTTAGGATCTACTAAGATAAGATATATTCATACAGTGATAATAGGAATAGAACAAAAGATTTGAGAAGGATCACTTCTAACTTTGGAGATAAGGGGTGGAATCAGTATGTTACCTGTGATAGGGTAGGATGCCTCTCTTTGGGTTGCTAGATGATTTGGTTTGTAGTATAATGAAAAGAGTACTGAATTTTGAGTCAAGAGACCTGGGTCCAAATCTTGGCTCTGCTACAGGGGTATAACTGAACAAATCATTTATATTCTCTGAGCTTTAGTTGTCTTACTCATAAAATTGGGATGGATGCTCATAATTTTACTACCTACCTCATAGGATTGTTGTTGTTGTTGAGAAAGTGCTTTGTAAACCTTAACGTGCTATATATATGAGTTGTTATTATTATTCTCTAGTTTGGCAGAAGAAAATACAAATTAAATTAAGTTCATTTGCAGATGTTCGCACTATAATTAGAGTATCTGATAGGCCATACTAAGTTCTGGTGGGACCACATCTAGAGTATTGCATTCAGGTCTGGGTACCGTGTTTTTAGAAAGACTGGTAAGGTGGGTAGGGGAAAGGTGGGGAGAAAATTTGTAACTCAAAATTTCATGGAAATGAATGATGTAAACAAAAAAATAAATAAAAAATAATAAAAATTAAAAAAACAAAAGAAAGACTGGTAAACTGGAGAGCATTCAGAGGAGGGCAATGAAGTTGTTGATGGGCCTCTAGTTTATGCCACAAGGGGATGAGTTGAAGAAAGTAGAAATGTTAAACCTGTAGGAGAGAAGACTTAGGAAGGATATAATAACAACTGACAATACTTTAAGGATTATAAAGCTGACTTCAAGTTTTGAAGGGCTATGACGTGTGACGTGTTAGAGAGATTAGACTTGTTCTCTTGAGTCCCCAGAGGTCAGAATTGTATTCAAAGTAAGTGTTATCACATTATTGAAGGAAGGAAAGGAAATCTTGGCAGGGTGATTACAGAAGACATTCTGGGAAAAGTGGCATTGGATCTGTGTGTTAAAGGATGCTGTGAGAATCCAGAAAGCCTCTCTGGTTTTTTTGGGTCTAACCTTTCCTGAAAAAGACCATCTCTGCTCAAGACATGACCCTTTTTCCACTTGGTACTCCTTCCTTTTTCTGGAATCTTCTCTAGCACTTAAGGTGCTAAGTAAAAAGTTTCATCTACTTAGCTGGGTCAGACTCTGGCACTCCCTATAAAATCCTTAGTCCTCATCCTATTTCTCTCCTTTCTTTCATATCCAAGTCAGAGAAAAAAGCTATCTATTATTGTCTCTACTTCTTCACCTCCCACTCATTTCTCTGTCCCTTCCAACTTGGCTCCTGATTCCACCACTCAACTGAAACCACTCTCTCTGAGATTACAAATAATTCCTTAACTGGGAAATCTGTTGACTTTTTCTCAGACTTCCTTTTTCTTGACCTCTCTGCAGTTTGGTTACTTAGGACCATCCCCCAACCTCCCACTTCATTGATTTCATGACATTTTTTTTCTTTTCTAGTTCTTCTCCTACATGTCTGACATCTCCTTTGCTAATTCATCATCCTTTTCAGTTAGAAGAAGCTAAGTGGTGCAGTGGAGAGAGTGGTTGGCCTGAAGTCAGGAAGATCCGAGTTCAAATCCAGTCTCAGATACTTCATATCAGGTATGACCATGGGCAAGAAACTTAATCTCTGTCGGCCTCAGTTTCCCCAACTGTAAGATGGGGATCATAATAGTACCTGCCTTGCAGGAATATTGTGAGTATTAAATGAGATAATATTTGTAAAACTCTTAGCACAATGCCTGGTACACAGAGGATGCTTAAGAATTACTTGTTCTACTTTCTCTTTGTCTTGCTCCCAACTGTGGGTAATTCTCAGTGCTGTCTCCTGGGTCATCTTTAGTTCTTTCTCTTGATGATATCTTCAGATTACACAGGTTTAGTAATCATCTCTAAGCTAGTGAATTCCAAATCTCTATCCATCCAACCTGTTCCTTATCTCTCTCTCTCGAGCTCTAGTCTACCATTTATTGGAACTCTCTACTAGGAGATGGACTATAGGTATTTAAAACTAAACATGTCCATGTGGAACTCATTATCTCTCTTCCCCTGACAAAACCTGCCCCCTGCAACAAACATTCATATTTCTGTTTAGTGTATCACCAATCTTCTTCTTTTTTTTTTCCCCAATCTTCTTTTTACCTAGGTTTCAAGCCTAGGCATCATCCTCAACTTTTGCTTCTTTGAAAGGTGGCACACTATCATTTAATCTTTCATACTATTGCTTGTAGTCCTAATCCCACCTTGCCTACTGTTTTTGGATAGCCTGTGAGCTAAGAATGGTTTTTACATATTTGAATAAAGTGTTTCTGCATTTAAATAATTATATACTATAATATAATATAGTGGATAGAGACCTGGACTTGGAATCAAGAAAATTTCAGTTCTAATTCTACCCTAGATATTTCCTAGCAGTGTGATTTTAGTCAACTCACTTAACCTCTCTGAGCTGCAATTTTCTAATCTGTAAAAGTTGGAACTCGAAGAACTGCAAGGTTTCTTTTCTCTCTCCCATTTGCTGGCCATTTCCACAGCCTTATCAACTACCTTGCTGCTTATATGAGATACCATGCCCCAGATGTTTTAACACTATCTTCTCTGGAACTTCCTCTCTAAGATCCTACTTTCCCAGTTGGTGACTGCCTCTTCTGGCTCAGTCAACCCATCCTGATCGCCTACTGTTTAGCATTCTCTAGTGTGTAAATGTTGTATTTCCATAACAAATTCTAAGCTCCTTGAAGTGAGGAAATATTTTTCATTTTGTCTTTGTATCTCCAGCACCAATTACAGTGCCTGGTGTCTAATAAATACTTTTGGTATGAGTCCTTTGAGTTTTTTAAGGCCAGATAAAGAAGACTCTTTCCTGCCATCCCATTTCTGCCTCAAGATTTTGTTAGGAGTGTTTGACTGAAACTGTCCTGCCTAGCCCTCTATGACAGGAAAAAATGCAAATATTGTTTCCTTGACACATCTTAATTATCACATTGATATAGTATTTGGGTTTGGGATTTTTTGGGCAGCAATCAGGATTAAGTGACTTGCCCAGGGTCACATAGCTAATAAGTGTCCAAGGTCACTTTTGAACTCAGGTCCTACTGACTCCAGGGTTGGTGTTGTATCCACTATGCCACATAGCTGCCCCAATATAATATTTTAAAGTTTACAGAGCACTGCATATATACATACATACATACACAAAGCACATTCATATGTACATATAATTTCACTTTAACTAGTTTACATTATGAAATTTGATGGTATTTTCTTCATTAGTGAGGGTGGACAAGAGAGGATATATGGTCTTCTTTGCCCAAAGATTCTGTGGGCACCAGTGATAATAGTAGCAAAAGAAAAGAAATATCCTGGGATAGGAAGGGGGAGGAAGTCATAGGCCAAATCCTAAAAGGATAAACCGAATATTGTTCCTAGTCCATTTAGAAGCCACAAGGTAGCTAAGTTCAAAGGACTAAGAGTTCTGAAGGTGTGCAAAGCCCTTATCCAAAGGTGGGAGAAAGTAGGTCAGCTAAGAACAGATGAGGGAAAACAAAGCTGCATTGGTAAAATTACAGTCACTCACCTTCTTCGCCAGAAACAGAGGTCTTCTAGGTCAGCAAGGTGCTAGCCACATTCTCTTCTCAGGCCCTGGAGTCAGCTTTGCTGAGGCCCTGGGAAGACTCCACCTGTACCATCACTACTCCCAATACCTCAACAGCAAGTTAGTCACACAATGAAAAGGCTCTCTCCTTGAGAGAAATATCTCCTACCCTTGGGCATCAAATATCTATCTAGCTTCCTTAGATTCCAGCTTTTCCTTAAGATCTGTTCTCCCTGGGGAAATTTTGAAACACTTACCAGTGAGTGCTATGGCAACTATCTGTAGTAAGGCTATCTGGTGAGAAATCTGCATTGCTCTGAACTCTTTTCCTGGTTCTGATTTTTCTGAAAGCCAAAAATCCTGACAGAAAGGGGAGTTAAAAATAGGTGGGGCAGAAATACTGGACCTAATTTATCTTTCCACCTATTTCCCCTTTAAGTCATTCAACACTGACTGTACACAGAAGATGAAAACAGAAAGTATCATGTAAAGAACCCTGGGTTTGGGTTCAGGAGAATTGGTTCAAGTTCCAGGTTCTCCACTTATTAGTTGTGTAAAGTTATCTCTTAAGTATTAGTCTTCTCATTTGTAATATGAGGATGGAATGCTTGTTTTTCTTTTTCTTAAAGTTTGACAGTTGCATTATTATATCACTGTCCAATGGAACCCCTGTGGCCTCACTCACCCACTACTGAACTTCTACCTTATAACCCACACAAACATTTAAGCAAAACCAATGCACACAGTAACCATGTATGATAGCATATCTTACATTCCATGTCTATAATTTCCATCTCTCCACTGAGAGATGAGAGGCAGTTGTGTTTATCAGTTCTCAGACACTGAAATTGTTCATTGTGATTTATTTTGACTTATTTTTAGTATTTTTTTAAATAGTGTATTGTTCCTATGGGCTTTTTTTTTTTTTTGCCCAATCTGTGGTAGAGCTCTCCGAGTTTGTATTGGTCTGATCTGCCACAGTCGGATGCACTTTACCCTGACTTCAAAATAGTGATATCATTTTGGTGCTCTTTGAGAACGAAAGACAACAACCAACAAGGGTTATTTACAACCCTGTAGTCTTTGTGTATATGGTGCTCCTGTTTTTGCTTCCTTTACTCTCCTGGAAGGGAATTTAGAGGCCATTTAGAAGCCATTTATTCCAACCCTATTATTTTGCAAATGTGAAAAGTGAGACCAGGTAGGTTAAGTGACTTTCTCAAAGTCACACAAGTAGTAATTGTCAGAGGTTGGATTTAAACCCAGATCTCCTGGGGCAGTGAGGAGGCACTATGAATAGAGTGCTGGGCCTGGAATCAGGAAGACTCATCTTCCTGAGTTCAAATGTGACCTCAGACACTTGCTACTTGTGTGACCCTGGGAAAGTCACTGAACCCTGTTTAGCTCAGTTTCCTCATCTGTAAAATGATCTGGAGAAGAAAATGGCAAACCACTTCAGTATCTCTGCCAAGAAAACCCCAAATGGGATCATGAAGCATTGGATACGACTGAACAATAACACCTTCTGGTTGTAGAGCCAGTACTCTTTTAATTTTTTATATTTATTCACTATTTCTTAAAGCATAATTATATCCAACAACATATATTCATTGGACATTGTTTTTTCAGCCCTGAGTTGATGAGAACCCATTTTGTTTCTTATTCTTTGCTATGACAAAGAGTCCTGCTATGAATATTTTGGAATATATGGTGCCTGTTTCTGTCTTTGACTTCCTTGGGGACCTGACTAGTAGTGGGACTTCCAGTTCAAAAATTATAGATAGCTCAGCCACTTTTCTGATACAGTTCCAAACTGATTTTCAGAATGGCTGGGCCAATTCAAGATCCCACCAATAGTGTGTTAATGTTCTTTTTTTCTCTACCCCTTCAACACTATTTTTTTAAATCATCTTTGACAGTTTGCTAGGTGTGAATTCTTTCCATTTGCATTTCTCTTATCTTCCTTGGAGATTCAGCTCAAGTGTCACTTTTTTGTGAAACTGTCCCTATTCCCCCACTTGAAAGTGTTTTTCCTGCCCTCAAATTTTTTTCTAGAACATTTTTTTAGATCTCTTCTTTGCCCTTGTCATTCAGCATCTTGTATTGTATTTAATCTGTGTTGGGGTTTTTTGGGGTTGGTTTTTTTTTTTGGCTTTTTGGAAGGGGGAGGGCAGGGCAGTTGGGGTTAAATGACTTGCCCAAGGTCACATGGCTAGTAAGTGTGTCAAGTGTCTGAGGTCTGATTTGAACTCAGGTCCTCCTGACTCCAGGGCTGGTGCTCTATTCCCTGGGCCACCTAGTGGCCCCTAATCTGTGTTTTTGTAGAGTGCTATTGCTATAACCTTGAAGTAGAATGTAATCTCCAGGGCAAGAAAACAAACTTTTTTTTCCCTGGTACATCTAGTACAGTGCTTACAAGTTCAGCTGAAAAGGGGTAAGAGGCAAGATGTGTATATGTAGTTGGAATAATGCAAAGTAGGATGTTATAAGCTCACTGCAGAGGGGCAGATAAAATGTTAATAAGGAATTTGAATAAGAAGAGGTCATTTTTAGCTAGGAGGTCAAGGTTGGTTACTTGTAGTAAGTGGGACCTCAGCTACACCTTGAAAAGAACATTTTCTACAGGCAGAGATGCTGTCACATGCAAAACAAACCTGCAAAGAAGCAAGAAAGAACAGGAAACAAATCCAGTTTGAACTGGAAAATACAGCATATAAAAAGTGATGGTGGGACAACAGCTAGGAGGCAAAGTGGAACAGCACAGGTCCTGGAGTCAGGAGGATCTGAGTTCAAATCCAGCCTCAGACACTTACTAGGTGTGTGATCCTGAGCAAGTCACTTAACTCCAATTTTAAAAAAAGAGTGATAATGTGAAATAAGTTTACAAGTATTCAAACTTAAAATCTTTTATAGGATAATGGACCAAGAGCTAGAAAGGGCCTGAGAGACCATCAACTCACTTTGCTCCTCCATTTACAGGAAAAGAAACTAAGGCCCACAATATTAAAATTGTTTCTTCTTGGCTGCTTATAATATTTTCTCCTTGATCTGGGAACTCTGGAACCTGGCTATAATATTCCTAGGAGTGATAGCCAGGTTCTGGAGTTCCCAGATCAAAGAGAAAATATTACAAGCAGCCAAGAAGAAGCAATTTGAATATTGTGGAAACACAATCAGGATAACACAGGATCTAGCAGCTTCTACATTAAGGGATCGAAGGGGTTGGAATATGATATTCCAGAGATCAAAGGAGCTAGGATTAAAACCAAAAATCACCTACCCAGCAAAACTGAGTATAATGTTTCAGGGGAAAATATGGTCATTCAATGAGGTGGAGGACTTGCAAGCATTCTTGATGAAAAAAGCCAGAGCTGAATGAAAAATTTGACATTCAAATATAAGAAGCATGAGAAGGTAAACAAGGAAAAGAAATCATAAGGAACTTATCAAAATTGAACTATTTACATGCTTACATGGAAAAACGAT
>CM053588.1:141274578-141304694 GCA_028646515.1 Pseudochirops corinnae
TTTCTATATCTTTCTCTGAGTTTAGGTATCTCCTTCCTTCTTGAGGCTTGTAGAGTTGTCTTTAGCTGTGCATTGTTGAGGATAGTCCAGTTTATCAAGGTTGGTCATCATATGTACGATGTGTCTGTGATTGTGTACACAACCAGTAACTTCTTCGCAATTAAATAGTCTTGGGGAGCTGTCTAGAACACCAAGAGGTTAAGTGACTTACCCAGTATCTCAGAGTATATTTCAAAGACAGGACTTGAACCCAGGTATTCCTATGAACCAGCTATATACACCATACAGTATTACTTCTCTTTTTGTTGCTGTTCAGTCATTTCAGCCTTGTCTGCCTCTTTATAGCCCCATTTGGGGTTTTCTTGGCTAAACAACTGAAGGGGTTTGCCACTTCCCTCCCCATTTTATAAATGAGGCAACTGAGGCAAACAGGGTTAAGTGACTTGTCCAGAGTCACACAGAGTTACACAGCTAGTAAGTGTCTGAGGCCAGATCTGAATTTAGGAAGATGAGTCTTTCTAACTCCAACTCTGGCACTCTATGAACTGTGCCACCTAGCTGCCACATTATCTCTCTAACTCTATTTATATTTTCAAATATATTAATTTTAATATTTCTATGGCCACTAGAGTAGATCTCATATTTCTATGGCCACTAGAGTAGATCTCAACTCATCTCACCCACTCTTCCTATCCTGTATGTAATTTTCTGAAAGTTTTCTATGGAAGATGTACTTAACATGTTTTGGTGGCTTTCTGCTGGTTCTTTTAATATTTTATGAATAGCCCTGCCACATTGGAGCTTGCCTGTCTTGTACTTCCCATATGACTGGCCTATTTCCTTTTTCCATTCTTACATAGCATTTATATTATATACTGAAAAGTGCCCTGGATTTGGGATCAGAGAGCTAAGTTCAAATTCTAGCCTTTCTGTTGCATCCTATTTGACACTGGGAAAGTCACTTAGCCTTTTGGGGTCTCAGCTTCCTCATCTGTAGAATGAAAAGGTTAGGCTATTATAGATGTCTATCCACAATCTACAGTCCCTTCCAGCTCAAAATCCTTTTGTCTTTTAAGTTCTATTGGTGCTATGTTTGAACCTACTTATGGCCATCATAATAATAACAAATCACATGTTTGTATATATTTATATATTTCTTTAAGATAGATAGTATAAAATATAATTTCTTTAGTTGGGAATCTGACACTCAGGGAGGCTACATTGTCTTTCTCAAGTTCACACAGCTAGAAAGCAAAGAAGCCAGAATTTGAACTCAAATTTTCTAACCAGTTATTCTTAATGTACCTTTTTGTCATCACACATCTTTCCAGGCCCCTTTTGGGACACCTACAATTTTTATTCTTTTGGTTCAATAATTTGTAGCCATATGTCATTAACAAAAGAATATTGGTGTTAAACAGATGGAGTTTTGCTACAAGGACAACCATGGAATTATTGAAAATGATACACTTTCTGAACTGTAATTCAGCAAATTTGTCCCCCTTCCTATTAAAAAGTATTGTCTTTATATAGTGCCTGTACAAAATTGTTGTACCACTTTATCATTGACCATTGACCAACTTAGTGGGTTGAAAAATAATCCTCAGAAATACATACAAATTGGGACAGCTAGGTGGCACAGTGAATACAGCACCAGCCCTGGAATCAGGGGGAACTGAGTTCAAATCCAGCCTTAGCCACTTAACACAAAAAACTAGTTGTGTGACCTTGAATAAGTCATTTAACCCCAATTGTCCTACCTTCCTCCCTCAAAAAAAAAAAAGCAAAAAAGAAATACATACAAATTTTGCAGATGTAGATTTTTTTTTTTTAAATCTTTTTGGTCACATTCTACACATAAATGTAGAAAGCCTGTAGAGAAGACTATGAGGTCATTATAAAATTGATCAGGAAGCAGAGATTTTTAAATCATCTCTCTGTAGAATTTCGGAGGTTTTACCAAATACCAGTGTTTACAGGGCCAATATCTCTTGTACTTAGATTGCACCCTACATGCACACACAAATCATGAGCAAAAGCCAGGAATACCGGAAGGAGATAACTATTTCTACTTTAAGGGTCAGAAGTGATAGTTGAGAAGAGGTCCTGGAGATGTTTGAATTTAGTCCCTAATGGCTAGAGGATGTTGTTGCTAGTAACTAAGTTCCTAGACTTTTTACCTATGAGAAACCCCCTCGTTACACATGTGTCCTATCTGCCCACCTATTAATGTTACTATGCTACTGCTTCGACTCCAAAGACCAGACTCCCTTGCAGACTTGGCTGAAGGTCTTTAGGCAACTAGGCCAGGCTGACACACATTTCTGTTCTACAGACTTCCCAAGTGAAGAGCTCAGCAAGTTCTCCCCATTGACGGAATTCTAGTATCTTTTTGAATAGGATGTCTGGCATGGAACAGTAAACACCCGCCTACTATTTGTTGCTGCCACTCTTGGAATATACAATATATACTAAGAATGAAACATTTCACTGTCATTATTTGTGGGTCTGATGGCTTATATAAGCAAGTGTACTGTACTCCTGAAGCTCTATGATTAAATTCTCTCTGTTAGTGTTTCCTGTCATCCCCACTAAGTCCACAAAACTGGGTCGGTAGAAGGGGTTGAATAACAGATGCTGTCCACCAAACTGCATTGATTCAGGTATAAATTGACAATACTCCTGGATACATAACAAAGAAGTACTTGTCACTGTTTCATTATCTCCGAGACAGTGAAATACAGTCCCCTCCTTTTCAGCCTCAGGCATAAACAGGGCTTGTTACCAAGATGTTCAAAATAAGTATAACAAATACAGTTTGTCCAACTATGACGGGAAAGTCTTCCTCTCACTCTCTCCTCCCATTATGATCAACTCATACAGAGTTGTTTTTATGGTATGTCCTGAAACTTAACATCTAAAAACTGAAATTCAACATTCCTGTCAGTAAAAGAAAATCAATTCCTTGAGAAAAAGAACTATTTCACCTTTGCCTTTGTATGCCTAGGAGTTTGCACATAGTAAAACCTCAAAATAAAGCAATTGTTGAATGAATGAATGAAAATTTCCTCACCAAATTAGAACTTCTTTATGGGATCACCTCTACTATCAGTGATGCCAGCATTGTCCTGTTTCTTTAAGTTCAAATCCTTCAAAGTTATGTTTTACCTTGTTATCTCTTTCAAATCCCACTAGTCTTCCCCCTACATTGTCTCTAAAATTTGTCCAAGGTGGGGGAAGAAGATAGGAGGACAGTAAAGTGACAACGATCAACTTCATAAACATTATCTCATTTTATCCTAACAATTTTGAGAGGTATTTTACAGAAGAAGAAACTGAGGCAGACAGAGGTTGTTAAGTGATTTGTTCAGGGTCATCATACAGCTAAGAAGTGTCTGAAACTGGATTTGAACTCAGGTCTTCCTGATTCCAGGTCCAGCTCTCTGGCTCCTATACCTGCTCTTCCTATGATTCAGACTTGGAGTGGGGAGGAGGAAGAAAGGTAAAGAAGGCAAGTCTATAGCTGAAGATCTATAGGAGGATTATTATGTGTGATCTGGGTCATCCTTTCATAAAAGAGCAGAACTCATTATAATCACCAAAAAACCTGAAGCACCCACACACATTTGTTCCCTCAATTTCACTAAAGCCTTGGACCGAGGTGAGGTGCTGGAAAACCTCCAAGTCAGAGTTTGTGAAGGGGGAAGTGGAGGGGGAAGGTGTTCTTGACAACAGGTGAGTCACTTTACCTCCCAGTCTTAGGGTCCTCCTCTGTAAAGTGAGAACAAAAATAGCACTTATCTCCCACGGTTGGTACGAAGTTAAAATGAGATCATATTTGCAAAGCATTTTCCAGACCTTAAATTGCTGTATAAGTGCTAGTTCCTATTATTATTGTTGTTGTTATTAGAGCTAAGCTTTAAGGAGGAGGATTACATCGGACAAGCTATCATATCTTACCAAACACTTCCTGATTTTCATACAAACTCCCTGATTCAAAACCCCTACTCTAGCTTCTGACCTTCTACTCTCTTCTCAGGCTCTTGGACAGGGTAGTTCGTGGAAACTCTGGCTGCTGCCCAGGTGAGCCTCTGACTTAGGGTCACCATTTGGACCCTACCATCTTTATCCAGAGGCCAAGTGAAGTCACACTAGCTTGTGTTGCTCTTTGGGAATAGTATTCACCATTTACCCTATTCACCCCTTCCCACATACAGATACAACCTCAAGCTAGTAATCACTCAAGAAATTTTCTCAAGCAGCCTAGTCCCCAAAAACTCTCTCCAAAATCACCAGTAACTTCCTAATCGCCAAATTCAATAAACTTTCACAATCCTCATCTTCCTTAACCTCTGTGTAGCATTCCGCATGGTTTTTGTCTCCCTCTTTTTTTATATTCTCTCCTTCCAGACTTCCTAACACTCTTTCGATTTTCCTCTTATCTTTCTAACCCTCCTTTTCTGGCACTTTGCCCTTCCTGTTCCCTACCCCTTAAGCCTGACATTCCCCAAGGTTTTGTCTTTGGCCCTTTTCCCTTCCCTTTCTGCACTCTCCTCATTAATCTGACTGGAATCTAGATCTACAGTTGGGCCTGCTCTTCTAACTCCAGACCTACATATCTCCAATTGCTAAAAGGATATCTCTACTTGAATGTCCACTAGTGCCTCCAATTCTTCAGGTCCCAGACTAAATTTATTATCATTCCTCCAAAACTTGGTTCTTTTTATTTACTTCCCTATTTCTATAGTCACTTGTGTTTGAAACATTTATGTCATTCATCCAATTTGAATTTATTAAACCCTTCCAATGGGCAGAGCCCAGTGCTAGGCATGGGAAAGAGGCAGGGTTTTCAAAGAGTAGGTAAACAGGATTTCTGACCTCATGACTTCATTCTCCCTCACCTCTCAATGCATTTGAAAGTTGCCACTGAACACCAAATGAATGTTGGTTGTTCCTCTGCATACAGTGAATGAGGACATAAGAGGAGCGGTCAGCTTGTGAAAGGGCGAAAGGGAACATGGCATCTTCAGGGGGAAAACCTGATTTCAGTTAGCCTGCCAACCTTCTGTTTATGCAGTCAACATTTGCCTAGTGCCTACTGTGTGAAGAGCAATTATGGTGAAGTGTCAAAAAGGCCTTGAATACTTTGTAACTTTGTGACCCTGAGCAAATCACTAACATCTGTCTCCACAGTTTCCTCATTTGTGAAATGGGGATGATAATAATAGCACCTATCTCCTGAGATAATTTTGTTAAGTCCCTACAAGGATTCAAAAGAATAAGACCCATCTACACAAGAAAAAGCAAGAGGATAAAGACTGCCTTTTGTCTAGATTATGAGATACAGTTGGATGGAGAACCCATAGAGTTGATTCATCAATACATATATAGGACAGATATGGCAGATGCATGAGGAACTGGGCCCAGTGGGTTGCATTTGAGAAATTATGAAATGCTTTTAATAATTTCAAGTTTTTCCGTTAACCAAAAGGCCACCTCTTGGTTAAGGGAAAAACTTGAGATTATTGCTATTAAGCAATATTTTTTGGTAATGCCATATGACTGCAAATAATAGGATATTAGTTTTCAAAGAATTAAAATTGTGAGTCACTCAAAGGGCAATAGATAAGCATTCAGTGGGTGTGGGCAAGTTTTTATATATTATCAACAAAGAATTGCACAGGATAAATGGCATGTAACAGTGTTAAGGAGATAGCATAGTGATCAAGATTGTTCAACCAGTCCTATTTGCCCCACATCCTGCTATGACTCATTGCCCAAATGGGTTTCTTGGAATAAATGTTCCCTCTCCACTATGGAAAGTAGCATCAAAGGATTCATGATTATGATTATCTTTTTTTTTTTGTTAGCTCTGAGCCCCCAGTCAGAGATATGACTTCTTGCAAAACATGTGAATGTTCTCTCTATCTATTCTCTTGGAATTCTTGGAACACTTTCCCCTTTAATTGCTTC
Source organism: Pseudochirops corinnae (assembly GCA_028646515.1). Lineage (NCBI taxonomy): Eukaryota > Metazoa > Chordata > Mammalia > Diprotodontia > Pseudocheiridae > Pseudochirops > Pseudochirops corinnae. The sequence continues at coordinate 141,280,552 of CM053588.1, forward strand.
TTTCCAACTGTATTCCCCAAAAATACACCTAGATTAGCAAATGCCAATGATAAACACTATTTATAAAGGCAAAGTAAACATTTAAAACAAAGAAAGATAAACAGATTTTCCCTGTGTTCAGAGTTAAAGGCTTTAGTCTACAATGATGGAATTCTTGGGGAAGGGGGAAGAGGAAAAGGAAGAGAATAAACATTTACTAAGCACCTACTATGTGCCAGATACTATGCTAAGTACTTTACAAATATTATCTCACTGGACTCTTACAACAGCCCAGTGAGGTAGGTGCTTTTATGGCCTCCATTTTAGATGAGGAAACTGAGGCAGACCGAGATTAAGTGACTTGCCCAAGGTTAAAGAACTAGTACATATCAGAGACCAGATTTTAACTCAGATTTTCTTGACTCCAGGCCCTATGTTCTATCTACTGTTATACCTAGCTAAGAAAGGAGATCAGGATTATCATCTTGGGGTTTGTTGTCTAGAGACTTCAACATCACAGATCCTACGATGATATAACTTGTGCCCAGTCTTGCTCCCAGAGTCCTGACCCCTTTCTTTATGGCTTTTGTTCCTGCCTGTGCTTACATTCCAAGCTCCATATGTCTGCTTATAGCTTCCCTTTCTCCAATTTCGTGTTGTCATTCACTCATTTCGTCTTCACCTTATACTCAGTGATCTGACTTTTAAGGACATTTAGAGATGTGGTCTACTATTATTCATCCTATTGCTTTGCTTCATTTCTGATTTACTGAAGGTATTCATTCACACCTTATAAATAAATTATCTAACAGCTTTTTTAGAGTTTAGTTTAATGCTTTGTTACCTCATCCCTTTTTGGTGATTAGAGCTATGAAAGACCAACTATCTAGCAGATACAAAGAAATGTAAGACTGAAAAGAAGATGAGCTGGTCATGTAAAAGGAAACTGATACATTAAAACTTATTTATCACAGTTGCATCAAAATACAAAAATATAGTTCTAAGACAAATCTGGCAGGGTAGAATACTATGGAATTTGGAGAAAATGAAAGCAGGGAGACTAATTAGGGAACTAGGAGTCAAGGACTGAAATGATAAAGAACTGATGTCAACAGGACTATAATATGAAGGTAATGATTTTGGCAATACAGATCTCTCAGGGTTTTTACAAGACTCATATGAGATAATGCATATGAAATGGAAGACTAGCCAATAAGCCTGGTCTTTATAAACTGGCATAATACTTTGCTGAGGTAATCCCCAACAGAATTTTGTAGCATGCATAAACATTCTGTAACTAGTTCTACTAGCTAATCCCAAGGTGCAAAGGAGCCTCAATGATTGGCTGTGTAGCCAACACTGAGGAGGAAGAGGCGGGGGGGGGGAGGGAAGGAACAGGGATGAGATAACAAAGGACACTGCTAGACCAGACCTCATTCTTCTCTTTGTTAGACTTCTTTCTGCCTAGAGGCATTCTGGGGAGAGCTGAGAGATTGTGCTATTAGGGAAGGAGCCTTTAGCCCTTCTTCTACAAAGCCAACATGTAGTCTGTGAATATATGCTTTGGTTCTTTGCCTTGCTATTTGTTCTTTCAATTTAAATGGAGACGGGAGCTCCTAGGGGTTGAGAGAATAAGGTCTAGGAGCAGATTCCATACTAGTTTTATAGCCAGTATACAAATGAGGCTAGAAGTAAGGAAGAGTCTTTTGGACTATTTGGATTATGCCCATCTAGAGTTTAAACCGGGTTTTATCTAGCATTTGGACATGAACTTGGTAGGACCAATGTTATGCAGAAACTTGTTGACTCACTCTCCTTAGAGACCAAGGTGATATGAGGAGAGCATGCCCTTGAGATATCAGGCAGGATGTTTATACTTCTATACTTGTTATATCTTCAAAATAAATATCCATTTGTAAAAGTTAATCAATTTAAATGGAACTGAGGCACCAGTCACCCTTGGCTCACAGTGAAGAGAACACATCTGAATGGAAGCTTAAACCAGTATGAGTAGAAAAAGATACCCCCAACGCAAATTTGGGTGGAGATGTAGAGCTGAGCAGACTCAGACGCTATTTATGTGACCATTCGAAAGTCACTTAACTTTCAGGGCTGAGGTCTCCAATACTATTACTCTAAGCTAATAATAAAAGATAACATATACTGTTTATACTAGGTACCAGGCACTATACTAAGTACTTTATAATTATTACCTCCTTTGATACTCTCAACAATCCTGGGAGGTAGGTGCTATTATCCCCATTTTACAGATAAGGAAACTGTAGCAAAGAGGTTAAGTCATACAGCTAGTAAATAAGTTTCTTAGGTCAGATTTTAACTCAGTTTCTCCTCACTCCAGGCCCAAAACTCTTATCCACTGGGCTACCTAGCTAAGAATAGCACGATTGAAGATCTGCATCTTTGGAGTTTCCACATCAAGGGTTCCCCACATGGATAAAATGTCAGTTATTAATACAGTGGCTCAGTTAGCTATCACAGCAAACAATTCCTCAGTCTGTCATTCACAGACCTGCAGCCGTCCACTGCCACCTCTGCAACCTCATTTTCCCCTGGTGATGCTCTGGTTAAGCCAATCTCCTTGCTTCTCTCCCTGCCACTTGCACATGATTCTTTAATCCCTAGCTTTTAGTGGAAAAGCAGCTATTTCATAAATCACTATAGGAGAAATGTTTTTTAAAGTGATGGATACATGATGGCCCAGTTTTTCAGCAGCTTTGTGTGTATAAGCAGAGCACTTCAGGTGTGTGTGTGTGTGTGTGTGTGTGTGTGTGTGTGTGTGTGTGTTTCTGGTCCAGACCTATGATTTCACTGGTGTATGAACTCCCATCACTGATGTAAATAAGCAGCTCCCCTAAAATTTCTGCAGACTTGTCTAGGGGCATTGAGAGGTTAAGTGCCTTGATCTTAGCCACATAGAAGCCAAGTTTTCCTAACTCTTAGGTACCCATCCAATGTAGGCCTCTCTGGTATGTTGTAACTGATGGACTTTGATAAGTAGTTCCATTATAATGTTGGCTTGTGTGTTGGAAGTGCCATGCACATGACATACAATATGGTTCCAAAGCTTCTTAGTATGCCATTAAAGCAACAAATTTATGTGCCCATCCTGAAAATGCCAAATGTAAGTTTCTCTTGGTAGATTGAACTCAACTACATTTCCCAGAATGTCATTGATTAGACTGTTAAATGTTGACCTTCAGTGCTGTCTGTGAAATGGAGATAACTTTTTATGTCAGTTAGAAATTTTCTCTCTCTCCCTTTCTTTCCCCGGTTAAATGCTATGACTTAAGCTGACCTTCTCCCCATTCCCAGACTCATGAATTGCCTGAGGCCGACCAGACAGAATCACTCTCACCCTCCAACTATTTTGTAAATGTGGTAAACTCTCCTCCCTGCCCCAGGGATCCCTCAGCTTTCTCTTTGGACTTGAGTAGTTATGCAAAACAACTTACCTTGAGAAACCATAGAACATCCCAACCCCTCTGCCCAACTATTTTATCAGAACCCCCAACTAGGCTGAGTTCCCTAGCACTTGCTGCTGCGAAGTGCAACTCCTTGCCCCAGCTAAAGACCATAATTTTCGCTGTTTTAGCTGCCTTCTCAATCCAGAATGACACTTTCTTTTTTCTTTTGTTCCCTTTATTTCTTTTGTTTCACTCTTCTTCCTTCCTTTCTTTCCTCTTTCTTTCTTCCTTCCTTCCTTTCTCTGTTTTTTAAGAAGAAAACAAAGAAGGAAATTTCATCTTAGAATAATATATTTAGAACCAGAAGGAATCCTTGGGGTCAGTCGGTCTAACCTTTTCATTTTACTGATAAGGAGACCAAGACCCAGAGGGATCAAGTGTCCAAGGTCACCACAGATATCAAGCAACAGAGATATTATGTTTCTTAGTAACTCCTGAGTGATATTGTAACTTACTGGAGAGCAGGACACTTCTTCAAATCCTTCCCAGTTCCTAGCACTGTCTGGCTTCTAAGAGCAAATATTTATATGAAACAACATGCCTAGCAGATAAGAGGGCTGGCTTTGGAGCCAGAAAGACCTGGCTTCAAGTCCTGCTCCCCCTCTTCCCCAATACTGGTTTTGTGACCATAGGTGAATCCTTTACTCCCTTAGTTACTCCAAGCAACTTTCTAAATTGGTAAATTACAGATGACTGACCGTGTGTGTGTGTGTGTGTGTGTGTGTGTGTGTGTGTGTGTGTGTGTGTGTGTAAATGCTAAACTGCCATCATCATGCCACTGGGAGTACTGGTTAAAGAACTGGTCAGGAGTTCTAACTGAATCAACACTGTGCTTTTCTCTTTATATTTATTCTGTAATTATATTGTATTACATTTATTACATGCTTGGTTGACTCTCCCATCAGAATGTAAACTCCTCACAGGTAGGAATTGTTTCGTTCTTAGTAGCACCAGCTTGATAAATGGTTGATTGACTGGTTGATTATTTGCACATCTTATTAAAGGTTTGGCTTCTAGGAAGCAATAGTCCCAGCCTGGCCTTTTCAGCTCGACTGTGTTGTTGCCCTAAATCTCATACAAATGGTTTGCACACCCTACTGCTTACATATTGAGCAACCATCCAAAACAAACCACTGGGAACAATGCAAAGGGCAGTTGCCAGGACTTGCTAACTGATGTGCTTTCAGTCAATGACTGACTACTTGCTGACTCAGAATGGAAGGGAGGAACAGAATAAAATTCCACTCCCTGTTCTGTAGCATTCGCCAACCTAGCCACTACAATCCAAAGTACACGGCAGGATCATAGACGGTAATGGTAATGGACCCTTCTCTGTTTGGCTCAGCTTGCTCCTTTGATGTGTCATTCCTTAGGCTGAGGTGAGATTAAATTCAAGCCTTGGAGGGAGAATGAACAAAGCAGTCTTGCACAGCATTTCCAGGGCTGGGTGTCTAGGAGCATGGGGCAAACAGATAACCGCCCCGCCCTGGAATTTGGCTCCAACTGGTCTGATATCCTCTGTTGGTTATATTTATGCATCACCTGGAATCCCAGGGTAATTGCAACTGAAATCCCTAAGTGAAAATGACAAATATCTGGTCCCCAACCTTAGATAAGAGAAAAGCAGTGGAAACTCCCTCTGGGCTGTGTCTGGTTAAAAGTCCTTTTCCTGTTGGAGCAAGAAAAGGAAGCTGTAATTTAGGGAAAGTTCAGGATAGTGTAATGGAAAGATCACTAGATTTGGAGTCTGGGGGCAGGGCCCAGGGACAATTGCTGGATCTGCCACTTACTACCTCTGAGATTTTAAGCAAGTATTTCAGTTCCTTGTGTTTCAATAACCTTAGCTGCAAAGTAAAGTGGTTAGAATAGAGCTAAGGTCTTTTTCTGTTCTACATCCTTCCCTTCCTTAATTTCTTTTCTGGGATTTCATTCCCTCTTCTACAACTGAATTCAAAAGGTGAAAGGTATAGACCAGGCAACTAAGGCAACACGTAAAGGGATGGGCTTGTTTTCTTTCTCTTTTCTCCAATTTTCATTATCCCTCTTCTTTTATTCAATCTTCTCCTTGCCTCCAAGGATTTACTTAACTCATTGTTTGACTGTAGGCCTCTGGGTGGACTAAAACCTTATCACCTATATCTCAAAAGCTTCCCCTGGAGGACCAGGTACAAAATGTGGTGAATTTCTGAAAGTTGAACTAGAACTCCCATTCCTACAACAGGAAATAGCTGCTGGGCTGGGTTGGGCTCTGGTCTGCTCCCTGGCTTTGAGGCTTTCCACTTCACCAGAATGGGTGCTGAACTGCAGGAAGCATTGTCAACAAGAACCAGCCCCCACTCCCTTTCATTGTTAAAGCTTCTGGCTTACTGGCCTGCCCTGTACAAAAGATCTGTTGTAGGGAAGTATAAATATTTAATTTAATCCACTTATGTGTCTGTTCAGTGTTTATTTTTCAACTGTGTGGCTGTGTCTACTGGATGTCAAAACCATCTGTCTATCAATTCAGTCAATTTAGTTAAAAAAAAAAAAGCTAAACTAGTTTTCAGTTATATGGATACCAAATATTTATTTGATTATCTTTGGTTTTAATTATTATGTTTCCTAGTAAGAACTCTGCATACTTATATAGCCCTTTAATATTCAGAAAATGCTTTCTTCCTAACAACCCTGTGAAGTCAGTAATAAAAGTAATAGTTTTTATAAATTTATTTTAGAACATAATAAAAGTATTATCATCCCCATATGACAAATAAGGGAACTGAGTTTAAGAGAAGTGACACAATTAGTAAATGTTGGAGCCTAGATTTTAAGTCTAAATCTGCCACCAGGTAGAGTCTTCTTTCATTCTAGGCTATATATTAGTCTTTTTACATCATTGTAGGCTTTCAGTTAGGCTCTTAAGCATTCAGAGACAGTTACTTTCTATGGTGCCATATGTACACAAAAATGACCCTTACTGGAGTGTATCTTATGGAGCACGTCAATCAGTTTAGCATTTATTAAGTACCTACTGTGTTCCAGGTACAGTGCTAACTAAACACTGGGGGTACAAAAAAAAAAAAGGCAAAAAACCCAACAATCCATGCTTTCAAGGAACTTAGTGCAATAAGAGAGACAACATGAAAACAAGCAAGTAAAAACAAGATATGTATAGGATAAATTGGAGATAGTCTTAGTGCTTCACTCTGAGACTAAGGAGAACTAGAAAAGGTTTCAAGAAAGCAAGATTTTAGCTGAGACTTAGAGGAAGTGAGGGAAGTTAGGAGGCAGAAGCTACAAGGGAGAGAGTTCCAGGCTTGAGGGACTACTAGTGAAAAGACTCTGAGTTAGAAGACGGGGTATTTTGTGAGAGGAAAAGTAAAGAGACCATAAAGTATATGCTGAACCAAGTGACTTAGGATAACAAATATCCTTCTTAGTCCCTTGGTCCCATGAGAGCAGAAATGTTGAGGTTTGGGATTTAGGGGTGCTCGAGACCCCAAAATAGCAACATGCCAGGTCCTGCTGAATGAATTCGACTCAAGTCTTCTCTCAACCAAAGTAAAGCAAAGTTTATTAGATATTCACCATAATGGGTAGACTCTTAAGGAGCCTAGGTATCTGTGCCACTTGTACTGGATAAGCAGGCCAGAATAATCTGACATGGAGTGAGTCTGCACTAGATAATTCTCAGCCCTTTCATGGAGGCAAAATGGATCTTACATACAGAAAGGTTGTGGGAGGATTTAGGTGTGGTCTAGAGGAGGAGTTTGGGGAGAGTCTTCAGAAGGAGTCAAATAAGGTCAGACTCCAGTAATGAGAGATTAAGGGTGGGAAATAGTTGGAGACTACCTGGAGATGACAGACAATGGAGAGCTAGGTTAGTTTAAGGGTAACAGATTTGGGTATAGGTATTTTGGGAGGATCAAGGGTGGGAAGTAACTGGACAATGGAGGGGCTAGGCTAGTAACAGAGATTTGGGTCTAGTGATAATGAAAGCTTTATGACCTCTGGCAAATTGCTCATCAAGGGAGAAGATTCAAGGAGAGTTTAAGGGAGGTCCCAGAGCCTGTACCCCATCAGCAAGGGGCAGTTGTATCAAGAGGACACTACTATAGACACAGGGCAGCTAAAGCTCATGTTCTGGTCTAGCTGAATTTGTAACTTTATCTTAAAGGTTCTGGCTGATTCTTCCGTTTTCTCTTTCTTTCCTGAGCTTACATATCTGAACAAAGATCCTGAAATGGATATGTCCAGACTCAGAGGCATAGTTGTTAATTAGATAAGTTGGGAGCTCTTGGGACCTCAGTTATTACTGGCTATGCTGTTCAAGGAATCCCTAACTCTTCCAATATGCCTTGGAGAAGATGACTATTGAGAGAAGGACGGACCTGTTTCTTGGTTTGGCTTGCCAGAAGATGGAATGGACGTGGAAAGAGTAGTTCAGATAATACAGAACAAAGGTGAAGGTTAACTGTCCATTCAGCAGTCCAACAAAGTATTTTGTTTTGATATTTAGGCATCAACTCTTGGGAGACCATGACAGTAGTTGTAAGTAATTACTGCTACTTTTAAAAGTATTTGCTAGTGCATACTTCTGAGTCTCTTGTGTATTAAACAATTCCATTGTGTGGAAGAAATAAATAGGTGTCCTATAATCCATTGTACATTGAGTACCTTTCTATTTCTCCCCTTTAGGGAGAAACTAAACCGGATTAAACCTAAACTTTAAGTGATTGATCCTAGAGTTCTGGGGTTGGGCTGGAAGGAGTGGAAGAGTTTGTGAGGGTCAAGTCAACAAGCATTTATTAAGTGCTTCAATGTACTAGGCACCTAGCTAAATGCTGGGATCACAAAGAAAGATGAAAAACAGGGAGACAGCATGCAAATAATTATGTACAAGATAAATTGGAGGTGGTCTCAGAAAGAAGGCATTATCAAGGAAAGGTTTCTTACAGAAGCTGGAATTTTAATTGGACCAATATAGTAGAGGGATGTTATAGGGTAAGAAGGTCCTAGATAATGGAGTGTGAGAAGTGTGAGTGTGTGAGAAGACAGCTTAGGGATGTGAACTTGGTGGTCTAGAGAAAAGTTTGAGCTAGATAAATAGATATGGGAATCATCTGAATAGAGATGATCATTGAGATAGTGGGAACTATTGAGATTACCATTCATAACAGCATAGAGGGGAAAGAGAGGAGGGTCTAGGAAAGAGGCCTTGTGGATACCCATGGTTAGAAAGTATGACCTAGATAAAGATCCAGCAAAGAGGGCTGAGAAAGTATAGTCAAATTGGAACTTTTTAGGCCAGGATTGGCTAACGGAAGAGGAGGAAAGGAACTTAATAAAAGAGATTAGCATGGAGGTGAACTGGTTCACTATGGGTCAAAATGGGGAAAGAAGGAGAATATAGTTAGTCAGTATAGAAATGATAGCCTAGGAAAGAATTGAGAGGTGGAGGGATTGCAGGTTACAGTGAGGATGAACAGCAATGAAACATAGAATGACAAAAGATTGTAATCAGATACAAGAATTTCAGAGTTCATGAAAAAAGAAGTGGAGTATTTGTAGGTGAAGGCAAAATCTAGGGTTTGACCATGCCTATGTGTAGCTGAAGTAGGATAGAGGAAGAGGTCATGAGAAATAAATAAACTGAAGGACTGGGAGGTTAGGATGTTTGAGGGAGTATCTCCTTGTTCAATGGTAGGAATTGGGAAGGAGAGAAAGACTATGTGCTAAGCTCTGAACTAATTGAAAAAAAAAAAAGGAAAAAGTCCTGGAGTTTGAACAATAATACTAAAAGAATTGGATAAATATGGATTGAATGACCCTCAAAGGAGTAGAGACTACTGAGTGATGGTGGTGTGGTGAGAATCTGGAACTGGCAATGGTGAGTGAGGAGGATTCTAACTTTTCCATTACAACTAGTATTCACCAGGGAGGGAGCATTAGTGAAAATGCAACCAGTGCTGGAAGGGGTGGCCAGGGTTCCCATGTTATTAGGAGGGAACCAGGTCTCAGTGAGTCCCAGAAGATGGAAGGAATGAAAAAGGAAAAAGTTTAAAATGAAAGCAAATTGGTTACCTGTGAAGCAGGCATTCAAGACAGCATAGTGGAAAGGATGGGTAGATCTTGAGTGAGATATTATAGCGAGGAAGTCAGATTGGGGGGAATGGGATCAAGAGAACAGGCAGTAGGGATTGGGGAGGAGGATTTATACAATGACAGCTAGGGGTTCAGAATCACTGAAATGAATGGATTTTGATAATCACTAAGGAATGAGTTTAAGTAGGTCAACATCATCTCCAAAGGGCCAGAAAGTCTGTGGAGGTGGGGGCAGTTTGGAGGGTGAGCCATGAGAGGTCTGATGAGATGGTTGATCCAGACATGAGCCCTTCTACTGAAGTGAGGGTGGAATTAAGATAAACTGGAGTTTATGGATTCCAAGGACAAGGAAAGGACAAGTTCTCCACCTCTCTAGGGTCCAACAGCAGAGGTTATTTGTATTGTTATAGCTTCTTAATTAGAATCATAGAACAACATAACTAAAAGAGACCTTCTTTACTATCCAGGTCACTCCCTCTGATTCAAAGCTAGAATATAGAGATTCACACAGGTAAAATGTCTGACCCAGAGTGATTCAGGCAAATAATGGCATAGTCGGGACTAGATCTCAGATCTCCCAGAAATCCCCAGTCCATTGGATTTCTCATACACAAGATAAGTGTCTTGTTAGGATAATTCGGTTAAAATTTAACTAATGCTTAGGAAGAGCCTACTATGGACAAGTATGAGAATACACAGATAAAAACCACTTATTTCATGCCCTCAATGAAAGAGGAAATGGGTTAAAATGGAGGTATGGGTATATAAGAGGTGATATTATGGTATCTTGTTTTGCTCCCACAAAAGTTTTTGGAAGATAATTGATAGCTGTTTGGGATGAAAAATAACTCTCATCCTTAATTTAATAAAAAAAAAAAAACCATAGAGATCTCTTAGGATAAGAACAGGAGTTTATTCTCTTCCCTGGGAGAAGAGGGCGGTCTTCCCCATCACTCATCATGGAGGAGAGGCGTGTTACAAAAGACAGTGCAAGAATTTATACCCTAGTGCAGTCAAGCTCCCTTCCCAACTGTCTCCTGTCTTGTTGGTTGAGAGGCAGACTTAAGTCTCAAGGCTAATGGGAAGTCACAGGGAAGCCTGCCACTATCTCTTAGTGGCTGACAAATAGGTTTACACAGAATAAGGATGCTGATTGACAGCAAGGAAAGTGGGGGGAGCAAGAGAGGAAGAGTGAGCCTGGGCTGTCCCTGACTCCCACTGGCCAGGAGGAGTGGCTCACAGAGGCAGGAAAGCAGACAAAAGAAATAAAAGTAATGGTTGAAAGATTCCAGAGAGGCTTGCTGCTGATTAACAGCAGCAATGGAGGAGGAAGAGGGAAGTTAACAATTTCAGACTGCCTGAGTTTTCACTCTTCCCATACATAGCTATGGGGAAGCTTACTTATCTTATTTTCTGAGATCATGGCCTTCCTGGAATTATGACAATGACCAGAGGCAACTAGAAAGGTCAGGGTGTGGTAAAAGGCTCTGTTGGACCCTAAAGAGCTGGAGAACTTGTCCTTTCCTTGTCTTAGGAATCCATAAACTCCAGCTTATCCCAATTCCACCCTCACTTCAGTAGAAGGGCTCATGTCTGGATCAACCATCTCATCACACTTCTCAAGGTTTACCCTCCAACCTACCCCCACCTCCACAGGCTTCTTGGCCCTTTGGGGATGATGTTGACCTACTTAGAGGTCACACTTGGTCACAAGTATCCTCACTACCATGCCTATGTAAACTGCATATATAAGGGGAATATAGGGAAATAAAGTGAGGAAATTGAGGAAGCATAATAAACACCTTTCTCTGCACACTCTGTTTCTGAGTTCTTTCAGGGAGAAGGGGTTTGCCATTCCTAAGGGCCCCCAAGGAAGCAGTGGATAGCAGAAGCTCATCTGGGCTAATTCCCTGACCCTACCTGAGAAGTCCTGTGATCCCCACAAGCATGTTTCTCACAGGTAGAAGAGAAATAAGGACCAGGGAAGGCTTTATTGTGAGGTAACCAACTGAGCAGAACCTTAGAGGAGAAGGATTCTTTCTTTTTTTCCCATTAATATTTGTTTTTTAATTTTTAATTAATTAATTTTTAATTTGCAACATTCAATTTTGTAAGATTTTTGAGTTCTAAACCCCGTGATGGCATGCAATCTAATATAGGCTATAAATGTCAATCATATTAAATATATTTTACTGTGGGTTTTTTTTAATGTTTCATTTTTTTCTTCTCAAAGATTGGTTCCTTCAAACAGATTTTTCTTGAGATTGGAATAAAGAAATGACATCTGAGACTTTCAGAACCTCTTCATTCTTCAAATTTTTGACAGTGTCTAGCAATTATCACAGTGCTTAGCACATGGTAGACATTTAATAAATGCTTATTGACTGATTAACATTACATACAAGGCTAGTGTGTTCCTATATATTGATTAGTTTTTCCTTCCCCTACCCCCTTCTTCCTCTTATTAAAAAAAAATTATTTGTTTTTAATTTTCAACATTTGTTTCCATAAGCTTTTGAGTTTTCAATTTTTTCCCCTTCTCCAAGACAGTGTGAAATCTGATAGAGGCTTTACATATACATAAATATTAAACATATTTTCACTTTAGTCATGTTGTAAAGAAGTATTAGAACCAATGAGAGGAACCATGAGAAAGAAGAAACAAAACAAAACAAAAGCAAAACAAAAGCAAATTGCTTGCTTCAATCTGCATTTGGACTACATAGTTCTTTCTCTGGATGCAGACAGCATTTTCTGTCATGAGTTCTGTTGGAGTTGTCTTAGATCCTTGCATTTCTGAGAAGAGCCAAGTCTATGAGAGTTAGTCATTGCACAATGTTGCTGTTACTGTGTACAATGTTCTCAGAGTTCTGCTCACTTCACTTAGTATCAGTTCATAAAAATCTTTCCAGGTTTTTTCTGAAGTCTGCCTGCTCATCATTTTTTATAGCACATGTATTCCATCACAATCATATACCGCAACTTGTTTAGCCATTCTCCAATTGATGGGCATCCCCTCAATTTCCAATTCTTTGCCACCACAAAAAGAGCTGATGTAAATATTTTTGTACATGTAGATCCTTTTCCCTTTTTTATGATCTCTTTGGGATACAGACCTAGAAGTGGTATTGTTGGGTCAAAGGGTAAGGAGAAGGTTTCTGAAAGGCTGAGATACTAATAATTATGATAGCTGACACTTACAAAGAGCTTTATATATATTATATCATTTCAATCTCACAATAACCCAGTGAGGTATTGCTACCCACATTTTCTAGATGAAAGAATTTAGTCTTACAAAAATTTAAATAATTTTTCCAGGGCCATATAATTACAGTATCAGTAGTATCAGAAACAGTATTATGAACCCTTTTCTCCTGACTCTATGTCCAACACTCTATCTACTGCACCACCTCATCTCTGAGAAGATGGGGGGATCACTTGTATAAGAGAATGGAGAGAGAAGATGGAATGCTGAGTTGGGGAAATGATTAATAGTCTAATTTGTCCATAACAGAATAAAGAGAAATAATATGAAATAAGACTGGAAAAATAGGTTAAAGGCACACAGTAGAGGCCCTTCAATTCTAGGCTGACAAGTTTGTATTTTGTCCTATAGACAGTGAGCCACTGAAGGATTTTTAAGTAAATAAGTTATTTGTTCTGACCTATGCCTAAAAATACTATTTTGGTGGCTGTATGGAGAACTGGGCGGCATAGTGGATACAGTGCTGGGCCTAGAATCAGGAGCAAATAGAGGCAGGACCTACAGTTAGGAAGACTCATCTCCCTGAGTTCAAATTTGACCTCAGACCCTTACTAGCTATGTGACTCTGGGCAAGTCATTTATCCCTGCTTGCTTCAGTTTCTCCTCTGTAAAAATGAGCTGGAGAATGAAATAGGAAACATTATAATGTCTCTGCTAAGAGATATTTCAGTCAGACAAAACTGAAAAACGATTTAACGACAACAAACATGGAAAATTAATTGAAGAAGGGAGAGATTAAAAACAAGAAATTGATCAGGCAGTTATTCTGATAGTTTAGGTGAAATGTGATGAAGACATGAACAAGGGCATTGACAATAGGAGTGGAGAAAAGGAGATGAGTGGATTTAAAAGACACTGCAAAGGTATCATCAAGGAGCCATGGCAACATTGAATGTGGGAAGGGGTGAAAGAGAAGAAAGAGTCAAGGATGCTTTTTGGGGTTGAACTAGGTGATTGGAAAGAGATAGTGTTTCCTTCTAGAGAAAAAGAAGTTTGGAGGAGAGAAGGAATCTGTGGGAAAAAGATAGGATTCATTTTGGACATACTGAGTTTGAGATATTAATAGGAATCCCAGACAGAGATATCCAGCAAGTCTTTGTCAGTGTGAGACTAGAGCCCAGGAGAGAGATTAGGGTTACTACAAATACAGAGGTTGGGGACTCATTCATGTAGGGATAATATTTGAACTCATGGTAGTTGATAAGATCACAAAAGTAGAATACAGAGTAAAAAGAAAAGAGGATCTAGGATAGAGTCTTGAGAATTATTTGTTTTTAGGAGGCAGGAGATAGATGATGAACGAGCACAGGAGACTGAAAAAGAGTAATCAAGGGGTGGCTAGGTGGTACAGTGAATAGAGCACCAGCCCTGGAGTCAGGAGGACCTGAGTTCAAATCCAGCCTTAGACGCTTAACACAAAAACTAGCTGTGTGATGTTGGGCAAGTCACTTAACCCCAATTGCCCTACCTTCCTTCCTCCAAAAAGCAAAACAAACAAACAAACAAATAAAAAACAAGAAAAAGAAAAAGAGTAATCAATTGGATAGAAGGTAATCCAGGAAAAGTATTATCACAAAAATCAAAGGAGAAAATGTCCAAGTGGTGGTCAGCAGTGCCAAAAACTACAGAAAAGTGGGGTATAAGGACTGAGGAAAAACTACTAGATTTAGTAATAAAGCAATTATGGGTGACTTTGGAGAAAACAACTTTCCTTGAGTCACGGGGTTAAAAGCCATCTTGGAAAGGGCTGCAAACAAGAGGAAGTGGAAGCATTTAGAAAAGATAGCTTTTTCTAATAGTTTGCCAATGAATTTGAGAAAGAATACCAAAATTCCATGAGATAGTAGGGTAAAAAGTATAGTTTTTCTTTTGTTTTTCCCCCCACATCAGTTATGTTGTGAAAGAAAACACAGACCAAAAAACAAAACAAAACACAACCCCACCAACAGAAAAATGAAATGAAAAATAGTATGATAAATAAATTCTTTCTTTGGAAGTGGATAGCATTTTTCATGATGATTCCTTTGGAATTGTCTTCAATCATCATATTGCTGAGAATAGCTAAGTCATTCACAGGTGATCATCATACAATATTGCTGTTACTGTGTACAATGTTCTCCTGGTTCTGCCCACTTCACTTTGCATCAGTTCATGGAAGTCTTTCCAGGTTTTTTTCTGAAATCATATTGCTTGTTATTTCTTACAGCATTCTTGTATTGTATTCTATTGTATAGAATATTGTATATTGTATTCTGTTACAATTATGTACCACAACTTGGTTGGTCATTCCCCAATTGATGCACATCCCTTCAATTTCCAATTCTTTGCCACCACAAAAAGCTGCTGAGCTCCTTGAGAAAGCATGGAGAGTGACTTGGAGGCTTCCATTTTATGAATTGGTAGAGATGGATGGAGTGAACTTCAAAGGAAGAGTTTTGTAATGATGGCTGTAGAGGAAAAGTTTGGAAGTGTCAGTGGGGAGCAAGGAGAAAGTCTTTCAGCCTACTTGAATTATCAAGCAGAGGATGAGAAACAGAGCAATCTATACTGGAGAGAGTGGCCAGGATGCAGTATCTTCTGGAGAAAAGCCAAATTTTCATGAATGTCAGAAGAATGAAAGAGTGCAAGATGAAATGTAGAAGGAATAAGACACCACAGCTTAGCATACTTGAAGGCAAAAAGGAACCACTGAAAGGGCTCAGTTCTACTACACTTTCTCAATGGAATAAGAGATCTAAGATGATGGATACTTGTTAACAATAGAGTTTATTAACAATAGAGTTTATATAGAGTATTCCAGAAGGAACAATGGAATGTTAAGACAGAGGAACACATGGACTATGATGGGCCAAAGATGAAATGAAAAGGGGTGAGAGGTTGGGTAGAGGTAACAGGATTAAAAAATCTTTGCCTCAACTAAATGGCGACTCTGAATCACAGGTATCAGGATTAGGAAGTCGGAGTTTGCCACTATGGTGAAAGAACCTACCTCCAGGGTTCTGAAGTGGGAGAGGGTAGGTAACACGGAGGATAGAAGTAACATGGGGTTCTAGTCAGCTATCTGAATTAGTAAACACCAGATGACCAGTGAATACCATTTCCCTGGGCTAGACTGAACTCACAGTTTGCCAGATACGACAATTTCCTGAAGATGTCCTTAATATACGCTTAAGAGAGACTCTAAAAGTACAATATATATCTGGCTGCAGACCTGAGCCCTCAAAGTGGAAGCCCTCTAGAACCATTGGCCTCCCCTTAAAGTTCAGCTCCTGTGTGGGATAAGAATCCCCTTTGGCTCAGAGCCTCTCCTGCCCCTGGCTCCCTGAGGCTAGGGGTGTCTTATGGTCTACTCATTATGATGATTAAGATGATTTATCTTTGCTTCTGAGCAATTGTTCAAGGAACATTTCCTCTTTTTTTTCACTTTTCTTTCAAACTGTACACCATTTAGCTAGACTCAGGATATAATTAAAGCAGCCAATTTGCTAGATTTCAGCAGGACAAGAAATAGTAATCTCGATGTCTACTCTATGGAGCCATCTCCTGAAAGCAGTTGTCGTAGAACCCATCATCACCATTTTCTTAGACTTTCTAAGTTACCTCGTGCATTCATTTCAGTTGTGTCTAACTCTTCATAACCCCGGTTGGGATTTTCTTCACCAAGACACTGGAGTAGTTTGCCATTTCCTTCTCCAGCTCATTTTACAGATGAGAGAACTGAGGCAAATAGGGTTAAGTGACTTGCCCAGGGTCACACAGATAGTGAGTATTTGAGGCTGTATTTGAATTCAGGTCTTCTTGACTCTAGGCCCAGAGCTCTATCCACAGCATCACCTAGCTTTCCCTGTGCCCATATGCCTAAACCTTAAATTCACCTCTGGGCTTAGTCTCCTTCATTTTTCTATAAAACGAATTATCTGAATGATCTTGGAGACACATATGCTGGGGGATAGACATTCAAGAAGTCCTAATCTTAAAATTTTCTTTCCAAACTATCCCTACTTTTCTATAACTCCATGGTCCTGATAAACCATTGAAACATGATCTATCTCTACTATGCTTATACCTTACACTTCAGTAGTGTTATACAGCAGAAACAATCTTGAACTTGAAGTTAAACTCCCTTCCCTCCCCCCCCCCCCACATAACTTAGGTTTGAGTTTATTGGTTCTGCCTAGCTGTGACTTAATTGCTTCTCAGGGTTATTGTGAGAAAAATAGATTTACAAGTTTTCTATAAATTTGAACTCTTATGAGTTCCTCAGATAAGAATTCTTCTAACTCCCCTCCTCCCCCCAATACACACAAGAGAAGTGAATTCACCATTCTGAGGCTTCACAATGGGGGTAAGGAAAAACATTATATTGGTTTATAGAAAATAGAGTTTAGGGTTTGAAGCAGACCTAATCCCTCAATTTAATAGATAATTCACAATTTCATCCTTAACTAAACTTTTAATCAAATAATCTACCTTACATTACCTCTTGAAAGGCAGATTAATTGCTTGCTGGTATATGCAGAATTTAGAAGAGTAGGCAATAGGCCAGTAAGTGTTAAGAGGCTGGTGAGGTCTGTGAGGGCTCATAACTCAGAATAACTCTTCCCATGATCCACAGAACATTCATTCTCCTCTGAAATACACAGGACAACAAGTGTATGGGAAAGCTTAGGTCAGCTAAAAATATGATATCTACTAATGACTGAAGTAGGAGAGAAGTATTAGGAATTAATGAATAATGTTGAGAGAGAAACAAATGGATGGATATACAGATAGGCAAGAGCCCATTTATTAAAAATCCCTTTCATAAAAACACTTTGTAAACTTTCTTCTCAACAAGCTGTGTTTATACATTTGTAATAATCAGTCTTGGGCCCAGGAAAGAGATGAAGAACTGGGCCTAACTCTTTTTCCTAAAGAAGTCAGTTCTATGAAAGTGTAATGTGGTTTACATTGTCAGATGTTGCTGTGTTCATTCACTTTGCGTAAGTAGTTCTGTGTTACAAAAGAAGGCTCACTGGGAGTGGGGATGTGAGGGGTAGGTTTTACAAATAATAAAAAGGCATTTGTGAAATTTAAGAATGAAAAAAATGGATATATGGACATTAGCTTATGTAAAACATAAGGGGAAAAGTAAATTTAGGGGAAAAGAAAATGATCTCCAAACCTCAAATAAATAATTTTTTATTATTTGCGATAATCTTTTCTTCTGTTACAGTGGACAAAATTTAATTGCATTTAGGTATACCTAATCCTTGTGTTTGAGGCTTTCTCCTAGAAGACCTCATGTATACTTTAGGAATATCTATATTTTTCTGGTTCGTTGTCTTCTCCCAGGTATATGCTCATTAATCCAGGTGGTTTCTCTAGTTGCCCAAAGGTGGAGGAATGGGGAGCGGAGTCAGTTTGGTGGGGTGACAACACAGACCTTTTGAAAGACTTGGTCCTGCATCAAGGGAGAAGCAGATCCTTCTACATATGTATACATCCCCTGAAGAGAGAACTAGATGTATGGTCATGATAGATTTTTCAAGGTTTTTGAATAAAAATAATGGGAAACAAAACTAATTTTCAGATAGAATCTATGCTTTTATAAAATTGGCAATGTAGAGAGGCTGCAATTGTATAGGTTTAGAAGGTCTCTGCAATCTGACTTATTTTACTTTTATTTTCATTTTTCTTTGTCTTTAATCTCCCTCTAAATATTTCAGTCTGGCTTTTATTGATATATGGCTATTCCAAAATGACTCAGTCCACCATTCAAACCTTAAATCACACATTTCATTAAAACACCTATAAAATATTTATTATTTCAATTTATGAAATTATGCCCTTTGCAATAATTGCCATGGGATATGAGCATGAAGTTTAAAAATATTCAGTAAGTTATATGAAACTATAAAAGCCTTTAGCTCTAAGATAAATGTGTGCTTTAAACATTAAACAATTATTTAAATCATTTTCAAAAGTAACTTGGACAAAATATTCTTTCCTAAGGGGAGGCTAGTTTAAATAGATGAATGTCTTCTCAAAGTCTTATTGACAGCCAGCTGATGCTTTATTTGAACCAAGATGAGCAGAGAGTTACATAAACAAAAGCCCTCCATGGCTGGTTCCCTTGAAGTCTCCAGTTCCTAGTAGATGGAATTTGGGAGTTGTAAGTGGGAGTGCTTAGCCTGGTCTTAATTGCGGCTTTGGTGCACAGGGAAAAAGAAAGGTAATCACCAAGGTAACCAAAGCTCAAACCACTTAAGTCTTCCTAGTCAACACTTAGAATTCTTAGAAACAAATGGCCAGTTAGTTCAGGTCCTCCGAGAACCAGTTCAGTTGCATACTTTCAAAGTTTGGTATTTCAGAGGAGATGGAGAAAATAGTTTTAGGTTTTAGCATGATTTTTCAGACCTTCTAAATTCTGTTTCTGTTCTGGGCAAATATTTGTACTTTGCACTGCCACCACTGACTTCATTGAACCCACTAGAGGCTAATCATCATTTACCACTGCTGATCTTTGCCACTTTGCTATAGAGATAATGAGCTTAGGAAGCTCTGAGAAGCCTCTTTGGTTTTAATCAGTCACGTAGAGTCATGGTTATAATAATCGTGCCTATTGTTCAGGATATTATTTTGGGGATGGAAAAAAACACAGGTGCTTTAGAAGCAGGTAGAGGGAGAAAATAAGTTGCTAGATTTTTAACCAGTATAAAGGTCAACCTGAGAAACCACTCCCGAGAAGTCACAGAGATAAAGGAATTTATAAACCAGAAGCTTTCCTAAAGAGACATTTAGACCAAGCCCTAGGCCAAACTATACCCACAACAATCAAAATTAGTAGCTGAGTCTCCAGGAATAGTAACTCCACAATTTGAATATTTAAGTATTTAACAATGATCTCGACCAAGCAATTTTTCTTTATGCCTAATTTAAAGTTCTTTTGCTAGGGAACATTGTTGATACCTTCCTTCAACAAATTCTTTATTCTAAAAAAACAATTTCTAACTTAGACTGTTCTACAAGTTTGGGCCATGTCTGTACATAGTGGGTGAGCTATACTGAAACTCAGACAATTCACTCTTCTTGGTCATCTTTGTAATACATTCTATTGACCAGAGCTGCATTGATTATGTGCTTTTTTTTCCCCCCATAAAATGTGGAGGTAGCAGAAATGACTAGATTAGCTCAACTGCATTGATTCCTTCCTTTTACATTTATAGATAAAATTCAAATCACCCCAATTCCTTTAACTTTTGTTCATAGTGTAGCTGGGGGCCTGGTGAACATGAACATTATGTTAGGCCAATATAATCCCCATGTGGAAGAGGTTAGGCAGCCCCCTTCCAGATATGATGGAAGAACCCTGTTCCCTAATTTGAAGAATGGACAGATATTCTGTAACTTGGTTCTGGTAGGTTAGCTATATGATGAAGATACAGATTTTTGATTGCCTACATAGCCAGAACTAGGGTACGTTGGAAAGACACTATAGGAGGGTCATCATTTCTTTCTTGTTGTAGTCAAGAGGCAAGGACTAACTCCTTGAAGGGGAGAAAGGTTTCAGACCTTTATCTTTCCCCTGGATCCCTGAGTGCATGGCCAGCCTGTTGTTTCTATCTCTCCTGTCTATTCTTCCTCATTCTAGCTGAAGAAGTATTAGAAATGGGTAAAGCCAGGGGTTGGGGAATCTCATTTCAGGAGATTTGTTCTGTGAAATTTGATTTAAGTTAAAAGGATACACCTGAGGATCTAGACGACTACATGTGGTCTGGAGGTCACAGGTTCCCCACCCCTGGGTAAAACCTTGTAAGTTTTGAAATGCCAGAGTGGTGAGCCATAAGAGGTGAACCTAAGATTTGCTGGAAATCAGATAGTGAGAAGTGAAGTCTTGTGATCTGTTTAATCCAGCATAGACTGAGGGAGTGACAGTGATTCATTCATTGGTGATGGAGAATTTGGAAGTGAATCTGAGTGAGGGTCAATGGATGGGAAATGCCTTGTAAACAGTGTTAAGTCAGAGCTTCACTGTCCCAAACACCAAGGTGATTAGAAGAGAGTGTTTGGGACCCCTGTCATTGTCCATTTGCAGTGCCTACAGAAGATACAGATATGTACTGGTAAACTAATTCAATGGGCTGTCCATCCAACTGCATGTTTTAGTCTGAACAATGGGCATTCTTCACATATTTGTTATATTTATAACTGAGAAGAACTTGTAATATTTTAGAATTTGATGAAATTAGTGCATGATCACCTGCAAGCAGAATTAATCAACAAACACTTCTAAGTATGTACTATATGGCAGGCACTGTGCTAGGCATAAGGGAAAAAATATGAAGAATAAAACAATCCTTATTCTCAAGAAGATTATATTTTAACAGAGATAAATGTATTAATATATGAAGAATAAATATTAAGTCAATACATATAGATAAATCCAAAGTAGTTAAATATAAGGTAGGTTGGGAGAAACAACACTAGCAGCTGGAGGTGGGGTGGGGATTGGGAAAGCAGAAACATCTGGACAACTTAACTATTTATGTTGTATGGACTCTTTCTTATATTTGAACCTTTTATAGAACACCCTCCACAACAAGATTTAATACCTTTGGTTAAGTATACTTTCCTGTTTTATCCTTCTGTGGATATTGGTAATTAAAGGATCATTGAACAAAGTTCCTTCTATGGTTGTATTTATTTAGTCTTATATAACCTTAACACGTACATGGGAGATACCTTGAAGGATTGTAGCCTTAAAGTATTCTGTTCTAAGCCAATTGCTTTTTAATTAGTGAGAAATGACAAATACTTTCTATACTTTTTAGTTGGTTGGGTGACTATGAAGTTGTGGATTGCTGTGGAAATTCACTCGTGAAAGTTTGCCTGCTCCCTTCCCTTATTTTCTGCTCATATCTACTTACTCTTAATAGGAGTTTTGATCATTGTCATAAAGATTTTACAGACAGGAGAAAGAAGGCACATAGATCATAGGTGCTGATGTACTTTAATTGCCTTTTGGAAATGATAGTATTATCTGTGTGGGTTTTTTTTCCCCCAAGGCATTTGATATCTTCCCTTTTTTCAGCTAGCCTGAAAATCACTCCCTCAATGATTGCATAGTTGTTTCACCCCCACCTAGCATGGATTTTTGTTTTTGGTCTGGTTCAGACTTCGTTTTAGGTGTCAATTTTGCTTCCTGATATATAACACATTGGATACTGAAGTGTTGGAGTCCAAATATGGTGATTCAGCTATATTGATGATAAGAATAGATTGCTATAGAAATGCTAGCAAATATGTTCCCTTTTTTTGTCTGTTGCGTCCCTTCCAATTTAATTTAAAAATGATATTGGGATGATCTGATTCAGTTTGTCTGATGCCAGACTTTTTTCTTTTCTTTTCTTCTTAGTTTTATTGATGTATTTTGCTTTTCTATCACATTTATTTCTGAATATACTTTTCCCTAGTTCCCTCTACACTGAACTATCTTTTGTAACAAAGATTATTTTACAATTTATCTAAACAACCGGTTCGTTGACTGAGTATGAGAATCAGTTTTGTCTCATTGTTCTTTTCATTTACACTGTTGTAATCATTGTGTATGTTATTTTCCCGGCTCTGCTTAACTTAACTTCACTTTGCATCAGTTCATTTAAACTTTCACATGCATAATTCTCTGGATTCTTCATGGCTATTACTTTTTTTGGTACAGCAATATTTCATGTGCTACAATTTGTTTAGCTATTCTTCAGTTGATAGGTACCTACCTTATTTCCAGTATTTTGCTACCACAAAAGTGCTGATAGAATATTTGGGTATATTTGGGTACTTTCTTCCTGTCTTTGACCTTCTTGGGTTATAGGTCCAGCAGGGGTATCTCTGAGACAACAGGTAATGGACACTTTAGTTATTTTGAAACATAATTCTAATCATCTCTCAAAAAGATAAGATCTCTCAAGTTATGCATTCATTTAATAATTTATTCAACAAATTGCTATTAAGTACCAGTATATTATCCAATATTATCCAGTGCTGGACACTGGGGATAACAAGGCATAAATGAAACAGAATTTGCTCTCAAGGAACTTATTTCTTTTCTTTTTTTTTGTTTTTGGTGAGGCAATTAGGGCTAAGTAACTTGCCCAGGGTCACACAACTAGAAAGTGTCAAGTATCTGGTCAGAGGCCGAATTTGAACTCAGGTCCTCCTGACTTGAGGGCCTGTGCTCTATCCACTGTTCCACCTAGTTGCCCCTGAAACATTTTCTATTGGCATCACAACAGAACTTTAAACATATATATGTATACACGCATAATAATAACTTATGTTGCTAATACAATCAACTTGTGATTCCAGATCTTTTGCTGCTATATTTATGTTAGATGTAGTTGACCTTTGAGTAGCTCACACTAGAGAAATGACAGTAGTTATGGATGAAAGCCAGGGTATAATCTTGAGGATCACATATGGGACTTTCTTGGCCCACTAGGTTGGTGGCTACTGCTTATAGCTGTAATGATTGCCTGAGGATTGTTAGGTTCCCCGAAGCCTACTAAATGGTGGTGTATGCTATAAGCTGTGCTTTAAAAAATCACATGCAATAGGAAAGAAAGAAACATAGAAAACAAAAGGCGGTTTTTATTTTGACAAGAAACTATCTGCACCCACATTATGAAAAAGAATGGAGGGAAGGATGGAGAGAGGGAGAAAGAAAGGAAGGAAGGAAGAAAGAAAGGGGGAAAGAAAGAAAGGAAGGAAGGAAGGAAGAAGGAAAAACATGTTCAATATGTACTCTTAGTCTATCGTCTCTCTATCTGGAGGTGGGTAGCATGTTTCATCATGAGTCTTTTGGATTTGTGGTTGGTTATTACGTTGATGAGAGTTTCAAAATCTTTCAGAGTTGTTTATCTTTACAATATTGCTGTTATTATAGAAATTATTCTAATTTTCCTCGCTTCACTTAGCATTAGATCATACAATTCTTCTCAGGTCAAAACCAAAAGGTTTATATATCATTTAATAGACAGCATTGATGATATCAATAACGATCATAATAGTTCAGTTTTCTACAGTGCTTTATAGTTTATGAAGTGCTTGTGAGACAATATTCTGTTATAAAAGTTGGCTATTTTTATTTTTTTATTTTTATTTTTATTTTTTAAATTTTATTATACTTTGCATCATTCATTTCCACAAGATTTTGAGTTACATATTTTCTCCCCCTCTTTCCCCCCCCCACCCCAAAACAGCCATCCCAGTGTGTCCCCCCTCCCCCAGTCTATGCTCTCTTATGTCACTTTTCGGTAGGGCAAGATGGATCTCCCAACCACCGTGCCTGTGTA
>CM053588.1:141305194-141337307 GCA_028646515.1 Pseudochirops corinnae
CCTCTCCAGGTAATTATGAAGTCCGTCTCCTTCCCATTTCTTATAGCACAATAGTATTCCATTACATTCATATACCATAGCTTGTTCAGCCATTCCCCAATTGATGGGCATCCCCTATATTTCCAGTTTTTTGCAACCACAAAGAGGTAGCTCTTTTTTCTGAAAGACTCAAGGATTAGGTGTAGGGTCAAAGAGGCAAAGTCATAAAAAATTATAGGTTTCTGAAAAGCATAAATTAAAATACTTTATGTATCTACTTTATGGTTAAGACTTTTGCTGTAATGCTGTTCCTCCCTCCTTGCTATTCCTCAAACAAGATACTCTATCTTTTTCACTGGATGTCTCCACCTCTGGAATTCTCTTCCTCCTTATCTCCACCTCCTAAGTTTAAATCCCAGGTAAAACCCTACATTCTAGATGAAGCCTTTCCCAATTCCCTTAAAAACTAGTACATTCCCTCTCTCATTATCTCAAATTTATCTTGTCTATAATTTGTTTGAACATAGTTGTTTATAAGTTGCTCCATGATTAGACTGTGACCTCTTTGAGAGTCAGCTCATTTTTCCCCCCTTTCCTTGCATCCTCAGGTCTTAGCATAGTACTTGGCATAAAGTGGGATGCTTAATAAATGCTTGTAGACATGACTAATGGAGTCCAGAGACTTGAGTCCAAGGCCTGGGCTCTACCACTTAATAGAGATGTGACTTTGAGCAAGTCACTTCACATTCTGATTTTTTTCATTCAACTTCAAAAAGGAGATAGACACAAAATATTGTACTACAACAACCTCACAGTGTTGAGGAAGCACTCTGTAAACCAGTAAGCAAATAGTGTAGAAATATGTGCTATTATTATTATTATGAATAACCTTTCCAGAAACTTTTGTATACTCAGAACATAAGCTTTGAAAATCAAATTATATATAAAATGTATACAGACACAAACATATGTGTGAGTATAGATAGATAGATGTAGCTGGAGAGACATATCTATATCTACTCTTTCTCTCATGCCTAAATGCAGTCCTGAAAAAATCAACTCAATTAGGTAGCTTATCTGTGAAAATTTTTTTTTTCAAGTACTTATCAACATTATCATCTGCTTGATTTAATCAATCTTTACTTGATACGAAACCAGGTTTTTGCTTATGTTCTTTAGTCCAGCAGAAGTTGAAAGAAAAAGCCTTTTATAATTAAAAAATATATGTTTAATTACCTTCCCCATTTCAAGGAAGTGGTAATCCACATGAGATTACATCTGCTTGATTTTAGGGTTTGCTTCAATCTGAAAGGTGATGCTCAGCAAGAGAATAGAACAAGAAAGAATCTGATCAAGGGAGAAAGATGAGGAATATATATAACTTTCTAGTTTTCCCTTAGTCAGCTCCGTAGCCTGATAGTAGATTGTATGATTGCTCAAAACAATAGGCAAAGCCAGTTAAAATGTAAGCACAAACATTCCAAGGCCAAATATACTCGCCTTTGCCCCACCCCCATTAGGTCCTAATGGTATTGTCTAATACAGGCTCTACCACCTAACCATTTATGAAGATAATTTATGTGTTTACTGAGTAATCATCTAGAACAGAAGGGAATCATTTAATACACCTCTTGTAATAGGTTCTTAGAAAGCCAGGAGGCTCCTAACTGCAAAGGGAAAACTTTCTGTAAAGGGGAGGAAAATAACGGGTTCCATTTAGGGCTTTTCACTTTTGACAAATGCATTTATAAAACTAAAACATAACACGCTAAATTCATCAGTCATTGATAGGAATATATTTGGTGATGAGAAATTGATGTTTGAGTTTCATAAGATGAGCTATATTCTAACAGTCTCACTAAATACAAAAAGGATAACATTTTAAAGTCAAAAACACTGATGAATAGGGTAATAACACCTACCTCAGTGGTCCCTCCGTGGGCTCAAAGACGGAAGGTACTTCTTTCAGAACCTAACAAAATGGCTCTATAGATTTTTAGATAAAAGGCCCTTAAATCTATTTCTTATGCTTTTCTATTCCCTGCTCTTGTTTTCTACAATATCAGAGAACAGTTCTGGATGTACAGCACTGTCAATTCTATTTGATTATTTCATTTGACTTGTTAGTGTTAATGCTGTTAGTCTATGCACACTTGTGGTCAGTCAGCCAATAAGCATTACAAAGCACCTGGTCAAGCGCGAGGGATAAAAGGAAAAGCAAAAGATGGTCCTGCTCTCCAGGAGCTCACAGTCTAATGGTGCGTGTGTGTGTGCATGTGTGCGTGTGTGCATGTGTGCGCGTGCTTGTGTGTGTGTGTGTGTGTGTGTGTGTGTGTGAGAGACAGAGAGAGAGAGAGAGAGAGAGAGAGAGAGAGAGAGAGAGAGGGAGAAAGAGAACAAGCAAACAAATATGTACAAATAAGCTACTTATAGGAAAAATTGGAGATATTAAATAGAGGGAAGGCTAATTCATGTATATACACGTATCCATTTGTGTTTGTTGTTCAGCTATGTTTTAGATACCTGTTCTTAAGTATGATTTCACAGAATAATAACATCCTGGATTAATGTAGTAGTGCTTTATGCTCCACAAATTCAACTCAGCAAATTACCTACTACTGACAATACAGTATGTTACAAGCTGGGGATATATATAAAAAAAAACTTCAACAAAATAGTCCCTCATCCCAAGGAGCTACATTCTTCAAAGAAAATAACAAAACATGTACCTCATAAGAGAGAGCTCTGGGCATAGAGTCAGGAAGACCTAAGTTTAAATCCAGTCTCAGACACTTACTTGATGTGTGACTCCAGGCAAGTCACTTTACCTCTGCCTCAGTTTTCCCATCTGTAAAATGGGGATCATATTAGCACCTACCTCTCAGAGTTGCTGTGAAGATGAAATGAGAAATTTGTAAAGTGTTTTGCAAATCTTAAAGAAGGAACAATGCAAATGCCATCATTCTTACTATTGACACATTTTATTTTAATATCATAATCATTTCTGGATATGAAGACACCTAGGTAGTATAGTAGATACAGGGTACTGGACTTGGAGTCAGGAAGACCTGGCTCCTAGAGGCAGCTAAGTAGAATAATGTTTATACTTGGTCTGGAGTCAAGAAGACCTGAGTTCAAATGTGACACTGCCTAGCTATGTGATCCTGGGTAAGACATTTAGCCTCATTGGTCTCAATTTCTTCAACTATAGAATGGGGGTAATAGTAGCTGTCTCACAAAGTTGCTGTGAAGATCATGAGATAAGATAATATTAATTAAGTGATTTAGCACATTGCCGGGCAAATAGGTGTTATATAAATGCTGTTCTTGAAGTCTTCTGTCTTTCTGCTAATAAGAGGAAGCATGTTTTCCAGGGTCAGTACTAGAATTAGACTTCATTCTAGTTATCTTTTCATTTATACAGGAGCTTACATTTCATGGAAAACTGCAACATCTGCACACTCAAATAAATACCAAATAATTTCAAAAGGGAGGGAGCACTAAACAGCTGGGGATAGCATGGTGGTACCTGAACTGTGTGTGGAAGGAAACTTGGGATTCCAAAATGGAAAAGTAAGGAGGAAGTATTCTAGACGGGGACAGTCTGCTGTGCAAAGGTATAGAATTTGGAGATGGAATGTCCTATGCTTTTTTTTAAATTTAAATTTATTTATTTGTTTTTAGTTTTCAACATTTGCTTTTATAAAATTTTGAGTAGTAAATCTGTCCCTCCTCCCCATTCTCCTTTCCCCAAGATGGCATGCAATCTGATATAGGCTATATATGCATTTTATTATTATTAAATATTTAATTAATCAAATTAAATTAATAAAAAATTAAATTAAATATTAAACATATTTCCACATTAGTCATGTTGTGAAAGAAGTATCAGAACAAAAGGGGAAAACCATGAGGAAGAAAAAATGAAAAATAACAACAACAAAAGAGAAAATAGTATGCTTTGATTTGCATTCAGATTCCATAGTTCTTTCTCTGTATGTGTATAGCATTTTTCATCATGAGTTTTTTAGAATTATCTTAGATCATTGCACTGCTCAGAAGAACTAAATCTGTCAAAGTTAATCATCTCACAATAGTGCTGTTACTGTGTACAGTATTCTCCTGGTTCTGCTTACTTCCCCTAGCATCAGTTCATGCAAGTCTGTTCAGGTTTTTCTGAAGTCCACCTGCTCTTCATTTCTTATGGAACAATAGTATTCTATTACATTCATATACCACACCTTGTTATCCATTCCCCAATTGATGAGCATCCCTTCAATTTCCAATTCTTGGCCACCACAAAAAGAGCTGCTATAAATATTTTTGTGCATGTGGATCCTTCTCCCTTTTTTATGATCTCTTTGTGATACTAGTAGCAGTATTGCTTGTCCTGTGCTTTTCAAAATGCTTTCAAAGATGCATAATGTTTTGCACACATGCAAAGCTCTACATGTAGAGCACATAGGCAGTATTTTCCAGGCACTGTGCTAGGAGCTAGGGATACAGTTACATGCTTTCTCATTGTATTTTTAGGAAAGCTCTGTGATGTCTAGATAAGAGAGTATCCAAGGTTTAACCCAGTGCCTGGAACATAGTAGGCGCTTATATTCCACGTTCTGTACCCAAACAACATGTACCCAAACCAATATTGTTGGCTGAATAACCATATTGAAAATAGCATTTGTGATTCCATGCCAATTGTAAAATGATGCAAGAAAACTTTTTTGTATGACTGGAATGGAAAGGTAGGGGGAAGATAACCTGAACAGCAGTCTTGCTACTGTTCTTGATTTATAGTAAATCAGACAAAAGTGACCCACCCTTGAAACACTGGGGGATTTGTCCTGGCCATGGGGAGAATTACGCCTGTTACCATTGGCTTAAGTGATGCCCAGAGCTGGAAGGGTAGGGTTGCAGCTTAAGGAATCTCTGAACTCTGTCACCAGCCCGAAAAAATGCCTTAACATAATCCCTACTAGCAGATGGATATCTGTTCTTCGAGAAGCCAGGACCAGTACTGGAACAGTGATCTTCGATCAGGATAGAGGAGGTGTGTGTGCATTTAGGGAGGGGGTCCTAGAAGTGGTGGAGACACTCAAGAAAATTTCCCCCAGGACTGTATTGACCCAAGTCTGGGAAAGAACGTTACGGTTGCAGCGTGGTGACAGTAGGTGGGCAACAATCCTCTCGGTGCAGATGAACATAAGGCGCGAGTAACACGTGCGAGGCGAGGGTATGGTTGATCACCGCGGCAGGGAGGAGGTCACCTGTTCTACAGCTTGTTGCAGTTTATCCTATCCCTGGTTAGCGAGTCAATACTTCAAGCCTCAGCTTGGAAATGCCCCCACCCCAAGCACCAGCCCCACGACTTTACAGCATGGACCTGGGAGTAGGCAGGACCACCTCTATGTAAAGGAGGGACGGGGGCGGGAACAACTTATAGTTGAGGAGGAGTAGGTTCAGCCCTCCCAGTCTCCTGGTTCTCTGATTGGCTTTTCAGGGCAGGAGGGGGGCGGTCTTTGGGCTAACTCTAGGCCCCAAGCATTGGGTGCCTTGAAGGTGGTGGGCGTGGCTTCGTGAAGTCAGTTCCGGTTGGTGTAAAACCCCCGGGGCGGCGGCGAACTAGGTTCAGTCGCTTGATAGTCGCTGAGACCTAAGTTCTTTCGCTGCCTGTCCTTGTGCTGTGGTTGGTTGAGCCTGGGAGCGAGAGAACCTTTGCGAGGGGATGGCGGCGGCAGTGAAGACGGCCGCCGCTATGGGCAGACTCCTGGCTCTGGTGCTCCTCGGGCTCATGGCGCCCTCGGCCGCGCTCGCTGGCTACATCGAGGTAGGGGCTCTTTCCCTGCCTCCACCGACCCTCCCTCCATTCTTCCCTGCCCCCTTCTTTCTTCCGAGGGTGTGGAGAGTGTATGTTTGCTGGGCGGGGAGGTGGGTGGGGGGCGCCGCGCGCTCGCCCCCGTGGGGGCTGCCCTCCTTTCCACTCCTGAGGGAGGCCTGCGTGTGCATGGGGGCGGGGACGAACCCACGCCGATCTCCTCCCCACCCCCCAGTGATGGATGGAGTCCCCGTGATGGAGAGGGTCGGGTGCTGCAGAGCGGGGCTAGTCCTCCCCCCACCCGCCTCTCTCCTCCTCCTTCTCCTTGGCGCAGTGCTCGGTGCTGGAGGTCGGTCGGCTCCTCCGCTGCAGAGGCCAAATGAAAGGCATCAAGGGGGGGTAGTGTGTGTGTGTGTGTGTGTGTGTGTGTGTGCGCGCAGAAAGGCGAGGGAGGGGACGCGGGCATGGGGAAAGGCCCCCTCTTGTCGCAGGTAAGGAGGATGGGGAGAGAGCGCGCGCGCTCGCCCTTCCTCCCTCCTCACCTGCACCCACCCTTTCCCCTCCGTCCCCCCTACCGCTTTGCCCAATCCCCCGGGAATCCCCCGTGGCGCTCCCTCCCTCCCGCAGGAATATGCGTGCCTCTCCCTGGCAAGTATTTTTGCGGCTTAGCCTTCTTGGCTAAGGCGATTGCCGTTCATCTGGGACTGCAGCTCCCAGACCTTTGTGTGCCTGCCATCCCTGGAGGGGGAGGTAAAGTGGGAGACCCTAAGTGAGGTGCCCTTGATGATTTGGTTCCCCCGCCCCCTCCTTCTCCATCCTGTTACAAATAAAATCTTGGGCAACGATAACGTTGGAAGGGAGGGCAAGCGCCTTCTTTCCAGGATCCTAAAAATTCCTACAGTCTTCTGTGTATGACCAGGGTGAGGCAGGGGGATTCCCCAGTGAAAAACGAGGCAGTGGATGGAGCCTCCAGCTTGGCTAGGTGGGTTTCTGATCCGGATTTCCTGGTTTATTGTCCTTTTCTTTTCTTTTCTTTTTTTAATTTTAAAGTAACCTTGATGCCTGGGCGTGAAAGAGGCTAGGGGTTGGGTTGTAGGAAGGCTGGGGCTGCACTCCGGGTGTGCGTGTCAGTTTCCTTCTGCTTTCCTGCTTCCGATGGATTTCTGCTTAATTAGGGGAGAGTCTTCCTTTCCTTATTTTTTTTTTTCTTTAAATGAAAATTCACCACCTCTGGTGGCAGAGCTTTCGGAGAAATTTTGTTATTGACCGGTTTATCTAAATGTGATAAGCAAGAAAACACCTTTGCTAAACGGAATAAACGCCTGTGGTCTAACCTCGCATAGGTGAGTTAGGTATGAAACACCTTTTCGTGGGAGGACTGCCTACCCACCGAGGTTTGTCCACTTGAGAGAAATGAGGGACCTATATTATAAGTGGGTCTTAAAAGCCTCACAGCTTTTTTCCCCCTAGTATTTATTTACGTACCAAAAGTCATCTTGAATCTGAGGTGAACTGTAAAATGTCTATACTTCAAGGTTTTGCTCTGTAACTTTTAATTTCATGGTTTATTCAGATATAATTCAAGCCACTGGAACATGCAGAGCTTTTGGTTCTTTAAAGAATCTGCAGTGTGGTCATGAGTTCGCTAGTTTATGTAAACCTTAGGTTGCCAAGTGAGATGTGGGACTTTATAAATAATCGGGTTCTTGAAATAGTGTTTGAACTGCTGTACTGGAATGTGTTTTCTTGTGTAGTTGTTAACTTCACGCTTTTATTTGCTATTAAAAAAAAAATCTAATTGACCTTTGTGTTCCTGGGTGAATGTAAGACTCCTTTTGAATAAATTTAGTATTGGCTTACATTTTCCTATGAAAAAAATCCTAGTTAAAATATAATCTTTTTCCAAAAGAGAGCCTTTACTTATTTCCACAGTTAAAACCATTTAATTCAGCCGTGTTCCATATTAAAACCTTCTATAATATCTTTAATAAATATCCATACAAGGAAATAATTGTGTTGGTCGAGGTTTTAGGGCATCATGTTTTCAAGAAACAGAAAGATAGACTTTTGTGATTGTGATTTTTCTGTTTGGAAAATAAATTTGATTAGGGAAATGGCTGGAGTGGGGGATGGGACTGGGAGGAGAAAGGGGTAAAATGAATCTTGCCTAGGTTAGGATTTGGTTTTCAAACTGATTGACTTGTTGGTAGATAAGAAATTAAGTAAAGAGAGTGTGAATAGCTCTTGTCTTTCAAAATTTAACCTCCCAACCTTTTAAATTTGATTTTTGAAGACATTTGACTTCAAAGGAATTAAAATTCAGTGCTTCTTTTCTGAATTTTAGCGTAGACTTTAAACATTTTTAAGCAAAATGTTGAATTGTCATGAATTTTAAAAGAAATTTTAGTGCTTTTAAAGAGTAAAAATAACTAGTGAGAATTAGTTGTCCTCTTATGAAATTCATCAATAGCCTAATGACATAAAAGGAGCAATTATTAAAACAAAACCCCCTTCTGGGTTTTAGAAGTTCCATGAAGAGAGAAAAGTATTAATATTTGGGACCATCATTTAAATACTAATTAGAAAATTATCTTTCAAGTTTTCTTTAAATGAAATTACATTAATTAAACCCTTATTGAAAGAATTTGATTCTTTCGTTTGCCTACATATAAGAGAATTTCTGTACCTTGGAACTTAAGGTTGAAAAGAAGCTTAACTGAGAAAGTTTTTGGAAGTTCTGAACATAGCAAGAGTCCTTGTTAAGACTATGAAGGGATTCTGGCCAAAGCCCCGATCAGGTTGCTTGGCACAGAATTATTGGTTGGAAAACTTTTAGCGTTGCTTTGGTGATGCCTGAATTAATCTCTTACACCTGTTGAAAAACTTCTTCTGCCTGTAGGTCACTTCCTCTTTTACATCCCACACAAGGTAGTTTTCATCTTCCCATTTGGCAATCTGGATACTAGGTTGAAACTGACCTCATACAGGGCTTGCAAAAGCTGGTTTCCTTTCTCACATTTGAAAGCAGGTGATAAGTTTTGATAAACAACTTCCAGCACATTAAGAGTCAAAATAGGAAAACAGTCTTGTGCAGAGATCAGCCTTGTTTTGGAATGCCTAAAAGGCAGTATAAGAGTGTCTTATTTAATTATGCCTTGGAGAGATATGTACAGACTACTTAGGGGGGCAGTGTACATCACAGTGCTGCGTAAAAATAATTTCAGATCCTAAACTTACAAATGCCCTTCATTGAAGAGTTATTTCCCTCAAAAGCTTTAGAACAGTGTCTGTTACCTTTTTTTTTCTTTGTTAACGGTAGTTTTCATGGTTGTATACCTTTTGCATTCATGTTCCCCCCCCATACCAAGTAGCTGTCTAAAATGATGAAGTTTGAGCTAGATATTTTCTTATTTTTAACTCAGTTATTTAACTTTTTGATTATTTTGACTTGATAAGTTATGAGTTTTTAAATTTGTATTTGAGGCATTTTTGTAGCATTTTGAGATAGGAAATTAGCTTTACTACACATTCACCTTTGATTTAAAGTTCTTTTGAAATTCCTGACTTTTAACAGTTTGCTTAAAATACATTAAGTCTGTTAAAATGATGTGGTAAAGAAGCATTGAATTTTAACTCATCTGAATCCTAATATTTTCAAAGATCAAACTTAGGGGCTGCTAGGTGGCAAAGTAAATAGAGCACCAGCCCTGGAGTCAGGAGGACCTGAGTTCAGATCTTGGCTCAGACACTTATCGCTTACTAGCTGTGTGACCTTGGGCCAGTCACTTAATTGCCCTGCCTTACCCCCTCCCAAAAGGCAAAAAAACAACCACAAACCAGACCTAAAACCAAAACAAAGATCAAACTTAAAAGTTTCTTCTGATGGTGATGGGGAAGAAGGATGAAAGACAGTGGCTCCTCACACTCTTCTGTTTAATTTCTTTGGTACCAATATACAAGTATGTTTATTGTCCTTTATAGATTAAGAAACTCAAGCTCAAAAATCCATTCAGTGCTCTGTATATCATACTGCCTCCTTACATTTCTGGCTTTATGTGTTTTTGTCTGTAAGAACTCTAGAAATAAAACAAACTTGGTATCGTGAGTGAGCCTTTTATACAAAACAACCATAAATCACTAAATGCAACTCAGTTGCTATATATACAAAAACTACCTTTGTTGAATGCAATTCAGTTTGTGTAGAGGTAGATTTTTAGTGAAATGAAATAGATCATCTTTAGGCTTAAATGTGTTGAGTACCATATTTCTTGTTTTTTGCTTAGATTCAAAGTGTACATTCAGACAGAAAGTGCTTTTATCCCTCTTTTGAACCATACTCATTTGTAGCAATTACTACATTTACTCCTAAGAGGAATTTTTTTGCAAGAAGATCTCATCAATTTAATTAAACCAATGTATATTGAACACCTATTAATAGTTTTTTCTTTTATGCTAAATGATCCAAAAAGACTTTAAGTTTTGTTGGGAATGAACTAGTAAGGTGATGATAATCTTGTAGGCCCATGTTTAAAGGTTTTTCAGCTTATCTCATAGTACCTTTCAGAATATGAACTACATTTAGCTATGTAATTTTACATTAGTAGGAGTCTTCCAAAATATGGATGGTTCTTTATTTAGGATGAATGGAAATGTGTAATCTGTTACTACTATGCTATGTAATATTGAACTCTGAATTTTAAACCTCATAATTTACCAAGTCAAAATATTGTGTTCAAAAGCTCAATAAAGTAGTGTTAAAAATTAGAAAACATCTAGCTCAATTTTATAGGTTTATGTGTATGAGGGGAATAAGGATGTAAAAGGTATCAAAGTATAAAAACTACCAGCCTTAAGAAAAAGTATAACAGACATTGTTCTAAAGATTTTTAGAGAAATAACTCTTTAATGAAGAAGTGTTAGTAAGTTTTAGGATACCACATTCTGAACTTCTTTTTATGCATATTGTGGTGCTAGTAAAATGACTGCCCTAAATAGTATATGGGTTTTTCACCAATTCAATTTTTAATGATTTAGAAGTTTTTAGAGGAAGATGGAGAGTAAAACAGGCAATCTTTTTAAGAAAATATATTTTTATTTATCTTGTTAAACATTTCCCAAATTACATGTTAAAAAAAATTTGTAACATTCCTTTTTAAGAATTTTGAGTTCCAAATTCTTTCTCTTCTCCCACCCCTTCAGTGAGGCATATATAATATATATATCATATATAATTGAATATATAATACATGTCAAGTCATGAAAAACATTTCCATATTATTCATGTTGTAAAAGAAAACACAAAACGAGAAAAATAAAGTAAAAAAAGTATACAACAGGGCGGCTAGGTGGCGCAGTGAATAGAGCACTGGAGTCAGGAGGATCTGAGTTCAAATTTGGCCTCAGACACTTGACACACTAGCCGTGTGACATTGGGCAAATCACTTAACCCCAATTGCCCTCCAAAAAGTAAAAAAAAAAAAAAGTATACAACAGACAGAAAATGAAGCTGGCCATCTCAAACCAGCACCCTAAGCTGTTTGTGGCCCCTCCTTAGGTATATTATTCCGTCCCCTTTTCACTTTGTTAAGAAGAATATACATTAGAATTAACTAGTGTTTGTGAAAAAGTTAATACTAGTAGTGTAAATAGAGTGCTATAAATAGCCAACAATTTGGAGATTTTTGGGGTAAATGACCTCTGGCCTGTTTTCTTCCATCCATTGGCATTTGAACACTTTTCTTGGTTTAATAATAATTAACCTTTTAAACTTTAGGATCCTAGGACTTAGAACAAGTGTATATGAGAGGTTAAGTGAATTGGCCAGGTTCAGAATTTGACTTCACATAAAATCTTTATACACCACTTATACTTAACTCAATTGTAGCCATCTATTTTGTTTGATACATGTAAGCCGCTTAGAAATTTTTGTTTTTCATAAATCCTAGATTCTTATTTGTCATTACAAAGGTGAGTTTGCCTTTATTTTCTGATATTGAGCCAATGCTTCCTGAGTATCATTACAGGATATTTTAACTAGTATGTGGGCTTTTTGGTGGTGGCATCTGTTATCACCTAGAGCAGACTGTTAGCCTTACCTGTATTTGTATTGAGTTAAAGTTGATAAATATTTCTGCCTTTTTTCTGCAGCAATGCTAGCATTCAAGATCGTTTCTCCAAGGTGAGAAACAACTTCATAGCTTAATATGATTGCCTTAGCCTATATGAATTTGAATTTAGAGGTCACATTAGCTAGCATTGGGGTGGAAAGAAGGTAGTGACTCTTCAACTGTTAGATACTAGTGAGATACATGGTTCTTCTCCAGGGAACATGGATGGTTTAAGAGATTGGTGAATCATTAGCTGTTGTTCAATGGTTTTCAGTCATGTCCTGACTCTCTGTGACCCCATTTGAGGTTTTCTTGGGGAAGATACTGGAGTGGTTTGCCATTTTCTCCAGCTTATTGTATAGATGAGGAATCTGAGGCAAACCAGGTTTAAGTGACTTGCCCAGAGTCACATAACTAGTGTGTCAGTCTTCCTGAATTCAGGCTGGCAGTCAATCTACTGCTCTGCCTCGCTGCCCCTGTCATTAGCTGAAATGATAAACACTTCAAGGCCATATAGTGAACTTAACCCAGCCATGCTTTACCTAACTAGTCTGGCGGGGTTAATTTCACTGTGTCTGAGCAATGGATAATTTGAACTAAGGATGAGAAGAGGTACTCAGAAAGTGAAGTTATATGCCTGGGTAAGTAATTGGGAGCTAGTTATATGTGGTGTGGGTAGACATTTATTAAGCACCTGCTGGGTAACCAGGCATTGTGCCCAGTTAGTCATTGAGAATATAAAGAAAGGCAAAAACATCTCTGCCCTCAAGAAGATTACAAACCAATGGGGGAAGACGACATGCAAACAAATACACGTAAGCAAAATTATGGATTCAATTGTGAAGATATTCTGAGGGGAGTAAAGAATGTAAGAAAGTTGGAAAAGGTAGGAAAGGGCCAGGTTATGAGAGACTTTAAAAAGAGCAAAATTGAAATACCCAGAGGTTTTGACTAGCTCTTGAAGATGTAATGGACAATAGCTAAAAAGTGAAGGCTCTATATTGGCATGGCTATGACTATGTTAGCCTTCACTGATTTTTCTGTTAGTTTAATGGATAAAATACCCTCTTAGCCTTCTCTTTAATTACCTTCTCTCATATACCGCCGATCTATATTTCCAGTCTGGTAATAGTTACCTCTCCCACCCTTTTCCCCTCAAAGGCTTAGGTATTATCTCCTCCATTCTTAGAATACTTATCTCTCATTTCTTTCTCCCTCAAATTACGTACTATTTAATTATTTGTATTACACCCAAAACCTCAAGCTCTCATCTTATTAATATAATTGTCTCAGGTTAAATTACTCCTTTTCAACTTTGTGGGGGAGTTTCTTTGGGATCTTCAGAGTCAGGCTTATTTGTTCCCACCCAGAGTTTGGGAGTTTTAGAACAGAGTTTCTGTCCAGATCTCTACAGATTACCTCTACGGAAGTAAAAGGGTCTCAGTTCTTCTGAAGGCATTCAGTACCCTCAGTAACAATACCTGTCAGTACTGGACAACTTTATTTCACCCCACAGAAACAATGCCTAAAACCACAAAAGACTCAAAAGAGCCTGTAACAGTCCACTTTCCTTCCCTTCTGGGACGCATAGCTTACTTGCTACAACCCTAAAGACCTTGTAGGCCTGTAGCCTTATTGTACCACCCCAAGTGTTTGGTCTCCCCTCTCAGGAGAGGCTTAGAGTCAACCTCTTACATTCCAGAGCCCCACTTTTTATCCCAGGCACTTAACTGTAGACTTCACTTCATCCTTATAGTTCTATCCTTACTACCTTAAGGAATTGAACTCTCCAGGAGAGGGAAATGGACTTGGGGACTGATGGACAATACCTTTCCAGTTGTATCTGTGTCTGCACCATGGCTGGGAGTGAAAGGCAAAGTCCATGTTTTGATTGTAGCTCAGTGCTCTGCAGCTCTTGTTTTTCCAGTGTTGGGGCCAATGTTTGATCCTCTGTACAAGAAATCTTATCAAGGCTGCCATCTCTTGGGGTTCTGCATAGCTGAACTCTTGCCACCCTTCCAACCCAGCAACTGCTGTTTCTCAGTCTGAGAAGCTCTATTCCTGCCTCTCTGGGGATCCTCTCTTGAACTATGCAGAAAGACAGTCAATATCTAGAAATCCAGATCTGTGTTCATTTTTCTCTCCTTGTTTCTCCCCAACTGAAAGTTGACAGCTCTACTTTGTCCTCTTTATAGACTCATTGTAAAGGTGTGATTCAAAGCCACATTAACCAAGATGTCCTCAGTCATTTCAGTGAACCCTATTTTGTCACTGGTTTACATTTGGTTACCCTACAGGTATGCCTTATAGCTCCTAATATAACATAAACTTGTTGAAGACAAGGACTTTTTTCTTTCTTTGTATACATTGTTTTGTATTAAGGTGAATTGAACACTTGATCCTGATTAAGATGAAATGACTAGTTTTTTGAGAGGATAGTAGAAAGCTATATCTGGTTTATAAGCCATACACATATACTAATGGCACAATTAAATAAATATCTGCTTCCTACCACTCAAAGAGTTGTGAAAAAACTTTGTGCAAAAGTTCTATTTGTGGGTTGCAGATACTATAAAAGAAAAGATGTTGAAAGCAAGAGCAACTTTTTAGAGAATCTTTATCTTTTTTTAAAATAAATTAATTTATTTTTAGTTTTCAACATTCACTTATGTAAGTTTTAAAATTTTCTCCACCTCCCTCCTCTCCCTGCTCCCCAAGCCAGCATGCAATCATATGTAGGCTCTTTCTTATTAAACGTTTTCACATGAGTCATGTTGTATAGAAGAATTAGAATGAATGGGAGGAACCATGAGAAAGAAAACAAAACCAAAAAAAGGGCAAATAGTATGCTTCTGTCTGCATTCAGACTGCATAATTCTTTCCCTGGATTGTGGATGGCATTTTCTGTCATGAGTCTTTTGGTGTTGCTTTAGGTCTTTGCTTTGCTAAGAACAGCTAAGCCTGCAAAATCAGTCATTGCACAATGTGGCTGTTACTGTGTATAGAGAATCTTCATGAGCATAGTCACTCAGCCCTCAATGATTGTGCCCATGCTGACATAATTTTTTAGTTTATCATCTTTGGTGTTGGTGAACGCCATCTTTTTAAAATGTACTTGC
The DNA here is from genome assembly GCA_028646515.1 of Pseudochirops corinnae. Classification (NCBI taxonomy): domain Eukaryota; kingdom Metazoa; phylum Chordata; class Mammalia; order Diprotodontia; family Pseudocheiridae; genus Pseudochirops; species Pseudochirops corinnae. Next base: position 141,320,215 of record CM053588.1, read on the forward strand.
CTCTAGAAGTTGAAGGGACTATCCATCACTTAAACATCTGTGTAGATTAGTTTAGTCATCTTCTCTTACACCAAACACATAATTGAGGTGACAACAACAGTACTAGGAGGTAAAGAAATTTTTATTCTTTTTCTTACATCGTGAATTTATGGCCCTAAATTTACTCCAGGACCCAAAATCTAGACATGTACTTATTTAGATTTGTACTTGTAAATGAACTTTTGGAACATAGTTACATTCATGGGGTCGAAGCATTTTAGTGCTCCAGAGAGCTCCTGGGAACCAAGGTCCGAAGCGATTGATGGTTATCACGACAACATTTATTGCATGCTTGCCCTTGTCTCTTTGGTGTTTGTAACTACACGATACCTGAACTGATTTTCCATCTAATTAATTGCCCCTTGATTATTTCATTTTAACCAGATTTAGTTCTTTTTGTTTACAGATTTTGATTGATTTTTATAAAGAACACGGTAATTTCAAGTTGTGGTACACTAATCAAACTATAGACTAGGGCAAATCATGTAATTAATATAATTTAGATCTTTAAAGTCAATTTGTCATGAGATTTAGCCTTGTTTTTTAAAGTCTAATTGAAAACAAGGTTTTTCGTTGTATTGAAGCTACTTGTGTTTTTAGTATATTTTTACATGCTTTAACCTTAGGCTATACAGTCCTTTTAGTTAAATCTAATCAATCCTGCTAATTATTATGTTGCATAGTCTAAAGTGATAGTGATAAGTACCCATCTGTTTTAATAAATATTTTTTATCCATCTAAGATTTCCTTTGGACTGGAAACCATGTTTTAGTTCAATCCAGTAAGCATTTATTAAGTACCTACTTCATAAGAAGTGAAATAATAATGGTTGACATATAAGATCTGTAAATTAGCATATACACACATTTTACATTAACACCAAAGTAGTAGATAGTAATAATCCTGTTAATACCAGTGAGGAAACAAAGGCATACAGAAATTAAGTGACTTGTCCATGATCACTGTTCTGTTCATCTGTGTTCATGTCAAAACTTTGGTGGCTATATATGTGTTTTTTAGGTAGTTTGAAGGGAAGAAAGCAAGAATTGGAATGAGAAGACGTGGGTTAGAGTTCTAGCTTTGTCATGTCCTATATGACTTAAGGGCATATTTCATTATTTTCATTAAGAGGCATACTCTCTAAAATAAGGAAGGAGGTAGTCTCTACCTTGTTTAATCAGGCTTCCTCTGCAGTACTGTATTTACTTCTGGGTGCCATATTTTCATAAGCATGTTGATAAACTGGAAAACATACAGAGAATGGTGGATGGCTAAGGGCCTAAATATTCATACCATTTGACACTTAGTTGAAGGAACTAGAGTTGTTTTCCTGGAGCAGAGAAGACTTGGAAGAGTAGTAGAGTGGAAAACTTGATAATCCTCCCCAAATATCTGTGAAAGCTGTCATGTGGAAGAAGAATTGGAATTTTTCTGTTTGACCCTAAAGGACAGAACCAGGAATAATATTGGAAATTGGAGAGCCATATGCCTGCTGCCTGCTAAATATGGAAAGATAAACAATAACAATTAGAGTAAATTAGAAGCCAGTTGGCCTGCGTAGGGAAGGTAGTAAGTTTCCTTTTTCTAGAGATATACTCAAGATAATGCTTATGGACAAAGTATAGGCAATTTTTGATCACTTAGAGGTGGGGGCTAGATGACCTCTGAGGTCCTTTCCCAATATAAGATTCTGTGATATCTAAATTATGGGCAGTAATATTTTATTACCAACACAAATGATGTAGAGATGAGTTGTAAAGTGCTATAAAAATTGTGAACTATTATCGTTACTGTTGCTTCTGACAATTCAGAAAAACTGGAGTTAGACTCTCCATCACAGTTCAGTTTGTTCACAGGAATAGCTATGTCGATTTATTTTATTTTTTTCCCTAACATCTGGGTAAATTACAGTTATAGCATTCCCTAATATGCCAATGTAATACTCATATATTGATGGGTCTTTGACCCTCACTATGGGTACTACCTTCATCTATGATGATTCTGTCCTTCCTATTTCCTCTCATCCTATGTGATTCTTGCTCAGGGTTTCTCAGAAAGGGCAGATTCACCTTTAATTCCCATTAAGTATATCCATGTAGTTTTAGCTGTGTATTTTTGTATGTTGTGTTTATTAGTTCTGAAGAACTATGACTTTAAAAAAAATTTCCCTCAATTGCATGTAAAACAATTTTTAGCATTTTGAGTTCCATGTTCTTTTTCTCCTTCCTTTCCTCCCCCCACCATGGTAATCAATTTGATTTAGGTTATGCGTGTGCAGTCATGTAAAACTTTTCTATATTAGTCATGTTGTGAAAGAAAACACAGACTAAAAAGAACCCCATGTTAAAAAAATAAAGTGAAAAATATGCGTCAATCTGGCTTCAGCCTCCGGCAGCTCTTTCTCTGGAGGTGGATAGCATTATTCATCAAGAATCTTTTGGAATTGTCTAGAATCAGATAGCTAAGGCATTCTCCCCAGTGTACCCCCTTCAGTCCTCTGACACTGCCATCACTCTAGTGAAGGCCCCCCCCACCTGTGTTTACTGTAACAGCCTACTAGTGGTGGGTTGGTCTGCCTCAAGTCTCCCCCTACTCCAATCCATCCTCCATTCAACTGCTAAAGTGATTTTCCTGAAGCACAAGCCTGACATGTCACATACCTCCCCTCTCCACCCTCACCCCCCAATTCAGTAAACTCCAGTGACTTCCTTTTGCCTCCAGGAGCAAATGCAAAAAGTTCTCTTTGGCATTCAAAGCCATTCATAAAAAGCCCTTCCGCAACCTAGCTCACTCCTACCTTTCAGTCTTCTTAACACTTTGTACCCCAACACATTGTGTCATACTGTGGCACTGGCCCCTCCCCCCAAGTCACTCATCTTTCTCTGAGTATTCTTTCTGGCTGGTCCCCCATGTATGAACTGCTTTCGTTCCTCCACTCTGACTGTTGACCTCCTTGGCTTCCTTGAAGTCTCAGCTAAAGCCTCACCTTCTACAAGAATCTTTCCCTAATTCCTCTTAATTCTAGTGTTTTCTTTCTGTTAGTTATTTCATATTTATCCCTTATATAGTTTACCTTCTACATTTATTTGTATGTTATAGGTACCTTAAGAACAGGAACTGTCTTTTGCATTTTTTACACAGTGCTTGCTACATAGTAGGTGCTTAGTAAGTATTTTTTTTTTAATTTTATTTTTTCATTTATTTATTTTACATAAAAAACTTTTGTTTTTTTTTTCAAATTTTGAATTCCAAATTTTCTCCCTCCCCACATAGTTTTTGCATATGTTGTCATGCAAGACACATTTCCATGTACGTCATTCTGTGAAGACAAAAACCCAAGAAAAAATGAAGAAAGTAAAGGAAAAGTGTCTTTGATTTGCATTTTGGGTCTACTAGTTCTTTCTATGAAGATGGACAGCACCTTTCATCATAAATCCTACAGAATTGTTTTAGATCATTGTATTGCTGAAAATAGTTAAGTTATTTGTAATAGAGCATCATATAATATTGCTGTTCAGTGTTTATTGACTTTTCTTTCTCCTAAAAGAAATTTAGTTGATTTGATAAGTACGGTAAGAAGTTTCATGTGTGAAGTTTCATTTGAAATAGTTAAGTTTTTTTCTTCTACCTAAATATGCGGTTTTTTTCCCACCTCTTAAAGACATTTTGAAGGCAGGATTATAGAGCGGACGCTTTTGTTGTGTTATTTTCACCTGCCCCATGTGGAAAATAGGTGAATGTTAAATTTTCTTGAAATTGCTATGTGAATTTTTAAAAATTGACCATGATAATAAAGGAATCCCGGTAGCACCTACCAATAAAGTTTGTTATTTATTTGACTATTGCAGTTTGTTTTTCATAGAATTAGTGTTTGGAGGAAACTAAGTAGATTAAAAAAAATTTTTTTTAATGGAAGTCTTTTTTTATGTATCACCTACATTTCCCACTTTTTCCTTTCACCCACCCTCTTCCAGGGAGCCATCCTTCATAATTTAAAAAAAAAGGAAGAAAAAGTGATGTCAAACTAAAACTACATGGAAGAGTTTGACATTATGTATATTGGACCCCACCTCTATAAAGAAGACCTGACCTTTTATCTCTACTTTGTTGTAATTTTGTTTTTTGCATTTACATTGTTGTAATAATTATATATGTTGTTTTTCTTCTTATACTTATTTCACTGACATGGATCAGTTCATGCAAGTCTTTGTGTTTCTCTGTTCCTCATGCTTATAATTTCTGCAGCACAATGATGTTATATGACATTCATGTACTACAGTTTGTTTGGCCATTTGCCAGTGAGTAGATTCTCCTTTGTTTATAATTCTTTGCTACCACAAAAAGTGTTGCTGTGTTTTGGAGAATGCTAAAAAATTTTCTTCCTTGGGATAGATATCTGGCAGTGGGATGTCTTGGCATTGAGTTGCTGTATTCTTTCTACATAGCAGGAGACTACTACCACCTGCCTCTTCCTCCTCCCCCCCCATCATTCCAGCACCACCTAGGGGGCAGCATCCCCCACTTTGGAAATCTGTGGGGCAATTTGCATGGTTTTCTGCACTTGTTAATATTTTGAGTCTTTCCTTTGAATTCTTAAAGCATACTAGAAATGATGAAATAATGAAAGATTGCTTCAGAAGAAAGTGCTGTGCTTGAGAAGTAAATGCATCTTTGGAATGAATATCTTGCTGTTTAATTATTAATGTTAGAAGAAAGTGCTTGCTTTTGCCATTTGCTTTAGGTATCTTAAAACCATAGGCTCCCTTAGTGGGGATCTTTCCTTCTTGGATTGCTCACTCAAAACACTAGCATGTCAGCAAAAGACTGTTGGAAACATTATAAGCACACATTAACAGGTTGCAAACCAGCCTGATAGATACTTCTTAGTGAAGTTTTTATCCAGGGTTTCTTGACCTTTTGATAGGCATAATGGCTCATAAATGACTTTTTTTTCAAATGCTTTTTTAAAGAAACATTTATTATATATTTGTTTTTAATATTCATTAAAAAAAATTCTGAGTTCCAAATTCTCCCTCCTATCCCCACCCATTGAGAAGGCAAGAAATGTGATAGCAATTACTCATGTATAATTATGCAAAACATTTCCATTTTAGCCATGTTGCCAAAAAAAGGCAAGAAAAATAAAATGAAAAAATTATGCTGCAATCTGCACTCAGACATCATCACTTCTCTCTGTGGAGGTGGATAGCAGTTTTCATCATGGGTCCTTTGGAATAGTCTTGAATCACACGGGGCATTCCCACAATAAAGCGTTCTCTATTTTTTCTGATTTAGAACACTTTGGCATCTCATAATGCTTTCTTGGCTCTGCTGCAACATTGCTGACACAGCACTGGTAATTGTCAAAATGTATTCTTTTTCTCTCATAGGCAATAGGTGATTTAGAATGAGTCCAAACATTCTTGAATTTAGTGATTTTTCTGAAACACCAGCTTTCTCAGGATCCTCAGGTTTGTCCTCTGAAGCATCCCAGCATCATTCATGAAAAAGCTAGGAAGGATAGCTAACATGGGGATATCTAAAATGAACTAAAAAGGTTTTTACAGTCTAGAATAGAGTACCAAATCTAATAAGAACAGTTTTAGTAAGGATAAATGTAAAGTTTTTTTTTAACTACAGAAACCTAGGATTGGAGGGACTAAGGGATTGTGATTAGAAAGCAGTTTATTTGCAAAGGGATCTAGTGGTTTAAGTGAACTGCAAGCTCAGTGACTCAGCAGACTGATGAAGTAGCCAAAACTAATACAGTCTTAGCCTGCATTTGTGTCCATTTCAGTCTGAGAGATGCTCAGACAGTATTCTGTGGTGATGATACTACATCTAGAATGTATTGTTCAGTTCTAGGTGCAGTGTTTTAGAAAAGCTTCTGATAAGCTGAAGTTCATCCAGAGGATGTTGAAGGGTTTCACATGAAAATTGGTTGAGGGAGTGGGGAATATTTATCCTGCAGAAGAAAAGACTGGGGGCGGAGGTAGATAGAACATGTGAAAATTGTTTTCTTGTATTTGGAAGTCTGTTAAAGCGATTAAGGTTATTCTGCATGGCCATAGAAGTCTATACTAGGGATGATGGGTGAAAATTGTAAAGAAGCATCTTTAGATTTGATTTTGAGGAAAAAACAGTTAGCCAAAAGTGAGATTGCCTGTTCTGAGAGAGAGGTAGGTAGTATGGCTTGTTATTCTCTTGGGCTTCTTTTGGGGGGGAAGAGGGAGCTTGATGGGAATATGTGCTTAACAGTGGTATTGCTAAGTCAGAGGATGTGCACAGTTCAGTCACTGCGCTTGTGTAATTTCAAATTGATTTACAGAATTGTTGTAATACTTAACACTACCAGCAGTGCATTATTGTTGCTGTCTTCCCACAGCTTTTCCAACATTGCTTCTGTCTTTGTCATCTTGGTCAATTTACATGGTGTGAGGTGAAACCTCAGAGTTGTTTTTTATTTTAAAAATTAATGTTATTTAAATGTAATTGAAATAAAAGTATTTAGACATCTCCTTTGTCAAGCTCCTCTATTCCCATGGCATCATTAGTTTTAAATTTGCATTTCTTACTCTTTTCAGTTTTTGGAGCTTGCTTTCACATGATTATTTAAAATCCCCGGTTTTTCTGAAGACTTACTTTGGATGTTTATCTCTTGTGCAATTATTTGTGCCAATTCCCTACATATTTTGGATGTTAGACTTTTATCAGTAACGTTGATGTTTTTTTCACCATTCTGTTTCTCTTACTTTGGTATTAATTGATTTTATTTATGCAAAAGCATTCCAGTTTGGAGGTGGCTAGGTGGCGCAGTGAATACAGCACCGCCCTGGAGTCAGGAGGATGTGAGTTCAATTCTGGCCTCAGACACTTAACATTTACTAGCTTGGACAAGTTACTTAACCCCAATGTCCAGCTTTTCCCCTTCCAAAAAGCAAAAAAAAAAAATATAAAGGATTCAAATTTTAGGGTAGTCAAAACTAACAGCACCCAGGAAGACAATGTATGCAGAGCACTTTGGGATCTCTGGTTCACAAGCTCTGTACATTTATTTTCATCATTCCAAATTGCCTGGCCAAAATGGTTGTAGTAACCACCAAAAATACATCAATGTGCCTGTCTTTTGATCACTTCTACAACATTGATTTCCATCTTAAGTGAAGTTTTTTGTTTTAATAACTGTAGTGCCAAGGCAGTATTCCCAGCACTGATGGTCACTGTGAAAATGCCAGCATAGTTCTGAATCACAAAATAAAACCGACTCTCCATAAGGAAGACAGAAGCAAAACATTTAGACACCAGAATACGCAATCCCCAAAGCAGAAAGCCAGATCCCAATACCAGAAAACTGAATCCATCATAGCAACAAAGAAGTTAATATACCATAACACAGCAGGGAGCCATACCATTCCTAACTGTCTCCTTGCCTGTGTTCTCTCCTCCCTCCAGCTCTAACTGCTTTGACTTTCAGCTTCTTCTGGGCTGTGCTCCATCCATTCAGCAAGCTCCTCCCACCTCATGCTCCATGTGATAACATTTATTCTATTAAGGGGTAGGAAAGATCATCAAATTCCATTACCATTACAGTAACTAACTTCACTTTCAGGGGTAGTGAAGCCATCACATTTGGACTTGAATGTCATAGTCACAGGTATACTTACAAAAAAAGAGGAAATGGAACAGAAGAAAACAAAGATGGAGAAAAGACTGCCCTAATATGAGAAACATGGTTGTGGGGATCACAGGACTTTCCAGGCAGGGAGATACAGGTGATACACGCATTCTCCCTAAAAGAACTCAAAACCGAGTGGGCAGAGGAGGACATTTATTATGCATCATAAGTGGGTGGGATGCTCACTAGGAACACTCCCACCAAATACAAAGGCAATGACAAGCTTAAATATCTCTAGGGTGTTCTGACTCCTCCCTCTGTGTCAGGATTGGTCTAGAACTCCTCAAGGTTACAACTCGTCCTTACTCTCCCAATACACGCCCTCATTACATATTCCTCCTCCCAGATCACACATTCCATGATTAGAAAATGGTGGAAGCTCTGCCCTTTGGGCGTGTAAGTTAATATTAATGAAGTTAGTTGAGCAGGCTCAGTATGGTGAGGACATTGTTCACCAGGGCTTGACTTCTCAGGTTTGAACTGGTCCCCCAGGAAACAGGATGACCATTGTATTGGTAAAATAAGCAAGTTTCCCCCATAGCTTGAGAGTGTTAATTATCTCCCAATAACATCTGTGGGAGCAAAACATGGTACCATATTATCCTCTCTTACACTGAAGTATACACAGAAAGAGATCCCTGCAGTAGGCTAAACAAATTTTAAGATTTTCAGTAGTGTAGTCTTATTGTAGTATTGAAGGGAAGGAAGATGTTATCCAGGGTGTGTGTGGGAAAAGTCGGATCTGATGACTGAATAAAGGTGACTGAGAGAATATTAATCATAATTAGTGCATGTGTCTACTTTATATATAATTTTTATGAGAATTTACATACACATAGAGAGTATCCTTAATGAAGGTATTATTAGAATTAATATTTAATTTTCTTTTTATTCTGATCTTACATGCCAAATAAAATGAACATATAATGTGAAATAATATAGGATTGTACATAAAACTCCAGATCGCCAGTACAGCTTGCTGTTTTTTCAAAGTAGATAAAAAAATTCAACATGTAACTTGATTGTCTAGGATTGTTTCTGTTCTACTCAGTTCTCATATGTTAATGAGGAAGACAAAGCAAAATGGTCAAGCAAAGTCAATTCCTTCATTGACTATGTCCCAAAAATATGCATCAGTCTGTTTCTTGAGTTTATCATTGAATCAAGGGGTAGCATGCTTCACCACCATTGTGGTTGATCACCGCAGTGGTTAAAATTCTTAAGTCTTTCAGAATTGTTTGTCTTTATAATAATGTTATTATATAAATTGTTTTGGTTCTGCTCACTAAACTTCACTTGACTGTATCAGTTCATGCAAGTCTTGCCAGATTTCTTTGAAACTGTCTCTTTCATCATTGTTATTGCTTTAATAATGTCTAATTATATTCACATACCATAATTTGTTCAGCCATTCCTCAGTTAGTTTTAGTTGTTTGCCACTGATGAGGGATAGGTTTTTGGGGGATTTCTAATGAGAAATCCTTTCTAGGTTCGTGTCTGAAAAGAATTACAGGTTCAGCTGTCTTTTGGCAGATTTACAAAAGTTAATTGATTCACAGGACAAAAGGGGTAGGGTGAGGAAACCTGGCTAGGAAAAGCTTGCAAGGGGCAAGGGGGGGAGTCAGAGAAAGTCTGGAAGTGTGATGCCCTGCAGCGGGCAGATGGCCTACTAGAATGCCTACCTGACCTGCCAGAAAAGGCTAGAGAAAGCTACCTACTACAAAGGGCCATCTGCGGAAGTTCTAAGGGGCAGAGAGGCATTTTTAAAGATACAAAGCTGTCAATCATAAGTTTATTAGGCTAATGAGGTGTACAAAGGTGGAGTTAGGGAGGGATCAGGGCATGGTTAATACTTAAAGGGACATGCACCCTTGACATTAAGTGCGCATGTGTTTTACCCATAATACACTGGGACAAACAGCAGGAAGGAAGGGGCAGGGGGTATGGTTTGAGCCCTGAAACGTCATAAGGTTGACCAGCGGTCAGATTTGAGGGAGTTAAATGAGATGTACCCATCCTGATTTGCAAGTGGATGGGTTTGGTTTGCTAGGACAAAAGGAGGTAGTACCTTGAATGAAGAGTTAATGGTTTGAGAGGAAATACCTCTAGGTTGGGGCAGGGGAAGACACAGTGGGAAGGGGAGAAACAGTTAAGAAATGTGGCTTTTACAACTTAACACATAATTAATATAATACATTAATATATCATAATCATATTATTAATAAATATTAATTAATAATTAATTATAATTAATAACATTATACAGTTACCCCAAAATATATTACACAGGCCATTCAGCACCTCTTCACCACTACAAAAAGTGTTACTGTACTTTTACACTTTAAAGTCTTTTTCTTCTTTTCTTTGATCTCTTTGGAGTATATATGCCTGGTTATGGTGGTATTGCTGATCAAAGAGTGTATAGTAGTTCATTTAGGGGCATAGTTCCAAATTGCTTCCTTTTTATTTTAAATTAAATTTTTTTTTGACATCTTAAGTAAAATCAGTATTTTCTGTCTTTGTCTTCCTTCCCCTGTTGAAAAAAACAAAACAAAACAAAAGCAAACCTCTTGTAACAAATTAAGCATAGACAAACAAACAAATGCCTGTGTTGGTTGTCTCTCTGATGTCTAATTATTGTCCACCATGGGTTCATCACCTTTTTTTTTAGGAGGTAGGTAACATGCTTCATCACAGAGTCCTTTGAAATTTTGGTTGTTTACTGCATTAATCAGAACTCCTACATCTTTCCAAGTTGTTTGTCTTCAGTGTTGTTTTTGTATAAGTTGTCCTGGTTGTGCTTACTTACCTCTACATTATTTCATATAAATCTTCCCAGTTTTCTCTTAAGCAGTGCCCTTCATTCAAGACATGATAAATTCCATTACATTTATGTTCTCTAATTTATTTAGCCTTTATCCAGTAGTTGGGAACACCCTTAATTTCCAGTTCTTTTCCACCACAACAGGGGTTGCTATGAATATTCTTTCTACTGAATAGTATTTAATTTTTTCAAATTACATGCAGATAGTTTTCAGCACTCACTTTTATAAGAATTTGAGTCCCAGTTTTTTCTCCCTCCCCCCTCCCCTAAGACGGCAAGCAATCTGATACAGGTTATACATGTAAAGTCATATTAAACGTATTTCCATATTAGTCCTGTTGTGAAAGAAGAATCAGAACGAAAGGGAAAAACCATGAGAAAGAAAAAACCAAAAAAAGGTGAAAATAGTATGCTCCGCTCTTCATTCAGACAGCATAGTTCTTTCTCTGGATGTGGATAGCATATTTCATAATGAGTCTTTTGGAATTGTCTTAGATCATTGTATTGCTGAGAAGACCTAAGTCTATTATAGTTGATCATTGCAGTGTTCTTTCTGTGCATAATGGTTTTCTGTTTCCGCTCACTTTACTCAGCCACTCAGCATCAGTTCATGTAAGTCTTAACCAAGTTTTTCTGAAATCCATCTGCTCATTTCTTAATGCTGTAAATATTTTTGCACAAACAGGTTCTTTTTCTCTTTCTTTGATTTCTTTGGGGAACATGCCTAGTAATGGTTTTCCTGGGTTAAAGATAGTATGCAAAGCTTATTACTTTTTGAATATAGTTCCAGTTTGTTTTCCAGAATGATTAGACCAATCGTAGCTCTACTATGAGTATATCTGTTTTTCTACATCCTTTTCAACCATTTCTCATTTTCATCAATGTGATGAATATGAGATGGAACCTCTTGTTGCTTTAATTTAAATTTCTCTGGTGATTTGGAACGTTTTTAATGTTTTTGTTAATGCTTTGATTTCTTCCCTTCAAAAACTCTTTTTGTGTCCTTTGACTGTTAATGAAATGACTCTTGTCCTTATAAATTTAAATCAGTTCCTTATTTATCTTAGAAATGAATCATCAGAAACTCTTGCTACAAAGATGTGCTCTGGGGTGGTTAGGTGGTACAGTTGAATAGAACACTGGTTCTAGAGTCAGGAGGACCTGAGTTTCAAATCTGGGTCTTAGACACTTGACACACTACCTGTGTGACCTTGGGCAAGTCACTTAACCCCAATTGCCCTGCCTCCCCTCCTCCCAAAAGCAAAAAAAAAGTCTTTCACCTTCTCTCGTCTTAACTGTTTCCCTTTTAATTTTAACCTTTATTTGTTTTGTGCAGTCTTTACCATTAAACATTTGACTGAAATACATAAAGAATACAAGATTCTGTTGAGCTCATGAGTTGTTTACTGTTTTCAAAAGCATTTTATTTGGTAGAGCATATGCTGCCTCAAAAGATTATTCTCCAATAAGCTGATTACAAGATTTCTTGAAACATAAAACACTGAGAACTCTGACCCCCTCTGCTCATTAGTATCAGAATGAAGTGTGAAAACAAGGTGGTTTGTGTTTGTTAAAGGTTTGTCACTGTCACAGATCCAGCATAGAGGCTAACATTCAGGCATTCCTGATTAAAACAAAACAAAACAGAAGCAAAGTAAATAATATCATCGAGGAAACGTATATGTGAAAAGGATGGCCTGTGTCTGTTTATCTTGACCTTTAGGAATAGAAGTCCTTTTTATGAATCATTCTATTTATGAGAACAAGACTGGGCAATATTAGCGAGAGTTTCTGCTTTCCATTGGTGGTTTGTGAGTATAAGAGTTTTAGCTCTGTTTGTTTAAGTCAGACCTCTTACATGTTATCTTGTTTTTGAGTTGTCACTTGAGTGCTTGTTAGTTGCCAGTTTGGAATAAGCCGAAAAGAAATTATATAAAAATAGCCATTTTTGTGGTTGACTTATTGGCTACATTGTGGGATACTGTATTCAGAATAAAATTGAAAAATTCTCAGAATACCAGCAATATACATTTCTATAGTTTTATTCTAATTGTTGAAGGAACTCTTGATAATCTTGTAAATAGGAAATAATTTATTACAAACATCTCATTTAAACCAGTTTTTTTTTTTACTATATCTTTTACTGGAATACTTCAGTGACAAAATGGATGGTTTAAAAAAAAAATTCCTATCTACCTTCCTGTGCTAATTAATAAGTCAAAATATAAGAAGAAAAAGAAGAGCTCACCTGATTTACAAATTGGTTAAATCCTGTTTTTCCAATTAATGTCTTCATACAAAGCTATACTGTATGTAACATTTTATACCAAATGAGCTGTCAAATATGTTTGAATAACATTATTTGTAAAGTGCTTAGTACAGTGCCTGGCACTAGTAGACACCAAATAAATGTGAACTTTAATTACGTTTTTAAAATAGTTATTGTGTTAGGAATGCAAAGGTATAAATGATAATAATCCTTTACAAGGAGCTTCCAATCTAGTTGGATTATAAGGTACATAAATAACAATAAAGACATGGTATTAATGGTTAGGGTAGGTAGATGGCACAGTGGATAGAACACTGGGCTTGGAGTTCAGGAAGACTCCTTTTCATGAGTTCTAATCTGGCCTCAGACATTTGTTGTTTGTCCTTTATTCTTGAAGAGGACCATGACATCAAGGAAGGTGGTTCCATGACTTTCAGGAAAATTGGATTTAAGTGAGGGAAGGGCTGTTGTGAAGTCACCAGCCTCACTTCCTTCCCATCTGGGTCTAGTGGCAAGATATGTATCAGGACGACTAGAAATGGCCCTTAAGACACTTAGTAGTTTTGTGACCCTGGGCAAGTCAAAGTCATTTAACCCCAGCTCTTCATTTATAAAATGAACTGGAGAAGGAAATGGCAAACTACTCTGCTATTTTTGCCCCCCCCAAAACAAACAAACAAACAAACCCAGATGGGGTCACAAAGAGTTGGGACACAACTGAAACAATTGACCAACAACAAAGAGTGTGTAGAGGAGACCTCAAAATGAAAAAGCATGAGCCATTGAGAGCTGTCACTTCAGGGGTCATGAAAGAGAAGACTCTGCATTGGGTATCGGTAGAAGAGAAGGATTTCAATAAGTGGAGATGTAGAGGGAATCTACTTAAAATATAGGGGATGACCTGTGCAGATACATTGGGGTAGTAGAAATTGATGACGAGATTAGGGAACAGGTAACCAATTTATCAGTTTTTGTGTGGGGGAAAAAAAGAGTTTGTAATAGAAGATCTCTAAGGTTACTTCTAGTTCTAGCTTTCACTGGGACAGACAAAGTGAAAGGCATAAGGCTCCTAAAATATGTTGGTGCAAGATTATGGAAAGTTGGGGTGGCTAGGTGGCGCAGTGAATAGAGCATAGGCCCTGAAGTCAGGAGGACCTGAGTTCAAATCCGGCCTCAGACACTTGACACACTTACTAGATGTGTGACCTTGGGCAAGTCACTTAACCCCAATTGCCTTACTTTCCCCCTCCAAAAAACTAACCAAACAAAGAAGGTTATGGAAGGCCTTGAATGATAAGCTAATATATTTGTATAGGGAAGCCCTGGAATTACCTGATGAGGCTAGTCTTCAAAGTATGATTATAGGCACACCTCCTTTTTTATGTGCTTTGCAGATACTGGTCATTTATAAATTGAAGGTTCATAGGAAGCCTGTGCCAACCAAGTTTGTTAGTGCTAATTTTTGAACAGCATGTACTTACATTGTGTCTTTCACATTTTGGTAATTTTTGTAATATTTCAAGCTTTCTCATGTTATTTCTGTTACGGTGATCTGACATCAGTGAACTTTGATGTTATTATTAGTGTCACAATCTGTGTCTATATAAGTCAGCAAACTTAATTGATAAGTGTTAATGTGTGTTCTGATGTTCTATCAACTTAACCATCCTAAGTCTCTCCCACTCTTCTCCTCTGGCCTCCCTATTCCCTGAGATAACAGCCGTATTGAAATTAAACTCATTAATAACCCTACAATGGCCTATAAGTGTTCAAGTGGAAGGAAGAGTCAGTCAATGGGGCAAACTTCATTGTTGTCTTATTTTAAGAAATTATCCTGGCCATCCCAGCTTTCAGTAGCCACCACCCTGATGAGTGTTCATCAGCCATTAACATTGAGGCAAGACCCTCCACCAGGGAAAAGACTAACTGAAGGCTCAGATGGTAGCATATTTTAGCAAGTAAGAACAGGAAGGCAAAAGGGAAAGGGTCAACCTTACTCTCATTGAATTTGGCTTAGGGAAGGAATGACATAAACTCTAAACTTGATATCTTGCCACACAGATTGCATAGATTTTTTAGACTCTAGAGTCAGATCTCTAAGCTGTGATGAGAAGAACTTTATTGTTGATAGAGTGCTTTAATGTTGTAGAATGCTGAATCCTATTTGAATTCAGCTGTAATTTACCTCTCTCTAATTATTTATTGGTCCAAAGTTCTTATCTCTGTAATTATATAGAAGTTGGATTCTTCATAGGACAGAAATTCAGGTACTTGAAGACTGCAATCATGTCCCCCCAAATATTTTCATTTTGAGATTAAACAGCCAATTTTCTTGAGTAGTTCCTTGTGAATGTGGTTTTCAGACCTTTCAGATACTCCAGTAACTTGCTTCTGGAGATATTCTAGTGTGCTAGTGTTTTCCTTAAAACATGCCCAAAATTGAATATAATATCCTAGATGTGGCCTCACTAGTGCAGAATATGGTGAGAAAACTAGCCCCTTTATTCTGGAAAATACGCTTCTATTAATGTAGTTGAAGATTTTGTTAGTTATTTTTCGGCAGCCCTCACACTGTTGACTTATATTCAGTTTGCAGTTGCCTATTCTTTTTTTTTTTTTAGTGGTTTTCAGAACTCTCAGATACTCCAGTAACTTACTTCTGGAGATATTCTAGTGTGCTAGTGTTTTCCTTAAAACATGTCCAAAATTGAATATAATATCCTAGATGTGGCCTCACTAGTGCAGAATATGGTGAGAAAACTAGCCCCTTTATTCTGGAAAATACGCTTCTATTAACGTAGTTGAAGATTTTGTTAGTTATTTTTCGGCAGCCCTCACACTGTTGACTTATATTCAGTTTGCAGTTACCTATTCTTTTTTTTTTATTTTTTAATTTGCCTGTATATCTTAATTTCCAGTTGCATGTAGTTAATAATAATAATAATTATATATACATATATACATTTTAAACATTTGATTATAGAACTTTAAATTCTAAATTCTTTCCCTTCCTCCCTCATCACCCACTCCTGCTGGAAGGACAAGCAATTAAATACAGGCTATGCATGTGTAATTACACAGAACATCTCCATAGTGGGCATATTGTGAGAGACTGATTATATATCCATCCTTCCTATCCTGCCCCCTCCTCCCTTGTTCTATTTTCTACCCTGTCCCTGTCCCTTTACGGAAGTGTGGGCTTCCAGCAACCCTTCCCCCCACCTTCCCCTCCCCTCCATCATCCCACCTCTCATCCCCATCCCCCCTACTGTCCTGGTGGCAAGATACCCAGTTTAGAGTTGATGTCATTCCTTCCCTAGGCCAAATTGAATGAGAGTAAGGTTGACCCTTTCCCTTTTGCCTTCCTGTTCTTCCCCTCCATTGTAACAGTTATCCCTTGCCTCTCCTATGTGAGATGATTAGTCCCATTCAGTCTCTTCCTGTCTCCTCTCATTCTAATCCTCTCCCACTTCAGAATTTCACCTTTAAGGTATCATCCCTTCCTATTCAATTGATCCTGTGCCCTCTATGTACACATACTCATATATGTATTCATATGCATATATATGCTCTACTATATAGGTATATGTGTATGTATACATATATATACATTTGTTATTCCCATCACCTATCCTCATAATGAGAAAAGTTTCATAAGTTACATTTACGGTTTTTCCACGTTGGCATGTAAATAGTTCAACTTTGATAAGTTCCTTATGATTTCTTTTCCATGTTTACCTTCTCATGCTTCTTGTATTTGAATGTCAAATTTTCTTTTTCTGGTTTTTTGAGCAAGAATGCTTGAAAGTCCTCCACTTCATTCAATGACCGTATTTTCCCCTGGAATATTATACTCAATTTTGCTAGGTAGGTGATTCTTGGTTTTAATCCTAGCTCCCTTGATCTCCAGAATATCATATTTGAGGCCCCTTTGATCCCTTAATGCAGAAGCTGCTAGATCCTGGGTTATCCTAATTGTGTTTCCACAATATTCAAAATTGTTTCTTCCTGGCAGCTTGTAGTACTTTCTCCTTGATCTGGGGACTCCAGAACCTGGCTATAACATTCCTAGGAATTTTCTTTTTGTGATCTTTCTCAAGAGGTGATCAGTGAATTCTTTCAAGTTCTGTTTTGCCCTCTGGTTCTAAAATATCAGGGCAATTTTCCTTGAGAATTTCTTGAAGGATGCTTTCTAGGTTCTTTTTTTGATCATGGCTTTCAGGTAGTCCAGTAATTTTTAAATTGTCTCTCCTGGATCTGTTTTCCAGGTCAGTGGTTTTCCCGAT
>CM053588.1:141337807-141355664 GCA_028646515.1 Pseudochirops corinnae
GTACATAGAGAGCCCAGGATCAATTGAATAGGAAGGGACAATACTCTAAAAGGTGAAATTCTGAAGTGGGAGAGGATTAGAATGAGAGGAGACAGGGAGAGACAGAATAGGGTTAATCATCTCATATAGAAGAGGCAAGGGATAACCGTTACAATGGAGGGGAAGAACAGGAAGGCAAAAGGGAAAGGGTCAACCTTACCCTCACTGAATTTGGCTTAGGGAAGGAATGACATAAACTCTAAACTGGGTATGTTGCCACACAGGAGAGTAGGGGGGATGGAGATGAGAGGTGGGATGATGGAGAGGTGGGATGATGGAGGGGAGGGCAGGTTGGGGGGAAGGGTTGCTGGATGTACACATTTCCGTAAAGGGACAGGGACCAGGTAGAGAACAGAACAAAGGGGAGAGGGTGCAGGATAGGAAGGAGGGACATACGATCAGTCTCTCACAATATGCCCACTATGGAGATATTCTGTGTAATTACACATGTACAGCCTGTATTTAATTGCTTGTCCTTCCAGTGGGGGTGGGTGATGAGGGAGGAAGGGAAAGAATCTAGAATTTAAAGTTCTATAATCAAATGTTTTATGTATGTATGTGTGTGTGTCTATATACATATATGAAATTATTATACATATATGAAATTATTATTAACTACATCCAACTGGGAATTAAGATATACAGGCACTGGCGTAGGGAGATCCATCCTATCCTACCGGAAAGTCAGAAGGGCGAGGAGGAGCAGATTGGGGGAGGGTTTATACAGTGGGATAGCTGTCTTGAGGTATTGGTTAGGGGAAAGATGGGGAGAAAATTTTAACTCATAATCTTGTGGAAATGAATGATTCAAACAAGAAAATTTACTTATTTATTTTAAAAATAGCATAAATAAAATTTACAAAGAAATACTTAGTAGGAAAAACTGTAAACATCTTAAATACTTCAGAAGTACCTTTTACTAACAATTAGGACATTAAATCCACTCAAAATTATTAACAGGGCATCTCCAAGGATGTCTCTACTGCCAACACTGTCAGAAATGACTATATGGACAGTATATTCACATAGCATATTTCTATTTTTTTTTTCATTAAAGACCTCTACTAGGTAGTAATGTTAAGCCTGTCTCTACTTACCAACTCAGTTACTGTGAAGAATACTCATATTAAATCTTAAAACCCTATGTACTCAAGTATTATTTTGCTAGTGAATTAAATTTATTTTAAGGCTGTCCTAAGCAATACCCAAAAATCTAAAACTATTCTAAATGACTAAAAATGAATGTTTCCCAAATTACTAGCTGATTTCCACCAGTACTACTAGTACAGGATTATATTATTCAGGCATGCTGAAAAATCTAAAACTAAAGGTACAACATGTACAATAGAAAACAAGAATTATCTAAGTTGTTTTTAAAGTGAACAAAAGTAAAACTGATGAAACTGTGCATTTTATTTTTACAAAGAATGCAGATCTCAATCAGTATGTACTGCAAACCTGTGTATTCAAAACCACAAATTGCAAGTGTCAAAAAAAAAATTAAAATGTTTATAAACACACACACAAAAAAGACAAATTACAGAAATGCCAAGTTCTTGATGTCAATGCTCTTTTGTTATTCCATAGTAGGAACAGCTAAGCCTAATAAGTTTGAAGGGTGTAGGAACTGCATCTTTTTCCGGATTTTTATGTAAGATTAAAATTCAAAAGCAAATACAAGGGAATATTATCAGCTCATACCAGATCTACTTGCAGAGAATAATTCTTCCTGTCTTGGACCCCTGCCCATGTGCATTATTGTAATTATCAGCAATTTTAAAAAATAAAGCAATAAAGCCAGGGATGAACTACTCAACTGTAGATTTACTGCCTGCTGTGTCAGCCATTAATTAGTCTTCCTGGGTTCAAGCAACCATGCTACTGAATAAATGCAAAAAAGAGTAGGTTAGAAACAGAAAGGGAAAAAAGCCACACTGAAGAGCACAAATAGAAAATTATACTCCTTTATAAAATATAACAACTTCGACCATGTATAATTTAAAAGAGCAGTTGTCCAAGTACAGTGTTAGAACTACTGTGAAACTACAAGAGACCTCCAGGTACAGATTTCTTAGAATATTTATTTTAAAAAATTATTATATACTTTGAAATTTAGTATGAATACAAATAATTCTAACGATTTCTTATTAGAACCTTGTCTGATACATTATTAAGGAAAGAAAGTGCTTTCTATTAATTCTGAGGAGACATTTGTTTTTAAGTCACAAGCAAGAAAGGGTCAAACATATGTTCTATATCACTAGCAGCTGAGGAACTATGGTTTTAACAGCCAATCAAAAACATAACCAACTCAATGACTAGGGAACACCTAAACAAATTAGGATACGCTTATGTATGTTATAAATATAATATTATAAATAACACTGCGCTATAAGAAACAATGTAATAGATGAATACACAGAAACATGGGAAGAGATTAAACGATGCAAAAGTAAGCAGTCAGTAAAATAACAAAGGATAAAACAATGCAAATATACATCCAAAGTGATTTGCAGAATAATCAGTCTGGCTCTAAAGAGGGGAAAACTACCAACATCTCAGCCCCACAGCACTTCTTTACAGAAGTGTTTTTAAGTTCTCAGTGGGAGAATCTGCGAATATGGATTACTATGTATGATGTCACTGTCTTTTCAATCTATTGGTTATGACAAGAGCTTTGTTTTTTCTCCCAATGGAACAGGCAGATAGAAGTAAATTTTTGTTCACTGAAAAAAATTTAGTTGTATAAGTTACTGTAAATAATAATGCTTAAAACAGATAAAATAAAACATACTTCTGACTAATGAAGAAAAATCAGTCTGACTTTAGGAAATCTGAATTCTCCTCAAGATGCTCAATAAAACACAATTATATAAGCAACTGGCTAAAAAATGTTCCAAAACTGAGTGTAACAGTTGGGTTTTTTTTAACCATCCCTGTCAAAAATACAGATTGTCATATAGATGTGTTCTGACTCTGAGAGGGGAGAAAATCTAGGTAATATAAAAACAAATCATACAAATAAAATATATTTTTAAAACATACCTATTAGGGACAGCTAGGTGACACAGTGAATAGAGCACCAGCCCTGGAGTCAGGACGACCTGATTCAAATTAGACCTCAGACACTTAACACTTACTAGCTGTGTGACCACGGACAAATCACTTAATCCCAATTGCCTTGTCTTCCCCTCTCCAAAAAAAAAAAAAAACCAAAACTTAAAAAAAAAAAACTTATTTCCATTCAGGAAAGAGGTAGGAGACTCTGGGTCTGAAGGAAGTATACTTATTGGACAAAGTCCACACTGGTTTGTTTTGTGAAATTATATTTTGTTGGGAAGAGATGAGGAAGCAGAGGTCAGAAACAGGAAGTGACATCTATAAGCAAATGAAGAAGCGCTCTAAATCATTTTTCATTAAAGAAATGCAAATTAAAACAACTCTGAGCTGCCAATTCACACCTATCAGTTTGGCTAATATGACAAAAAAAGGAAAATGATAAATGTTGGAGAGGATGTGAAAAAATTCAGACACTGATGCACTGTTAGTGGAGTTGTGAACTGATCGAACCATTCTAGAGAGCAATTTGCAACTATGCCCAAAGGACAACCAAACTGAACATACCCTCGGATCCCAAAATACCACTACTAGGTCTGTTTCCCAAAGAGATCATAAAACAGGGAAAAGGACCAAAACAGGCAAAAATATTTATAGCAGTCGGCAAAATATTGGAAACTGAGAGGATGCCCATCAATTCAGAAATGGTTGAACAAGCTGTGGTATATGAATGTGATGGAATGCTACTGTTCAATAAGAAATGATGAACAGGTAGATTTCAGAAAACCCTGGAAAGATCTATATGACCTGATGCAATGTGAAATGAGCAGAACCAGAAAAATATTGTACCAGAAAAACAGTATCAGCAACATCGTATGATGATCAACTATAAATGACTCAGTTCTCCGCAACACAATGATCCAAGACAAGTACAAAGAACTCGTAAAGGAAAATGCTACCCATATCCAGATAAAGAACTGCTGAACTCTGAATGAAGATCAAAGCATTTTTTTTCAATTTATTCTTTCTCATGGTTTTTTAAAAATCTATTTCTTCTTTCACAACTGTGACTAACATGGAAATAATTTTTACATGATAGCACAGCATATGTATAAACTTTATTAAACTGCCTACAATTTTCAGAAGAGGGAAGAGAGGGAGAAAATCTACAACTCAAAATCTTGTAAAAATGAATTCTAAAAATTTCTGTGACGAGTCTAAAACAATGAAAAAAAAATTAGGAACAGAGAGTAATTTTTAAAAGAATTATTCAAAGAAAATGTAACCTTTTCCATACAAATGTAAAATTCTACACTTGAACTAAAAAAATAACAAAAAAGGCCAACTACATAAGAATAAGAGAAACCAAGGCTAGACAACAGTTCAAAAGGATCCAAGAGGTAGACTAACTCAGTAATTCAAAAGAAAAATGGCACCACCCAAAAATCATGAATTCTGTAGCATTAAAAGCACATTAGTAACTCTGAGGGAAGACATATATTCTAGCTATACTCTATCCTGATCATATCAGAAATGGTAGCTTAGTTCTGAGCAGCACATTTTCAGAATGGTATTGACAAACTACATGTTTCCAGGATGACCAGAGCAGTGAGGGAGTATGAATCCATACTTTGCCAAGATGTATTGAAGGAAATGGACCTAACTTAAACAAATTTAACTGGGACATAACTTTCTAGGAAAATCTCAAGGGCTACCTATTAAAATAGTTTAGATCTCTTTTCTTGCCAGAACTTAAGCAATGGATGGAAAATTATGGTGGCAAAATAAAGGTGGGCATAAGAAAATATTCTTAAAAATTTAAACTATTCAGAAGTAAAAATGAGCTTGCTTGTGAATATAGTGAAATATCACTGGAGGGCTTTAAAAACATGCTAGACAGCTCCTTGTTAAGGAGACTTTAGAAGTGGTTCAGTTTAAGAAGCACTAAAAGGGTGGTGAGTGGAAAAAGTTTAAGAAGCTCTGGGTTAGACAACCTTCAAGACATTTTTAGCGCTAGGCAAGTCCCAAGTTTAAGATAAGCTCCTAAAAAAGGTTTCAAAACATTTTCATCACCTAAGAGAGAGAAGAAGAGTAAAGCAAAACACTGAAAGACTTCAGAGCACTGGTTAATAGTTATCCCAGCGCAGTGACCTTTGATCTGGAAAATCTATGCAAAATTTCTTGGTCCTCCCCTTCATATCAGAAGTCTGAATTATTGGTATTAAATGATAAAATGTTGCTATTATGCAATAATACATATATTTTATGCATTTCTGGGTTTCCTAAACTTTTTCTATATCATCTGCTGGCCATCAAATATCATATGTGACTTCCCAAACTCGCAAAAAATTCCCATTCAATTTCTTATGCTGACCCACATGTAAAAGCAATCAACACAACACACTTGAGGGCTGCTGCTGTGAATACATACACACACACACAGACACACACACATTTATTTATTTATTTTAAGAGTCCAGTTGCACAGTATAATAGGGACTCTATTTACTCAAAACTAAACCTTATTAAAGAAACTAAAGCATTCACAATTCAGAACATAACTTATTATCAGGGTATCCATATGGCTTTAAATAGACACCAAAGTATATCCCAACCTTGTACATTCTTGGAGGGGAGGGTGCCAAAATCCTTGGGGAGTAAGTACCCAGCCCCTCTTCACTCAGATACTGTTCTAAAATAACTTGTTTATACAATCAGGGAATCCCAGGTCAGGATCTTCCCTTAACAGAGCACATCCCCAGGGGTAGCAGAGAACACAAAACCCTCCACCCCTAGGTCACAGTAAGTTACAATCCCCTCAATTCAGAGTGCCCAAGTAAAGTCCTCTTGGGGGGCAGGGGTGTTCTTCTCCCCACTCTGCTGCTGCAGGCTCCCAAATGGCGCTCTCAGGTGCACACATGCTTGAATACGCCAAAGAGTCCAAGCCCCAACACTGCTCCAGCCCCCTGCTTTCAAGTTCTGAAGGGCAGCTGGGCAACAAAGCCAACAGGGTAGGCCCCTGCCAGGGCACTTCCCCCATCCTACTAGACAATTCCACCCCCACCCAACCCCCCGCCCCCGATCCAAACCCATCCCAGGGGAATGGGTCAAGAAAACAGCTCACTACTGCTGCCCTGCTGCAAAGTCTCCATGTCAACTCAGAGCGAAGTACTGAGCTCCATCCAGAGGTCCTCTCTTGCAGGTCCAGGGGTCGAGCCCTCCTGATTCCTAACTGGGTAGGAGTCAGCCTTCTGTTCCTTCTCCATGTCTCACCTCACAGAGGAAAGGACTGCTCCATTCCAAGCTCTCCCTGCTCCTGCCCAAGTCCAGGCACAGCAGGCTCCAGGGGACCCTAACCCCAGTTTCTGTCTCAGGCCCACACCACCCCAACTCCAGGGCAGCTCATTCTCCCCTAGCCTTACATAGGGAGGGGCCACTCCAGTCTGAGCTCTGGGCATAGCAAAATAATACAATAATTGAGAAATAACAGACAACTATCCCAGTCTCACTAAACCCCATACCTTCTTCAAAGGGGTTAACGGTCTTACTTTCTATCAGCCCAGCGTTCCAGTATTCTCATAAGGATTGGTATCAGAGGCTCCTCCTTCTCTCAGAGGTCTCCTCACCACTACTAACATCATCCACTTATTCAGGGGAAGGGTTAGCACCCTGAAAGTGGAGAAAATACATCACCAGATAGGGAAGCAGCAACATCTGAGTTTACATTCACAGCTGGGGGCCCCCTTGACAACAGCTACTCAATCCTTAGTCCAGGAAATCAAAAAACGTCTCAGGTGAAGCATTCTTCCCATGAGTAAGCCCCTAAGGTAATATCATTCTCCCAGAATATGTGTGCACTTTTAACTAAGAGGCTCAGAGTCAGAAGGCACCAAAGCCTCTGTGAATCAGTACCTGACTGGCTCAGTCAGAAGATGCAAAAACCTTCATGACTCTCTTAGAGCTGTGAATTACCAGAGTTCAAAGGGGATTGATTCTTCAGATGTTTACAATTTAGCATGACCCTGGGAAACTGAACTCTTTAAAAAAAAAAATCCTGCCTTGTCTGAGCTCACACTTAATATATGGAAATCACATGGGCAAGTCGTGATGTAAAAAGGATAATTACACAATGTATAACTGATTAATGAGGACTGAAGTTGAAGCATGTGACCAACTTATCAGAAAAGCAAAAGACCATAGTAGTAGAATGAGGCATATAGCCAATGGATTGTTATGCTTGACTGAAATTCGTTTACCAAATGAAGAGTAATTAGTATATAAAAGTTTTCTCATATAAAAAAACACGAATTTTTTTCCAAAGAAAAAGTAAAAGTGGTAAGGTAAAGGAAAAGGTGGAAAGACAAGGAAAAGGCTCCAAGAGACTGTTGTCAAGATGCTAACAACGTGAGAAGCAAAGTTATAATTCCAGAGTGAAAATTCCCCTATGCTTCAAGCATTTTGCAACATCATTTCTCCAGAGATGTACTAACAAACAACACAGTATCTCACAGTAAGGATGGACAAAATGATTTATTTCTCATTTACTTATACTGTGCAATGTTTGTATCTTTGTTACTTAGTGACTTATATGCTCAGTGAGTAGGTTCTAAGAAAAGAAGGTAACTAGACTTTAAGACTGTTTCTCCTCCATTCTACAGTGTATAAAAGTAAAGACAGAAAACAGAAATAGAAATAGGGATGGCTGGTGACATCTGCTAAGGGAGTACTGAGGCAACTATTTGTAAAAAAGGTAACAAAAAAAGTCTGCTGTCTTCCAGGAACAAATATTTAAAATGTAACAAAATAAACTGGCCAAGAGTTGTCAAACCAAGCGGATGGCCAAGTGTATCTCACTGTTCGTGTGGGCCCAAATAATCAATGACAGAAAGAATCTAGAAAGCATTGTTAAGGTGCTTTAATGGAGTCTTAAACAAGAAAAAGACGACCTCTGGGACAGAACTGGCAGTTTCATAATTTCTGGCATTCAATCACTCCTTCACTCAAGGGATTTAAAAAAGAAAGGCAGGGGGCAGAGTCAAGATGGCAGCGTAGAAGCAGGAGAACTCCGTAGCTCCCACCATAACCACCTCAAATACCTACAAAATGAATAAACAAATTTTAGAGCTCCAGAACCCACAAAAGTACAGAGAAATAAAGCTCCCACTGAAGGCAGCCTGGCAGGCAAGACAGTCATGGCTTCAGCCCCAGGGGCCCCAGGACAAGCCATGGCTAGAGCACTCAGGAGAGTGGATCACTGGCAGCTGTGACAGTTTCCATACTTATCAACCCATAAGAACCATGGACAAAGTGAAAGGTCAGTGAAACTTGGCTAAATTTGGGGGAGAAAAGTGGATCCAGTCGCCTGTCCCCAGGGCAAGAAAGCAGCACAAGAGGTGGCCACACCACCACATGGCTGCTTCAGAGGCCACAGCCTGCAGAATGCAGGGGGGCCAAGCAACCATGCAGAGGCTAAGTGCTCTTGCATTAAGCTGCCTGGATCAGGATCGTGGTCTCTGGCGGCAGTCCTGAGGTGTGTGACCAGTGAGCCAAAGCTGGTGGGGGCTGGAGAGACGGCAGCCTCCTAATAGCCCTGGCAGCTATGAAAACCTCAGCAATCTGGGACAAAGCTCTCTCCTCTGGAAGCAGAGTTCCACAGAGCTAAAAAAAAAAAAAAAAAAAATCGAGTAATTCACTGGCAACATGAGCAGGCAAAGGAAGCAAAGCAAGTACAGCAATCCAACTTTAGATTCCTTTTTTGGAGACAAAAAGGACCAAAGCATGTAACAGGAGGAAGACAACACAATCAGAACTCCCGCACCAAAAGCTTCCAAGAAAAATGTAGATTGTAGACTGATTACAAGCCATAGAGGAGCTTAAGAAGGATTTTGAAAACCAAATAAGAGAAGTGGAGGAAAAATTGGGGAGAGAAATGAGAATGAGGCAAGAAAATCATGATAAGAGAGTCAACAACCTGACTGAAGAAAATAACACCTTAAAAAATAGATTAACTCAAATGGCAAAAGAGGCCCAAAAAGCCAATGAGGAGAAGAATGCCTTAAAAAGGCATTTGGAAAATGAATCTCAAAAGCTTATTGAAGAGAATAATTCCTTCAGAATTAGAATGGAGCAAATGGAAGCAAATGACTTTATGTGAAATTGGGATACTATTAAATAGATCCAAACAAATGAAAAAATAGAAGGCAATGTGGAATTTCTCAACATAAAAACCACTGACCTGGAACACAGAATCAGGAAAAACAATTTAAAAATTATTGGACTACCTGAAAGCCATGATCAAAAAAAAAGAACCTAGAAAGCATCCTTCGAGAAATTCTCAAGGAAAATTGCCCTGATATTTTAGAACCAGAGGGCAAAACAGAACTTGAAAGAATTCACTGATCACCTCTTGAGAAAGATCACAAAAAGAAAACTCCTAGGAATGTCATAGCCAGGTTTCTGAGTTCCCAGATCAAGGAGAAAATATTATAAGCTGCCAAGAAGAAACAATTTGAATACTGTGGAAACACAATTAGGATAACCCAGGATCTAGCAGCTTCTACATTAAGGGATCAAAGGGCCTGGAATATGATATTCTGGCGATCAAGGGAGCCAGGGTTAAAACCAAGAATCACCTACCCAGCAAAATTGAGTATAATGTTTCAGAGGAAAATATGGTCATTCAATGAGGTGGACAACTTTCAAGTATTCTTACTCAAAAAACCAGAAATAAATAGAAAATTTGACATTCAAATACAAGAAGCATGAGAAGGTAAACATGGAAAAGAAATCCTAAGGAACTTATCAAAGTTGAACTATTTACATGCCAACATGGGAAAACCGTAATTGTAACTTATGAAACTTTTCTCAGGATGAGGATAGGTGATGGAAATACAAGTGTGTGTGTGTGTGTGTGTGTGTGTATACACACACATATGTCTATATAGGAGAGTGTATGTATATATATACACACGTATGAATACATATGTGAGTATGTGTATACATGTGTACATAGACAGAGGGCACAGGATGAAATTAATAGGAAGGGATGATACTGTAAAAGGTGAAATTGAGAGGTGGGAGTGGAATAGAATGAGAGAGGACAGGGAAAGACAGAATAGGGTTAATTATCTCATATACAAGAGGCAAGGGATTAACTGTTACAATGGAGGGGAAGAATGGGAAGGCAAAAGGGAATGGGTCAACCTTACTCTCATTGAATTTGGCTTAGGGAAGGAATGACATACACTCTAAATTGGGTATCTTGCCCTACAGGAGATGAGGGGATGGGGATGAGAAGGGGGATGATGGAGGGGAGGAGAGGTGGGGAGGGTTGTTAGAAGCACACACTTCTGTAAAGGGACAGGGACAAAGCAGAGAACAGAACAAGCGGGGGGTTGGGGGGGAGGATAGGAAGGAGAGAAATATACTCAGTCTTTCACAATATGTCCATTGTGGAGATGTTCTGTGTAACTACACATGTACAGCTTATACTGAATTGCTTATCTTTCCAGTGGGGGTGGGTGATGAGGGAGGAAGGGAAAAGAATCTAGAATTTAAAGTCCTATAATCAAAGGTTAACAAAAAAGTGTGTGTGTGTGTGTTTGTGTGTGTGTGTGTATCTGTGTGTGTGTATTATTAATTACATGCAACTGGGAATTAAGATATACAGGCACTGGGGTAGGGAGATCCATCTTGCCCTACTGGAAAGTCTACTGGGTGATGGGGGAGGACATAAGAGAGAACCGATTGGGGAAGGGAGTATACAGTAGAACAGTTGTTTTGGGGTGGTGGATAGGGGAGAAAATTTCTAACTCAAAATCTCGTGGAAATGAATGATGTAAACTAAAAACAAGCAAAAGTTAATAAATTAAAAATGTTAAAAAAAATAAAAGAGCCTCTGGGGCAAAGCAAAATAATAATAATAATAATTTAAAAAAAAGGTAAACTCTTAAGGAAACAGCAAAGTTAAGAGGATGCTATGAACAAAATATTCTCAAAAGAAAAACAGTGAACTATCATCAATCAGATGATCTTCTCAAGGAGTTTAGCCACAAAAGGGAGGAGGAATATGAGGGGATGGACAGATCAAGTGAGGATTTGGGGGGTTTGGGGGATGAGGGAGACACAGACATGTTTGTAGGAAGTAGAGAGGCAGTTAGCAGACAAGGAGAGATTGACGATAAGTGAGAGAGTAGGGATGATAAATGGGAAAATCTGGTGGAAAAGATCAGATGGAAAGAGATTATTTGTACATATAGGTGATGCAATCCTAATAAAGCTGCCCTCAGCCCCAATTCATTATAGGCCTGGCCCCACTGAACAGCAGGCTCCCTCTACCTATCTAACCCCCCACCACCACCAATGTCCTAACTTCATATATGCCCCACTGCTCACTGAAACAACAGGTGTCCCTGAACTCTTAGTTCCCACAGAAAGAGCAGGTGTGTCCATGTGATGGGAACCCAGCTACTGCCTCTACCTGGTCACTGCCCACAGACCCATTCCCACAGGAATAGTTGTGTTCTTGTACTCAACCACAATCACATCATCCATCTAGCCCAAGACAGGACCACAATGCCTATCTGGCTTAACAAGACAGAACCACAATAGTTAGCCAACTGGAAGGCAGTATGACCAGAATGTCTGGAGGTTTTTTGTTTGTTTTTTTGCTTTCTGGAGGGGGGAGGGCAGGGCCATTGGCGTTAAGTGACTTCTCCAAGGTCACATGGCTAGTAAGTGTTAAGTGTCTGACGCCAGATTTGAACTCAGGTCCTCCTGACTCCAGGGCTGGTGCTCTGTTCACTGTACCACCTAGCCACCCCAGCATGACCAGAATGTTTAACCACTGAACCTTCCTCTATTACCTAATCCCTAACAAACCCCTCCTGCCTTTTTAATATTCACTATTTCTGTTATGCAGTTGTATCTTTACCCTATAAAAATTCACCTTGCTCTCTCTGAAGTTGCTGGTTCCTCTTCGAACTTAGCCCACTTCATGAGAGGCAGCAATCTCAATAAACACCTATACTTGGGGAAAAAAAAAAAAAAAAAAAAAAGAAGTGCAAATGAAAACAACCCTGAGGTCTCACCTCAAACCCTGTAAAATAACAAAGATAACAAAAGACCCTAATAGAAAATGCTGGAAGGGGTGTGCAAACATAAGACACACTAGTGCAATGTTGATAGAGCAGCACAGACATTTTGAAAAGCAATTTGGAATTATGCAAATAAAGTAAATACAGTGTTCATAACCTTTGACCCAAAGACATAACCAAAAATTCTCAGGTCACAATCTAAAAAAGGAAATTAATAATAATTCACTGCCTTAGAAGCTCACACACAAATGTACAAAATATGGATAAAAAACAAGATAAACAAGAGATCTGACAAAAGGCAATTACACCTCATTGAGGGTTGATAAAATGAGACCAATCAATAGAATATGGCTTTTTGTATATACCTTATGCAAAATAAACAGGACAGGTTAAAAGGGAGTTAAGGGAAAGATGTTTAAATTGTCAAGTAACTCGATAGCTGTCACAAGGTCATTTTTGGCTTGTTCCCAGAAGGAAAATCTAGGAGAAATTAGTGAAGTCACAAAGAGAAAATTTTAGTCTTGATATATGAAATAACTTCCTAACAATTAGACCTGCCTCAAAATGGAACATAGGTATTAAATTCCCTATAAAAGAGCTCTTCAAGTACATGTTGTAGAGGGATTCTTGTTCAGATTTAAATTCTATGATCGAAATTACCAAAATGATTGACCAATATCACATTTCATTAGACTTCTATCAAACTATCACTGAAAAAGCTTTGCTTGCCAAATAAAATCTCAATACTGGCATTTAGCCTGGCATTCAAGAGTCTCCTATAATCAGTCTCCAATACACATTTCTAGTCTTATATACTTCACACCCCAGCCAAAATAGACTACAACACCCCCATACTTTTCCTCCTGTGCTTTCTTGTTTTATTTCATGGCCTTCATTACACCAAGACTACATGCTAATTATCTCACACATTCCTCTCAACATACACCTCTACCTGGCAAAATCCGACCTGTCATCTAAAGGCCCATCTCAAATAGAAAGAAACTCCTCTATGAAAACATTCTTTACCAATTCCACCAGGTCTGAGTCAAATCCTGCCTCAGACACTAAGGTACTATTTGTAAAGTACTTCGCAAACCCAAAGTACTATATAAATATTGTAGGGCGCGGAGCAAGTCACTTAAGCTCAGTTTCCTCCTCTATAAAATGGGGATAACAATAGTACCACCTACCTCTCGGGACTGTTCAAATAAGAAATCTGTAACATGCTTTTGTAAACCTTATCTAAGTAAGGTAAGCAAATCCAAATAAATTTCAAAAATAGATGAAGGTTCACTTTTTACCTATTACTTAGGGAGATTAGACTACAGGGGCCTAGGAAAAAAAACAGAATAGGTAAGGACCTGAAGTGCTAGAAATTGTACCCCTAAGGGAGGGAAATAAAGGGATTTAGAATTTCTCCGGATCAGAGAGGCACAGCAGTGAAAGAGGTGGGTGAGTAGGTAGGACTCAGAGAAAAAGGAACCACACTGGGCTGACCAAAGAAATAATAAAAATAAATAGGAGCTGGCATTTACATCAGCATAAAACAGGCAACAGTAAAAATAAATTAAATCATAAGGGGCTGAACAAGGGGAAAGAAGCATGTATGTCTGTCTCTGTATTGGAGGGTGATACTGGCAGACTTTCAAATAACACAGGCTCCTGAGGGCCTAGTCTCTTATCTTTTTTCTACCCCAAAGTAAAGTTCAAACTTTTGGCACTAAATATATGTCTAGTCCCATTCCTTCTTTTGAATTCCAATGATATATTTCATGTTAAATATCTCTACTCGGTTACCCCATCAGGATCTTAAACTTAACACATCCAGATTTTCTTCCAATCCCATCCTTTCTCCCAAGGTCCACGTTCTATTAAGACACCAAAGTCTAAGTACATTCACAATCCTGAGAGGGATCTTGGCTTCCTCTAACCCTTTCACATCTAGTCTTACCACTCTTATCTTGATAAAATTTCCCATCTCTGTCTCCTCTCTATTCCTACAAACTCCACATCCTAGTCTAACATCTTACTTCCCTCCCAAATTATTTCAATATTAGTCTGTGCACCATCAATCTCTCCCCTCAAATCCACCCCGAACCCAAGCGGTAAAACTGTTACTTCTAAAACACAAATCTGATCATTAACTATTTAATCATATTCAGTGCATGCCAATTGCCTCTAAGATACTTGCAAACTATTCTTCTATTACTTTCCTGCCTTTGGCCAGGGGAACCCTCTTTGGCATAATAGTACTTGTTTTCACAATCTAGCACTGTTACTGTCTGTATGACCTTGGATTAAGTCACTTAAACTCACTGGGCCTCAATTTCTCATCTATAAAAAAACTTATATGGTCAAAAAGGTCCTTCCCAAGTCTAAATTTATGTTCCTATGAATGCATTTTTTAGAATTCCTAGTTTCCTTAAAGAACCCAAGTTCTCCCCTATATACATCTTTCTGATCCTCATTCCCTTCCAATTTGTTAAAAGCTTTTTCCCTCTTAAAATTACTCTGTATAACTATGTTGTATCTTTTGTGTTTGATTAGCTGTACACATGCTGAATTCCCCCCATAGAAAGTCAATGTTGGAGAATTTGCTGAATAGCAGGCATATTGACTGGAGGTGTGAATTAGTCTAACCATTTCTGGAAAGCAATTTGAAATTATGTGCAGAGGGTGACTAAAATATCCATACCCTTTGATCCAGAGATTCCAGTGCAAGGCATACAGAGCTCAAGAAATTTTTTAAAAAGCGAAGGGGAGGAAGGTTGCTCAGATATCAACCAAACTATTTATAACAGCCATTTTCTGTATTAACAAAGAAGTGAAAACAGTAGATGCTCATTAGCTGGGGAATGGCTATAAACACATGAATGTTGAGAAACAATGAAGATTCATGTTAACTGATAGCAAAGTGAAATAAGGAGAAGCAAGAAAAACACACATAAAACAAGATAAATTAAAAAACAATCAAAAATGAATATTGGAAAAATCTAATAGCTAGCACTGATATGGTGCTTTTAGGTTTGGAAAGAACTTTTACAAATACTCTCATCTGATTCGCAACAATTCTGGAAAGTAGGTACTAGTCATGTTCATTTGACAGATGAGGAAACAGAAAGCAGGCAGAAGTTAAGTGGTTTGCTCTGGGTTACACAACTGTTGTCTGATTCAGAATTTGAACTCAGGTCTTCCTGAATCCCAGCCCAGTACTCCGCCCACTGTGACACCCAACTGCCTCTGTGACCAAATTTGACCCCAAGAAATGAGAAGGCACCTCTCTCTGCTTTTTTGTAGAAGCAGGGGACTATAAAAAAAAAAAAAAGATGCGGGGCACTATGACTATGGAACAATACAAATACTGTCTTACTGATATGGTTAGTTTTGACGGGCTCTTTTTTATTCTTTGCTATAAAGGAATGCTCTGAGAAGGGGATAGGGAGAAGGGATAGATGAGTGGGAAAGGGAGGTGACTAAAGATACCAATTTTTTTTTTTAAGAAATATTCTTGGGGCAGCTAGGTGGCACAATGAATAGAGCACCAGCCCTTGAGTCAGGAGGACCTGCGACACTTGACACTTCTCACACACACACACACACACACACACACACATACACACCCCACTACCTAGCCCTGTGATCTTGGGCAAGTCACTTAACCCCAACTGTCCTGCCTTCCCCTCCAAAATATAGCCTCAGACACTTGATCCACTTACTAGCTGTGTGACCTTGGGCAAGTCACTTAACTCCAATTGACTTGCTGCTATCCCCTCAAAAAAATATTCGAGTTGGTTTTTTCATTTAAATTTTTGCTACATTTGAAGTTTCAAATTGTCTCCTGCCCTCCATCTCTAAACCACACTAGTAAAGGTCAAGTGTGTGTGTGTGTGTGTGTGTGTGTGTGTGTGTGTGTCTGTCTGTCTGTCTCTCTGTCTTCTCTGGAGGTAGTTAACATCTTCCTTCATAGGTCCTTTGTAGCTGATTTGAGTATTTATAACACTCATAATAATTAGGTTGTTCAAAATTAGTCTTCAAACAATACTGCTGTTACTGTATACAATGTTGTCTTGGTTCTGCGCAGTTCATTTTTCATTATTTCATGCAAGTCTTTCCAAGTTTTTCTAAAACTCAAACAGCTCATCATTTCTTAAAGCACAATACCATTCCATCACAATCATATTTATCACAAACCTGTTTAGTCATTTCACAACTTATGGGCATCCCATCAATTTCTAGTTCTTTGCCACTACAAAGAGACTTGCTATGAATATTATATAGGTCTTTTTCCTTTTTCCTGATTACCTTGGGAAACAGAGCTAATAGTGGCATGGTATTGCTAGGCAAAGATTATACAGTTTTTTACTGGGCATAGGTCCAAACTGCTCTCCAAAGTGGCTGCATCAGTTCACAGTTCTACCAACAGTGTATTAGTGTCAAAATTTTTGCACATCCCCTCCAGCATTTATCATTTTCCTTTCTAACACTTTAGCCAATATGACAGGTGTGAGATATTATCTCAAAGTTGTTATAATTTGCATTTTTCTAACAATAATGATTTAGAGCATTTATCATATATATCGCTTTGATTTCCTCAAAGAGAACAATTTGTCTTGTCTCTTTGTCTACAATTCCAAGGACAATACTCTTTGCATATAGTAGGTGTTTAAAATGGAGACAAAATAGTAGTACTTTTGTGTTAGTCAATAACTTAAAAAAAAAAAAATAGATGCCCGTAAAATGGGGTAATGACGAAAGAAAATGGTGGTACATGAATGCAATGGATTACTATGCCACAAGAAAGGACAAATGTGAAGAATTCAAAAGCATGAGAAGACATAAAATTATACCCAATGAAAAAAGCTGAGCAAGGAAAATCATCTACACAATGGCTACAAACAACAGAAAATGGAACAATAAAATAAACCTAAAATGAATGTTTCATAATTAGCTACCATTTTTGGTACCCCCTAAGAGTTGAAAATGGGCATCTCCCTAATGTCTTCATACTTCAGAGAGGAAAAACTGGCACTGAATGCTGAATATACTGCTGAACAAGTCTGATGTGCTTGCTTATTCTGCTAAACTACCTTTACTTTCCTGTTTTAAATTCCAGTTACAAATGGAAGGCTCACTGAATGGAGGAAATATTCAGGAATGACCATAATGTAAAAAAAAAGCTATCAATAAAATTTGAAAAACAAAATGGGAATAATTACGCTAGTACAAGGTTGCTACAATCAAGACAGTACATTTAAAGCCAAACTAAATTTTTTAAGCAAAACAAGCAGCAAGTACCAGTAAAGATTTTTTTTGACTTAAGAGAATTTTATGGCAGAAGAACTTTAATTATAATTAATGGTCTAAGCTGTCCCACAAAATTAAAAAGAGTGGCAAAATGGATTAGAAAACAAAACAAATTTCTACATAACATTTCTACAAAATGAAAAAATTTTTAAAAATTCTTATAATAAAAAATAAGAAGGTCAGAAAAAATTTATTATGCTTCATCTGAATCAAGAGAAGAGGCAGCAATCACCTACCCAGCAAAATTGAGTATAGTGTTCCAGGGGAAAATATTGTCATTCAGTGAGGTGGAGGACTTTCAAACATTCTTGCTGAAAAAACCAGAACTGAAAAGAAAGTTTGACACTCCAACACAAGAAGCA
>CM053588.1:141356164-141408640 GCA_028646515.1 Pseudochirops corinnae
TCTGGCAAATTTGACTTTTTAAGGCATTCTTCTCCTCATTGGCTTTTTGGGCCTTTTTGCCATTTGAGTTAATCTGTTTTTTAAGGTGTTATTTTCTTCAGTCAGGTTGTTGACTCTCTTTTTGTGATTTTCTTGCATCATTCTCATTTCTCTTTTCAGTTTTTTATCCACTTCTCTTATTTGGTTTTCAGAATCCTTCTTAAGCTGCTCTATGGCATATAGGCAGTCTTCGTGTTTTTTGAAAGCTTTTGGTGTGGGGGTTCTGACTGTGTTGTCTTCCTCCTGTTCCGTACTTGGGTCCTTTTTGTCCCCAAAGAAGGACTCTAAAGTTAGATTGCTGTACTTGCCTTGCTTCCTTTGCCTGCTCATGTTGCCAGTGAATTACTTGATTTTTTAGCTCTGTGGAACTCTACTTCCAGAGGTGAAAGCTCTGTCCCAAGTTGCTGGAGTTTTCACTGCTCCCGGAACTATTAGTAGGCTGCTGCAGCCCTCATCAGCTTTGGCTCACTGAAAACGCACCCCAAGACCACCACTCAAGACCACAATCCAGATCCAGGCTGCTCAGTGCAGGAGCACTTAGCCTCTGAATGACCACTTGGCTCCCCTGTAGTCTGCAGGCTGAGAGCTCTGAAGCAACCACCTGGAGGCGGCTGCAGGGCCGCTGCTTCTGCCTCCTCCTTGTCCTGGAGGCAGTGTGGCTGGAACACTTTTGTCCCCCAAATTTAGCAGTTCCACTGACCTTTCACTTTGTCCTGGTTTCTTATGGGTTGATAATTCTGGAAACTGCCACAACTGCTGCTGACCCACTCTCCTGAAGGCTCCAGCTGCGGCTTGTCCTGGCTGCCCAGGGCCAAGCCACAGTTTCAGGCTGGGCTGGTTTTGGCTCTCAGCGTGCTGCAATGAGCCCTTCCTGCCCAACTGCCTTCAGTGGGAGGTGTGGTTTTCTGTATTTTTGCGGGTTTTGGAGCCCTAAAATTTGTTTAGAGTCATATTTTATGGGTATTTGAGGTGGCTATGTGGGAGCTGCTGAACCTTGCTGCTTCTATGCTGCCATCTTGGCTCTGCCTCCTCTGTTCTATTTATGCTATTTACGTAAAATTTAAAAAAATCTTATTATTTTTTTTTTTTTAGCTTTTTTCTTGGAGGGTGAGGGCAGGGCACTTGGGGTTAAGTACTTGCCGAAGGTCCCATGGCCATCAAGTGTTAAGTGTCTGAGGCTATATTTGAACTCAGGTCCTCCTGACTTAAAGGCTGGTGCTCTACTCACTGTGCCACCTAGCCGCCCCTAAAAAATCTTTAATAAGCAAACTTAATTGGACTTTTGCCAAGATGGCCACCTGACCATCCAGCTCCTAAATATTTACTGCTTGTATTCCACCATCTTGACTCCACCCTGTCCCAAGTACTTACTCCAGTGAAGCCCTGAAGGTCTAGTCCGTCTGAATGATGATAAATACAGTGAGAAATTATATTAAGTGACATTTTGTACTCCAGAAAGGCATAAAAAGTCAGGTGGAAGCTCCAGGCAATATGAAAGGTGACCCCTCAAGTAAAGGCAGAGCCAGTGCAATCAGAGAAGTCTTGGAAGCAGTAAGAGTGACAGACTTCCCAGAGAAAGCCCCAGGGTATCCCAGCACATAGTGGCAGGATAGGAGAGTTTCAGAAGCACTCACTTGGACAAACCAGATCCAGGAGTTCTGAAGTTTCTGTATTTTCCTATTCTTTGTATTCCTTGCACCTAAATGACTTGTTGCTTAATAAATGTTTGCTTATGGACTGAACCTGAGACTAAGTCCTGATACTAAGAGAGTGCCTTAAATATTCTTTACTCAGGACCTTGGAGATTCAGGATTTACTCCAGAGACATAGAGGTCAGCCCAGTAAGCCAGGGGACCCCAGGGTCCATGGTAAGGCTAAGCAAGACCCACTACCCCACCCAAAAGTGCAGCAAAGGCCAGTGCCTGGTCCTGGCACAGATCTGTATATACCTGTATGATGATAAAGTGTTAACATTATAATAGAGAGAAAAATCTTAATCTAGAAGTGATGACAGAGGTGAATGAATCAAAATTACAGCCATATCAAAGATTGTTGCAAATTTTAACTCTATAACAAGTGTAAGCAAAGACTTGAAAGGAAAAAAAAAGAATTTTTCCACATGATACTATCTCAACAGGATTATTTGAGAGAAGTATGGTTCTACAATTCTGGAAGCAGTATTTTCTTACATAAGGCACCAGAAGTTGGTGTACACTTTGGCCAATGAATGCAAAGGGAAGTCATGCTTCAGGTATCCTAAATATGAAGACTAGAAATAGAAATTTATTGGTAATAAGTTTGTAGACAGCTGCCAAATATGTATATGGTTGTTATGCTTGCCCTCAAAACTACTCCTGCTTCTTTAGTGGATGAAGGTGAATGAAAAGAATGCCATTGGCACTAATGCTAGTCACATCCCTTATCCATGTTGGCTTCGGTGGAGTGACGGGAGTGACCAGGGTGACGGAAACCTTGACTGGGTAATGAGTAATTTGTGGACACTTTCTTATCTCATCTATGAAATGTTTCCTTATTTGTATAGGGCATTCTAATTAATTGTAATTGATGAACGATAACTAATAGCACAAAGAGAAATTCAGTCAGCTTTAGATGGCAAAAAAATTAACTCAAAGTCTTCTGACATTTTCAGTTTCTAGAATTTTATTTATTTCAGAGAGGATGATAACAAGGATCTTAGAAACCATTCAGTATAAGTTCTGAGGTTCAGAGTTAGAGACTTGCACTAAAATTTTACCTACTTCAGGTTCTTTCTACTTGTATTATCCTGAGCAAGTTATTTAACTGCTCAGGCTCAGTTTCCCCATCTACGAAATAGGATAGTACTTCAATACCATGTGTTATAGGTTGTGAAGAAAACACTTAAAGAAAAACCTAACTTATTCTGTTATACAGCTGGCAAATGAGATAGTCTTGGTCTGAGTTCAGGTCTGTTTCCGCAAGTTGAGCAAAATAATGTGAGGTAGTGTAATGCCAAGCAAAGGCAACTTCTAAGGTTCAGATTACCCCATTTATTCAGCAAACATTCACAGAACAGAGAAAGTCAAAATACAGTGTAACCTGTTCCTTTAGCAAGTAAGTTCTCAGTTCAATCCAGGTACTAGTCCACCCCTAGACAGTACAATCATTTAGTCAATCAAAAGTCTCTTCTCAAATGGAGATTAGTCTCCAACCATAAACAAAGTACATTCATTTGGTCAATCACAGAGCACAAAAAAACTGATAGGCTTCCCACCCCTGAATCTCAGAAGGGGCAGGAGAGCACAAAAGGCCATCCACCCTCAAGTTACAAGGTTAAATTCAGCATTGAATACCCAAGGAAAGGTCCTTCTTTCATCTTCACTCAAGGCAAGCCCTCAGCAGTCTCAGTTACTGGGAAGACAAGGCTAAACAAAGCCATAGCCAGTGTCCTCATTAAGTCACTGTCCGCCTGTAGAACAGTCCTAGAACCCCTGAAAACACCAGCAAGGCCCTCTTCCAGGTTTTCTGTGCAGGTACCACAAGAAAATTCTCCTTCAGGGCTTCTGAACCAACAGCCAGGTTCCAGGACCTCTGCAACAGCAGCACTGTCCTTCACCATCCGGTGAATCTGGCAAAACAACATCAAAACAAACAGACAAAATATTGGCATCACAGCCATGCCTCCTCAGTCCTTGGCAGTTCTCAAAAGTCCTGGGCAGCTCCAATGGGCTCTCAGCAGTCTTTCTCTCAGCAACTCAGGCTCCACGATACTGGATACTGCTCTCCCAAAGTCCTTCTGGCCTTCTCTAGGCTTGGGCCTCTCTCCCAATTCACGGCTCCTCCCAGTTCAGCCCTCTCTCTTCACATCAAGAAGTCCATCCCACAAGTGGGATTCACAAGCTCTGTGTTTTAACACCCAGACCAAAAACCAAGTCAATACAGGGGCATCTCCAAATTCCATTACCAATACAGGTAGCTACCATGTTCATTATACTGTTCTGTACTCAGAGACTGATCAAATGCAAGCAAACCTGAAAGTCTCATGCAAGCTAGATTCAGATTTCTCTTAACTATTTTGCATATCTCTTAATGAATGGCTGGTAGAAATCCCATGTATTTTTGTTTTGTTTTTCAATTTCTAATATCTTTGGTTTGGTAAATGGGAAGTCCAGATGTGACAACTTTTTAGTTTTTGTCTTCTTACAACTTTTTCATTTTTGTCTGATAAAGTAAAGTGTTCTGGAAATGACCTACACTTTCCAATTCGTTGGGAGGAAGTAAGGGGATTTTCTGATGGGCGATTTCTTCCAAAAATTTGTCCTGGAAGTTGCATAGTATCAAGGTCAGGCACTACTTAGTCAAATCTGATTTGAATAAAATCTCTCTCCAGTTCTGTTTGTTCTGTTTTTCATTGTATGCATTATGTATATGTATATTCATGTTTTTCCATTATAATATACATATCAGCAAGAGAACCTTTATTTGAATTGGTATAAGAAAGAGCATTTGAGCAAACTGTCACCATAGAGGGCTAAACATTTCTATAATTTGTCATTTCATCAGCAGTTTGTTTCTTTTCCTCTCATATCTCTAAAAATCCCTGTGGATTCTACTTGACAGGACTATTTCTAACAGGTCCCCTCTACCTCTACACCAGTTGTCTTATGAAATGAAAATTGGAAGCAGTGGGTTTTTACTGCACCACTTTTGTCTTTGTCGGTGGAAGCTGCAGCTACAACTCCTACTTGTTTCCTTGCCAAGTAGAAACTGAGGAGGACTTGGCTTCCCTATTGGTACCTCACAGTGAATGGGTTAAAAAAAAAACAAAACCCAACAACATTAGAGTTGAATCAGTTTATATATATGTATATATATATTTTAAATCTCTATTGAATTACCTAATTTAAATGAAATTAAATTTGGAGAATTCAACTTGAGACATCCATGTAGCATATATAGAATGTCATAGTACTTGACAAAATATTATACTATTTAATTATATTCTAAATTAGGGTGTGCACATGGGGAGAGATATTAAACCCATCCTACAGCTTAATAAAGTTCATAGAACTTGAGAGTAGGAAGGGACTTCAGCCATTTAATTCAGTCCATAGGTAAAAAGAAGCAACCTTGGTTGTCCAGCATCTTTCTGAAGACCTCCAAGAAGGGGGAATTTATCACTTTTCAGAGATTATTATTTCACTTTTTGGTAACTCATTGCTAGAGACAGTTTTTTCTTACAGAAAGCTCAATTATTGTTTCCTTGAAACTTCCACTCATTGTTCATGGTTCTAACCACTGGGGCTAGCCAAACAGAGAAGTCTAATCCCTTTTTGCGTGAGATTCCTTCAGATACTAGAAGCTAGTTGTCATGTCTTGCTCCCCTCCTTCCCTCTTTAAATCAGTGTCTCTCTGCTACATAACCTTGTTCCTTCAGTTCAATCAGTCTTCACTTAATATGAACTCAAAGGACCTTCACCATGCTGTGGACAAATCCCAGTTTGTCAAGTCTTTCTTGAACCCCAAGAACTGAGAACAATACTGCATTCAATGTCTGATAAGGGCAGAGTATATAATGTGATTTTTTTTTTAACCTCCCGAAAGGATGACCCCTCCCCCACCCCCACCCCCACCCCCATTTTGAAGTTCAAGATCAAGTTAGTTTGTTGGACCTGACACTCCACCTGACGCTCCTGACTCATGAAGTTTGTAGTCCACTAAAGTAATAGTTAGCATTTCCCCTTTCAGCCTTTCTGGCTTCTGGACTTTAAAGCCATGCTCCCTTCACCTTTTTCAGCTCCCTTTTATATGTTTGTTTTCCTTCATTATATTTTATCCTTAGCACCTAACAACAGTGCCTGACACAGAGTAAGGTTAATGAATGCTTGTTTCCTAAAACTGCTGGATCTTTTTTGATCTGCTGTCTGTCTAGCTGTCCCTCTTCCTATTTTGTACTTGAGAAGTTAATTTTCTTTTGTATCCAAATGAAAGATTTTTTCCATTTATCTCCTTTTAGTTTAAACCTATCACAATCTTTTTGGATCCCAGGTCCCCTGTTTCCTGTTTGCTGTCCCTTCCTGTTTTGGGCAATAAACATAATTGATAACCATCCCTTAAATCCCTTTACCCAAGTTAAGGGCAGAATCTTTAGTGGCACAGGGCCCAGCATTGATCAGGAGGGGTTCTTTAGTGTTTCCTAAACTTTTTCTACTAATAACCCCTTCTGTGCTTACATTGTGAGTCAAGACCACAGTTTAAGAAGTGCTGAAGGGGTCTTTAGTGGAAAAAGTCTTAAGAAGCCGTGCTTTTTTTTTTTTTTTTTTTTTTGGTGCCGGCAATTGGGGTTAAGTGACTTCCCCAGAGTCACATGGCTAGTAAGTGTGTTAAGTGTCTGAGGTCAAATTTGAACTCGGGTCCTCCTGACTCCAGGGCCGGTGCTCTATTCACTGTACCACCTAGCCGCCCCAGAAACCCTGTTTTAGAGATAACCTGGCATGTTGATTACCATTAACTTATCTGAATCTCCTCTGAATCTGTCAGGTTCTATTATTACCAAATCCTTATCTCTGTTTCCTTTGAACTACTTTTATCAAGATGTCAACCAAAATCTAGATAATTATATAGTAAACAAAAAAAAAATACAATAACTGTGTAAACTATCCACAAGCCATGCTCTTATGTACTAGGTTAGTAATCCTGTCCATCCCTCCTCTCTCCTTCCCCCCCAGTAAAAAAAGGGAAATAAACTTAATCTGACATTCTTGATGAGCCCATGCTGGCTATTTGCATTTCCCACTTCACTTTCTAAATGTTTGCTAGCCATTTCTTTAATGATGTATTCTAGAATTTTACCAGGAATTGAAGTCCAATTCACTGGCTTGCAGTTTTCAGACTTCTGTCTTTCATTTTTATTTGGAAATTGGGATGTTTGTTCTTCTTCATGTTTTGTGGTGCATGTCTTATTTTTGCATGATCTTAAAAAAGTTAACAGAGGCTTAGGAATTAGACCTGTCATTTCTTTTAGTAATAGCTAAGGATGTAGTTC
This sequence comes from Pseudochirops corinnae, assembly GCA_028646515.1. Lineage (NCBI taxonomy): Eukaryota > Metazoa > Chordata > Mammalia > Diprotodontia > Pseudocheiridae > Pseudochirops > Pseudochirops corinnae. The sequence goes on from CM053588.1 coordinate 141,363,228, forward strand.
ACCTGGATCAGGTGACTTGAATTTGTCCAGGTGTTCTTTTACAAGCCTATTTATTTTGAGCATCAAATCCTTGTTAGTCCCTTTTGTTTTATTACTTCTGGTGTAAAGGAGATTCTCCTTTGTAGAAAAAACAGAAGTAAAACTGGAATAGTTCTACTTTCTGTTGTCACCTATCTTCATTCTGTCTACCACAAACAGTGGTCTTTTCCCTTGATCTTCCTTTTAGTTCCAATATTACTTAACAAAAACAAAGAACCTTTGGTTTACCTTTGTATCTTTTTCCAGTATCAACTCTAGAGTTTTTGCATTCCTTACCTATTTAATAGGACTATGCCTCTCTGTTATAGTTTAATTCTGTTAACCTGGCCTTCCTCTCATCTTCTACACCAGCGGTTCTCAACCTGTGGGTTATGTTCAATTTGTAACAATGAAAATACATCCTGCATATCAAATATTTACACTATGATTCATAATAGGAGTAAAATTACAGCTGTGAAGTAGCAACAAAAATAATTTTATGGTTGGGGGTCACCATGACATGAGGAACCGTATTAAAGGGTTGCAGCATTAGGAAGGTTGAGAACCACTGTTCTACATACTTCCTTTAATATATATGTGTAAATATATCTAAAAATATCTAAAAAATCTAGAGCTCATGACAGACTAAATCAAGGTTTCTTCAGTTTAATTAAAAAAACCTTTTTATGTGTCTTCAATGTTCACTTCCCACCAAGATTGTTGCCTAAATATGAAGCAGGGTGCCCAGCTCCCAAACATATTCCAGCAAACTGTGAAGTTCTGAGACCAAATAACGATGAGGAAATTCAGTGAAAAACTAAAGTATTTGACATCCACCCCAAAAGTGCAGTCATCCAGAAACCTAGGAATAATAGGAAATAATAGGAAATAACAGCAAAAGTGTGAGTGCCAGTGTGGCCGGACAGCACCTATGTAGTCTATGAAACTGTGTCTTCAAGGTAGCAAGAGTAGAGAGCTCTGAGAAGACCCCAGAATGTGAACTTTAGAAGTCTTGGGGAGCAGCAGTAAAGCTATAAGCAGAGTACCACCCAGTGTGTCCCAGGGTGCTCAGACCTGAACAACCCATACTTGTGGGTCTGAACTCTCAGGTTCCCGACATTGTCTTGAAACTCCAAGATTCAGGCTTATAAACAACAATACCATAACCCTGTAAAGATGTGTTATGATACTATAGGGAACAAATGGATCTTAAATGGAACAGAGGACCTTAAAATATTAAAAGTGACACACTTGAGGAGGAACTTTGAAAGGGGTTGAAGGGAGATGGAAGAAGCATTTATTAAGTACTTGTTATGTTCCAGACACTCCACTAAGCAGTTTACAGATATTGCATTTAATCCTCCCAACAGCTGTGTATAGTAGATGCTGTTACTGTCCCCATTTCACTTCTGTGGAAACTGAGACAAAGGCTGAGTGATGTCACACGACTATGAAAGATCTGAAGCCAGATTCGAATATAGATCTTTTCTGACTCCAGACCCAGCCCTCTATCCGTTGTGCCATTAGAAAGCTGTAAAGATTCTACTGTTTTGGGGTAGTGGGTAGGGGAAAGATGGGGAGAAAATTTGTAACTAAAAATCTCATGGAAAATGAATGATGTAAACTAAAAATAAGCAAATAAAAAAGCTGTAAGGAAATGAGGAAAGACATTATTTCAGAGAATCTGGAAAGTCACACTTTGAAACAAAGTGATCAGAACCAAGAGGACAGTATATATAAGGACAACAGTATTATAAAGAGTGACTTTGAGATTTGAACCTTTTCTGCAGATTTGAGGTGTTTGGTTTTTTTTAAAGACACGACCAATATGGGAATTTGTTTTGCTTGACTTTACAAATTTGTAATGGGTTTTATTTTTCTTGCTTCCTCAAGTGGATGTAGAGAGATGGGAGAAAGAATGTTGACCTGAAAATAAAATTTAATGAAAAAGAACGAAGAGTTAAATACCCTCATTAAGCAATAACAAACTATATAGCTCTGTAACAAAATATGTTATCCATCTCCTGATTAATGCGTTGGTCACATAAGATGCAAATAAATAAGTTTTTATTAATACAGCACCATGTAGATTTGTTTTGCTTAACTTTATTTGTTACAGGGGTATTTTTTTCTTCTTTTTCTTGGTTAATTTGAGGGTGAGGAGGGTAGAAAAAAGAGGATTAGCAATAATGATGCAAAAAAAGAGGACCATTTGAGACATTTTAAAAAATGAACATTAGAGGACAGAAGGAAGTTGAGAAGGAAGTCTAGACAAGCAAAATAGTTTAAAAAGTAACACGTGTGTGAAACACAAAGACCCTACCCCAAATTAACTCCTCGGAGACTTCTCAAGGTGAAAGTAGAAAGGTTTCTTTATTAAAATCTCTCTGAGAAGCAGGCATTCCAACCACTGGAACACCCAGAGGGAGGAGGCCACCGAGCAAAAGCAGAAAGGTTTAATTATGCTAGCTAGGTGGGCAAGGGTGGAGTTAGGGAGGAGTTTGGGAGTGGTTTAGGAATGGTCAGTGTTTAAAGGGACATACACTTTTTACAGTGCATAGGTGTATCGCCCATAATTCACTGGGACATCTCCCTGGGGGGCGCTACAAGGACGTGTGGTTTTTGCCTCCACACATCACTAGGTTACTTTTGGTCAAAGATGAATGAGATAGGATGGCTGTTTGGGAGGATTGTTTTGATTGTTTCAGGAGGTGCCAAGTCTGGAAGCTAGTCTGATTAGGGATTTAGGAGGTACCATATTGGGAGGGAGTTTTCTCTTCTGATAATGTTGTTCAAGGTTTTTGGGTGCAGCTGGCCACTTGGAACAAAGGAGGTCTCTAAACTAAGGACTTGTTTTTGAAATGCTTGGGCGATGTACTCATAGGTAACTGTATCCAGGCAGACTGCTAGCTCAGGGAAAAGACTTTTAGGCTGGGGGCAGGGGAGAGGCAGAGTTAATGCCTTTATGGCTGGGAGAAATTGTGACTTTTACAACTTAATTGCACAGGCTTGTTTCAAACTGATGTTACATACATAGGTACCCGAACACAAGTGAGATTTTTACAAACTGATGTTACAGACAAAAGCATCCCAGACCCCATCATTCTTCCACTTATACAGATGGGACCCAAATTCATTTGGGGACAAGGGACAAAGGTCTCAGCTTCCCAAGCTGCTTCAGTCTGAGAAAGGTCATAGTGTTGTCCCTGTCTCACAGGGGTCCATCAGTCAAGGGGACAGGGGGCTGCGGCCAATGTCCAGAACTTAGCAGACACTGGATTGAATGGGTGTTGGGTAGTGACTTCGGGCAGTGGTTGTATTCAGCCTGAGCCATCGTCTGCAAGTGGAAGGCGCTGAGTCTAGAAGAGACACACATCTAGCAAAGAGATTAAACAGACAAGAGCCAAGAGAAGTAGGAGATAAGTGACCAGAAGTAGAGTGAATATGGGTTTGTATAATCCATTACTCAGATTATGTAACTGTCCTTTATATTTCTACATGCTACATAGACTAAGTACCTGATAAGATATTCTTCACTAACATAACTGTAGACCTTAAACAAAAGAGGTTCCTGACTTAAACCTTACAACTGAGTAGTAGACATACATCACAAAGCTTGTCCATCCTCTAATTATATTCACTTTGGAAGAAAGAGATACTTCAGAAATTGAATCTTTTACATATACGCTCAGTTACAAATGTTAACTTTTGCTTAGACCATGGAATAACTACAAAATCATATTGAGTGCCACCCCCCGTTCCCCTCCCCATGCAAAGCTCTTATTTTTGATTGGTACTTGGAGTTACTTTCCCTTATTTGGCAGGTGGGGTGACAAAGAACAAGGAAGCTCAAGCAGGAGATTTCTTTTTTCCCAAAATCACCTGATTGCTAGTAAACCAAAACTGAGGCCTAAGGCTTTATGTACTTTAGCAGATAGTCTATGGATAGTCTGTTTGAGAGACCATACTTCGTCCTACACACATGGAATTTATTTTATGCTTAAAACGCATGTTATCCAAAATGGATATGCAGTGTTTTCTTCTAAAATTTCTTTTCTGCTATATGTGTGGAGATATTGTGTGTGTGTGTGTGTGTGTGTGTGTGTGTGTGTGTGTTTCCAGCATTTTTTTTTAAAAGGCTATTTTAAAAAATTTTATTTAATTTTTTGCTTTTTGGAGGGGGGGAGGACAGGGCAATTGGGGTTAAGTGACTTGCCCAAGGTCACCGTGCTAGTAAATGTTAAGGGTCTGACATCAGTTTTGAACTCAGGGCCTCCTGACTCCAGGGCTGGTGCACTATTCACTGCTCCACTTAGCTGCCCCTAAAAAGGCTGTTTATAAAAACAAAAAACAAAAAATACTCTGCCAGCAACTATGCTAGGCACTGGGCGTACAAAAAAACAAGAAAGAATAGTCTTTATACCCTCATGCACATAATAACTCAGTATTGTTGGGGATGGAAAGAAAGGGGAAGGCATATCACATAGATAAAGAAAATGCAAGATAATTTGAGGTTGGAGACAACAGGGAAGTGTTCCAGGGAAGCTGAACCTTTAAAAGATTTGTAACTATTTAAATAAAGTTGTCTTAGCTCATCACCAGGTTGCCCATGGCTGTAGTAAGTAGCTCTTGAAGACCTTCAGATAAGCTACAGTGTCTCTTTCTTTGGAAGTCCTTAAAGTATTAAAGGACTTCAATGAACACGGAGTACTTTGGAGCTTGAAGTATTATATTGATGGTCTCATAAAAGCTAGTTTCGGGGATCCAGTAATATAGAATACTCCCAGGATAAAGAAAGGGAGATTGAGGATATTAAGCCTGTTTTCATATTACAAAGATTCTCTATTAAAAAGTGCCATCCTAGGAAAAGGGATGAAAATTATTTGGCTTTTAATCTTGTATAATATTTTTAAACTTGAGATAATATCTGTCTAATCTAAAGCATCAGGAAATAGAATGTCATAGAGGGCAGAGATTTTTTTTAGACTTTATCCTAATAATTTGCTCTTGAAAGAATCCTCTTTTTAGACCAGACACTAAAAGGCAATACTCTTGAGTCTTCGTTCTTGGATCCTTCCCAGTGTGATCCAGATGGACAAATTACCACGTTCCTATAAAAAGCTTTGGTGACAGCCCTTACCATTTTCGTTCTTGGAAATGATACTTCATTTATACTTAAATATTTAATGCTCTATTAAAAGCAGAGGTTAATTGTGTAAATTTTAGGCCCATAAAAGTAGATAGCAGCTGTTGGAATTTCAGTGGGCAAGTCATTCAATCAGCCTTTTACAATTTGAGGTTATTTTTAGATCACATTTGGAGACATTTATAATTAGAATTAGGTTAAAATGTAAGAAAGATTTGAGTAATTTCAAGTTGACAGGATGCAAAACTTTCAGTCATAGGTATAGGTTCTCTCAGCTTCTTAATGCAGGAAACTTTTTTACATAATGGGCTGGAACATTTCAGACTTGTCTTTTAGAAACTAAATTTTAATCTTCTCTGCTGTTGGGGCTCACCTGCATTTGACTGCAGGCCTCACTAAGGGCAGTCAGCCGTGTCATGGCATAATGGAAAGTACAGTGTCATGGAGCTGCACGTGGGTTTAGTTTCATTAGGTGACTGTTAGGAAGTGCAGGATTTCTCAGGCGCTGACTCTGCTTCTGAGACTGCACTAGTTGGCTTGTTAACTCTCCCTGAAGTAGGCATTTGCTCTTTTCTAATCATACCATTTCTTAGACTTTGACCATGAACCACTTTGGGATTTGGATTATTGAGGAAGGTGATAGGTAAGTGCTTGTTTGGGGGAATCTTGGTAAATGGAATTCTTTGTCACAGGACAAAGAAAGGAGCGTCAGAGAAAATTAAATCTGTTTTCACGTTATAAAATTGGTGTATATAACATGATTTCATGTCTAATATTTTATTGTTTTTTGCTTTTTTGGAGGGCAGTTGGGGTTAAGTGACTTCGCCAAGGTCACATGGCTAGATTTTTGGGGGGGAGGGTGTTAAGTGTCTGAGGTTGGATTTCAACTTGGGTCCTCCTGACTGCAGGGCTGGTGCTCTATTCACTGCACCACCTAGTCGTTTCTGTATCTAATATTTTAAAGGGCAAAATAATGTTAGCATAGGAATCTTCTTACACAGCCTTTTCACGTAGCATAAGACAGCAGGAGTGTTCCGTGTAGCACAATAGAGAAATGCTCAGCTAAATTCTTTACGTGGATGCTTTGCAAATCAATCCTGTCTTAAATCCAGATATTGAATAGGACATTGGCCCTTACTCCGTGAATTATCTTATGTCTGTTTCTCTAGTGAACAAAAGTCATAGGTAACAGATTTAGTTGTTTTAAAAGTATGATCTACGAGGCTTTACTGATTAGCGACTGACAAGAGTGAAGCAGTGAGGATGTCTGCTTCTTTTGGTGTACTAAGAGTGCTGCCAGCGTTTTTGCTCATATTTTCTAAGAGAGAGACAGTAGCAATTTTTACCTGTTAATGTAGATATGATTCCATTTCATGGTTAACAAAATTAAGTAGCACCATTAGAAAGTTAATAGTCTAACTTGACTGACCAGTTGATATGAGCACATTTTTAGAGTGTACACTGCTGCAGATTTCTTTTATTCTATGATTGCTAGATTTGAGTATTTGACTGGACTACTAAAATAGCCTCGCAATTGGATTTCATGATTCTTTTCTTTCCCCTCTTCAATCTGTCCCACACAAAGCTCTGAATCTACCATCCCACAGAACAGATTTGACCATGTTACATGAGCACATTTTCAATCCTCTTTTGTCCATCTCAGAGAAGAATTGATAATTCATTTTGTCACTCCTATTCCATACCTTCTTCAGTGTTTTTATTCTCTTCTTCTCACCCCAATTATGAGCAAGTTCCACCCCCATCTTCCTTGTTTCTGTGTATGCAAGTATATTCCTTTTCACATCTTTCCTTCCCCTCTTAAAACCCTCAGAACAGAACCAATCCAACCCTGCATCTTCTCTGTCCCTTTGACAGTACTGAAGAGAGCCTTGTATTTTCTCTCCCTTTTAGGGTGTTAATACTATATCATGAAGCTCTTTGCAGTTGCTCAAATAAATTTACCTTTCTAGGTATCTTTGGACTCTTCTGTTTGTATATTAAAGTTCTTTGTAAAGGTGCCCATAGATTGGAGAATGACTAAACAAATTGTAGTACATGAATAATGGAGTATTATTGTACTCTAGAAATGATGAATGTGATGACTACAGAGAAAAAAAATTCATCTTAAAATCAACCCCAGAATGTAACTTCCTTTTGGGAGTGGGGATTGGTTGGACTGGTGTGTGTGTGTGTGTGTGTGTGTGTGTGTGTGTGTGTGTGTGTGTGTGTGTGTGTGTGTGTGTGTGTGTGTGTGTGTTGGTTTGTATGCTCAGGGCCTAGTGTATTGAATTAAGGTTTGAGAGAGATTCAAACCTGAAATTATTTTCTCATAATTTCTAATTTAAATTCTTAAGTTTTCAATATTATAAGGTTGGATTAGTGTTCTTGGGTAGCTAAGATTGGCTTTCCAAGCCTGATAATAAAATGAGATTTCAGATTTGAGGCCAAATTATTAACTAAAATGGAAATACTGAACCAGGAAAGCAATTAAGTGCAGTTTGTTTTTAGACCCTAATGCTGTAATCTGCATAGATCACAAGTGCTAAAAGTCCTAGCATTAATTTTCTTTCTGGAGGTTTCCAGATTCATAGGACATCAAAATGCTGGCATAACACAGAATTAGCATATGAAACATCAGATTAGAGAACAAATTGATTTGTATATGGATAAAATGGACACCAATCCATACATAAAAAATGGAGAGAACAGATTTAGTATTTAATAGGGGAGAAAAGTTGGAGAAAATGGAAACAAAAAATTGACATTATCTTTCTGTGTAGCCTTAGTGAGGAGAGAGTGGGGAAGAGGCCAAGGTAGTGAGTGGAGCTTGATGAGTTGATTCCTAGATGTGTGTGGCCCACTGAGGCTTTTTATGTTTCAAATGATAACTCCTTGAGAGTCTCTCATGACCACAAGGATTAATCTCTCTGAACTCAAAAGTGAATCACTGTAGCATATTAGCTGTCTGGAATGATTCCAGATACGGTTTTTTTTTTTTCCCCTTGGTATTAACTGATGTGAAGATAGGTTGTTTCCCTGCCTCTTCCTGCCTTTCTAACCTCTGATATTTTAGAATCTCTTTAGGGGAGATAATAATAACTGACCGTCTCAGAACAAATAATCAAATGCACTTACCACTGGTATATTGACCTTGGTGGTTGACCCATCAACTGAACATTTATACACTTTGAATTCTTGTGGTCTTTTGGTCAACAACCATAATGAGAAAGTAATAAGTGAAATATCTTTTCAGCTGATTTATAGCTGCCTTCGCTGAATCTGGCCACTTTTAAGGGTCATGACTCTGGTATCCAACTTAACTAATTGAAATCTTTTATTCCTCTTTCAGAATTAAGCATTATGTTCTCTTCTGACTTTAAATATCTTTAAAGTATTAAATTCTATACTAGAAGAAAGATAGTAATGGTAGCTTACTTTCTTATAAGGGTGTAAATTAAGGATATCTTTTAGATTTTTTTAAGGTTTAGATTGTAGCTCATATTCAGAATGTTTTTTAAAAAAAAGCAAACTTTCCCCCTTGATTTCTTTCATGAGCATTGTTTTTTAATTCACATTAGTTACAAGTTTCTAGATTTTTTTTCATTCTTTCCTGTGTATGTTATATGAATAGGAGGAATTGAAAAGCTCTTTGCAGTTAAGAAGCTAAAAATAGGGAAATTCAAGTACTGGCTCTTTACTGCCATCCAGAAATGTTTCCTTCTCTCCATCTCTGTTCTCATTCTCTTAGTGTCTGCTGCATCCTGTTTTTCTCACCGTACTTGGATGAACCCATGTCTTCATTGATGTGTGTGCTTTTCTACTGGTACAAGGTACAAACCTTCACTGACTTTTTTATTCTTTGTGATTAATACCATGTTTTTCTTTAAGTCCTCTATATATGAGCCATCTAAGTAACTAGAGACCTTCTTCTGCTTTCCTTAATACTGCTTGGGGGACCAGTGGAATACTTGCACTGTCCAAATGTTTTATTTAACTCTTTCTACAGGGCCATACATGTTATTGAAGAGACCTCACACAAAAGTCATCTCTGTTGTATCATATTGTTAAGGATACCATCACTAAATGGATAGGTCATTTTCAGTTTTTTTTTTCTTTTAGATAAAACAGTGTATTCTCAGTTGACCTAATTGTTAGACACAGGAGTAAAGTACCATTTGATCTTGTCCATTCTTTTGGAATCTTCCCCTCTTAAATATCTTGAAAATGAATCTCTGATTTCCTTATATATTGTCAACTTTAGCTCCTATTTTTCAGTATAAGTACAGTTCCTCTTCGTGACTTCATCATTTTTAATGTCCTTTTTACCTCTTAAATTGCATACTGAGGTGCTAGAGTTCAAATGTAATAATTTCACTGTCATTGAGAACAAGTAGATGACTATTGAAATATAGATAGTGATTTTATGTTTTATTTATTGTTCTTCAAATTTGATCTACAAGCACTCGGTTTTAGCTGGACCTAACACTAAGCTCCTTGCAAGATCGTTTTCACCTCAACTGCTTTTTACTGCCTAAGGAGGTGATACTGCTTAAAGTTTTTTGTTAACCTCCCATAATACTTTGCAAAGAAGTTAGCTTAAGCTGCCATGTTTCTCCACTTCCCATGGACATAAAATGTTGATTGGTTTATTCCCTTTTGGTCTCTTGCAGGTTTTGCATTGCTTAAAAGTAGTTGCTTTGTTACCAATTTTAAGATTTAACAGTATATTTAACTCAGGCTGAAACTTCTTTAATGCCGTAGTGTCTTTTCATCTTTTTCTTTTTTTTTTTCCTAATTTAGTGCTCAGCATGTGACCTTTTGCCTCTAAACAGTCTGATCTAACTACTCACAGACAGCTCATTTTGAAGTGATTACTGCTTTGAGAACTAGTTATTTCTTGTCAAGATATAGCCACTTAAATTATTTTACGCTGTTGTTGGTGCTTGCAATTTCCAGTAACTCCTTATGCACTCTTAAATTGTGAAGACTCAAGGTTTCTTACTAATAGGCAGGCCTTTGGCCTTTTAAAATTTCTTGTTCCCAAGCTAAATTTTCATCTTCTACATCCATCTTCATATTAAAATAATCAAATAATAAGGCATATGTTGACTTAGTTTGGAGGATACAGGCAAGTCCTTCATAGGATTTTTCTGATTTCTTCCTTTGACACAGATTTGGTATGGTGCTCTTCAGTGTAGTGGTTTCACTTAAGCTTTGCTGTGAATTGTGTCCTGTGAAATGTTTTATTTTGTTGAAATCTGTAAAATCCTTTGACTTTCTTCAAGGAGAGTCTGCAGACCTAATTATATATAAGCAAAAAACATCCCATAATCTCTAGCAGCCAACATTGTGGTAATAATATATTTTAATATAATTTAACTAAACAGTTTCTTTAATTGACAGTCTCTTGTTAGGCCTGTACTTTGAACCCTTTGAGTCTTAATAGATAACTCTTGACCAGAACCGATGCTTTGTTTGGTTTAGCATTCAAGTGTCTAGATTCTCCTCTCCCCTCCCCCAACTGCAGTGAGGTATTAGAATGGAACTTTGAAGATTTTTTTTTTTAATTTCTTTTCATTGATTAAAAAAAATAATACTGCCTAGATTTTCCTCTTATATTCCTTTTGCTTTGTTTTTCTGAGCTAACATTCCCTTGTAACAGATTTTTTTTTTAAGGAGAGAAAATAAATTAAGTAAAATTGTTCAACACATAAAAATTGTTAAGATTTTTCTTAGAGTGGTGGGTGCTGGCACAGTGAGTAGAGCACCAGCCCTGAAGTTAGGAGGACCTGAGTTCAAATTTCGATTTAACACTTGTTAGCGCAGTGACCTTGGGCAAGTCACTTAACTCCAATTGCCCTGCCCTCCCCCCTCCAAAAAAAGATTTTTCTTAGAAATGCTCATTGAAGGGCTAAATGAAGAAAGTGGATTCAGATTAGAGAAATATATTTTAGATTTATGTATAAAAGATTATTTTTACCATTCCATTAATTGAGATCTAGTTTTCGCTTTCATTGTTAATTCTCATCTTATTTGGTTGAACTAAGTCACCAGAGTCTAATGTTTAGATGAACAAGTTTCTAGATTTCCGAAGTATCTATAATTTTTATGTCTTTGTATCCAGCAGGAGCCGAATCTTGTCAGTAGTGTAATATACTTTCATAATGAAGGCATAAGTTGTTTCAGATAATATGACATTCTCTTTTTAAAAAACTTAACCTTCTTTATATGAAGACTGCAAAAGTAGTGTTTTGCTTTAGAACTTTAATTCTTCTTTGTTTTGGATATCGTGACAAATTTCCCGTTTTGAATCTTGGCAGATTTTCCATATGTTCCCCTTGTGACCTGTTTCCCAAGATACCAATTACTACTGACAGTTGTTCCCTTGCTCATGGAATACAAACTTAATTTTACTTTCACCATATACAATATTAGGATGGCAAATGGATGACAAAAGTAAAAGAAAAACAGTAAACACGTACTTAAAAACTAGATATGAAGTACCATGTCTGGTTATGGAGATGATTTGTAGCAGTGGGCCCTTTCCTTAGCATAGGATAAGTTACCCATGCCTTTTGCTTCTCAGATTTGAAAGAGACCGTATTTGTTTTTCCTAACCAAGAAAAGGTTCCAGGTGTGTGCCATTACTAAGAAGTTGCAGAATCAGAAATTCTATAAGATCCTGTTCAATTTATCCTGAGTATTTTTCCTTGCTTTAAAAGGGTTATTTATTATATTTGGAATTGACTTTTGAATTATTGTTGCCATAGAGGTGTTCAGTGTTTGGCTATTACTGACACTGTAAAGGGGCCAGAGTTTGCTATCTGCACAAGTTTACAGGAATCCTGTGATTAAAATGCCTACACCGTTTTCTAAGCCTATAATTTGTTAGCTGGCAATGGACAGGAGAGTTGGTTTTGTTTTGTCCGCCAGTTAAGGCACTGCTATCCAGGAATGGCTTTTCAGAATGTTATGTTTACTTTTAAATGAATTCATAACAATTTGAATTTTAAGACCTTTAAACAGCCTGAGGTTGTTTATAGGCTCCAAATTATGGAGAGTATTACTTTTGCAGAAGTTGCTGTGTTATATTATCCCTTGCTATATTGTGCCTTGCTTCGCTCAAAGGAAAGGATTTGGGGTTAAATATTCCTGTGTAATTCACCTTGAGCTTACAACTTCAAAGACTAGTCTAATTCCAGCTCTATATGAAGATACAGCTTTAGTGGAATTCAACTTTTACTTAATGTAACTAGATTTGATTTGCTTTATGATATAATTTTTTTATTATTTTTAGATGATAAAGCAGCAGATTTATAATCCCTTTGTAGATATGTCCTCCATTGATATAGAACACAAATTATGTACATTTCTTTTCTGTTAAGTTGCACCCGAGCTACTAGGGGCCTTCTTTAGGTTGTTCATTTCCAATCATAGTTTGATTCATTGATCACTGGGCAAAGACCTCATTTAGAGAGCCAGTAGACAGTTTTTTAAATGGTGTAATTCTTACCACTTTCTTCCCTTTTCTGCCATTAAATCACTATCATTGTGAAAGCTGAGGAGGTCACACAGTGACTCATTACTATTTTTTTCTTTTCGTGAGTTGCCACGGCCAAATTATTTATCACCTTTGTTGCCAGCCACACTGGTGATGAAACTCTCTTAGCTAAGTTGACTGTCTGGCAGCAGCCTCAGTCTTTGCCTTGCCAGAGCCATATTTAAAGCCCTTCCAACTTGTTATAACCTACTAAGAGCTCTAGTGTGAGAGCCTTCAGGAGTCAAGGGCCACCTTTGTGCCAGAAAGGCATCAGTCAGATTAGTGGTAGATTTATTTAAAAAGTCAAATAAAAATAAATTCAACTTTTCTTCCTTTGCAGGCCCTTGCAGCAAATGCAGGAACAGGATTCGCTGTAGCTGAGCCTCAGATTGCAATGTTTTGTGGAAAGTTGAACATGCATGTCAACATTCAGACTGGGAAATGGGAGCCAGACCCAACAGGAACCAAGACCTGTTTTGGAACAAGAGAAGAAGTTCTTCAGTATTGTCAGGAGGTGAGATGTTAGAATCTCTTGCTCATTTACTTTACTACAATTTTGTATATGAATAGTGAGAGGTTTTAAGTACCTCTCTCACATCTGACTTCAGCCCTTTATTACTGGGATTATTATTGAGACCTCATAGGTGTACTTTATTTTATTTTTTTGCTTTTTGGAAGAGGAAGGGCAGGGCAGTTGGGGTTAAGTGACTTGCCCAAAGTCACACGGCTAGTAAGTGTTAAGTGTCTGAGGCCAGATTTGAATTCATATCTTCCTGGCTCCAGGCCTGGTGCTCTCTTCACTGTTCCACCTAGTCGCCCCACATAGGTGTACTTTAAAAATTCTGTTTTGGGAGCAGTACATTTGCGGCTTATTCCAGAGTGAGGGTGGAGAGGAGCTCACTTCAACTACATTATTTTGACTCCAGAATTATCAAAAAGGGTTTTTATATTTTAAAGATGGCCTGGTTTCCTGAAAGCCTCCATTGTTGTATATTATAACAGGTGGTAGTGATTAAAGGCTTCCAGCTCCTTGTCTCAATGCCTAAAGTTGAAGTCAAAAATAGCAAGTAACCTAGAAAATCTCATTTGTTGGCCTAGAAAATGATTCCAGGGTGGGGGGAAAGGGAGCGTTCATTGAATCCTACCTTAGAAGTGTTAGTGGAGTGATTTTATCTAGTAAAGCAATCATCTAAATTCTACCATAAATGTGAAAAAATTGAGCAATGCAGTTTTGCATGTGTGTGTATGTGCCTATGTGTATGATATCTTTAATAGGAATAATGGGAGAAAGAATGATATAAGGAGTTGTAGTATAGCCCTAATTTAAAGCCCTTCGGTTTAGGTTATTACAGTTCTTCATGTTAAAAAAAAATACAACAGAACATAAATCTTAAGGGTTTTTTTTTTGTTGTTTGCTTATTAATGCCAGTTTTCAAATCTTTATGGAGGATTTTTACCTTTGTGCCTTCTTCATATTAATGTGAATGTTGTTTAATGTTGCTTTGTCAAAAAATAATCATTAGTTACTATGTAACGCTTTCCCAAATTTGTATCCTCCTGCCATTTTGTCAAGACTAGCTGCTCTCAACCCCTGGGTTGCAACTCCTTTGGGGGTCGAACAACCCTTTCACAGGGATCACCTAAGACTATCGGAAAACGCATTTCCAATGGCCTTAGGAACTGAGACACCATCTCCAGGTGGGTCTGCCCACATGTGAGTATTAGAGGGTGGCTGTATTAGGAAGATTGAGAACTACCGGTCAAGACGTATCTCAAGCACCACTTTCAATACAAATCCTTTCCTGTTAGTCCCAGAAACTGTGATTCTCATTTCTTCAGTAGCCTTGTGTTTATCATCTTCGTATTTGTTCTGCATGTGCTTAATTTTTGTAACTTTGTTTTCTCCCATAGGGTTGTAAATTCCCTAAGAGTAGGGATTACTTCATTCTTGGTTTTTGTATCTACATTACCTTTGTAGGTGGATGTCGCCTGAAAATAGGGATCTGAGGTATAAAACTTTAGGGCATATTGAAAAGAAAGGCACTGTTTCTGTAGCAGCTAGCTCTCCGGTTGCGTGCCTTCAATGTCCATCTTTGAAGGTGGTTTATTGTTTTATGGTTTCTCTTCTTTTTCCTCCTTCCCCTTGATAGATGTATCCAGAACTTGAGATCACCAATGTGATGGAAGCTAACAAACGGGTTGTTATTGACAACTGGTGTAAGAAAGGCAAGAAGCAGTGCAAGCCCCGGTCTCACATTGTCATTCCTTACAAATGCATAGGTGCGTATTTTTTTCTGCTTCTGTCCTGTTCTTTAAGCTTTCCTTCTTGCGGAGGAAAAAGAGGAGGGCAGCCTGTGTTTCATGGCAGATCTTGGTTGTCTGGGTTCCCTTTCCAAAGTATTTAAATCTGAGTCTCCTTTTGCAGTTAATACAGGTTATATAGTTCCTTTTCATGGAACTAAGTAACCATATTGCTCTTAAAACAATCTGGTTACGTCCCCAGGTTTGTTTGAGGCTAATATCTTAAAGGAATATAGATTTTCTTCTTTGGTAAAATCAACATACTAGCATATGCTTGGTGAAGGGTTCCATAGCTATGAGTTACCCGATGTGAAATATTGTAGGTTTAAGGTATTTGTGACTTTTTGAAACTGATTAGCTACTTTTTTTTTTTTTGGGAAGGCTATAACATTTCGTTTATGGAGAAATAGAATTGTTGTTTTAAGTGCTCAGTTGATGTATACCATCTAAATCATTCATCTTCTGAAATAACTTCATTGTATTTACTGTGTTTTAGCTTGATTTGGGAATTAGCTTAATCTTGCAAACTTGAGTAGTGAAAATTATTTTTTCCATAATAGGGAAATGAGAGATTCAGCAAAAATAATAGCAATCAAAAAAATTCATTTCATTTTTTTGCTTTTTGGAGTGGGGAATGCAGGGCATTTGGGGTTAAGTGACTTGCCCAAGATCACACGGCTAGTTTTGTGTTGTGTCTGAGGCTGGATTTGAACTCAGGTCCTCCTGACTCCAGGGCTGGTGCTCTATTCACTGCGCCACCTAGCTGCCCCAATAGCAATTTGTTTTATTTAATGGTTATTGAATGGGGACGGCAGGGGAGAAGTTTGAAGAAGATACAGACCATAGCATGTTTTTTTGCCTACGGGCAAAACAGCATCACCATCAGAGTTTGAGAAGAACCACAACTAACAAGCCAATTTTGTGTAAACATTTACAGGCCCTAGCTAACAGTCCAGTAACATTTGCTAATTTTGCACAAATTTCTAACTTGTTTCAACAAGTCCTAAAGTTGTCTCTGATGATTCTGCAGAAAGATAATTTTTGACACCACTACAAATTATATTTGTCTTGATGTTTGTACCTGCTTTTAACAACATAACAAGATGACTTTTTGTTGGTGATGATTACGTTGAAATACTGCTAACTATATACCACCAATTAAAAAGAGGAAAGATTTGCATGCAGACTTGGATACACCAAAACATTTTGCCTTCTCAATCCACTTGGCAAATGCTTTAACTTGAGCTTTAGGCTTTCATTTGTTGAAAGTTCTACTCTACTAAAGTCATCATCTAGTAGTTTATCCATTGGAGATGACCCTGAGTTCTTAATGGTTATGCCAGCAGACTGTAAGCTCTGGCAGATTCTCTTAAGATGTTAAGGCTTGTAGTAAGGACCCAGACAGTATCCACTAAAGAACAGCCTTCGCTAAGGCAGAGAGGCTCATTGCCAGGTTGCTTCATGAAATATTAGACAATAGCATCTATTCAGGACCACCTACTAAGTCAGAGATAGTTTATGGTCTGTCTCAGAAGTGATAGATTTTTCAAGCAACAGTTAGAGAGTCAGATAATGATGCTGTCCAAGAAAATGCATAAAAGTCATCTTTGTGTTTTAAAGTTATATGCTCCAAATCTTTTTGCTTTGTGATCACTAAACAAAGTCTTAGTCATATTAATTTCTTTAGTCCTGAATATTGTCAGTGGTTAGAACTTTCTCAAAGGTAATGGGTTAATTGTAGGCCCCAAGATCTTGGGTTGGGGAAAAGGGTAGGTGAGTGGTGTTGCTGACTGGTTAGTTGTTTAAGGTTTCTAATCATCATATCTTCAGCAACTCTAGGAGAGACACTTAAGAAAGAAAAGGGGTACCAAGTGCTTTTATAGCTGACCCATCGCCTTCTAATCCACAGCATGGAGGCTCTGGGGTGTCAGCAAACCAGCACTTAAGGGCAAGAATACCATTTTCCTCTCTCTACCTAGTATATCTGCTCTGGTTATTCCTTTCAGATTTCTCATTCACCTCTTTGGCCCTCTCTTTGCTCACCTGAAAATGAGGAGGATATAGAACCAATGATTTCCAAGGTCCCTTTTATCTCTAAATGCTGTGATCTAATCACCATTTTCCTCCCTTGAGTTTCTTCTTCAGAGCAACACTTGTTCCTTGAATACTGTGTTAGAAATGTTGGTGGAGTGATTTTAGCTAGTGGAACAAAGATTACAGTGAGATTTCAAATAACCAGTAATAATGAGAGGTTTCTTTAGTAGATGTTCCTGGTGAGGTTTTAAAAATTGCTCCATGGAATCCCAGGCTCTTACAAGGTATCATTTATCTGTTCCCTTGAATGAAGGATTGCTCTTGATATTGTTGGGAGAGGTTTCCCCAGCTAGGGTCAGTACAGTAGCCAGTACAACCTAGGCATTGATGTGGTCTTTACATTAGTGACTTCTAATCACCAGCCTTATTTATATTCCTTAGAAAGATAAGAAAGTATTTTTAATAGAAACTAAGCAGGGAATAGGACCTACTGCCTTTTCTAATGAGATAATGTATGTCTCTGAGATGAGCCATCAAAGCCTGTTAGGATCCATGCGTTTCCTAATCCTTTGTAGCTTCAGGCTCTCCTTTTTTCATTTGAACCTTTTTATGAAATTTCACACTGTGCCTTCAGAAGTATTATTTATTTCTGACCTTGTCTATCTCGTTTGTGAATCATAAGCTCATTGAAGGCAATGATCAAGTCTTTATTCATTTTTATATCCTCTCCTTGGTACCTAGTATAATGCTTTATGTGTAATTGGTCTTCAGTAAAAGTTATTTCGAGTCAAAATGAATTTATCCTTGGTGTTCAAATTACTCTCTGGATTGATTGTGATTGTTCCTGAAAAACCTAAAGATGTTGATAATGGAAAAAAAAGAGGTGTAAGAATAGAGGAAAAAAGATTGAGGAACATGAAGATGGAGACAAGCTGTGCTTGATAGACACAGGGCCTGTAGCAGTCAATTTGGGTGCCACAAATTGTTTGCCCCAGTTGTAAAGTATTCCTTTTTTTCTAGGTTTAGACTTCTTGAAATATTGCCTTGAAGTCTAAGCTTGAAAGTGGTTTTAAAGATGTTGATAACTGATATGGCTTAAATAATTAAGTGCTGTATTATAGACCTTTTTTCCTCTTCTCTAATCATGAAGTTTTTTCCATGATCCCTGAAAGCATGCTAAAATGCTCTTCAGTAAAACTATTTGGAATCACTTTTAAAGTTACTATATTTCAAGTAGCAGTTTTAATCGAGT
This sequence comes from Pseudochirops corinnae, assembly GCA_028646515.1. Classification (NCBI taxonomy): domain Eukaryota; kingdom Metazoa; phylum Chordata; class Mammalia; order Diprotodontia; family Pseudocheiridae; genus Pseudochirops; species Pseudochirops corinnae. The sequence continues at coordinate 141,381,519 of CM053588.1, forward strand.
ATTTAATAGTCTTTATCATTTTACCTATTGCCAGTAGTCATCTCCTGTTGAATTATATTAGTAAAAAATAATAGAATGATGCTTGGTAGGGATAGTTGGTCAGAAATATGAAAAAGTAAAAGTTTCCTTACTAAAAAGATAATACTTTTCAAAACATTGATTTATTGACTAGGAAAGTGGGGTTGAGTGTATGTATCACATAAACTTTCGTGATCTTCTAATAAATGCTTCTGAATTGGTTTGTAGGTTTTTTATAAAAGCTCAGCTGTATCTTATCTTTTGGGATGATTAATTTTAAAGCCCATCAAAACTGATCTTAGAAGCAATGAAGTACCAATTTTCAACAACTATAATTTGGTGTCTTTGGAACAGCTGATCTATAAATTAAAGATATCATTCTTGCTGGAGTTTATTGAGCCATTTAAAAATGTTCTGTGAAACTTGACTTAAATTTACCATACCATAGAAAGCTTGAACCTTAAGGCCCATTTGATTTCATAGAAAGTAAATATTTATTGGTGAGAATTACTTCTCAAATGCACCTGGTTTCAAAACTGCTCCCCAAAGCATTTTCCCAGGAAAGATAGAAATTTCCATTCCTGTGAGGAACTGGGCTGATCTTTAGGATACTGGGTACTTTGGAGATGTGACAGCCAAGAATAAGACTCCTTATTTCCACCTTCTTGGGATTTAGCATTAGAGGAGAAATTTGAAATATTGGGAGTAGGAGATGGTCTTTTGTCACTGAAAAGAGTTTTAGCACCCAGATAATGAGAAAAGCTCCAGATCCCAGTTAGCTACTACTGTTGATCATAGAGGTTGACAATACAAAGGAGAGAGAAGTGAAAACTGAATATAAGCTGTAATTATATACTTCTAGCATAAATTAAAATATAATGACATTCATGCCACATTTTCATATGGTTCACTTTGTTAGGCTGATGAAATGCAAAGAAATAGTGTTAGCTTTATATTGTCCTGTGAATTAATGAGCCTTTTGTAGCTTTTATCCTATGACATTTTACTTTTCACCCCATAACTATCATCTCTTTGCCAATTAGAACCAGGATTCTTTTGCTAACTTTTTTATAAGCTTTGTGGCTTACTAAATTCTAAATTCATCCTATCACATAAAACCTTCCACAAAACTTAGAATAGAATTCTTCTGAATAGTGAGTCTTACTTCTTTTTTTTCTTTGCTTTGTTTTGCCTTTTTTTTTTTTTTGAAGGCGGAGGGGAAGGCAATTGGGGTTAAGTGACTTGCTCAAGATCACTCAGCCAGCAGGTGTTAAAGCTGAATCTGAACTCAGGTCCTCCTAACTCCAGGGCTGGTGCTTTATTCGCTGTGCCTCCTAGCTGCCCCTACTTCTTTTTTTCATAGAACAAATAGGCTGAGCATTCAACAAAGGTAACCAGAAATATGATAACTGAGTCTTATATAGAATTAAGATTGATTGTGGAAATCAATTTCTTTTAGCAAATCTTCAGTTTAAAATCAGTTTTTAAAAAGTACATATTCCTCTCTGCATCTATTTATAAGCATATACATGCATTTATTAATTAATACATAATTGTATATACTGTAAAACCAATGCAGAAAATTAAAAAAAAAATTAGATAAGGATAAAAAGATTGATTCTAGAATAAACGGGAGTAGGGAAATCTAACTGGAGTTTCTTGAGTAAGGAGGTGACATCCTTGGACCCACATTTTAGTAAAATCACTTTGGCAGCTCTTTGGAAGATCCATGGGAGTGGGGGTGGGGTGGTGACTTGGGGCAAGCAGATCAATTTGGGGCAGTAATTTGGGAATGAGACCCTGAAGTACCAGGGTGTACTCTGTAACATGATAAGAAGTAGAAAGAGATAGATGTGAAGTTTTAGAAATTGTAGAGTTTGAAAACTTAAGATTCAAGAATAAATGTCAAAGTTGAAAAATTGGACCCTTAACAGAAATGGATGGGTTATATGGAGAACATCCAGCTTAAAGTGTACATTTCGGTGTTGATGATATGGGATTGGACCTCAGGCAATAAAGTGATTAAGACTGGATATATAGATCTGAGAGTCCTCTGCATAGAGAAGAAAATTAAATCCATGGGAGTTAATGAAATTGCCAAGTGAGAGTGCACAGAGAGAAGAGGAGCAAGAATAGAGAGCTTTGGGGCCCTGCTCTTTCTTAAGGGTCATGACGTATAGATAATTAATCAGGTAGGGAGATGGGACAAAGTTGTCAGATAGGGTTGGAGAATCAAGAGAGAATATCAGGGGAAAAAAGGGGAGAGCATCTAGGAGGAAGACGTGATCAATAGTGTATGATATAGTAGAAAGATTTTTATTTTTTAATATCGAGAAAAAAAAAGATCAGATTTGGTGAATAAAAAGATCATTGATAATTTAGAATGAGGCAGCTTCAGTTTATTGCGAAGTTAGAGATTAGGAGGGGAGGAAATTAAGAAGAGAATGGAAGTATTGTAGTACATTCCAAGGAAATAGAAAAATTTTTGGAGAAAGATAATATAATGGAAACCCATCTGTACCTATTCATCTTGTACTCTTCACTGAAACAGGAAAATCATAAATTTAAATTAGAGGAATAATTTGCCTTTCAGATCTGTGAATAGGGGAAGTGTCCATAAAAAATTACGAAATTTTTGTATAACATTACATTTAAGATTAGAAACAATAAATGTAAAAACAAAAAGATTATATTTTGCAGAGAACATATTCATCTGCATTAGTAAAGGAATTTCCTCCTCATAGTTCTGTGTCTTTTAAATTCACATATCCTTTCTTGAATCCCTTTCCATCTTCAAAACTAAAACTAGAAAAGTAAAATTGGTGAACACAGATTTTCAAAATGATTGATAAATCAATTGAACCTCTTGAGTTACTTTTTGTCCTACCTTTTTTATAAGCCACCTTCCTTCCCTGGCGCCCCTTCTTGTTGTTTTTATAGGAGCTATTTGTTAGCATATGAGAAAAGTACTTTTAATATTGCAAAATTATTTTTGTTTGTTCTTCTCAACTTCACAAACACGAATATTTTTCTGCATATAAAGAACTGAAAGAATATGTTGATGAAATTGTCTCATCTCTTTACTTTACAACTTGGGTTTTTAGAGTAATACTAAATTTGGCATATTAATTCCAGCTGTTTGCTTTTGAGCTCCTCCTCTTCTGTGCATTTAAAAAATAGGCTTCTTTGACTATGTGGTACTCTTCTTTTGGCCTCACTGTTACTATCCTCTGCTTCAAGTTCTTAATGATTTTCAGTTTGTTTTTATTTTTTTTATTTTTATTTTATTTAAATTTTATTTTAGTTTGCATCATTCATTTCCACAAGATTTTGAGTTACATATTTTCTCCCCCTCTTTTCCCCCACCCAAGTTTGTTTTTATTTACAGTATTGGTGCTAATTGTATATGTTCTTTTGATCTGTTCTACCTTCTCTCACTTATCCTACTTTTCCCAAGTTTCTCTAATCTGTGTGATTTTTTTTCTTCCCCTCCCCTCCCCCCTTCCAGACAGGGCAATTGGGATTAAGTGACTTGCCCAAGGTCGCACAGTTATGAAGTGTTAAGTTTCTGAGGCAGGATTTGAACTCAGGTCCTCCTGACTCCAGGGCCAGTGTTCTTTCTCTGCATCACCTAGCCACCCCTAATCCATGTATTTTTAATGATACAACAAAATGCTATTACATTCAAGTAACAAGATTTGTTCAGCTATTCCCCAGTTAAAAGGCACAGCTTTAGTTTCTACTTGTCAACTAGGAAAAAAAAAGTGCCGTTATGAATATTTTTGTACATACTGATCCTTTTTCTTTTTCCTTTGTGTTTCCTGGCGTATACACCTAGTGGTGGTATTGCTAGGTCAAAGGGTATTTATAATTTAGGCAACTTTTTGAGTGTAGTTCTGTACTATTCTTTTTTAAGAATTACTGTATCAGTTTACAACTCTATCAAGAGTACCCAAGTGTGCCTTTCTTCCTGTATCCCCTTTAGCATTTGTTATTTTCCATTTTTTGTCATCTTTGGCAGTCAGATCATATGAGATAGAACCTCATAGCAGTTGTGATTTTCATTGTTATCATTTAATAATTTGGGGTGTTTTTCATATGATTTTGATGGCTTGCCTTTTCAGAAGCACCTGTTTATATCCTTTGAATCATTTATTGTGGAATAGGTCAGTTCCTTCTATATATCTTGAGTACCAATCTTTTATCAGAGTAAATTGCTGTAAATTTTCTTCTTGGTTCTTGCTGTAGTAATCTTGTTTGTGCAAAGGCTGTTAGGTTTCCTGTAATCACAATTGTTGTTTTGTTTACTTTGATCTTCTCTCTCTCTTGTTCACCCAAGAAACTTCTCTATTTGTAGTAACAAAAAATATCTTCTTTCTTGCTTCTCTAATTAGTTTATGATGTGGCCTTTTATATTTGGTACCTATATCCATTTGGAGCTTATGATATTTGATGTGAGAAATTGGTTGAGTTTTTTTTGCTGACTAGCAAAGTCACTTGAAACTAGGTTATTTTGGGGTGACTGGAGTATAAAGTAATTTTGAAGTGAATTAGTCATAGAGGTGTCATTGTTCCTATAATAGCCTTAAGTATTTGCACTTGCTTGGGTAGATTATTATCATCCACAAATCTGAAGAGCAACTTTTGTCTCTGATAAATCCTTTTTCTTTTTTTCAGTGGGTGAGTTTGTGAGTGATGTTCTGCTGGTCCCAGAGAGGTGTCAGTTTTTCCATAAAGAGAAAACAGATGTGTGCGAGTATCACCAGCACTGGCATGCTGTAACAAAAGAGGTAAAAGAAGGCATAAAGCTGGGTGAAAATGGGAAATATGAGTACTTAAGATCTTAACTTAAACTTTAGTGGATTATCATTTTATTTTCTCATGATATGAATGTTCTAGTGAGAAAATTAGAGTGAAAAATTAGTAATCTTTGTGAATGTAGTTGGTCAGTGGTGGCATGCTGGGCATGTACCAGACCTATGGTTGATAGGTTGTTGAAGTTCAGAGATGGACTATTGAATACCTGGCAAATATAAGGTCATTGCTAAATGCCCATGAGCTGACTTACAAATGATAGCCACTAACAGCAAGTGTGTTAGAGAATTTGTATAGGTAGCAGTGGGAATCTTGTTGTCCTCTTCCTATTTTGCTAAAGTGAAAAAAAAAACCACCCTGATTCTAGACAGCTATCCTACACTAATTTATAACAAGGTTTGTGAATCTCGCTCAATGATAGCCACACAGCGTTACTTTTAAATGGCAGCAAGAGAGCTTTTGAGTGTCAGTGTTGGATATGTATTTCAGTGTTAACTTCTTCAGAGTAACAAATAATTGTGCATTTCAGGAAGTTCATGGAGGCAGGTACGGTAGAGGAATTGAGCTGAAATTATGGCTTTGCCTCTAACTTGTTTGCGAACTTAAGGAAATTCCTTTTGCCTTTTCAGGCCTCGGATTTTCTTGTTTGCTTAAAAAACAGAATCAAAGAGCAGATTGGAGCTAGGTGGCCAATCTCCAGGGTTCCTCTAGCTTTCTCCAGTTTTAGATATTGATGTATTTTGATTATTTAATAAGGCATTTTTCGGTAGTGAAGTATGCTAGGAAAAGGGAAATGTTTGTAAAACATTCACTGTAAAGTCTATAAAGTCTTAAACTGTGTTGGTCTCTGTGCCTCTTCTAGGCATGTATGTCTCAGGGAATGAACTTGTACAGTTATGGTATGCTGCTACCCTGTGGACTGGACCAGTTTCATGGCACGGAGTATGTGTGCTGCCCCCAAACAAAAGTAATTGAATCCATTTCCTCAAAAGAGGAAGATGAGGATGAGGATGAGGATGAAGAAGAAGATGAAGAAGAAGATGAAGATTATGACATTTATAAAAGGTAATGTCTTTATGAGAGAAAAACATTTTTATTTTGTTAGTACACACAGAGGTAGTTCTGTGTCCCATTTAGACGGGGACAACTTATAGAAGGAGAATGGAGAGGCAGCATCGGTCCCATCCTGAAGCATCTAATTGTAGTAATCTCAGAGCAAGTCATGGAGAACTCTAGTGACTATTAATATTTATATTGTCCCAAGCCACATGATTATGTTTGGACAGTTGAAATCTTTATATGAAAGCTTTAGAGTGCCAGGAGTCCCTGGCTAGGGGGTTTGAAGTTTGTATGTGAGGGATTAAAATTGACCCTCATTTCTAATTTTGGTCTTCTAGTGAATTCCCTACTGAGGCAGATATAGAAGACTTCACAGAAGCAGCTGTGGAAGAGGATGAGGAAGAAGGGGATGAAGAGGAAGAAGAAGAGGCGGTAGAAGATCGTGACTATTACTATGATAACAACTACAAGGCAGATGGCTACGCTGAAGAAGCTCCAACTGAACTGAGCAGAGGTGGGACTCTCTCCGAGAAGGAAATAACTCATGACGTTAAAGGTAATTCCCGGCTTGTCTATGGATAGGGCTTTTGCTTTAAAATTCATATATAATTGGACCCTATTACTGTTAGTTCGTCAGCAACTTTAATCACTATGTGTAAATCAGATATTAAAGAATAATGGTTGTATGTAGCAGAGGTGAAATGAACTATCAGGAGCATCGGTTAGTCCCATTTTGAAAGTTGGTAGGCAGTGTTGTTGGCGAGGTGCCCCTAGCAGCTGACACATCTAATGAGAGAAGTGCTAGGCTAGATTGAATCACAAGCAGTTTTCTTACTTGCGATTATAATTATAGAACAGGCATGTTTAAGGCCTTACCACCAGTTGGAATAATTAGTTTTTTTGAGATTTCTTGCTACTTTTAGTAGAAAATGAGAGGTGTTAGGTGTGAATATATTTTAGTGAATATATTAAGCATATATTAAACATGCTAATGCCATTTCCCACATTTGACTTAAGTGCAAAGTCACTTTCTCCATCCTCCATAGTGTATGTGTGTATGTACATACACACACTAATAATATTCAGATATATTCATATTATGTTTGTATATTACATATACATATATTCAGAGTGATGTTTATATCTACTTATATGTATGTGGTAGAGTCTCTTTTCCCCTCTCCTCTCCAATATGTAGATTGTTGTCAATGTCCATTGCAACATTTTCATAGTTGGGAATATTGATTGTAAAATTAGTTTACCTACATGTTACTGAATCATGGCAAAAACTTTTAATCTCTTGGGCAAAAATGATCTGACGGGTTTAATGATGGCATACTGGATTTTTCTGAAATTGGAGAAGGTTGCATGTTAGGGTCCATTGGAGAGCTGAAAAATAGAGACAAGGCATACTTGGAGAATAACTTGGATATGGTCAAGTGTCTATTCTTGGGAAGTAGAGATATGGAAGCCTCCGGCCTCTAGCTGCACATAGCAAATATTGCCATCTATTCATGATGTGGTCATAGGCATCATACAGTACAAATGTCTTTTAACTTGCAATTCCTTGATAGTTGCTTACCTTATTTAATTGGGAACCCTTTGAGGTTGTGAGTGATCAGGTAGCTGATAAAGTGCCTGCTTCTGGTTCTCCAATTTTGACACTTCCTGGATGTTGCATATCATTCAACATTAATCTTACCTAAGGGCTGCTGGTGTGTAGCATGTTAAAAGCATTTGAAGCTGCTACCTCTTCCCTGCTGACATTCTAACCCATCTCCACACAGCTGTCTGCTCCCAGGAAGCGATGACAGGGCCCTGCCGGGCCGTGATGCCCCGTTGGTACTTCGACCTCTCCAAGGGAAAATGCGTGCGCTTTATATATGGCGGCTGCGGAGGCAACAGGAACAATTTTGAGTCTGAGGACTATTGTATGGCTGTGTGTAAAACGATGAGTAAGTCCTGCCTCAAAGCTGGCTCTGTGCAGCAAGCCACTGTCCTGTCCAGCGTTCTGTCTCTTCTTCTCTGGCCAGTCCCCGTGACCACATCTGTGTAGTGTTTCCTCCTGACTCTGATGTTTACAGTTGTTTTTTGTTTTTTTTGTTTTGTTTTTGTTTTTTGTTTCATCTCTGTGCTTCCTAGATTTTAGGCTTCACTTTCCTTTTGACAGTTGCAAGAACCAGTTTGTCCACGTGCCCATTCTTATTTTGTCTTCTGGTTGTGGTGGTGATGTTATATGGCATATTCTCTGGTGTGTCTCTAGCCTTATGGAGATTTGTTTTTAGCATTTTGGTTTGTAGACCTAGAACTTGGTTGTATTGGTTCCCTCATTAGTTGGAATGTGCCTGGAAACTTAAGATACTAGCTTGGAACATCGTGAAATCAGGACATGCCATTGTTTGAAGTATCACTGCTCATGCTTCTGTTTTAGATGTTGGTATGACTAGACTCCTTTGCTTCTTGGCATATTCAATAGGAAGAATCCCCTGTACAACTAAGAAGTTAACTTCAAGGTATCCAGGATGATGAGCTGAGCCTTTTTAGATAGGGTTAAGAAAGTTGCTTTCTTTTCCTATGGGTATCTAGGTGATATGTCCTTTTGTTAGATTTCCCTGTCTTACTTTGCGGTTCTAATGAATACTCTTAGGACTTTTTCAAGACCATTCTGACATGCACTCTGGAATTCATTAGAATGACCAGCTACCACTTGATCTTGGAATTAGCTCTCAAGAGTTTGATTCTAGCTTCTGATAGCTTTTAATCAAATGTAATATTCTTCTACCTCACCCTCCCAGTAATTTAAAAAAGTCTCTTTAATGCTTTCACTTAAACTGCCGGTAAACATCTCTTATAAGCCTTTTTTATTTTAGGGGACTTAGAAATTCAGCTTGTTCTTAAACTGATCTTTTTTCCTTCAAACTTTATACATGTGACTTTTTTTTTTAATGGGCTGATAATTGGCAAGTATGGAGTAGACCGGATAGCTTTGGGGATTTTGATAGGAAGAAGTTATTTCTAGCTGGGACTTAAATTTGAAATTGAGACTATACTGTAATGGAAAGTGTATGTAAAGCAGTCCAGAAGTAGACTCAAGCCTAGACATAGAGATGCAAGATTTAGCACAAGGAGTACAATCCATTTCTAAAACTAATGCTTTTTCCTTTTTAAAAAATGATCAATAATTTTGTAAAAAAAAAAAAAAAATTGATTACACATATTCTAAAACCTGTCTTCAGTTTTGTTTAGACTGCCAGACAATTTAAGGAATCTGGGAGTAGTTAATAAAAACACACTAAAGTATATCTTACCTAAAATGGAGATAGTGATACCTGTCTAGAGCACCCAGGTGGAGTGATAAGATAAAGTTGGGTTCATTTATTCAAGACTGACAATTATTGAGTTTATAAAATTATTATTGGTAGAGGTGAATTATGCCTATTGTGGGTTTTTTTTTTTCTTCCCCTGTGTTTGTGTTAATTCTAGATGGAAAAGAGGAGGTTTTTAGCAGATTGTCTTTGGATGGGACAGAAGTAGAATTAACAGTAACCTAACAGTAGAGAGAGGTAGATGCGTTCTAGTAGATGAACGATGCACTTGTAACCAAGAGAAGAGTTGTCCAGGGTTTAAACCCTATGAAACCACCAGTGTAAAAATTACCAAGTCACCTTTAAATCTTCCCTTATGCATTCATTGTGGATAATTGTGCAACCTGCTTTCCACAGTTGTGAGGAAAATGCTTTGTAAACTCTAAAACATCATATGAATGTTATCTCCTCCTCCACCACTCTCCCCCCACCCCCCCTTTAAAAAACGTTTTCCGCTTTGATTTTTCCCACAACCTTATGAGTCCAGTCTTAGTGCTAGTGTTATTTCCAGGTTAGGAAAATGAGTCTCAGAAATGTGGACTTGGCAAGTGTCACTTAACTAATCCAAGTCAGATTTAGGAATCAAATTTGGGTCTCCTTTCTCCACTAAGGCTTTGGAACTAAGCTAGGCAATGGTTGGTGGCAGCAGCAGCCTACATGTTTCTTTACTGTCACTGAACTAAATTAAGTGGAAATTTGGTGAAGTCACTTAAACTCCCTGAGTTGTCTCACTTTCCTCATCTGTAAAATGAAGGTTTGGACTAGAATGCCTCTATGAGATACCTTTTAGTTCTTTTACCTATTAATACATAAACTTTTCAGCTTTATGCTTAGATTCTTGATTTAGACTTGAGTAACAAGAATAGAAACATTTTGTTCATCATATTTCTAGTTAAATTTTATCTCTCTATATAGTATGATGCCATATTCTGTTCTGTAGTACTTGTCTGTAGAAGAATAATGACCCAGGTTATTTATTCTCATCTGAAAGTTTGTTACAATTAGTATTGTTAGCATTTGAACCAGATAATCTTCAACCTATGATTATAGTGAAAGACAAAAATGATTATTTTAAAAGATTTGGCCCAGCAAGGTGCATAGACCTTTCACGGTAGCCCATTAAGTTTGTGTGAGGTTGGGGAAGTGCTTTTCACTCAGTTGCTTTAATCCTATACCTTCTGAGGAAGGTAAATAGTCATAGGGGTTTTATGAGTATATCATTATATAGGTTTTTGGCATTCGTCTTCTGTTTTAAGTTTGTACACATGACACAGTTTTTAAAATTATGCTGGCAAGTCAAGAGCTATTCTGCCTAGCCTGTGAAATGTCCAAGGAAATGGTTTGACAAGAACTTCCATAAATATTGGCTTGAGAGGTTGGACAAGTGAATTTGTTTCATCGATCCTTTTCTTAGAATGTTGGCAGAATCAGCTGTGCAAGACATCTGCTTTCCTGGGGCTAATAACAGTTTATGTAGTAAAAAATGTTTTAGTTTTAAAATATATTTTGTTTCCTACTTAAATGGCTAGAGTACGATGTTTAGATTTATGACTTTATAAGTTCACATGTATCTTATGTCAGTGTTTCTTGTCTTTGTACAATATAACAACTTAGTTTTCCATGCTCCTACTAAAATGCTAGGTATAATAGGGGTGCCTCTTAGTAATATACAATACTTAATTTTCAGTTGGTTCCTTCAGCTTCTGTCCTCTCAGAACTCGTAAAACAAAAACACAATTTGGTCTCTGTACATTTAACTCTTCTTTTTTACCTTACCTGTTCTATAAAGGAGATAATGAGTTGAGAAAAGGATATATGAAGGTGGAAGGAAAAATAAAGCCAGAACCATCAGTCTTGAATAATTTAAATTCAGATGAATGTTCATAATATTTGGCAAAATTGGTTTTCATAAGGTCACAACTTTACCCTCTACATCCATCATGGTTCTGATTGTAGTAGGGTGAATAGAGGATTTTAAAATAGTGGTTAAATAGTTTAGATTATAAGAAATTCTGGAAAAGGATAGAGTAAATAAATCCTTTCTCTTGCACCCATAAACTGGAACCTTGCTGTTACTGAAGATAATATAGATGCTTGATATACCACTAAATTTCTGTACTAACTTGAACTGACATAGTTGACTAACATTTCTGTGTAGAAGATTCCTGGTTACAGTGTAATAAAGTTGAAGTCTTGGCAGACAACAGAAACTCTATACTCCTTAGCATAACTTTTGCAGGTCCTAAGCTTCCATTTTTCCCAGGAGCAGTGGAACAAACAGTTTTGACACTAGGTCTTGATTCCAGAACCTTCCTTTTAATTTTGTTTCAGTTCCTCCAACTCCTCTGCCAACCAATGATGTTGATGTATATTTCGAGACCTCTGCAGATGATAATGAGCATGCAAGATTCCAGAAGGCTAAGGAGCAGCTAGAAATTCGGCATCGCAATCGCATGGACAGAGTAAGCAAATGCCCTGACATTATCATCAATTTGCTAACAAAGTTTTTATAATAAAAACCAAAACCTGATACCATATCCTTAGATGCCTTCTAAACCAACCCCCTCTGCATTTTTCAAAAGAGGAAACTTGAGTCACACCCACAGGCCTCCTCAGTACCATAAACAGAATTTTTGGTTTCCATTACCCATTACCTTTCTCATATTCTAAATATCTTTACCTATGACCATTAAAAAGCTGATTACACTTTTCTATTGTTAACCATGGTTAACCCCTTTTTGTTTTGGTTAAGTGTAAAGCCATTTTACTCCAACATTTTTCAAATGCAGAAAGCAGGTAGCCCAATCTAAAATGATCAACCAAGTGTACAAGGCTTTGAAAGATTCACTTCTGGATGAGGGAAACAGGAGTGTGGGATTAGATTGTGAATGTACAGAAATACTCTAAAAATGAACACTTTTCTGGAATAGTCCTAACAAAATTATACCCATATTGTGTTAACATTCAAAGAAGCTTCAGAGATAATCTAGTCTAACAGCCTCATTTTATTGTTGAAAAATAACCAGTACAAAATACGATGGAAACTTTTGCCAATAGATGTTCCCTCGTGGAGTCATGTGCTGAGGAAGAAAAAAATACTCAAATAGAGGAAGGGGAGAGAAAGCAGAAGGTGTATTCCTTGATTTTGTATCTTGTAGGTAAAGAAAGAATGGGAAGAAGCAGAGCATCAAGCTAAGAACCTTCCCAAGGCAGAAAGACAGACCCTTATTCAGGTAGGAGAGACTGTCTTCCTTTGACAAAAACTTGATGTTCTTCTGCTTGAGAATATGTTCACAGCCAAACCCATGGGAAATGAGGAATTCTGATACCCCTTACTTGGAAGGCTCATATTATAACATAATTTAATGTGCGTGCATTGTTTGTGTCTCCATCTCTAAGGTGATTGTGGTAGGAAGAAGGCAAACTAACTCTCCGTCAGACATCTTCTAGCTGATGATGAGATGTGTCAGGGGCTTTCTCCATTGTTTTAATTTTCTGGAAGATGTCTTTTGACGCTTCCAGTTTTAGATTATAGCTTTTCCTAACAGAACTGAATCTTATTTTTTGCATATTTGTTGGATAGACAGAAAATAACAATTTCTGATAAACTTGATTTCCAGCTTTCTAAGAATGTAGCCTTAAAATGCCAGTAGCAAAGTGCACCCCCCCCCCCGAGAACAAAAGAATATCTAGATTAAAGGAGAGGTTGTTATTCTACATCATTTATTTAGGATTTCATACGTGTTAATTAAATTGATTGCCATCTTAGAAGCAAAATGATTATTCCTTCATGACCTTTTGTTTTAGATGTTTAGCAGTTCAGTTGTGTTTTCAGTTCTAGTGTATAGATCTGGGTCAGCAGTGTAGTGGATGATGTGAGTATTGAGTCCAAAGATTTTAATTCCTGTGTGCACCAATGTGTTTTTCATAGAGAAACTATTCAGCACCTCCTACTAAATCTGGTGAGCTATAGATTCTTGCCAGTAAATCCTACAAGTGAATAGGGATGATTCAGCATAACCTATTAGTCCTATTGATAGACAATTCATAGTGTTTCTCCTAAGAGGGCAAAATATACAATGAAAAAATTAAACCTTTTCCTTTCCCTAAATGTTCTAGAATCAGCCTTCACAAATAGGCACCCACGTAGATGAATCCAGTACCTTTTAGGTATAGAACTCAAGTTTATATTTTGCCACCTGCGTATCTCTTCCCCTGATTTTAATACAGTAGCCTTTTGGCTTCTGGTAAATTGTACAGTTTTTCCTGCTTCTTTTGATTCAGCATTTCCAAGCAATGGTTAAATCTCTGGAGAAGGAAGCCGCCAGTGAGAAGCAGCAGCTGGTGGAGACGCACTTGGCTCGAGTGGAAGCTATGCTGAATGACCGTCGTCGCATGGCTCTCGAGAATTACCTGGCTGCCTTACAGTCGGACCCACCACGGGTGAGCTGTTTCCAGAGTTAATTCTTGGTGAACTAACTACATTTTTGTTAAGGAAGTTACCTCTTTTGGAGACTGGTTTTGTGCCTGTGATTTTGGTCATTATGGAGAAACCGGGTCGCTGTGATGCAGTCAATCGTTAAAAGTATCCCCCTGGTTGCTTTTGTTCAGATTGAGGTACAAGGAGAAGAATGACGAAACAGCCCTTCTGAATTTAATTGGCGTTTAATGTCATAACATCTTCCCCTACCATTTCGTAGAAGATAAATAGGGCATAAAATAGTAAGTCCTTGGTCTTCAAGGTAACTGTAAAAGGCTAGTGTCCTAAAAAAGAAAGGGATTTGTTTCCATGGTCTTGAATTCTTCCATTCTCTTATTCCGTCCTCATTACCCTCTGGTCACGTCTGTCCTCTTAAAGCATGGAAATTGCGCCCACATCTTCTCTCCCCCCCCCCAATTATTTATTTTTAGTTTTCAACATTCATTTCCACAAGATTTTGAGTTAAAGAATTTTTTCCCCCATCTTTCCCCTACCACCCACCCCAAAATAGCTAGCCTACTGAATATCCCTTTCCCCAATCTGTTCTCTCTAAAATCTCCCCCTCACCCCCCAACTTTCTAGTAAGGTAAGATGGATTTCTATACTCCAGTGCCTGTATATCTTATTTCCCAGTTGCATGTTAAAAACAAAACAAAACAATTTTTTAACACACGTTTGTTTTTTAAAACTTTGAGTTCCAAATTTTTTCCGTTCTTCTCTCCTCACCCACCCCCACTGGGAAGACAAACAATTCAAAATAGTTTGTATGTGTGTAGTTACACAAAACATTTCCATAATAGGTATATTGTAAAAGACTAACTATATTTCCCTCCATCCTGTTCCCACCCCTCACATATTCTGTTTCCTCCTTTGACCCTGTCCGTTTTCAAAAGTGTGTGCTTTTAACTACCCTCTCCCCCATTCTGCCCTCCTTTCTATCATACCCATTCTTATCCCCTTCCCCCCTGTTTTCCTGTAGGGTAAGATACCCAATTAAGTGTGTATGTTATTCTCTCCTTAAGCCAAATTCAGTGAAAATAAGGTTGGCCCATTCCCTTTTACCTTCCTGTTCTTCCCCTCCATTGTAACAGTTTTCTCTTTTATATGAGATAATTTACCCTAATCTATCTCTCCCTTTCTCCTTCTTCCAATTTGGTCCTTTCTCACCTCTCTTACCTCTCAACTCGTCCTGTGCTGTGTCTATGTGAACGTGTACATGCAATGCCCATATTTCTTAATATTTATTCTTCTGAATTAATAGATCAAGAGTTGATTAAATGACTGACTGATATGAAGTAGAGGTGCAGTGAAAGTGCAAGAAAAATAAACTTGAAGTAGTTAAGAGCAGAAATTGGGCTAATAATGGAGCATTGGTTATGTGCCCAATAAAAAGCTGGATTGAACTTTTACCATGTCTGTGAATAGAACTTCAAAACTCTTTCAGAATCAGAGTAAACATACAGAAGTTGAAACACATCATTTAGTCTTTTAGTTGTTTTTTGTTTCTTGTAATTTAGTGACTGGATTTTTGCATCCTTTCCCTTTGTAGCCCCATCGAATCCTCCAGGCCTTGAGGCGTTACGTCCGAGCCGAGAACAAGGATCGCCTACATACCATCCGCCATTACCAGCATGTCTTGGCAGTTGATCCAGAAAAGGCTGCCCAAATGAAATCTCAGGTATAGTAGAAATAATATTAATAATAGTATTGCATGATAACTTTATAAGGAATAGCAGGTTGTACACAATTGATTTGCAGTTCCGTATACAATCATATTTTTATTATACTACGTAGTAGAAATTCTTATTTGATTCCATAAATATAAAACAAAAGTGAAAAAAGAGAAATACTTTTTTTTTTTGCTTTTTGGAGGACAATTGGGGTTAAGTGACTTGCCCAAGGTCACATGACTAGTAAAAAAGAGAAATGCTAAGAAAAATTGTTGAACTGAGAGTGCTTCTTGGTGAAAGTTATTCAAGAATCCTTGTTTAGAGGCAGCTAGGTAGCCCAGTGAATAGAGTACCAACCATGGAGTCAGGAGGACCTTAGTTCGAATTTGACCTTAGACACTTGACACTTACCAGTTGTATGACCTAGGACAAGTCAACCCCAATTGCCTTGCAGTCCTCCCTTTAAAAAAAAAAGCAGCTCTGGTTAGCACTTCTTTGGTTAATTGGCTAGGCATTCACAATTCGGAATACATGTTAACCCACGAATAATGAAATTTGATATGTGTTGCTTGTTGGGAAAGAACTGTTCTAAAATTTTTCATAGTAAACACCTATGATGATCAAACGTTTAGATATGTGTGATTGTATCTGAAAGAAATTGTTTCCAAATTGACTCAGGAGATTTTGTAGCATGGTTACTTTCTACTGATTGTAGATATTGCCTGGAATACTGTAAGGCTAATGTAATTTAGTGCATTGACTTAAAGAATTTGTTCCCTACATCCCTCTGGTGATGTAAATTTCATTGTCAGTAAACTTGTAAACTTGGGAAATTGCAAAGTAAACTTGTAAACAAAGTAAACTTGGAAAATTCAGTGACATCTGTATAATCTAGTAGTCTATCCTATTCAGTGTTCACTGAAGTTTTTTAATAGAGGACAGTCTTTGCAGCTAAATTGCTTTTCCTTAGTTAATTTCTCATGTAGCTATAATTGCCTTTGAGAGAGTGAATACGTAATACTTCTACACATAACATTTTACAAAAACAAGTACTTTTCCAGTTCCAAGATCCTGGTGCCTTCTTTAATAAGGATAGGAGGTGGTCAGTCCACAGGGCTAAACATTCATGTGAGGACAAGATAGAATTAATTTTGTGGAGTACAAAAACTCTGAAATTATTATTATTTAGCTGACATCGAGCATTTAAACAATTGTTTAGTCAGTGATAGAATAATACCAGGTACCTGGAGAAGAAGACTTGTGGGACTGTGTAGAAAATATATACATTTCATAGGCCAACTCTAATTTTGTCAGACCCATATCCATTTTCTTAAATTTACTTTTCAAAGGAAATATTATTTAAATATTTAGATGATCTATGACCTCTCTGGTACTATTTTCATTAGGTAGCATAGATCTCAATTGCCCCAATGTGTGTGCATGGGATTGGGGGGGTGGGGGAGGGAAAGGCACTTTCTTTAAAGAGTGTGTGTGTGTGTGTGTGTGTGTGTGTGTGTGTGTGTGTGTGTGTGGCTTTCTTTCATAGCAGGTCTGCCCAACATAGCAGAACTCTTTCTTTACTCTTAGCATTTTGGCAGTACTGCAAAGCTTGTTTACCAAGTAAGTGGGCAGGTGTCTTTTTTGTAGGTCTTTTACTACTACAAAGATTTCAAAAGAACAGAACAGCATTTTTCCTTCAAAGCTGACTCCTTGGCTGTGCTGCCAATCAGAATTGTGGAGTTAAAGACTAAGTAAGCAAGGAGAATTGTTCTAGATTCTTTCCCTGTCCTTGGTAAGGATAGGTTGTTCATTGTTGGGCCTTATTGTTTCCCGTGAGTATTTTTTATTTTATTTCACTTATTTTTTGCTGGGCCTGAGTTTTCATTAATAGGTTAAGTTCCCAGCGAGAACTGTGTTCTCCCAGTGTAGCTGCCTTGCCCAGTGCTACTGAGAATTCAGGTGTCCCGCCCACGGCCATATCTGGACTAGAACCCAGGGTCTTTCTGACTCTGCGGCGTACTTTTTCTATCAGCAATGCCATTCTGTCACCCTTTGTGTTAAATTTAAATTAATTTTTTTTAATATGAGTCACCAGGCTGCAGCATCGAATCATATCACCAAGAGTCTCTCCCCTACTATGTGAAGACCTTGTTAGAGTAGCAGTTACGTGCTCAGTTCACCTTTTGTTTCTCTTGACCTCACAGATTCTTGATTGGCCACACCAAGTATGTTAAACATTCTGTCATTCTTACTTTATAACCTCTATTTTGTCATTCCATGGTCCTTCAGTTGGATATCCATCGGATTCTATCAGTGATAAGACTTGGCTTTCACTCCTTTGTAACCTACCCCCAGGTTTACGTGTAAAAGAATCTTATTTGTTAGCTTTCGTCTCTTACTGTGTTCTTCTTGTTGTATTTTCTTTAGCCCTTTAATTCATTTGGAAAAGTTATAGCGTCAACACACTTATGTCAAGACAGGATGTTTTAAGTTCCATTTCAGTTTGTGTTGCTTCTCCTAGGCACTCTTGTTTTTATTTGATTGACAGATTAGCAAGTATAAAATTAAGTTGCTTTCATCCTTACCTTTAAAGGTCAGAAAGACTCTAATGTGTAATAAAAATAGTTCCATTTAACTTAATTTTCCAATTTAGACATTTGGGATTTTTGACTTGGAGCACCCTCTGTAGGGAAAAATTTGTTAATACATGTTCAGTCATCTCATGCACTTCCTGGGTAGGAGTTTTGAAAAGTAGATTATAATTTTCCTTTCTGTTAAAAAATGTAACAGTTCTCTCATATTATCAAGGTGGATATATTACCCTATTAGTGTAAGTAACTGGCTGTCAGTGGTTTTGTAATATGTGGCCTTATTGTGGATTTTAATACTTGAATACTGTTGTGTTTTTTTATCTGGACAAGAGAGTTATGTTTTAGGGTGACATAATCAGAAAATCTGCTTTTGTCAATAGTTTCCTCTTTTTTCCTTGTGACTTTTTATCAGATCTAGTATTTTGTATCAGATATTAAAATTGTTTTAAGCTTACCTTTGTCTCTTCTGTTCGAGTCTGGAGATAATAAACATTAACATGAAGTTGTAGGAATAGAGAAGTAAGGGAATAAAGGTTTGGTATAATGATTTGGCTGTTTTGCCTCCATATCATTAAAATGGCATTTCAGTATCAGTTGGATTCACTATATTTTGGGTAAAGAGTTGGCTAGACTAACCTCTTTTGCCTAGTCATCTGAATTAGTACATGCCTTAACAATAGGCAGAGTTATGAATGAAATCTATACCTAGTAATTTTTTGGTTAAGTTCCTAATATTTTCTGGGCATGGCTTTTATATAAAGTGTTAGTTGGTCATTTGTGGTGAGAGGGTTCTTATTAGTAAGTCCTGAGAGTCAGCTTGAGATTTTGAATGGTTTGGACGTGGTCTTCCACGGAGATAGACTTCTGTGGTTGATAATTGAAAAATGAAAGCTGCTAGCTTAACTCTTGTTTGTTTCTCGTTAGGTGATGACACATCTCCATGTGATTGAAGAGAGAAGAAATCAGAGCCTATCCCTATTATACAAAGTACCTTACGTGGCCCAGGAAATCCAGGAAGAAATTGGTAGGTAGCAACTAATGGTTTTTTTCTGTCAAGAATTAGTTCTTACTAATTGTGGTGGGAACAACTGAAGTCAGTGAAAAATTATTATACCAATACTTTATTTGTTTGGTGATTAAAAATGTTTTCTTTGTAGGACCTACATTCCCAAGCTTAGGAAAATGGCATAGGAGTTGCTGTAACGACTTTGATCCAGAAATGCCTTCTGTTTCACTGACCTAATAATTTGAGTACAGGAAGAAAATCTAGGGTGTGAAATAGCAAAGAGTTTAGAAAGTAGCTTGTTAACATTTTTCTTCACAACTGCTATTTCTTAGTCCCGGTTTTTCCACGTACCCCTCCCCTCAATGAAGCCAAGTACATCTATTCTTCTAAAATCATATTTATTTGTACCTTACAAACAGTTGCCTTCTTGAAAACCTTTGGAAACTAGGCGCTTATAAATAGTATTTTTATTTTATTTTATTTTGCTTTTTGTTTTTAGATGAACTACTTCAGGAACAGCGTGCTGATATGGATCAGTTTACCTCATCTATCTCAGAGTCTCCAGTAGATGTCCGAGTTAGCTCTGAAGAAAGTGATGAGGTTCCACCTTTCCACTCATTCCATCCTTTCCCATCCTTACCTGAGAATGAAGGTATGTATTGTTGAGGGTGTGACCCCTCTTGGGGAGCCAGCACACTGAGATAACTTATTTGGAACAGTAGGACGGGTTTGATGGAAAGCAGGGAGAATTGTGTGTCTTCACAAAGGACTTGAAATGCTTTGAATGTACACTGAAAGTAAACAAGTTCCTGGGCACAATGCCCACTGACAGGCTGCTTTTTTACATGTGGTTGTGTGCCATAGTCACTGTATTTAAATTCTTAGTTCTGTTAGGAGAATGGAGATGATGGGATTTATGTAGAAAGAACTGGTGGAATTGGATTTTTGCCTTCAGGTCAGAAGAGCAATAGGAATTCCCATTGTCTTAATTTTCTTGGGGTACAGATATTTGTTAAGTAGCATTCCAAGGTGCCCTGTTTCAGCACTTCCATCGCCATCGTTTTGGTTATACGTCAGACTGGGTCCCTAAAAGTGACAACGTTATTTTGTTGACCTGTCACAGATAATTCTAATTTAGATTTCTCCTTTTTCCTCCCCAAGGAACTCTACCTTGCAGACTCAGCTTCATCTTTCAGGGGCATGTTGTCCAGCAGTTACCATCAAGGGCCCAAGAAATGCCAAACTCTCCCTTCTTTTCCACCAGAATATTTTCTAATAAATCTTTGGGTCTTAATATTAGGAGGTTTCAGGAATTGTTTTAGAGAACGATTGGAGTTTTCGTCTTGTTTTTTAAGATAAAGCCCCTTGTTCTTAATAGAAGTAGCAAAAGCTAAAAACAAGAAGCTTAAAGAAAGCCATTTTCTTTTTCTTAATCTCCTCTTTTTTGCTATTTTGTGTTTGTTGTTTTCCCTTCTGCTAGACACCCAGCCGGATTTGTACCACCCAATGAAAAAAGGTTGGTTTGTAAAAGCTGCTCACTATTAGCCTTCCATCATTTTCCACTTCCTCGGTGTGTTGGTAGTTTCATTTTATGTTTCATACCGTCACCTGATTTTTGTTTTTCCCCCATCTCCTTTTTTAATTGTAGCACTTTGGGCAGCCAAAGGGGGCCCCACCTCATAGTGCTCAGGAATTGGTCTAACCTTCTAACAACGTATCTGATATAGTAGCTGATGAACATACATGTGTCTTGGGACTTAATCTTGAATTACTGAGGGATGTTTTTGTCAACAAGCAATATTAGTCTTAGCCATTCATCTCTTTGTCCAGCATTTCTTCACCTTTCATTCTCCTTTTTAGAAGTCCTTCGTCTTCACAAGCTTCTTCTTTCTGACTTTTCTTATTCCCTAAATCATTAGAAATTGTGGAGGAAAAAATGGCTTATTTGGGAAATAAACTGAAATTTAATGACTTACTGAGTTAGCGCCTTTGAGAGGCATCCAGGTATAATGGATAGATGCTCTATATGACTTGGCTTGGAGTCAGATAGACCTGGGCCCAAGTCGTGCCTCTGAGAATTATTATCTATGTGACCATAGGAGCAAGTCTCTTAAACTCTGTTATGATTATAAATTATGGGTTGGTTACTAATTTACATCTGTGGAGAGTTTGCATAACGAGATTTGCCCACACCAGGGCAGACATATGTCGTGGTCCCTCTGAAAACATTCCCCGTTGATGTGTCAGTTCTCTGTTTAAAAGAGCACTTTTAGGTAGTACAAGCATGATACCTATTTTACTGCTGAAGAAACGAATAATGAGAAATGGAAACTTGTCTAGTCATGCAGCTATTAAGTGACACAGTTGGTACTCAGTGAGAACATCAGTTCTCTGTACTCCTTTATCTGGTGTTCTTTCCACTGTGCTATGCACCTTCTCAATGCTTAGAACAGCACCTTGTAAAAAATTGGTGGTCATAGAGTCCTTTGTGTTTCTCTTAATAGCCTTTGGTAGCACCATCCTCTTTCTGTAGCATGCTCCTTTGGTAGCATCAGACTGTCTCCAGACAGTTCTCTGATGTTCTTTTGATTGATATCCTTATGTAAACAGGGTATGGCCAAGAACACCATATAAGCATTCTGTAGTGGTTATAGGACAGTTAAAATGATCTTTGGTAGAGCCACATGTAGGCGGGTCTGGATGTACATTCATGTGAGTGCATCCTCATCCACGTCAATGTGAATTTTCTTTTAGAGATTAGTCTCCAAATTACATGGTCTAAGTAGAACCCTAAAATTTTCAGGGTCTGTTTTCTTGGGAATTTGTCTGCATCTCTTTGTCACTTGGACTGTTATGTAGTTGAGTTGTCTTTTTAGAATTTTTTGAGACTTTCTAGTCAATATGACCCTATAGTTTGTTCTTCCTCAATGCTAAGAAATTAATTTGCCATTTCCTGAATTATTTCATTAGTTAAATTGTTGATTTCTTCTAAGGTATTATCTTTCTCTTGCTCCCTAGAAATTACCTGTTTGATTCTTGAGGCCATAAAATCAAAATGAATTTTTGCCATTTTAAATAAACACTTAAGTTGCAGCACAGAAAGAATTAAGCCAGTCTCAATTGCTGGTTGGAATTTTTTATCTCATTTAACTTAATGCTGCCATTTATTTTTCTAAGGTTCTAGCTTCATAAAATGTGAGCTTTTAAAATTAGAATTCACTAAAAGTGAGCATCCTGTTTGAGGCAATAAATTTCCAGGTTCTTCTTTCTCAAATAGTTGAAGCATAGCATTGCTGTCTCCTTGGTATTTTTGAGACAATAAAACCTGTCCTTATTTAATTTAACCAACAGCCAAGTCTGCAGTTTTTCCTTAAAAGGGAGGCTTGAGAAGAATTGTGCCTGCTTTGGCTTCAGTATAATGAGTTAATGCGTCATGCATTAGCAAAGCTGCAAACTCAGCAACTCTGGTTGCTCTGTTATTAATTGCTGAATGTTAAGTACTGTTTGTGAACTGAAAAGCTTTGCTTCCCTGACTTAAAGCTTTGTTGTCTTTTTTTTCTAAAAGAACACAGTACCTTTACACATGCCAATATTTGGTCTGAACTTATATGCAATATACTGGCTTGCCCATTTGTTTAGAGCTCTTATTTTTCTTCCTTCCTTTGTACCTTCATCTCCTTTTCTTCCTCCTTCTCTCCTCTCTTTCCTTGTCCTGTTTCTTCTTTCTCTTCTTCACCCCTCCCCCCATCATCTTCTCTCCTGTTCTTTTCTCCTCCTTTTCCTTCCCTCAGTCTCTGTACTTTAAATCTAAAAATAATAGGAAATTTGCTTTTTTTTCTGGGCTTGTTCACACTATGATACTTAGTGTGTCACATAGCACCGTAAATGTGTGATGTTTGGATCATGATATTCTGTGCTTGGAATGATATCCTCCCCATCACCTTTATGTTAGGAATATTCCCATCTCTGGGTCAATGCCTTGATTAATCACTGATGGAATGTATTCCTGGTCATTCTAAAGGACACCAGCATGCCACTGCAGGAGCAGGTAGGGGTTGATAGAAGGTGATCTACACCATGACAGATTGTGTTGTATAGGTTATTCATTATACCCTGGGAATCTCTCAGGACTTCAGCTTCCATTTTTCTAGGTCAGTACTGTCTTCCCTTCCTTCATAACCATATCAGTCTTCCAAAAAGCACCAATGTCACTCCTCATTATAGTTCATAGTGCATCTTCTAAAATATAAAGGAAAAAAGCAATGTATTTGCAGTTGTGTGTGGTAGGGTCATCTATTCCTTTCGTGGTGTTTGACATTATAAGGTCTAAATAAGGCCAACAAATTCTTGGAACCTCGTTAGCAATCTTTTTGTGCACAGGGTCTGGTGTGGCAGAGCTAGATGGACTGATTGGCGCTGAAGAGAAAGTGATTAACAGCAAGAATAAAGTGGATGAGAATGTGGTGAGCTTTTTTCTTTTTTTTTCTCCCCTCTCATTTTCATTTTGAGAGTATAATTAAAGTGAGTGAGTAGCATTGTTTGAGATGCTTTACAGATGAATAAGCATGTGTACATTATCCTTATGGTGCCAGAAGATTTACTGGGTCTGGGCTAAAGCTGCTTACAGACTCACTATGCTGATGCACATCTGGATTTGAAGAGGGAGTAGAGAACCTCTATTACAGCAGTAGCAGAGCCTGTCATTGCCTATTACTTTTTGAACTATTGGGGTGGGGGAAATGATTTCGTAGCTGGAAAACCAAAAGAGATGTTAGATGGAGAACCTCATTCAAGTGAATGGAGGGTTGCTAACTTGACTGAGGGGCAAACATTCTGTTTGGCTCTCAGCCTGCCAGGAGTTTTGTCTTGTTTTCATAGCCCTATTCCCTAAAGCTTTATTTTCTGGGCTATGTTTATTGACTTTTGATACTTAAGCCAAATCTCCTGGCATTGTGGATCCCAGCATACTGTACTACACCGATGTGTGGTTAGTTTTTTGAGTAACCTTAATTCAATGTCATGAAAATGGAAAATTTTCATGACAGGCTAAAGAGCCAGCACTCCAAAACCATTTGGACAGCTGCAGCATAGTCTTGCCTACGTATTTGTCCCTTAATTTGGGGGATGGAACATGGGCAGTGCAAGTGGCTGGTATCCAAAGGGATATATTTGACTTCCTCTGCCACATTCCTGTTGGTACAGAGGATAAACAACATCTCCCAAGTGTTCCATCCTAAACCTCCCCTTCTGCACAGTCACTGATCCCTTCATGACTGTTTTAGGTCATTGACGAAACCCTGGATGTTAAAGAAATGATTTTCAATGCTGAGAGAGTTGGAGGACTTGTGGAAGAGCCGGTATGTATGTAGTCCCAGGGCATAGTGCCATTTCTTTCTGAGGCTTCTCTATTCCCCCTTCCTTCATTTGAGCTGGAAAGGAGACTTAACCTTGAACCTACTTTTAACATAACCTTCAGCACTTTGTTAGATCCTGATTTCAGACCTTTGGGAGATAAGTTTAAAACCTTTGTAGGGGCTTACACTTGGGCACATATTTTGAGTTTTGTACCAAAGTGTCTAAATATGTTCATTTGATTGAGAGTCTTGATGTTTGTGTGCTGGTGTTTCATTGTAGTTGAGGGATACATGTAATAGTTTGTTATGGGCAGGCATTACTTGAGTGCTTTCAGTGAGGCACTATCTCCTAGGGAAGTTTTCATTGTGTACAGAAGGTAATCTGAGGGTTCTTGCTGGTTTTTTTCCTACTTGGGTTGTAATTTCAGGAGTCTGAAGGATCACTACGAGATGACTTCAGCCTAAGCAGCAGTGCTCTCATTGGCCTGCTGGTCATTGCCGTAGCCATTGCCACTGTCATCGTCATCAGCCTGGTGATGCTGAGGAAGAGGCAGTATGGCACCATTAGCCATGGGATTGTAGAGGTAAGGAGCTGAACTTTCTGTTATTTAGGTTGAAATTTGGGCTTCCAGACCCTTATAACTGGTATTTCCTAGTTTATCATCTTAATCTCTAAGGTATTGAACACATTAAGTTGTCAATATATTAGGTCTCATGTAAAAGGCTCCCACAGCTGAGTTGTTGTTTTATGTCCAAAACAAAGTTGTTTATTTTCCCCAAGAATCTACCCCCCTTTTCTCTCCCCCTTCCCCCACCCCCCACATGACTCTGCTGCCCTGATTATCTTTATGAATATATCTCTAATCATGGTCCTGATAGTCTCAAAATCTACTAGTTGAAATTCAAGCTGAATTCTCTGTGATAGGATGCCTTTTCGGGATGCCTTTTCAAACAACCCCTGGCCATTCAGATTGGCACTTAGTAACTTAAATTCTTTAAGAGTTGTCTAGCACATTGAGAAGCAGGGTCACATTCCAGTTTTTGCCAGAGTCTGGAGGGATGAGAATTCAGGGCTTTTGGTTCTAAAGTTGGCACTCAAAGCAAACCTGTTCCTCTGGATTGCCTCTCTGAGGTGAAGTTATTTTAACCTAAATAAATTTTCTAAATGACGCAGTAGCCAAATATATGACCTAATTTTTTTCTCTATGGTCCAAGCAAGACTAATTCATATGTATCCCATATGTAGAGCTAGAAGGCACCTTTGTGGTGACTAAATATAACTTGCTAGTTTTATAAATGGGGAAACAAGTCCAGAGACATTGTGAGTTGTTACCAGGATTACACAGCTAGTGAATGTGGCCCTTTAAACTATTATTCTGAGTCAGGACTTGATCCGAAGTCTTCCAGACTACAAGTCCAGTGCCTTCTTCATTACACTTTCTATCTTGATCATCCCAACTCATGTTGCTCTCTATGCTTAGAATATTCTCCCCTTGCTTATAAGGCATTTCCTATTCATCGTTTAAATCCCAAATAGAATGCTAACCTTTCTAAAAAGTCTTTTCCCTTCTCTTTGCCCTTCTGATGTATTGATTGCAAACTTTAAGTTCCATAAGGACAGGGACACATGCCATCTCATGCATCTAATACAAGTCCTCTACTCTGTAGACTAGCTGCCACTCCCTAAGCATTACTTGAGTTGCTGACTTATCTCACAAGGAGCAGAACTTTTCATATTAGTTGAGACTTTGATTTTGCCTGTTGGAATAGTAACAGGAAATTATTCCATTAGGATAAAAGGTATTTTTTTTTTACCAAATACCAAATAAAAGGTATTTGGCTAAGAGATTAATTTTCTTTTCTAAAGTTAGGCAGCATACATTTTTTGAGAGGTAGGGAAGCAATTTGAGAGGAATAGATTATAAAATTGGCATTGAAGATTGGCAAATACTATTTCTTCCTACTAGAAAAGGGAGGTGACATTTAGAAACATAATTTAGCACAGAGGAATAATCAACATTGTAGATGTTATTTCTTTGTAATTACTCATTTTCCCACTACTCTTTAGTGAAAAATAGTAACTTGGAGGTTTTAATCTATATAGCTCATTGACTCAGGTTTGGGATCCTGAAGTCAATTGTTTGAAACACATCTCCTTCAGCAAAGGAGATTAAGACTCACACCTGTAGAAAACTCCTAGGAATAGTATAGCCAGGTTCTGGAGTCCCCAGATCAAGGAGAAAATATTACAAACTGTCAAGAAGAGACAGTTTGAATATTGTGGAAACACAATTAGGATAACTCAGGATCTAGCAGCTTCTACATTAAGGGATCGAAGGGCCTGGAATATGATATTTCAGAGATCAAGGGAGCTAGGATTAAAACCAAGAATCACCTACCCAGCAAAATTGAATATAGTGTTCTAGGGTAAAATACAGTCATTCAGTGAGGTGGAGGACTTTCAAACATTCTTGCTGAAAAAACCAGAACTGAAAAGAAAGTTGGACACTCTAACACAAGAAGCGTGAGAAGGTAAACATGGAAAAGAAACCATAAGGACTTATCAAAGTTGAACTATTTACATGCCAACATGGAAAAGGGACAACTGTAACTGATGAAACTTTTCTCAGTATGAGGATAGATGAAGGGAATACAAATGTATATATACATATACATACACATGTTTCTGTATAGGAGGGCATATGTATATGTATATGAACACATATCTGAGTATGTGTATATATGAGTACATAGAGGGCACAGG
>CM053588.1:141409140-141429644 GCA_028646515.1 Pseudochirops corinnae
GGGGCAGACAGAAAGGGAATAAAAGGGGCAGGCGAATAAGGCTTGGGGGGCAGCAGCAAAAGGAGATTTGTGAGACAATAAAGACACTTGGCCATTCCACTGAGGTGTGTCGGACTATTCTGTCCATATCCGGAGTTCTAACTCTGAAGAGTCGTCAGGGCAACTGAGAGCACCCGCAGGGCCGTGGGGGCAGCCGTGCGCAACTGTGGGGCTACAGTAGGTACTCTGGGGCCCTTGGGGTTCCTGAGTCTGGCTGGCCTGGACAACATTTTGTTACTGTTTTTACTGTTTGTCGCTCATTTCCCTTTATCAGTTCATACAAGTCTTCCCAGATTTCTCCAAGTTCTCCCATTCATCATGTCTTACAGCACAGTTGTACTCCATCACAATCATATTCCACAACTTGTTCAGCCATTCCCCAATTGATGATTGTTCCCATCATTTCCAGTCCTTTATCACCATGAAAATAGCTGCTATAAATATTTCTGTACATGTAGGTTCTTTTCCTCTCTTTGCAGTACAGACCTAGTAGTGGTATTTCTGGGTCAAAGGATACGCACAGTTTTATAGACCTTTTGGCATAGTTCGTAATTGTCCTCCAGAATATTTGGAGTAATTAATGACTCTACCAACAGTATATTAGTGCATGTATTTTCTATCAATCCCTCCAACATTTGTTGTTATTACTGATAGGTGTGAAGTGGTGCCCTAGAGTTGTTTTAATTTGCATTGCTCTAATCAGTACTGATTTAAAGCACTTTCTTTTTTTAATTTCATATTTTGTTTTCCTCCAGTTGTATGTAAAAATGGTTAAAAATAAATTTGTTTATAGTTTTCAATATTCACTGTAAAAACAATTTTTAACATTCATTTTTAAAACTTGAGTTCAATATTATTTTTCTTCCTCCTTCCCCATTCCCTGTCTCCCCTCATTAAGAAGGCAAGCAATTTGATATAGGTTACACATAAGTATAAAATATAAAATATTTCCATATTAGTCATGTTATGAAAGAAAGCAAGACAAAAGTAAAATAAAAAAAGACTCTTCGATCTCTATTCAGACACCATCAGATCTTTTCTCTGGGGATGGATAGCATTTTCCATCATATGTCCTTCAGCATTGTCTTGGATCATTGTATTAATGAGAATAGCCAAGTCACTCACTGACTGATCATCTTACCATATTGCACTGTACATTTCTTTTGCATCACCTCACGTAAGTCGAGGTTTCTTTAGAGCATCCTGTGCAATAGTCTTTCATCATAATCACATACCACAATTTATTTAGCTGTTCCTCAATTGATGGTCATCCCCTCAGTTTCTAATTCTTTACCACCAGAAAATAGCTGCTATAAATACTTTTGTCTCTGTAGGTACTTTTTATTTTTCATCTTTTTGGGGGATACAGACCTAGTAGTGGCATTGCCAGGCTGTTGGCATAGTTCCAAACTGCTCCAGAATGGTTAAATCAGTTCATAATTCTACCAGCAGCTCATTAATGCCTCATTTTCCCACATTCCCATCATTTTCCTTTTCTGTCCTATTAATCTAATAGGTGTGAGGTAGTACCTCAGAATTGTTTTAATTTACATTTTTCCAATCAGTATATACATAGATAGCTTTGATTACTTCATCTGCAAACTGTTGATATTTTTTAATTAGAGCACTTTTTCATATGACATTAAATGACTGATTTTTTTTTCTTCTGAAAGCAGCCTGTTCATGTCCTTTGACCATTTATTGATTGGGGAATGGCTTTTATTTTTAAAAAAATTTTGTTCTTATTTGATAGTATTTTTATTTTTTCCAATTACACGTAAAGACAATTTTCAAAATTCAGTTTTTGAAAGATCATGAGTTGCAAAGTTTTCTCCCTCCCCCTTCCCATGACAGCAAGCAATCTGATGTAGGTTATATATGTACAATAAAGTAAAAACGTTTCCACACTAATCATACTCTGAAAGAAGAAACATGAAAAAAATGAGAGAAAGTGAAAATGGTATTCTTTGATCTATATTCAGACTCCATCAGTTCTTTCTTTGGATATGGATAGCATTTTCCATCTGAGTCTTGGAATTGTTTTGGATCCTTGTATTGCCCACAAGAGCTAAGTCAAGCGCTGTTGATTCCTGCAGTGTTATTATGTACCGTGTTTTCCTGGTCCTCACTTCGCTCAGCATTGGTTCATGGAAGTCCAGGTTTTTCTGAAATCTGCGTGCTCATCATTCCTAACAGAAGAATAATACTCCATTACGTTCATAAACCACAACTTGTTCAGCCATTCCCCAGTTCATGGGCATCCCCTCAATTTCCGATTCTTTGCCACCACAAAAAGCTGTTATATTTTTGTAAGTGTACGTTCTTCTGTCTCCCTGCTCCCCTTCTTTAATGGTCTCTGGCATGCAGAGAGTGGCTTTTATTTTTATAAATTTGCTTCAGTTCCTTAGATCCTTGAGAAATGAAGCTTTTGTCAGACACTTGTGGCAAAAATATTTTGATAATTCATCGTTTATGGTATTATGTCCTAGCAAAATGCAGTTTTCCTGATTATCTCCTTTAATTAGGTCCAATTTTGCTATTGTTTTGTCTGAGGTCATGACTTTAAAAGTTCTGCTGGAGTATATTTGATTTTGCTTTAGCACTTTAACTTTCCGTGTGTATCTTTCTGTTATGGGTGTGTCTCTTGTAAACAATGTGTTGCTGGATTCTGGTTTCTAATCCATTCTGCTGTCCGCTTCCTTCTTATGAGTGAGCTCCCATTCATACAGCTACAATTACTAACTGTTTTTCTCACCATTCTATTTTCTTTTGTTTCTTCTCTCTTTATTTTCACCCTCCTCAAAATTATTTTGCTTATAAGCACTGCCTTCTTTAATGTCTTTATTATCCCTCTCCCACCTATTTCTCCACCAAGTCTATTAGATTTCTATGTAGGTTTTCTAACTGCTTTACTAATGATAAAGTTTTTAGGAGTTACAAGTAGCATCTTCCCGTATAGGAATTTAAATAGTTTAAACATATTAAGTCCCTCATGATTTCTAGTTTCTCAGTGTTCTTTAGATAATATCATAGCAGTGTGGTGCCCAGACCTTTTTTTTAGGCCAATTGTTTTTTAAAGATGTTATCTTTGTGCTTTACCAAACTTTGGGTTCTCTTTTTATAATTTCTTGCACCACTCTCATTTCTTTTACCAATTTTTCCTCTACCATTCTTATTTCTTTAACTCTTCCAGGAATTTTGCCACCCTGGGCTCCAATTAGCAAGTTTCTTTGAGACATTTCTTCTAGATGTTTTCACATTTTTTTCCTGAGTTTGTGTCTTGGTCTTACCCACCACTACAATAGCTTTTTAATGGTGAATTTTTTTTTTATTCCTGATGTTTGCTCATTTTCCCAGCCCATTTCTTGCCTTTTGTACTTTTATATTAAAGTTGAGATCTGCTCACTTGCAATTGGGGAGCCACTGTCCCAGCTTCAGGCTTTTTTTACACTGCTGTTTTCAGTGCTAGTTCTGGGGTTCCTGCAAGTTTTCAGTGCTTCTTCCAAAGTGGTATAATCCAGGGAGGGGTATGGTCTTTTCCCAGGGAAGGCTTCTGATCCCCTGCAATGACAAATGCTAGCATTCCTCTTGGCCCTGGAATTTTGACTAGGTGGCCTGTTCTGCAGCCAGTAATGCTAGTGCTTTGACCAGGTCTTCTGTTCCCTTGTGACTGACCACAAGCATCCCTCTCCACCCTGTAACTGTGACATGGACAATAGTTGCCAATGAGCACCAGGTGCACCCAGTGCCAGCAAAGGGTCCCCTGTAATCTCTGACCAGTTGTCCTACTCCCCATCTCTGGGCTCAGGGCCCCTAAAGCTGCATCTGCTGCTGCCATAGTCATCTCCAAGGTCTTCATTGTGCTACATGTTGGTGCCCACACCAATGTCACAGGCCTCTCCTATTGACCTCCTAAGCTGTTTTGGTCTGGAAAAATGTCTTACCCTGACCTTTTGTTGGCTCTGCTCCTCCAAAGTTTGATTTGAGGCACTATTTTTTAATTGTTTGGGAGTGAGTGTTGGGAGAGTTCAGTTGTCTGTATGTCACTGTCTTGCATGGGATGTCACATCACATTTTTGGTAGCTTAAACTTTTTCCACTTAATGACACATTTCATGTCCTTGTACCAGTTATCAGTTGAGAGTTCAGAGAGTCCACTCTTTAAAAATTTTAGCACAAACCTTATGGCAGATGCCTCATGCATTTAGATGAGAATGCAGAAGTCTCCCCTAAAATAAGGGAGTATGCAGTTTGAGACTTCAGCCAGGAAAAAACTTTTGACTATGAACCAGTATAACAGGCTCTGTTAGTGTTTCCACATCAGTCCCTCCCTCTAACACTGGCCACTTCTAAGACCTGCTATGAAGGTCATAAAGGGGGGGAAAAAAAATAAAAGCTTTCCCAGCTACCCACAGGGACATTCCTAGGAAGGGCTGACCTCACATCCAGAGAACTTTGATGGATGGTGTCAGCTGACTCTAAGAGAATACAAAGGATTTGTTTTTTTATTTAACATCAAAGACATCTAGGAAGTCAATAGGGCCCATATCTTTTCAATTCTATAAACTGGAATAGATTTTGGGGGGGGCCAATTAGGTTTATAATTCCTATTCAATGGTGTCATGGGGTTTCAGAGTTCCATTTTCACCTCAGTGAGTACCATGTAGAGAATGGATGTTGGCAAAATTGCATTGCTTTTCATGTATGTGTACTTGGATTTTCCTTTTTCTAATCCGGGGTGGGGTAAGGTAAGGGACAACTCATAGGCCAGTGTGGTGAAACAGCACTGACTTTTGACCCTACAAACCTGAGTTCTAAATTCTCAAATTAGTCAGCCTAATAGGCTTGAGTAAGCAGTGCAAACTTTCTAGATCTCAGCTTCCTTATTGTTAAAATTGGGGGAGGGGAGGGTCTGAATAGACCATGAAGTTTTCTCATTCTTATCCAAGTGTTACCCAGTCAGTAGTAAAACCATAGAGTCTTGTCCCAACTAGCATAATTTCCTGAATGAGCCTTCCTTCCCCTACATATGGACCAATCTGCTGAATAATTGTACCCCCATACTCACATTATGGTCTTTTATATTTAACTAGCCAATCACCATTCAAATGTATGTAGCACGTTTAGTGAATGTGCGTCCTCCAGGAAAATCTGATTGATTTACCTTAAGCCAGTTGCTGTACTGATACCCAGTAGCACAGCTGCCTTGCCTCCTACCTCCCAAATCTGGTATTGAGAGAAGTTTATTCATCTGCTGGTAGTTTCTGTTTCTATGACTCATGATCTGACCTCACAAGAATGTGGCCCTATCAGCCTTTGCCAGTCTCAGGTGCCTACAGATTTCTCGGCTGAATTTTCCTGTCTGTAATTGTTAACAAGCCAGAGTT
Organism: Pseudochirops corinnae; assembly: GCA_028646515.1. NCBI lineage: Eukaryota > Metazoa > Chordata > Mammalia > Diprotodontia > Pseudocheiridae > Pseudochirops > Pseudochirops corinnae. Next base: position 141,414,566 of record CM053588.1, read on the forward strand.
CTAGCAGGTGTTCAAATCTGATCACGTGGGTCATCAGGCCTCTACAGGTCAGTTGCTTCGACTTCAGTTACCCTGACAGGAAACTTTCACTTTAGTTTGAATTGAAACATTAACAGAACTTAAATGACTGGACCAGGATTCTCTTCCATGGGAACAGTCTCTATTCCAAGCTATATTAAATTAGTGGTTAACTGAGAGGACCAGGGAATAAGGGGAGAAGAAATTCATATAATTTTAGACCTAGAAGGAATTTAGGCTATCATTCAATTGCCTAATTTGAAGGACACAATTTTTTGGTCCACATTTTCTTTAAACTAGCCTAAGATATGATTAGAATCATGCTGTATAGCACTCTGAAAAACAATTTTGCCTCCTTAATTCCAAATTCTAGAACTGGGAAGATCATCTTTCTCCTCTTCCCCAGCATTCAGGGCTTGGAGTGAGCCAATGTGCCAATATAGTTTAATGCTGCCCAGAGGGCTAGCCACCACTGCTCAGTGCATTAGGTTGAGATCAGGGACATCTTCACTTTTGTCTTTGAGTACCCAAGGTAAGTGGTTGGTTGGTTTCTTGGGAGGAAGCGGTGTAGAAGATTGTAGGTGTGTGGTAAACAAAAATGGTAGCAAGTCAGGAAAAGTCTTTAGGGAAACCAGTTAGGTTGCCACTGGTGAGTAAGTATATTTGGATGACATATTAAATAATCTGTATGCATCCTGGAGAATAGCTGGTAGCAGCAAACAACTGCTGGGCCAACATTAGTTGTGTTCGTAAGAAGGGCTCCAGAGGATGTTTAGGGAATTGGAACTTTTTTGCGGGGGGTGAGGGATATCATTATTTTTAAAAATTGATTTGTTTATTTACTTTTAGTTTACAAGATTCATTTCCAGAGTCCCTTGAGTTTCAAATTTTCTCCCCTCCCTCCCTCCTCTCCATAGCGGCATGCAATCAAGTACAGGACCTGCAAATACTTTCACATTGGACATTAGTCTGGTTGGATAGAAGGGTTATAACCGATGGAGTGAACAATGGGAAAAAAGAAACAAAACCAAACATGGAAAAGAGCGATAGCATGTAGGTTGCTTCAGTCTCCATTTAAACTCTGTTCTTTCTAGGGAATTGGAGCTCTTTCAGTTTCATGGACAAATGGGTTGGACCCATCATGGAAGAGTCACTTAACACAAATAAGGAAGTCATGCTTGATTCATCAGTTTGCTGTTTTAAGGGGGTAAATAGGCATAAGGATAAAGAAAAATTACAAAACCTGATTTATTTTTACTTTGAAAAAGCCTTTGAGAAATTGGATTGCCATGGATTCAGAGAAAAAATTTTGGTTATGGACAGGAAACAAAGGTAGGAATAAAAGATCTTCCCCTTTCCTCCCCCTTCCCTCCCCACCCCTTCAATCCTCACGTTCATCACTACATCCACTTTTGCTTTGCAATCTCTTGAATCCTTTCCAAACTGCCCTACCCTGTTTTACCTATAATTGGAGTACAGCAATAGTTGCCTGCTTTTTCTTCCTGTTTCCATTCCTTCTGTTCTGAACTGTATTGCGGGAGTATTTTTTTTAAAGCCCTCTTAGATGCCCGTTTATGAATGTACTTGCTGTCCCCCACCCCTCTACCCCAAGACTAAAAAGGATAGCGTCAACATGACTGAGGATAGTAAAGAGGACCTGTAAATGTTTGACAAATTCTCACAACATCCTTGTGGGTGAGATGGTATAATGAGGATTGGAGCATGGCTTTAGAGCTGGAAGGGAATGTGGAGATCAGACCCCTCTCATTTTACAGATGAGGCATTAGAGACCCAAAGAATCTAAGTGACTTTGCTGAAGTCTCAGATGTAGGGAGCGTCAGAAGCAGTCCCTGCCCTCAAGGAGCTTATGTTCTCCTAGGGAATGGGACAGGAACACAGGTATGTAAATATGAGGCACCCTGAGGAAAAGGTACTAACTACTAGGTGTCAAAAGCTTTGAATGGGAGGTGGCATCTGAATTGAGTTGTGGAGGAATCTAAGTACAGAGGGAGAGGAAGAAGATGGAATTTCTTCTTTTAGGCAATTGGAGTTAAGTGACTTGGCCAGTCACACAGCTAGTAAGGTCACATTTGAACTCAGACCCTCTTGACTCCAGGTCCAGTACTCTGTACACTATGGCGCCTCCTAGTTGCCCTAGAAGAGGGTATTTCAACTTCAGAGAGTAGTATAGACCAGTTTAGTTGTGAGGTAGAGTAACAGATGAAGGGAGGGGGCTCAAATGAGAAGTCCAGAAAGGTCGCCTAAAACCAGATTTTGAAGGGCTTTACATGCAAAAATCTTAAGGAGTGGGTATTTTATCCTAGTGATTTTATCTAGTATTTTATCCTGGTGATTGTAAGCTGTGGAAGAATCTTAAGCAGGAGAATGACAACAGGGTCAGGTATAATATGGGATGAGGTCAGAAAGGGTCAGATCTGTGCTTTAAGAAGGTTGTCTTGGCAGGTGTGTAAAAGATGAATTGGAGATAGAGGAAACATGGAAGAAAAGAACAATTAAAAGGCTGTTAAAATAATCCAGGTGAGAGGTGATGGGGTAGCCATGTTAGTAGAGCATGGGGATAGAGGGAAGCTAGTTAAGTGGTAAAGTTCTGCCCTGAGGTTCAAAAAATCAATTTCTGACTACTAGGTGGGGAAATATGCCTAGACAATAGTTCATATGAAAATGACCTGGGGGTCAGAGCGTACTTACAAGCTCAACATAAGTCAGTACTGCAGTAGAGACATTAGAGAGGCCCATGCAATCTTTAGCTCTCTTTGTAGACGTATATAAATTGGAAGGGTGATAATTTGACTGATCTCTACCCTAGCCCTGGTCAGACCGCACTTGCAGTATTATGTTCAGTGTCCCACATTTTAGGAGAGAGAAATTGGAATTGAAGTGTTACAGAATGGAGAAAGAGCTGGCCTCAGAGTCAGGAAAACCTTTGTTCCCAGGGTGATCCTGAGCAAGTCACAACTTCTTGATGTCTTGGGCAACTCTTAAGTGTGTTTGCCAGATCGCGTTAATAATAGGTAGCACTTATATAACACTTTAAAGTTTGCAAAATGCTTTACAAATATTATCTCATTTTATTGTCACAATAATGCTGAGGGGTAGATAGTACTATGATCCACACATGAGGAAACTGAGACAGATTAAGTCACACAGCTAGGAAGGCAGGATTTGAACTCGGGTCTTCTCCAGGTGCAATGTGCTTGCTATCCACTGGACCCCCTAGCTTCCTAGTATTAGTAGAGAATTTCCTCAGCTAGACTTTATAAATCCATTCTAACAAATGGTTAAAATGCATTCAGAAGAAATTTCAGAAAATACTATTCAATACAATGAGGATCCTAGAAAACTTGGGTGGCAAATTCAACTTAATATGGCATTTTTTTTTTGTCATAGCAAGTACTTGGAAATAAAATGGGTGCCCATTGATTGGAGAAAGGCTAAGAAAAATTATATGAGTGTAGAATATAACTGCACCAGAAGAAATAACAAATATGAGGAATTCAGGAGGCATGGAAAGATTCGTCTGAACTGATGTGAATTTTAAAAAAATTGAATCAGAGGAATAACATAATAGCTAACATTTATATAACCATGTGTGAGACACTCTGCTAAGCTTTTACAATGATTAATTCTCACTTGCTCCTCACAACAACCCTGGGATGTAGGTGCTGATGACATTTTACTGATAACAAAACAAAGGCAAACAGGAGTTAAGTGACTTGCCTAGGGTCACACAGCTAATACATGTCTGAGATTAGATTTAAATTCAGGTCTTCCTGACTCCAGATCCAGTGGAGTCTCAATGCACTATGGTGCCACCTAGCTGCAATAATAGAGTAGAATAATAATATAATACAATAATACAAATGAAAAAATTAAAAGACAGGTGGTTGTAGACTAATTGAATTGATCAAACTTGGGTCTTGGAAGACAGATGATGTAATTCTCTTCCCTTCACTCAGCAGAAAGGTAGGGATCTGTGGATATAGAAAATTGTGTATGCTGCCAGAGACAGTTGCTATGTTGGTTGGTTTTGGATGTTTTTCTTTGTTACAAGAGAAAGTTTTATGCAGTGGGGGATATTGGGAAATGAGTATGGCAAAAAAAAAAAAAATCTTAAACTCAACATGTCCAAAATAGAACTCCTTTTCTTTTTTTCCTAAACCCTCCCACCTCCTACCTTCCTTATTACTACAGAGGACTGCAACCATCCTCCTCCCAATCCCTTAGGCTCACAGTCTGGGAGTCATCCTGGACTCCTTGCTATCCCTTAGTGACCCCCTAACTCCACCCATCTACTCTGTTGCGAAGATATGCCCATTTCACCTTTACAACGTTTCTCCAATGCGCTCCCTCCCTCCTCTGATATTGCTGCCACTCTGGTGCTCATCCTCATCTCCTCACACCTATGCTATTAGAGTAGCCTAATGGTGGGTCAGTCTGCCTCAAGTCTCTCCCTGCTCCAATCCACCCTCAATTAAACTACCAAAGTGATCTTCTAAAGCACAGTTCCAACCATGTCACTCCCCTCCCCTACTCAACAAAGCGGGCTGTTCCAAAAGCAAGATACTTCATTTCTCAGCTCCTTTCACCATCTCAGGCTGTCCCCCATGCCTGGAACACTCTCCTTCCTCTGCTGACCTCTCTGGCTTCCTTTAAGTTCCAGATTAAAATCCCACATTCTACAAGAAGTCTTCCCTAACCTCTCTTAATTCCAGTGATTTTCCTTTTTAAAATATTTCCTATTTATCTTATATATAACTTCCTTTGTATATGTTTGTTTTCATGTTTGTCTCCCCCATTAGATTATAAGCTTCTTGAGGACAAGGACTGTTTTTTGCCTCTTTGTATCCATTGCTTTGGCATATAGTAAGTACTTAATAAATGTTTTTTGGTTATACCTTTATTAAGTACCTTTATCTTCAAGGCATTGTACTAGGTCCTGGGAGAAAGGTATAGAAGTAATTAAGATAAAATCCTTCCTGTAGAGAAGAGAAGCTTACAATCTAGTAAACAGTGAAACTAGCAAAAGTCACAGTGATGAAACATAGGTATCAGAAGAAAAGCCCCCCCTCCGCCCCAAACCCAAAACCAGAAATCACATGCATTGTCAGAAACCAGACAATGTACAAGGACCAGTGGGCAGAACGAGACAGGGAAACAGGAAAGGCAGCAGGTCTAAGGAAGGCACCAATCCCATGGAAACCTTTGAAACTGGGGCAGTCTGCCAGGATATGGTATGTGTATCTGTGTGTGTGTCTATGTGGGCAGGGAGTGGGAGGGGAAGAGAATTAGATTTATTAGATTTATTCTGTTTGGCCCCAAGGGCAGAAGTAGGAGCAATGAGTACAAGTTATAAGGAAGTAGATTTCAGTTACAGCTGTTCAGTTCACCCTGACTCAGACCGGCTCCTGGGTAGTTTAGTTATTGGAATAAAATGAGACACTCACAGACTGGCCCCCAGTTAAGAAAAGGAGATTTACTTAGCCGTAGCAGGAGATAGATACCTAACAAGGACAGATATTGAGGACATATCTAGTTGATTTGGCTCAGCATATTCTCCCTTGCCTATGAATTGCCCATCATTTTACACTAGCTAAGCATCAGAAAGCAACTGGAGGTTTTTGCGACCACTTTGATATTCAGGTGCCTAGAAAGTTATGTCGATAGCCTGAGCCTGTAGTCACCTGAGCAATCAAGTTTGTAGGATGTTCTCAATACCTTTTTTAAAGAAAAACTAGCCTAACATGCATGGGACAGGAATTAGGACATTGCTTAATAGTATGCTGGCAAATGTTTTAACAACAGGCTCTCTGGGGGGAAAAAAGTATTTCGGCACATTTAAAAGTTTAATCTCCATTATAGCATTTTCTCCATCGCTTTAAGTCTGAGATTCAACAACACAATAAATCAGGCTCTGATTTGCAGTGTTTGCCAATTTTTAAAAAAAAAAATTAATTTCTAGTTTTTAACATTTACTTTTATAAGATTTTGAGTTCTAAATTTTCCTCCCTCTCTCCCTTCTTCCTCCCCTCCCCAAGAGGGCATGCAATCCAACATAGGCTATACATGTACAGTCATATTAAACACATTTCCACGTTAGTCATGTTGTGAAAGGAGAATCAGAACAAAAAACCATGAGAAAGAAAAAACACGACAAAAAAAGACAATAGTATGATATTCAGACTCCATAGTTCTTTCTCTGGACGTGGACAGCATTTTCCATCGTGAGTTTTGGAATTGCCTTGGATCATTGTATTGCTGAGAAGAGCTAATTCTATGAAAACTGATCACTGCACAGTGGTGCTGTTATTGTGTACAATGTTCTCCTGGTTTTGTTCACTTCACTCAGCATTGATTTCATGTAAGTCTTTCCAAGTTTTCCTGAAATCCTTCTGCTTATCATTTCTTATAGCACAATAGTATTTCATTACATTCATATACCACAACCTGTTTAGCCATTCCCCAGTGGATTGGCATCCCCTCAGTTTTTAATTCTTTACCACCACAAAAAAGAGCTGCTATAAATATTTTTGTACATGTGGGTCCTTTCCCCTTTTTTATGATAACTCTTTGGGATATAGACTGAGTAGCGGTATTGCTGGATCAAAAGGTATTCTCTCTTTCTCTCTGTATATATATATATATATATATATATATGTATGTATGTATATATGTATACACACAAAGGGCATAGTTCCAAATTGCTTTCCAGAATGGTTGGATCAGTTCATAACTCCACCAACAATGTATTAGTGTTCCAATTTTTCCACATTCTCCAACATTTATCATTTTCCTGTTTTGTCATGTTAGCCAATCTGATAGGTGTGAGGTAGTACCTCAGAGTTGTTCTAATTTGTATTTCTCTGATCCATAGTGATTTGTACAACATTTTTTCATATAACTATAGATAGCTTTAATTTCTTCATCTGGAAACTGAGTGTTCTTATCCTTTGACCATTTATCAATTGGGGAATGACTTGTATTATAAATTTGACCCAGTTCTCTATATATTTGTGAAATAACACATTGATCAGAGACCCTGGCTATAAAAATCGTTTTCCAGCTTTCTGCTTCCCTTCTAATCTTGGGTGTATTGGTTTTGTTTGTTATTTGCCAGTTTCTAAGATGTGAGCACTCTCAGTTAAAATTTAACAATCAGTTCTTGAAAGCTGACATGAGCTACTACTACCACTACTATTACTCCCATCACAAATCAGTAGGATTTGGATAGGTGGAAAGAAGGGTGGAAGCAGTGGAATAGGCAGTGGGGAGATAGGACTGAGTTACTTCTAAGGTCCTTTCCACCTAATCTACAATTCTATGAAATATAATGTAATAGTAACACAGGGCAAAGCCTAAATGCCTTAGTCTGCGTGCTCATGACTCCTTACAATCTATCCCCAACTTTTCTTTCCAGCCTTATCTTCTACGTGTTCTTGATGTAACTCCTCTCTTTAACTGAACTGCCTTGACTGGGAAGTCTCACCTCTGATTTTGCTCAAGCCATTACCTTATACCCTCCTTTCCAACCCATCAAAATCTTGCCCATTCTTCCAAGGCCCAATTCAAGAATCCCTTCTCCATGAAATCTTCTCAAACTTTTCCAATTCATTGTAATCTCTCCCTCCTCTGAACTCACAGCACTCATTATCTATAATGGTTTATTTGGAAACTAATCATGTATAGCTTTGGTGGCAACTTTTGTATTATTTTTATTCTTATCAAATCCTTTATTATTTATGTTTTATACTAGATATTGAGGTTCTTTTTTCACTTAATAGTATTTTCCAATTACATGTAAAGATATTTTTCAACATTCATTTTTGTAAGATTTTGAGTTCCAAATTTTTCTTCCTTTCCTCCCCTCTCCCCAAGACAGCAAGCAATCTGATATAGGTTATACATGTACAATCATATTAAACTTATTTCCACATTAGTCATGTTTTGAAAGAAGAATCAGAAAAGGGAAAAGCCATGAACATTAAAAAAAAAAAAACAAATAAAAAGTGAAAATAGTATTCTCCAATCTGCATTCAGACTCCATAGTTCTTTCTCTGGATGTGGATAGCATTTTCCATCATGAGTCTTTTGGAATTGTCTTGGATCATGTATTACTAAAAAGAGATAAGTCTATCATCGTTAATCATCACAAAATGTTGCTGTTATGTTTACTGTGTATAGCATTCACCTAGTTCTGTTCCCTTCCCTCAGCGTCAGTTCATGTAAGTCTTTCTAGGTTTTTCTGAAATCTGCCTGCTCATCTTTTCTTATAGAACAATAGTACTTCATTACCTTCGTATACCACAACTTGTTCAGCCATTCCTGCTTAATGGATATCCCCCTCAGTTTCCAATTTTTAGCTACTACAAAAAGAGCTGTTATATTTTTGTAGATTAATTTCCCTTTTCAACGATCTCTTTGGGATACAAAAAGTGGCTTTTATTTTTATAAATCTGACTCATTTCCTTAGATACTTGAGAAATGAGGTCTTTGTCAGAGACACTTGCTGTAACATTTTTTTGATACTCAGTGTTTATGATACATTTTAACAAAATGTAGTTTCCCTGATTTTCTTTCTCTCTCCATCTCTCTGTCTCCCCCTCCCTCTCTTTCCCTTTTTCTCTCTTTGCCCCCTCTTTCTCCTCTATCTCTTCTATCCCTCTTCCCCTTACTGTCTCTCTTCTCTCTTTTTCCTTCTCTGTCTCTCTCTGTGTCTGTCTCTGTCTTTCTGTCTCTGTCTCTCACACACACACACACACACACACACACACACACACACATCTCCCCCACCTCACACCTACTGGTTTCTTCTCTGTTGTCTGTAGATATGTTGAAGGGTCCCCAATCCTTAAAAAAAATCCTCACCGTATCGTGCCATCTCTGCCAACTATCATATCTTTCCTCTCTTCTGCTAGATTCCATGAAAAAAAGTCATTTACACTCAGTGGTTCCACCTCTTTCTCCTTCTTCAAAATGCCCTCCTCTCTGGCTTCTCACGTCGTCACTCAAGGGAGAAGTCCTTCTCCGAGTTCCCAGTGACCTGACTGCCGGATCTGAGGGCTCTATCTCAGGGCTCACCCTTGTTGGTTGCTCTGCAGCTTTTGATGCTGTTGATCACCTTCCCTTCCTGTACACTTCCTTCTCTCTGGGGCTTTAGGATAGGTTCGCCTTCTACTTGTTCCACCATTCCTTTTTTGTCTCCTTTGCCAACTCTTCATCGATATCATGCCCACTAAAGGTAACTAGGTGGCACAATGGATAGAGTGCGAGACCTAGAGTCAGGAAGACCTGAGTTCAAATTGAGCCTCAGACAATTTGCTAGCTATATGACCCTGGGCAAATCACTTTACCTCTGCCTCATTTTTTAGCTGTAAAATGAGACTTGTGAGATGACCTAGCTCATAGTGTTGTGGTGAAGATCAAATGAGATATCTGCAAAATGCTTAGTATGACTCCTGGCACATAGTAGGTATTTAATAAATGCTTGTTCCTCCCCTCCCCCTCCCATGTGGGTGTTCCTCTTGGGCCCTCTTTTCTTTTCTCTCTACATTCTCTTACTTGGTGACCTCATCAATTCCCAAGGGATCAATTACCTAATTACTGATTCTATGTAGATATTTCCCAGATCTAAATATCAAGCCTAGTTTCTTTTCCTGAGCTCCATTTGTGGGTCACCAACTGTTTATTGGACATGGTCAACTGGATGTCTTGTAGGTATCTCAAACAGAAGCAGATCAAAACAAAACTTATTATTCCTCCCCCTACCAAACTTCCATGCTACCATTGTGGGCATCACCATCTATCTAATCCCGCAGGTTCCCAAGACAGAAGACAACCTACAGTCAGTCAGCGGTCATGTCAATTCTACCTCAAAACCATTTCTCTGATCTATTCCACTCCACCCACCCCCCAACTCCAGTCAGTTCAGGTTCTTATCACATCTCACCTGGACTATAACAATAGGCTTCTAATTAATCTTCCAGCCTCAAGTTTCTCCTCATTACAATCCATTCTCCATGAAGTTGACAAAGGGATTTTTCTAAAGCATAAGTTTGATTATGTCACAGACTTTTCCCCCTTCAATTCAATGAACTCCAGAAGCTCAATATTACCTCCAGGATAAATCTCTTTGTTTGGCATTCAAAGTTTTTTTTTTTAAACATCCTAGCTCCTTCCTACCTTTCCAGTCTTCTTAAACATTATTCCCCTTCATCTACTCCATAGTTCAGTTATTCTAACCTAATCCATTTTTCACATGTAACCCTTCATCTCCCGGTTCCATACCTTTGCCCTCATGTTTGAATTGTTCTCTCTCCTTCTACCTTTTAGAATTCCTGGTTTCCTTCATGTCTCCATTTAAATGCAACATTCTGCAGGTCTTTCCAGATTCCTCCAGTTGCCAGGGTGTTCTCTATGGTTACATTGGCTATTCTGTATATATCTTACATATACTTATTTATGTATATAGCAACTCATTTGGGGCTATATTGTATTCATACAGTTTGCACTCTGGTTGAATCTCTAGGATCTATTTCATCCAACTATATGCCAACACAACTGATGATCTAAATAAAATGGATGAATTCTTTAAAATATTAATTGCCCAGATAAACAGAACAGGAATAGAATCCTTAAACAATCCTATTGTAGAAAAAGAAATTGAACAAACCATAAATAAGTTGCCAAAGGGAAAAAAAACCCCAGGACTAGATGCTTTTACTATTGAACTCTGCCAAACATTTAAAGAAAAATTCCAATAAACTGTTTGAATAAAAAATTAGGTAAAAAGAGGATTCTACCAAATTCCTTCTAAGATGCAAATATGGTTTTGATACCTAAACCAGAGAGAACTAAAACAAGAGAAAGAAAACTGTAGACCAATTTCCCAATAAATATTGATACAAAAGCAAAGAGACTACAGCAATACATCGCAAAGATCATACACTATGACCAGGCTGGATTTACACCAGGAATCATCATATGACTATTTCAATAGATGCAGAAAAAGATATTGACAAAGTACAAACCCCATTTCTGTTAAAAAAAAAACACAACACTAGAAAGCATGGACTTTTCATTAAAATAAGTAGCGTCTCTTTAAAACCAAGAGCAAGCATTATCTGTCATGAGGATAAGATTAGAAGCCCTTCCAGTAAGATCAGAAGTGAAGCATATTGAACTAGAAATGCCAGCTAGCTTGCAGTAGGACAAGAAAAAGAAATAGAAGGAATAAGGATAGATACAAATAATATTTATTTTTCCTAATTAAGTATAAAGACAATTTTTAACACTCATTTAAAAAAATTTTGAGTTCTATTTGATAGAATTCAATTTGATATAGGTTATATATGAATAATCATGCAAAATATAAGGAATAAGCACAGATAAAGAGGAAACAGAACTATTACTTTTTGCAGATGATATGATGATTTACTTAGCACCCCAAAGAGTCAACTGAAAAACTGAATCAAAACAACAACTTCAGCAAAGTTTCAGGATATAAAATAAATACACACAAATTACTAGCATTCCTATATATTACCCACATAACTCACCAGGAAGAGATAGATAAATTACATTTAAAATAATTATGAATAGAATTGAATACTCGGGAATCAGTCTACCTGCCAAGTCATACATAAGAACTGTATGAATACAATTACAAAGCACTTTTCACAAAAAGATAGATTAATAACATTTGACAAATATGAATTGCTTATGGATAGACTGATGAATATCACAAAAGTGACTCTGCTACCTACATTAATTGACTTATTCAGTGCTATAACAAATTACATAGAGCTAGAAAAAAAGTGATTAAAAAATTCATCAGGAGGAACAAAAGGTTAAGAATATTGAGGGAATCAATGGGGAAAAAAATAGGAAGGAAGCAGGGCCCAGCAATTGGTACTGGATAAGAAATAGAAATGGAAAAAATTAGGTACATGATATATAAAAGCAAATAAACACACTAACTTGGTGTTTGATAAATCCAAACATCTAGCTATTGGGACAGGAACTCTATTCAACAAAAACTGTCAGGAAAACTGGAAAGTAGTCTGCCTAAAGCTTTCTATAGACCAACATCTGATACCATATACTGATATAAGCTCAAAATGAGTACATGATTTAAACATAAAGAGTAACATCATAAACAAATTCAGTGATGCATGGAAGAAATTACCTGTCAGATCTGTGGGAGAAGATTTCATGACCAAACAAGATTGAGAAGTTCATAGGAAACAAAAATGAATAATTTTGATTACATAAAAGTAAAAAGGTTTCATATAAATAAAACCAAATGCAGGTAAAATTAGAAGAAAACAAGGAAATATCTTTGCTGTAAGTTTCTCTTATAAAGGTCTCATTTTTCAAATATATATGGGATTGAGTCAAATTTAGAAGAATAAGAGCCATTCTCTGATAAATAGTCAAAGAATATGAATAGGAAGTTTTCAGAGGAAGAAATCTAGGCTATTAATAGCCACATACACTGTTTTAAATCACTAATAATTAGAAAGTAAAAACTAAACCAATTCTGAGGTACCATTTCACATTCATCAGATTGGCTAAGATGACAGAAAAGGAAAATAGCAAATGCTGGAGGGGATGTGGGGAAAAAAGGTACACTAATGCACTGTTGATGAAGCTGTGAACCAATCCAACCAGTCTAGAAAACAATTTGGAACTCTTCTTAAAAAAGCTATTAAGCTATTCACCACTACTAAGTCTTTACCCCAAAGAGATCAAAGAAAGAAGAAATGAACCCATATGGACAAAAATATTGAAGCAGCTCTTTTGATGGTGGCAAAGAATTGGGAAACTGAGGGGATGCCCATCAATTGGACAATGGCTATATATAAGTTATGGCATATGAATGCAAGTGATGTAGGGAATGATTTCAGAAAAATCTGGGAAGACTTGTATGAGTTGATGCAAAGTGAAGTGAGTAAAACCAGAATAATAGCAATATTATAATCAATTTCAAAAGACTAAGTAACTCTGATCAACATGATGACCAAACACAATTCCAAAAGACTGGTGTTATCTACCTCAAAATAGAGAACTGATTGAATCAGAGTAGAGATTGAAACATATTCCCTCTTTCTTTTGAACATGGTTAGTGTGAGAATTTATTTTTAATGACTATACATATATGTAATTTTTTTTTACTTTCTCAATGGGTGAGGAAGGGTAGAGGAGGGGAATTGAAACTGAAAATAAAATTGAATTTTAAAAAATGTAAGGACTGGAGAGGAAAGAAGATGGGGCAAAGGAGAAACAGGAAAGGATAAGGGGGAAAGGAGATGAGAGCCTCTCCCCTATAAGAGCAATTCCCTCTCAGGTCCTATCCCCAGTTCCCAAAATGAAATTCTCCGCTGCACTGCTCAACTATGGAAAATATCTCCAGCTTTTTAGTCTCCAAAAATGTAGTAGTTAACTTGTTTGGTTGGCTCATCAGCTGTTTCTTTCCTGACCCAATCAAAGAGGTTCACCAGGCTTTAAACCACCTTGCATATATATTTAAAACTTCACACATGTGACTGTGTTTTGTTATTGTATTAACTGAAGGGAGAATCACATAGCCCCATTTCCTTCCATACCTGTCTCCTCTATTAGAATGAGAGTTCCTTGGGGGTGGGATCTGTTTTTATTCTTGTATCACCAGTTCTTAGAGCAGTGCCTTACAGTGTTTTATTAATGCAATACTGATTTATTAATTAAATACTTCACATGAGGTCTATAATAGTCTCTAAACTCTGCTAAGTTTGACACTGCTAATCATTTTTCTATTTCTTTAAATTCTTGAAAGAGGGCAGAGAAGCTGAGATTACATTGATCGGAAATACCGAAAGTGAATACTAAAAGCCTTAAGCAATGAGGACTATTTAAATTTGTAGTGGTGGGTGATGGTGCCATTGATAAGACATGTCTTCTGATTTCATGTATGACAAACATTTCCATCTGAATATGCACCAATGGTACTTGACAGCTACGCAGTCATGGTTATGATTGGTGGAAAACCATATACTTTTGGACTGTTTGATACTGCAGGGCAGGAAGATTATGAGAGATTACACCCCTCAGTTATCCACAGACAAATGTGTTCCTTGCTTGTTTTTCAGTAGTATCCCCATCCTCATTTGAAAATGTGAAAGAAAAGTGGGTACCAGAGATTATTCACCACTGTCCAAAGACTCCTTTCTTGCTTATTGTGACCCAAACTGATCTCAGAGATGACCCTTCTACTATTGAGAAACCTGCCAAGGACAAACGTCATCACTCCAGAGACTGCTGAAAAGCTGGCCTGAGACCTGAAGGCCGTCAGATACAAGGAGTGTTCTGAGCTCACACAGAAAGGCCTAAAGAATGTATTTGATGAGGTGGTACTGGAGCCTCAGAAACCAAAGAAGAACCGCAGAGTGGGTGCTGCTATGAACATCCCAGCAGGAGCCCCTCTGCAAAGCTGGTGTCGGCATCATACTAAAAACAATGTTGAACCAAACTTAAGAGAAATTGAAATTTGTTTTTGCAATAAGGACAAATGCCCTGCACCCACCCCCACACTCTGGTGTGAGACACGGCCTATTTGGGCCCCCCGTTTCTCTCCCAACTCAGTTTAAATGCTAGTTAATTTTTGAGTAATTATGTATTGTCAGAAAACTGATCAGTAATAGTTTTTTATTTTTGTTGACTGGTTTTATTTTTTTTATTTTTTGGCTTAAAAGCAAGACATGCTTGTGATGACTCTGTAACAGACTAATTCTAGGCTCAAAATTTTTGAAGCTGCTTCTTGGTGCCATCCTGGCAAGTAATCTGGGCCTTCTTAGAGTTTTTTTGTTTTTTAATTAACCTCTGTAACGATACTAGGATTTGAAGATCTTCCACGCCCCTTGAGCTTGCTAATGTAGCAGGAAGGGGTGGAGCAAGAGAACGCCGGAGCCAAGCTAGTCTCTGTGCGGTGCGGACTGGAAGCGGCGTGGGAGGCAGTGGCTGCGGCTACGAACTCTTTTTGCTTTGAGCAGGGCAGAATCTCTGCTAA
>CM053588.1:141430144-141465804 GCA_028646515.1 Pseudochirops corinnae
CATTTGTATTTCCTTGCCCTATCCTCATACTGAAAAAAAGTTTCAACAGTTACAATTGTCACTTTTCCATGTTGTCATGTAAATAGTTCATCTTTGATAGGTACCTTATGATCTGGCTGTCTTTTGTGACCTCATGCTCCATTATGTTTGTGGGAACTCAAGAACAGGCCCCAAACTCAGAACCCTAGTCAGGATTTTGCTAGCAGAAATAAACAGAGAGATGTTCTATGAGCCCCTGCAATCTGCTTTATCTACTCCTCTTTGAAAAAGGCTAGTAGTTTCAGTGGTTTCAGAAATGCCAGAGACTTCCTCAGTGCTCTGTGTACTATCCAGCCTACAGTAGCCTGTCCAGGGAATCCTCTCCCTTACCCCTTTAACAGCTCAGTAGACCCTAGGATATTAGGGCTCTTGGTGACGAATGAAGGTGGTGATATCTCATGTATTCAGAGTCCTCTGTATGCACCCCACTTTGTAGGTGCATAAATTCAGTCATCAAAGGAGGAGTGAATGGAAGCCTGAGCAGGTGAGAGGTTGTGTTAGCAATGGAGCCTGAGTTAAGACACCCCTGTCCAAAGTCCCAGGTCTGAGTAAGACAGCCAGTCTCCAGAGCAAATGAGATCATTCTGCTTCTCAACCTCTGTCTAAAGCACCAGCTGTAGCAGATATCAATTAGTGCATGATAGTCTTTAATTATCTCTCCTGGGCCCCTTTTACAGATCGTCTGAGTTAATACCTAACCCAGCCAGCCCTGCAGCCTAATGACCAGACCTAAGTACAGAGACATTTGAATTCATTATTCTCCTCTCCTTCTCTCTCTTCCTCCCTCTCTCCCTCCCTCCCTCCCTCCCTCTCTCTGTCTCTCTGTCTCTCTGTGTCTCTCTCTTTCTCTGTCTCTCTCCCCTTTCTCTTCTCTCTTTCTAGTTTAATTGCTTTCCGTTTGGGGGGGGTATATACATAGTAGTAGGATTGTGGGGGTGAAAGGTTTGAAAGTCAGGAAATGAAAGGGTATGACAGGCATTAGACTTGAAGTCAAGAGCACCTGGGTTCAAATGTTGCTTCAGACACTTACCAGTTGTGTGGCCATGGACTAGTCACAACTTCTTGATGACAGTGGAGGAACTGTCAAATTCAAAAAGAGGAATCAGTCAGCAATGTCTAAAACCCACTTCAGCTCTAAATCTACAACACTATGAATAGTTTAGTCACTTTTCCTTGTCACAATTCCAATTGCTTTTCACAATACTTGTACAAAATCACAGCTCCAATAGAAGAGCATTTGTGAGCCAGTCTTCTCGAAGCCCTTCCGATACTGACTTTCTGGGTTTTTTTGGTCTGCTTTGCCAGTTTGTGCTTGTGGTGAAAGCTCATAGTTGTTTTAATTTGCATTTAATTGGCATGTCTTATTAATAGTGATTTGTTTGGTGCATGTTTTTCTATGACTAGTGTTTATTCTTATCTTTTGAGCACGTATTTATTGGGGATTGGTTGGTACAGTATCTCTAGTGCTGAACTTGGAGTCAGGAAGACCTGAGTGTGAATCCTACCTTTGACACAGCTGTGTCATTGTGAGCAACAGGGCACTTGGCCTCTTTCTCTTTTAGTTTCTTCATCGGTTAAACAGGGCTAATAAAGCACCTATGTCATAGGGTTTTTGTGAGGATCAAATGATGTAATTTATTTAAAGTGCTTTACAGATTTTAAAGAACTTTGTCAAAACTAGTTATTATTATTACTGCTCTGTAATTTACATAAATTCCCCATTTATCCTTGTTATAATTTTATCAATGATATGGATGAAAAGATTTTGAAAGTTTTTTGAAAGTTTTTGAACGTTTCCCTTTTTATTTCATCTGCACTGATTTTGTTTATGCAAACTCTTTAAAATTTTATGTAATCAAAATGGTCTGTTTATGTTTTATGATCATCTCCAGCCCTTGTTTGGTTCAGAACATTTGACTTAGTTATAGTTACGAAAGGTACCTCCTTCTGTTTTCGATTTTTTAAAGTGACCTTTTTAAAAAAATTCAGGTTGTATAGCCATTGCTATATTCTGGCTTTATTAAACATTGGTCCGCTGCTTTTAATTGTTTCTGATTCTTGCTTATCTAGTCTGTTCTATTGAATTACTTTCCTCTTTTTTTAACCAAAATAGAAAATAGTACTGATTAGTTTTTATGATGACTGCTTTATGATATACTTTGAAGTCTGGTAATGCTATGCTGTCTTCATTCCTACATTTCCCCCCGTTTATTTCCCTTGTGATTTTAGACCTGTTGTTCCTCCAAATGAATTTTGTTATTATTTTGTTGGCAATTCTATAAAGTATCACATGAGTAGTTTGGTGTAGTACTAAATCTCTCCATTAATTTAAGCAATCACCATTTATATTTTATTGGCATAGACCAACCATGGGGGTTTAATATATTCTAATTCTTTTTCTTCCTTTATTTCTGCCAAGAGTGTTTTGTGCAATAGTTAAACGTCCACAAACATGTATTATTAAGCACTTTCTGTTTACCCAGCACTGTGGGCTACAAATACAAACAAAAAGGAAGCTAACCCTCAAAGCGCTTACATTCCAATGGGGGAGGACAGTGCGTCCAAGGAAACTGTAAAGCAGGGAGGGAGGTGAGAATGGCGGCCAAGTCTGGTTGGTGAAGGTAGGGGGGCTGGGCCCTCCTCAAAATGGAGCTTCCAAGAGGAGCTCAGTAATGGGAGAAGGGGACCGCAGAGTTGGTGGGAGCAGGGAGCTACAACATGGTGGCAAAGCACGGAGAACGAAGGATGGCTGGTGTTACCTTCTGTCAAAGTGGAAGTTTCTCTCTCTTTTTTTTTTTCTCTTTTTGGAGGGCAATTGGGGTTAAGTGACTTGCCTGAAGTCACATGGCTAGTAAGTGTGTGAAGTGTCTGAGGCCGGATTTGAACTCAGGTCCTCCTGACTCCAGGGCTGCGCCACCTGGCCGCCCCTGGGAGTTTCTCTAAGTCCTCTATGTATCTTGGTTGGCCAACACCCAGATTTTTTCAGGCAATTTGTAGTTATTACGTAGTTTCTCCAGTTTCCAATTCACAGCTGCCAGATTGTGTTTTTTAAGGCATTGGTATAACCATGTTACCTCCAGGATTACAAATGATGTCCCTGCTTGGCTTTTAAAACCTTTAACCACCTGACCCCCAGTCTTCTATCTGAAATGGTCTTTCTGTCCTCATCCGTGATGCTTCACTCCTGTGTAGAGACAGTAAGGGGGCACAGTGGACAGAGGACTGGGCCTGGAGTCAGGGAGACGAGTTCCAACATGGCCTCAGACACTTACTAGTTGTGTGACCTGGCCAAGCCCCTTCACCTCTGTTTGCCTCAGTTTTCCCAACTGTAAAATGGGGTAATGATGGCATCTACCTCAGAGGGTTGTTGTGAGACTGAACGAGATGGTATTTGTAAAAATCTAGTAAAAGTACATACAAAAAATATATACACAATAAATATAAGGTTAATAAATATATACATAGGCATACCACATACATACACACATATACATACATACAACAGAGTGCTTTTGTTGCTTTATAATGCAGCTCAAACACCACCTTCATGAAAGCTTTTCTCCCTCCTGACAGGTGCTTCTCCCCCAAATGGTCTTGTATTGAATTACTCTGTGTGTGCACATATGTATATATACGTATATACGTGCATTTATTAACTTTGTTTAATGTTCATATATACTTGTCGCTTCCAGTAGGGTATAAGCTCATTGTGATTGCTTTGTTCTTTAATATTTATGTCCCCAGCTCCTAGATACTAAGCACTAGTTGATTAATTGACATATGTTCTTGTCGTTGTTCAGTCCTGTCCAACTCTTTGTGACCCTATTTGGGGTTTTCTTGGCAAAGACACCACAATGGTTTACCATTTCCTTTTCTAGCTCATTTTATAGATGAGGAGACTGAGAGAAACAGGGAAAAGTGACTTGCCCAGGGTCACACAGCTAGTAAGTGTCTGAGGCTGGATTTGAACTCAGGAAGATGAGTCCCCTTGACTCCACGTCTAGCACTCTATCCGCTGCCCCACCAGCTGCTCCTAGTTGCTCTATATTGCTCTTCCCCAACTTTCTGATCATTTTCTTCAACAATAATAGCTCTGCTTTTCTCACCTCATTTGGAAGTTGGATGGGAATGGCAATGTGTTGACTTCTCTGCTCATCTGCTTCTACTTTACTGGAGGAGAATCTCAGCCAGCCTTGTACGAATCCTCTTAGAGACCCACTCAGCCCCTAGTTTTCTTTCTGGACTTTATCTTTATATATCTTTGTCAGGTGGGTTCTCCTTGTGTATGCATGTGTGGGCATGTGCACATGAGTGCAGTATCTCTCCTCTTAGCTTTTGGAAGTGGGTGGAATTGTTGCTTATGGGCTACTGAACAGAATTGGGTGAGAACTACCCAACCTATCCCTTCTTCCAGGGGGGGCTGTGGAGAGATTGATTGAGTGATGTGCTAGAAAGAGATGAGTCTGCTTTTCTATCAATAAAAGGAGGAGGTAGAATCTGTAAAGGTCTCTCCAGCTCTTTTAATATAAAATTTAAAAGCAGCCTCCAATTTAGAGCGAGACAATTTAGTTATTAATTAAACAGATCTTTACAGTCCAGTGCAGATGCAGAATTCAGGTTCACCCACCTTGAACTCTTGAGCTCAGGCTTCAGAGCAGAGAAGCAGTATCCCGAGCCTGAGTTTGTATCTGTGGTTCTGCTATGGTGAGGATTCCTGAAACACAGCTTTGCCTCCTAGCATCCTATCCTTTCTTTTTGAACCTTTTGGGAGAATATCTTTTTTTCCCCTCCTGCTCTTTGTTGTACTACGGAAAACACCAGATGAAGAATGGGGTTTTAGTACTATCCACACAACTTTACTTTCTGAGCAAGGAAAATTACTGGGTAATTTACTAAGCAGCTTATTGTCAGAGTCTTGTTTTTTTCCATTTGTAAAAATGACGATAATGGTCTTCAAATTGGCAAGTGTTTGTTAAGGCTTGCCTGTGCGAGGCACTGGGGGACTACAAAAAACCAAAACCAGTTAGTCTTCTAGAAGCTTAGATGTCTTGCTAAAAGCACAGGATTATGGTGAATATCAAATGAGATATAATAGATGGAAAAGTGCTCTATACATATTAGGTCGTCGTCGTCGTAGTAGTAGTGGTAGTAGTAGTAGTAGTAGCAGCAGTAGCAGCAGCAGCAGTAGTAGTAAGTAGTGGTAATAGTAGTAGTAAGTAAGTAAGTAAGTAGTAGTAGTAGTGGTAATTATTGTTGTGGTGGCAATATTATTTCCAATGTCCCATTCCCCTAACCAGGTCATACTGCCCTAGTGGGTAGCTGGGATTTATCTAGTGTTTGATGAAATAAGACACTATTTTTGCCTCTTTCCATGGATCTGAGGGAATTGCAATATCCAGTGCCACTTGGAATTTCATCCAGTGTCTTGGAGGCCCATCCTGGGGATTTATCTGGACTGCTTTGGTGTGGTTGTCTAGATGACCTGGAGAGGCATGCCAAGTCTGGACACAAGGTGCATAGCCGGTTTATGCTTCAGATTAAGGACATGTAAAGGCTTCACAGGCTTCTTGGGGCAGGAGAGGCAGGAAAAAGCCTGCACAATAGGACGCTGAA
The DNA here is from genome assembly GCA_028646515.1 of Pseudochirops corinnae. Classification (NCBI taxonomy): domain Eukaryota; kingdom Metazoa; phylum Chordata; class Mammalia; order Diprotodontia; family Pseudocheiridae; genus Pseudochirops; species Pseudochirops corinnae. The sequence goes on from CM053588.1 coordinate 141,435,797, forward strand.
AGGGATCCTCAGGTACATCAGATCCTCTCTTTGATAGAGGAAGAAACAGATGCCCTAAGTAAAGTGACTTGATCGAGACAGTGAGTGACCGAAGTAGGATTCAGACCCAGGCCTTCTGACTCACAGACAATGGCACCAACCTCAAAGGGTTATCATAGGTAACAAATGAGATGATATTGTCCTGTGCTTAGCATGGTCCTTGGCACATATTGGGCACTTAATAAATGCTTCCTCCCTTCCACCTAATCCATGATTTTTCCCACACACTTCCTGGTACCACACATGACGATTTGAGCATTTCCGATGCTTTCTGACCTTTGCTTTATGAGTCAGTCTGCATCTGCCCTTGCTTCCCAACTCTGTTTGATTTTATCTTTGTGAGGGCCCGGGCTAGGTGCCCGCAGTCAGTGTCTTTCACATCTGCACGTTTTACTGCATCTCACTGTTCTTTCAGATAGATGACTCCAGACAGAGTTCTGTACTTTATTTCTCAAGCTGAATTCTGTTGGGACAATGGGGGTTAAAATCAACACAGTTGTTTTTAAACAGGATAATCAGAACAGCCAGTATGTTGCCATAAAGCCTTTTTCCTTTCGGCTTGTTAAATGTTGGCTGGGGTCCACCTCTCCCTACACGGTTCACCGGCAATGTAAATATATGCCCCATTCCAGCTAGAGCTGAGAACTTGAATTTCAGAGAGTGAGAAAATTTGTTTCTGAAGATGATACATTCTGTTCTTGTTCTTCTCAGCAGATGAGGACACAGGCCTCTGAAAGAGCTTTGAGATCCTTAGAGAAAATTGTTTAGTGACTTCAGGGACAAATCTCTCCTCCACTTTTCTGTGCCCCTTACCCACATTCTTGTCTCTTTGCCCAAACTAGTCTTCAGATTCATTTTAATAAATACTTATGCATCAAGCATTGTGCTAGGTGCTGGGGACACAAATATAAAAGTGAAACCAACCCTCACCTCAAAGAACTTACATTCTTCTGGGATCTGACATAGTATATGTACACAGAGAAGTAAGTACAGTGTTATTTGAAGTAATTTCAAAAGGTATAAAATATCAATACATGAAGGAATCAGGAAAAGCCCAGCATAGGAAGTATCACCGAGCTGTGCCTTGACGGAAGTTGCAGGTTCTGAGGCAAGGAAAAGAACTAGTGTGTTCTAGACATTGGGAATTGGCCAAGGCAGGATATGGAATTTCTTGTGTGGAACTTAGCAAATAGACCATTTTGACTGTGAAGGAGGGTGTGTAAATGATGGTAATATGAAATTAAATTGCAGAGGTAGGTGGGAGCCAGAATGTGGAGGTTCTTAAATGCCAGGCTGAGGTTTTGTATTCTGTCCTAGAGACAGTAGGAATCCATTGGAGATTTTTAAATTAGGGACTGCCATGGTCAGATCTTTGTTTAGAGAACACCAGTTTGTTTCTCCTCTCCTCACCCCTACTAAATAGGATTTTATTTTATTTTTTCCAATTACATGTAAAGACAATTTTTAACATTCATTTTTTAATATAAAATTTTGAGTTCCAAATTTTCTACCTCTCCTGTCCTTTCCCTAAGATGGTAAGCAATTTGATATGTTATATATGTGCAATCCTGTACAACATATGTCCATATTAGTCATGTTGTGAAAGAAAAAACAGAACAAAAGAAAAAACCCAAAAACAATAAAGAAAATGAAAATAGTATGCTTTGATTTACATTCAGACTCCGTCAGTTCTTTCTCTGGATGTGGATAGCATCATGAGTCTTTGGGACTTGCCTTGGATCATTGTATTGCTGAGAAAAGAACTAAGTCTATCATAGTTGATCATTGAACAATGTTGCTAATAACTGTGTACAATGTTCTCCTGGGAGAACACCAATTTGGAAACTGTATGTAGGATAGATTGGAGAGGATAGAGACTGGAATCAAGAAGATTAATCAGAAAGCTATTGTAGTCAGTCAGTAAGTGAATATTAAACATATTAAACACCTACTATATGCCATGTCATTAAACCAAGTTCAGCGATGCAAAAAAAGGGGCAAAACCACGGTTGATGACTTCAGGGACCTTCTAATGGGGAAGACAAGATGCAAATAATCATGTATATGCAAAATATGTGCAATGTAACCTATTGGGAATATGTAATATATAATAAATAAAAGGAGGTAATCTCAGAGGATGACATTAGAGGAGGTTGTGGAGAATGGCAAAGGAATCTTTCAGAAGGTGGCATTTGAACTGGGTCTTAAAGGGGGAAGTGGGGGAGAATATTCCAGTCATGAAGGACAGCCAGTGAGAGAACGTGGTGTGTACAAGGAACAGTAAGAAGGTCAGGATCACTGGGCCTAGAAGGGAATCAAGTGTAAGATTAGAAAGCTAGGAAGGAGAGACCAGGTGATGGAGGCAATAGAGAGACACTGAAATTTATTGAGGGGAGAGGGGTGACATGGTCAGAATCTTCACTTTGGCAGCTGAGGAGAGTGAGGGAGAAAATTGAGGCAGGGAAGTCAATCAGATGTCTATTCTGAAAGACTTAAGTGAGGGTGAGGGCTGTGTGAGTGGAGAGAAGGGGGCATGTACTACAGATGTTGTGAAGGTAGGAGTAACAGGACTCGTCAACACATGGGATGTGTGGGGTGATTTTGAGTGAGGAGTTGAGGATCCTGACATCGTGTTGTGAGCCTAGGTGATTGGGAGGATGATGATACCCTTGATGGTAATAGGGAAGGTTGGAGAGGGAGAATTTGAGGGGAAAGATGAGTTCTGCTTTGGACCTATTGAGTTTGACATTCTCCGGAGATTGTGTTCTAGATGTCCAAAAGGCAGATGGTGATGTGAGAGCTCAGGAGAGAGAGTCTGAAGTAAGGTAGAGGCTAGGTGAGTGCAGAGAAGCTCATAGATGTCGGAGATGTGGTAGAACTAGAATCAGTAAGAATTAGCAATTGATAGATAGTTGGGAGGGAGGAAAAGTCAAGGATCTCCAACAGTAGGGACTGGGGTGACTGAAAGGATAGGGGTCACCTCAGCAGAAATTGTTAAGTCTAGTCTAGGCACAGTGATCCTGACCTTCTTACTGTTTCTTGTACACACCACGTTCTCTCACTGGCTGTCCTTCATGACTGGAATATTCTCCCCCCCTTCCCCCTCTTCAAGGAGAAAAACATAATGAGTTTCTACTTTGGACATGTTGAGTTTGAGATGCTTACAGTGCATCCAGATGGAGATGTCTAGCGCCGTCTTCTTCCCTCACTCTTGAACACTTTTGCATCCAAAGTTACCAGTGATTTCTTAATTGTCACATCTCGTAGTCTTTTTTCAGGCCTAACTCTTCTCAGCCCATCAGCTGCATTTCAAATTGCTGATCACCTTCCTGCTCTCTCTTGGTTTTTATGACTGTTCTCTCTCCTGGTCCCCCTCCCACCTGTTGTATCACACCTACTCACTCTCTGCTGGTTCATCATCCTCGTCACACCCTCTCTAACTGTGGACGTTTGCCAGAGTCCTGCCCTGGGCCCTTTTCTTCCTTTACACTCTTTCTTGGTGACCTCTTTGCGTCTCAGGGAGTTGCTTTCATCCAGTTATTTACCTATCATCTCTCTGCAGATCACTCCCTGATCTGCATTTACTTCCCCAGTCTTTCCTTTAAGTTTCAGTCACACATGGCTATTGGTCTGTACATTTCTAACTGGATGTTCTAGAGATGTTTTAAAATCAGCATGTCTATAGTAGAACTTTCACCCTAGACCCTTCTCTCTGCCAAAATAACCTACTGACAGCTAGGTAATCCAGTGGACAGAGCACTGAGCCTGCAGTCAGGAAGACCCAAATTCAAATCTGACCTTAGATGCTTACTAGCTGATCAAATCAATTAACACTGCTTGCCTCAGTTTCCTCATCTGTAAAATGATCTGGAGAAGAAAATAGCAAATCTCTCCAGTATCTTTACTAAGAAAAACCCAAAAGAGGTGGCAGAGAGTTGGGCATGACTGAAAAACCAACTAAATAATATTATTATTTCTGTCTAAGACACTACAATCCTTCCATTTTTGGAGGCTCATAATCTTGGCATTATCCTAGATTCCTTACTTTCCCTCACCCCACATGTGCAATCAGTTGCCAAATCTTGGCCGTTTTGACCTTCACCTCCCTCAAATTTCACTCCTTTCCACTCAAACAGGTACCACCTTAATTTAGGACCTTATCACTTCTAGCCTAGAACACTGCAGCAGCCTTCTAATTGGTCTCTTTATCTCAAGTCTCTCACCACTCAAGTCCATCCTATACTCTGCTGACAAAGTAATTTTCTTTAAGCACAGGTCTGTCTGCCTCCTTTACTCAATGCACTTTGTAAACCAGGCAAACTAGCCTTCCTTTCTGTTTGTCACACATGACACTCTTACCTCTATGCCTTTGTAAGGACTGTTTCCCATAACTGATATTTCATTCTTATCCTGTGCTCTTCCTTTAAGATGCAGTGAAGCACCATCTTCTGACCCCTCCCTTCTCACCAACCTCTAATGCATTCTCTCCCTATCTCATATTTAATGACTTGGTATACATTTTTATTTTTTATTTTTAAATTTTTACTATAAATACTTTTACGTGCATTTGTCTGTCTCATTAGGCTGCAAGCCCCTTGTGATTAGGGATTGTTTCATTCTTTGTGCTTGTATCTCCAGAACCTAGCATTGTGATAAATACTTGATTGAAAATGAGGGATGAAAATTCAGAAGAGAGATCAGGGCTGGCTATAGCTATTTGGGAGTCATCTGTTTAGAGATGGGAAGTGATGAGATCACTGAGAGAGAAGAGATAGATAGAAAAGAGGGACTCAGACCCAGGGGACACTCAGAGGGTGGGACATGAATGATGGGCTTGCAGAGGAACCTCAGAAGACGAGAGGAGAACCAAGAGTGACTAATGCCCCCAAGACCAAGGGAGCAAAAACTAGGGGATTTGTCAGCCGTGTCAAAGGGGTCAGAAGGGTCCTGACTGATGAAGACTGAAGGGGAAAAAATTGGTTTAGCAGTGAAGAGATTGTTATGAGAGAGCAATTTCTGTTTAGTGATGGTTATCAATGGCGTCTTAATTGTCACATCTGGTGACTTTTTCTCAGCCTTCATCCTTCTTGATAACTACAGCTTTGGATACTTCCTTTTTTTTTTCTTTTAAATGACTTGTTTATTTACTTTTAGTTTACAATATTCAGTTCCACATTCACTTGAGTTTCAGATTTTCTCCCCTCTCTTCCCCCCCAACCCCATGGTGGCGTGCAGTCATGTACAGGATCTGCAAATACTTTTGCAGCTTTGGACACTTCTGATCACCTTGTTCTCCTTGACACTTTCTCCTTTCTAGGGTTTTGTAAGCTGATTTCTCCTGCTTCTCTTCCTACCTGTCTGAACTGTGCTTTGGTCCTCTTGTTAGTCCAGGTCATACCCACTAACTATGGGTATTCCTTGAAAGAAAGGGCTGTCTTTTGCCTGTCTTTGTATTCTCAATAAATTGTCATTTTTCAGTCATTTTCTAACTCTTCCTAACGCCATTTGGGGTTTTCTTGGCAGAGATACTGGAGTGATTTGCCATTTCCTTCTCCAGCTCATTTTACAGATGAGGAAACTAAGGCAAACAGACTTGTCCAGAGTCACAAAGCAATAAGTGTCTGTCTGATGCTATATTTCCTGAATTCCTGGCCCAGCACTCTGTCTACTGTGCCACCTAATTGCCTTAGAGTTGGGTGATCTGGATTCAAATGCTGGCACTGCTACTTATTTCTTGGACAAATCCACTTTACCCCTCTGGGTCTCAGTTTTTTCACTTATTAATTTGAGGGGGTTGATTTAGATGACCTTGAAGCTCTCTCAGATTTAAACTAATGATTCTATGATTCTCCTTCCTCCCTTCTAGAATACAAATGGCTTTGAGGAAGGAGTGGAATTCTTGCCAGCCAACAATTCAAGGAAGGTGGAAAAACGAGGACCGAAGCGCTGGATTGTGCTGCTGGCATTGGTGATCTTCTTCATCTTGTTGTCCCTTATGGTTGGAATCTTGGTGTGGCATTTTAATTGTGAGTACAGGACAAGGTGCCGTTAATATACTAGTAGGTAGAGGGAGTGGTCAGTGTGTGGGGGGAATCAGCCTGAGTGGTGGTCTGATAGGAAGATAATTTTTGGATATGGGTAAATTATAATTACTTGTAGTCTAAGATTGTGATATTAAACTCAAATAGATATGGAGACCACTAACTTAGACATAAGGATCCCTTTAGGTCACAAATGGACTTAGAAAACCACACATTAATATTATCTATGTTTAATTGTATTTTTATGTATTGTATTAAATATTTCCCAGTTACATTTTAATCTGGTTTGGGCTTTACTTGGAGTCACATGTTTGATACCTCCGGTCTAGGGCTCCATCCTTCTTGGATTCTTCTGGACTCTAGAGTCTAAGCTAAGAGACCCTAGAGAATTGGTATAATAGGATAAGGGGTGAGACATAGGCTCATTGCTTTGCCCCATCTCCCGGCATTGCCTACACTGGGGGCAATTGTCCTAGGACCTAAAGGCTTAGAGCCAAAACTTAGAGTCCATCTACCCCAGACCCCTTATTTTATAATGAGGGTGGGGCCGTGATGGAGGGAGTGTCTAAGATAGTGGACTGGTGGAAGGCACAACCTCCATCTTCTCATTTGTTTTATTTTCCTTGGTTCCTTGTAGCTCAGAATGCACGGGTGCAGAAGATCTTCAATGGCTTCCTGAGGATTACAAATGAGAACTTTATAGATGCCTATGAGAATTCCAACTCCACAGAATTTCTACACCTGGCCAGCAAGGTTAAGGAAGCGGTAAGCCACCTCTTCCAGATTGAAACTTTCCAGGCAAGATGTCATAGCTGCCTTGCCTCTATGTCTTCATTCCCATTAATGACACTGGAGTTGAGTATTGGTCTGTCAAGAACACTGACTGGGAAGGTATCTGAGAATAGTCATAAGGTTCCTGGGTGTGGTGGGTATGAAATGCAGGGCATCTGCAAATGGGGTCTTCTGTGACCTTTCTCTCTTCCATTTTTTTTGTTCACCTTGTGCTCCTTGGCAGCTAAAGGTTTTATACAATGGAATCCCTGCCCTTGGGCCCTTCTACAAGGAATCTACAGTAACAGCTTTCAGGTAAGGTCCTGGGGATAGAGGCTAGATGGGAGATGGGGCAAGAGGATCAAAAGGGAGAAAGCAAAGAGCTTCTTTACTTGGGAGTCATTTGCCTGTTCTGTAAATGGTCTGGGGTGGTGGGATTCATCCAGAATTCCCGTTTAGATGACCTGAGGACAACAGGCAGCATGGGTCATATGAACCATAGGGGAGCCCTTACCTTTATTCTCATTTGGAGATACATGTGGGTCATTCTGAACCTGAATTAGCCCTAGGTTGGGTTCTGGTATGGCACATGAGCCAATGCTAGATAGCTAGAGCCCAAGGGGAGCAAGGAAATGATCTCTACACAACTTGGATTCAGAAGACCTGAGTTCAGATTTGATCTCTGACCTTTTTCAGCCATGTTGTTGTGGGCAAAGTCACTTCCCTTCTCTGAGAATCTGATGTAAAGATTTTTGAAAAGAAAGCACTTTGTAAACTTTGAAGCTCTACATGAATGCAAGTGACTATTATTATTTAATAAAGCCCAACTAAAGAGAACCTAGAATATTAGCAGTAATAATAATAGCTGACATTTACTGAGTCTCACAAGGTTTGCAAAGTGCTTTGTCTCGTTTGATCTTCACAACTATCCTGCGAGGTAGGTATTGTTATCATCACCCCCAATTTAACCAGTAAGAAAACCAAGACAGAGTAGTTAAGTAACATGCCCTTGGTCATCTAGCTAGTAAATGTTTGGGGTACAATTCACACCCAGGTCTTCCTGAGTCCATGTCTGAGGCTCTGTCCGCTGCCACACTTTCTTGGTGGTGTAGACACTTTTCCTGTCCAGAGAGCTGGGGAGAAAAGATGGGAGGTTCTAAATCAGGGCAGGAACTGAGGGTCTATTTATGATCCTAGTTTGGGTGGGTCCAGAGCCCATCTATGTGAGTACGGACCCTTTCCCTGTTCCCTGCAGACACAGACCTTAATTCTAGTGACTTCCCTCTGTTGACTACTCTCAGTTTATCCTATATATATCTAGTTTGTACATAGTTGTTCACATGTTGTTTCTCTCATTAGAGAGGGGAGCTGTGTTCTGCTCCTTAAGAGAGGGGTCTGTGTTCTGCCCCTCCTTGTGTCCCCAGTGCGTAGCCCAGTGCCTGGCACATAGCGGGTGCTTAATGGACTGATAGACCTAAGTATTTCCCATCCTTCTCTCTTTTCAGTGAGGGCAGTGTCATTGCCTACTACTGGTCAGAATTCAGTGTCCCCCAATATATGGTAGAAGACGTTGAGCGAGCCATATCAAAAGAATATGTCCTGTCGCTACCTCCCAGGTCCCGGTCCTTGCAGTCCTTCAATGTGGCTTCAATTGTGGCTTTCCGTGAGTTCTGGGCTTAGAGGTGAATGGATGAATCAGAGTGAATGGGGGCAAGGAAGAAAGAAGGAAGGAATAGAAGGAGGGATGGGGAAAAGATAGGGTCTGAGTCAGAGTTGGCAGGTTAGGATCTGTCCTTCAAGGGTCAGTCTGTAGAATCCTTTTTTTTTTTTTTTAATAGAATAGACAGATCCAGCAGTCTTGCATTGGGGATCTGAGTTCTTGGTTTATTGACAGAGCTCCACTCTTTGGGGTAATAAGGAAGCAGGAGAGAAGGAAATACACAGACCCCATAAATAGTCTGCTCTTTCTCTTCCTTTCTTAGCCACTGACGCCAGGACGGTACAGACAGCACGAGACAGTAAGTAATAGTGCCTAGAATGCTCTCTCTTCCTCCTCTCCTCCTGGCTTCCCTGGCACCTTCAGGTGTCAGCTAAAATCTCACCTTCTACAGGAAGTCTTTCCTCAATCCTCTTTAATGCTAGTGCATTCCTTCTGTTGATTATCTCCAGTTTATCCTGTATTTAGCTTGTTTGTATGTAGTTGTTTTCCTGTTGTCTCTTTTGTTAGAGTGTGAGCTTCTTGAGTGCAGTCATTGATTTTGCCTGTCTTTGTATATCCAGAATTTAGTACAGTGCCTGACATATAGATCGTTGATTAGATACTGATTTTTCTTGCTGGGGAAAAGTGCAGGGATGTGTTCAAAGCCTAGTGGTGACTGTTAGTAACTCCCTGTCACCTCTTCAATTCTCAGAGGTGGAAGCTCATTTCATGTTCCTGTGTCTAGGATGGTGTCATCCTTAAGGCACAGTCTATGAGATGATGCTACACAGAGCCCCCAGATGATAAATACTTGTGGATTTCTCCTTAGTTCACTAATCATTTACCATCACAGAATTAGAGGATTTCATAGAGGTCATGTAATCTAGGCTCTGCATAGGGATCCTCTTTATGACATTCCCCCCCCCCCCCCAAGAAGGGGATTGCTCAGCATCTGCTTGAAGACATCCAATGATAGGCAACTGTCTTCTTCTCAAGGAAACCCATTCCACTTCTGGATCATTCTTACTGCTTGGAAATCTTTCCTTCTGTCAGGTTTACTGAAATCTACCTTTTTGCATCTTGTACCGGTTGTTCTTAGTTAAATTCTTCAGATAGCTACCACATACACCTTATCTCTTCTCTTCCAGACTGAACATTTCTAATTCTGGTTATTCTTCTATGGCATGGTTCTTAGATTTCACTCCACCATGGATGGTCATGCTTGCCTAGACTTGCTGTTGTTTGCCCATGTACTTCCTAAAGTGTGGTGCCAAGAACCAGACCCATAACTTCAGAGGTGGTCTGACAGGGTGCAGAGAATAGCTGGGATGATCATTTCCCTCATTCTGGACAGTACACTTCTGTTACATCAACTTTATTTGGGCTGCTCTGTGATTCGCAGTGAACTTGCACTTCACTAAAACTTTTCATATAAACTGCTATCCAGCTCTACTTCCCCATCTTGTACAGCTAACTGAACTCAAGTGTATGTCTTTGCATTGGCGATTATTAAATTTCATCACACTGGATTTGGCTATTCTTAGCTATCCTTTAGGGTACCAGTTCTCTTGTTCAGCATGTAATGGTCCTTCCTAGCTTTGTGATATCTGTCAGTTTGATAAGTGTATTAATTATGCTTTTATCCAAGGTACTGATAAAAATCTTAAGCAAGACAACTCCCAGGACAGATCCTTGTAGGATTTTGTAGGACATCTTCCCTCTCCAATGACAGATCCATTAATCACTAATCTGTGGGCATATTCATTTAACCGGTTCCACATTTATGTAACTATGCTAACATACAGCACACATCTATCCATCTTGTCCACAAGTTCCTCAAGAGAGATTCTGTTAAATGCTGTTCTAAAATATCAGTGCATTATGTATAGGACTTTGCACTGATTGCCTAATCTGGAAACTTCATGGTCTGTTCTTGATGCAGTTACATTGGGTCCTAGTGGTCACTACTTCCCTTTCTCAGTGCTCATACCCCATCTTTTTAATAATATTTTCTAGAATTGTGGAAGTAATTGAAGTCAGGCTCACTAGCCTCTAGTTTAAAGACTACTTTCTTGTGCTTTTTTTTTGTTTTTGTGTTCAGTGGGGGTATTAGGGGAAACTTATTGTCTCCAGACCTCCAGTACTTCTGTTCTTTATAGTTTTTCCAGAGATCATTGATAGAGGCTCAGCATTTATATTTACTGGTTCTCTTAGTGCCCTCAGATGTGGCTTACCCGGTGATGAGCTCATTAAGATAGTTAGCTGCTCTCTTAGCGTCTCCTCACACATCTTTGATTTTAGCTCTTAATTAGCCATTTCCATCCTGTCCTTCCTAATCCTATTCCTTGGTGGGGGGTGCGGTGGGGTGGGGGCGGAACTAGAAGCAAAGTAAGTATCAATTAATTCTGCCATCTTTGTTGTCCATAATCAATGACCTGCCTACAAAAGCAGTGGTCTTAGTTACTTGTTTGGTCTTTCATCCCTAGTGTAGCTTTTCTAAAAAGCAGCCTTTCTTATTGTTCTTAATATTTATTCATTGACAACTGGGTGTTAGCATTTTTTATTCTGTTCTTACAGTACGTGTTCCTCTTATATATTCATCCATGGCTACTAGGGTTGCCACATAGAATTGCATATTTAAAGCTGGAAGGGACCTTGGATGTCAACTAGTCTAGCTGCCTCATTTTACTGAAGGGGACTTGGGCCCCAGAGAAGTTAAGCAACTTAAACACAGGGACTGTGACTCCAAATCCAGTATTCTTTTCATCATATCACATTCCTGTCTCTCCCTCTCTCCCTCTTTCTTTTTCTTTCTCTCTCCCTTTTTCCCTCTCTCCCTCCCCCCTCTTCTCCCATTTTAATATTAATTTTTACGTATTTTAATTACTTTCTTTTATGAATATATCCCTTTCCCCACCCAGAGAATCATCTTCTGTGATAAAAAAGAAGAAAGAGGAAAAAAGGCAGTTTAGCAAAACCAGGCAGCACAGCATCGTGGCTGACAGTTTATGCTATATATCCCATACCCATTATATCCCACTTCTGCAAAGGAAAGAGAGTGGGGGCATTTTTCCAACTGGGGCCAGACTTGTTTGTTATAATTTGTATAGCAATCCGTATGTTTTCTGTTTTTTTCCATGTTTATTATTGTGTTCAATGTGTGTTTTCCTGGTTCTGCTTGTTTTATTCTGCATCAGTGCATATGTCTTTCTGTCTTTCTCTGAACTCATATTTATTGTTTATTATAGTGTGGTAATGTTCCTTCACATTCATTCACCACAATTTGTTTAGCCACTTCCCAGTCAGTATGCATCTACTTTGTTTTTGGTTCTTTGTTTCTATAGAAAGTACTTTGTGGATATTTTAATGTAGTCTGAATGCTGTTCTCTTCTGTATATGTGTTTTTTTTTTTTAACTAAGTTGGTCATTGCATCCACATTGATTTCCTTAAGATTGCTACACTTTGTTTCTCAATGGAGTTGCCAAATTTGTTATTTTTACCTACAAACATTTTTTTTTAACCTCCATTTCTTTTTCTCTATTCATATAGCCAGCATCTTGGCTCACCCTTAATAGTCTCTCCTGAACTATTCCAGTGAGCTCTTAATTTCTTTCCCTGATTCAAGTCTCTCTACACTTTTTAAACTATTCTCCACAAAGCTATTAAAGGTGATTTTATCATAGCACAGGTCTGACTATGTCTCTCCCTTTCTCAGCAAATACCAATGGCTTTCTCTTGACTTCTAGGATCAAAGATAAACTTTCTTTGGCTTTTAAATTCTTTCACAATCTGACTCTAGTTTACCTCATTTTTTTTTGTTTCATGAATTTTTTGTGTTATGTTTGTTTTAAAAAATTATCTTCAGTTCAAAATTGTCTTTCTCTTTCTCAAGAGGTAAGAAATATGGGGGTGGTTATGCGGTGTAGTGAATAGAGACCGGCTCTGGAGTCAGGAGGACCTGAGTTCAAATCTGGCTTCAGACACTTAACAAAAAAACTAGGCATGTGACCTTGGGCAAGTCACTTAACCCCAAATGTCCTACTTTCCCCCTCCAAAACAAAAAAGCAAAAAAAAAAAGAGGTAATAAATATGATACTCGCTATACATATGAAATTGTACAAAACATTTTCACATTAACCATGTTGTGGGGAAAAAAAGCAAGGCAAGTAAAGAGAAAAACATATGCATCAGTCTGCTCCCAGAATTCATCAATTCCCTGTCTGCAGGTGGATCACATTTTTCATCTTGAGTCTTTGAAATTATCATGGATCATTGTATTAGTCAGAGTTGCTAAATCTTTCACAGTTGATTATTGTTACAATATTACTGTTACTGTGTACATCGTTCTCCTGGTTATTATCATTTCATTTTGCATCAGTTCATACAAATCTCCTCAGGTTTTTCTGAACCCATCCCCATCTTCATTTCTTACAGTGCAATAGTATTCCATTGCATTCATATATCATAACTTGTTCAGCCATCCTAAATTTATGGGCATCTTCTCAGTTTCCAGTTCTTTGCCACCACAGAAAGAACTGCTATAAATAATTTTGTACATAGTTGATGACTATAAAATTTTTTTTAATGAAAATAAAAAACCAAGCATTTCTTTTTTGACCTTTTGTTCAGTTAACAAGTATTTATTTTCTCTCTCTCACCTCCACCCCAAATAAAACAAAACAAAACACAAAAACAGTTTAACAAATATGCATAGTCAGGCAAAACAAATCCTCACATTGACCAGGTGCAAAAACATAGGTCTAATCTGCACCTTGAATCCATCTCCTCTCTGTGAGAAGTAAGGGGTGACATGATTCACTATTGGTCCTCTGGAATTATGGTTGTTCACTACATTGATTAGAATTCTTTTTTTTTATTAAATCTTTTTTAATAAACAAAAATTTCCTTTCTCTTCCATTTCCCTCCATTAAAGAAAGAAAAGCAAAACCCTTGTAACAGATATGAAGAATTAAAACAAATTCCTGTGTTGGCCAAGTCTAAAAACATATGTCTCTTTCTGTACTTGAGCTTGTCATCTTTCTGTCAGGTGGTAGGTAGGATGCCTCATCATCAGTCCATTGGAATTGTGGTTGGTCATTGCATTACACTGATCAGAGTTCCTAAGACTTTCAAAGTAAACACAAATATTTCTTTTTGGAAAAAAAAATTAATTTATTTGTTTTTAGTTTTCAACATTCATTTCCACAAGATTTTGAGTTGTAATTTTTTCTCTCCATCTTTCCCCTACCACCCACCCCAAAAAAGCAAGCCTACTGAATACCCCTTCTCCCAGTCTGTTCTCTCTTATATCCTCTCTCTTCACTTCCCTAACTTTTTAGTAGGGCAACATGGGTTTCTATACCCCAGTACCTGTATATCTTATTTTCCAGTTGCATATGAAAAAAAATGTTTAAACGTTTGTTTTTAAAACTTTGTGAGTTCCAGATTTTTCCCCTTCTTCCCTCCTCACCTACCTCCACTGGGAAGATGAGCAATTCTATATAGATTGTACATGTGTATTTACCCAAACATTTCCATAGTAGTTATATCGTGAAAGACTAATTCTATATAGATTGTACATGTGTATTTACCCAAACATTTCCATAGTAGTTATATTGTGAAAGACTAACTGTATTTCGCTCCATCCTATCCCCCCACTTATTCTGTTTTCTCCTTTGACCCTATCCCTTTTCAAAAATGTTTGCTTCTAACTACTCTCTCCCCCAATCTGCCCTCCCTTCTATCCTCCCCCCTCTTAGTCCCTAACCCCTATTTTCCTATAGGGTAAGATACCCAATTGAGTGTGTATGTTATTCCCTCCTTAGGCCAAATTCAATGAGAATCTGGTTGTCCCATTCCCTTTTACTTTCCTGCTCTTCCCCTCAATTGTAACAGTTTTCTCTTGCCTCTTTTATATGAGATAATTTACCGTAATCTATCGCTCCCTTTCTTCTTCTCCCAATAAATTCCTCTCTCACCTCTTAATTTTATTTTTTAGATATCATCTCTTCATATTCAACTCATTCTATGTATACATGAACATACAAATGCCTACACTCACATATGTATTTATATATACAAGCATCCCCCTATACATATACATATATATTCCCTTCAGCTGTCCTCATACTGAGAAAAGTCTTATGAGTTACAATTATTGTTTTTCCATGTAGGAATGTAAATAGTTCGACTTTAATGAGTTCCTTATGATTTCTTTTTCCTGTTTACCATCTCATGCTTCTCTTGCTTCTTGTGTTTGAAAGTCAAATTTTCTGTTCAGATTTTTTCATCAAGAATGCTTGGAAGTTCTCTACTTCATTGAATGACCATATTTTTACCTGCAGCATTATACTCAGTTTTGCTGGATAGGTGATTCTTGGTTTTAATCCTAGCTCCTTTGACCTCTGGAATATCATACTCCGAGCCCTCCAATCCCTTAATGTAGAAGCTGCTAGGTCTTGTGTTATCCTGATTGTGTTTCCACAATACTCAAATTGTTTTTTCCCGACTGCTTGCAGTATTTTCTCCTTGACCTGGGAACTCTGGAATTTGGCTATAACATTCCTAGAAGTTTTCTTTTTGGAATCTTTTTCAAGAGGCAATTGGTGAGTTCTTTCAATTTCTCTTTTGCCCTCTGGTTCTAGAATATCAGGGCAATTTTGCTTGACAGTTTTTTGAAAGATGGTGTCTAGACTCTTTTTTTGATGATGGCTTTCAGGTAGACTGATAATTTTTAAATTATCTCTCCTGGATCTATTTTCCAGGTCAGTGGTTTTTCCAATGAGATATTTCACATTGCCTTCTATTTTTTCATTTGTTTGGATCTGTTTTATAGTATCTTGATTTCTCATAAAGTCATTAGCTTCCGATTGCTCCAGTCTAATTTTGAAGGAATTGTTCTCTTCGGTGAGTTTTTGAAATTCCTTTTCCATCTGGCAAATTTGACTTTTTAAAGGCATTCTTCTCATTGGCTTTTTGCCATTTAAGTTAGTCTGTTTTTAAAGATGTTATTTTCTTCAGTGTGTTTTTGGGTCTATTTTAGCAGGCTATTGACTTGCTTTTCATGATTTTCTTGCATCATTCTCATTTCTCTTCCCAATTTTTCTTCCACTTCTTTTACTTGATTTTCAGAATCCTTCTTGAGGTCCTCCATGATCGGCCTGTAACCAGTTCATATTTTTCTTGGAGGCTTTTGATGAGGAGTTCTGACTTTGCTGTCTTCCTCCTGCTCCATGCCTTGATCCTTTTTGTCCCAAAAAAGGATTCTGTCATCTATTTGTGCTTCCATTGCTTGCTCATATTGGCAGCCAATTACTTGACTTTTGAGCTCTTTGCCTCAGTAGAACTCTGCTTCCAGAATGGAGAGAGCTTTGTCCCAAATTGCTGGGGTTTTTGCAGCTGCCAGAGCTATTACATGGGTGCTCTCTCTGCAGCTCCTACACGCTCTGGCTCACTGCTCACACACCCCAGGACCACCACCCAAGAGTATGATCCAGATCTAAGCGGGTCAAAGCAAGAGCGATTACCCTCTGAATGGTCTCTTGGTCCCCCTACAATCTGCAGGCCAGGAGCTTTGGAAGCAGCCACCTCGGCCCCTCTGCTTCTTGCTCTGGGGGTGGCAGCTGGACCACACTCTTCTTGTTCCAACAAAGTTCCAAGCTGACCTTTTACTTTGTCTTTGGCATTTGTAGATTGAGAAGTGTGGAAATGGCTACAGCTGCTGGTGATTTACTCTTGTGAAGTCTGCTCCAACAGCTGCTGGTTGGGGCTGCCCTGGGGCTAAAACCACAGCTCACTCAGGACTGTGCTTGGCTCCTAGCATGCTGCAATGGACCCTTCCTGCCGGCCTGCTGGGCTTCCTTCAGTGGGAGATTTGTTTCTCTCTGTCACTTTGTGGGTTCTGTAGCTCTAAAGTTTGTTTAGAATCATTTTTTACATGTATTGGAGGAGGTGGAAGCCAGAGCCATGTGGAAGTCCTGTTTCTACTCTGCCATCTTGGCTCACAAATATTTCACTGTACAAAGAACAAGAAAGACAATTATGTTTGGAAATCAAACCTCTTTTTTGCAAAATATATAAAATTTAACAGGATAGTAACTGGAATGTTCAGTTTGTGGTCCCTTTTGCACATTTCATCTTCTTGGGGCATTGAAAAATGTTTAGTTGATGCTCTTTCTTTTTTTTTTCTACCAGATGTCAGTACCCACTAATTCACCCTCTTCTCCAACTAGAAACCCTCCTGTGTAACAAATTTACATAATCAAGCAAGAATACCAGCACATTGTCTGTGTCTGAGAATACAAGTCTCCTTTTGTAACTCTAATTTATAAGCTTTTGGCCAGTAGGTGGGAGGAATATTTCATCATCAGTCTTTTGAAGTTATGATTATTTGGTTGTTCCTTTGATCAGAGTTCTGAAGTCTTTAAAGTTGTTTTCCCTCACATCATTATTGTGCCAGTCTACCTTACCAGCAGTCCTATTATATGTTACCCACTTTCCCACCAGACCTACCTTCTTGCCATTCCTCATGTGAGACCCTTTACCTCCCATCTCCCAATCACATAATGCCCTTTCTCCTCACCATTGCCTCTTGGAATCTTGTTTCTTTCAAAACTCAGATCATATTTTTTTGTCATTAAACTTTTCTTGATTTATGTCATGCCTATCAGTTGCTAGGATCCTCCCCCATTACCCTACATTTATTTTGTACAAATTGTATGCATTTTCTTTGTCTGTCCCTGTCTCTGTCCCCCATTTCCTCTTCTCCTTCTCCTCCTCTTTTTCTTCTTCTTTTCCTTTTCCTTCTCCTCCTCCTTTTCCTCTTCTTCCTCCTCCTCTTCCTCCTCCTTTTCCTCTTCCTGCTCTTCTTCCTCCTCCTTCTTTTACTTCTTCTTTTCTCTCTCCCTCCCCTCTTTCTCTCTCCCTCTTTATTTATTGTTCCCTCCCTCCAGTTCTCTCATTTTTAATTCTCTTCTATGCAGACAGTTGCAGCTTTTCTCTTCATGCCCGGTCTGGTGAGGTGACCCGCTTCACCACTCCAGGATTCCCAGACAGCCCTTACCCAGCACGTGCCCGCTGCCAGTGGGCTTTGCGTGGAGATGTTGACCTGGTGCTGAGCCTTACCTTCCAAAGTTTTGATGTCGCGGCCTGTGATGATGATGGAAGTGATGTGGTCATGGTATATGACTCCCTGAGTCCTGTGGAACCTCGAGCTGTGGTACAGTGAGTATGCTGGGGCTGAGCCCCTTGCCATACTTTGAGGGAAAGGAAACAGGCTGATTCTGCCAGGAGAATGGGGTAGCATAAGGAGAGTCAATAGGAAAATGACAAGATATAATGATCATACTAGCAAGCATTTATATGGTACTTTAAGGGCTGCAAAGAACTTTGTGTACGGCTTCTCATTTGCTGTGTTGAGATAGTATTTGCAGGGTAAACTTGAGGCATTGGTCTTGTAGTGTAGAAGCTCATGTCATTGCTTTTAGCTAAAGGCCATTCTATCACTTCTAACACAGAGGCTTTTTTTTTTTTTAAAGGCAATCAGGTTTAAATGACTTGCTCAGATTGTCTGAGGCTGACTTAGAACTTAGTTTCCTCCTCATTCCAGGGCTGATGCTCTATCCACTGTGCCATTTAGCTACTCCTAAGCAGGGGCTCTTAACCTGTGATCCATGAACTTTTTTTTTGTTTTGTTTTGAAAACTCTTTTTTAGTATAAGTGGTTTCCTTTGCAATCCTTTGTGTTTTATTTTTAGTGTTTAAAAACATTGTTTTGAGAAGGATTCTGTAGCCTTCACCTAACTGCCAAAAGGGTCCAAGACACCCCAAAAGTTAAGAACCCCTGGTCTAAGGCAAGGAACAGGCACAGTGTTTGGAGTGAGTTACAGAATAACATTCTGAATATTCAGACATGGTACATTTCAGAAGAGATTTCATCAGTGGACTCCCTAAACGAAGCCATTGTCCCAGTGCAGTTGTCAGGCCCCACGATGGAGTGCTGACTGTGTGTAGGGGATGTGGCTCAGCGGTGTTGTCCTGAAATGTTGGCAGTTGGAGTCAGGGTTACCATCCAGTTTGAGATTGGGAAGGGTACAAGGGGTGGTTCACCTGTATCTTCTTCCCTCAAGCTCTCCCTCCTTCCCATCTCACAGGCTGTGCGGCACTTACCCACCCTCCTACAACCTGACCTTCCTCTCCTCTCAGAACGTCATGCTTGTCACGCTCATCACCAACACTATCCGGCGCCACCCTGGTTTTAAGGCTGTGTTTTTCCAGTTGCCCAAGATGACTGGTAAGGAAAGGGTTTGGAATGGTGGTGAGAGGGCAGTGGGGTACGCAGCAGGGTGGCACAAAGGATAGATTACTGGGCCCAGAGTCAGGAAGACTTAACTTTTAATTTGACCTTAGATACTTGTTAGCTGGGTGACCCTGGGTGAGTCCCTTAACCTAGTTTGCCTCAGTTTCCTCATCTGTAAAATGAGCAGGAGAAGGAAATTGCAAACTACTCCCAGTATCTTTGCCAAGAAAACCCCAAATGGGGTCATGGAGAGTCAGACACAACTGAAAATGACTGAACAGACAGCAAGAGGATCAGGTAGAGGTTGTATGGAAACCCTAGAGTGGAGATTCCTAGCTTTTTGTGTGTCATGGACCCCGCCGCCTAGTGAAGTCTCTGGCCCCCTACTCCTGATAATGTTTTAAAATTCATAAAACAAAGTACATAAGATTACAAAGGAAACCAGCTATTAAAATATAAGATATCATGTTTGTATTAACACAAAAATATTAAGTTCGGGGGTCTCCAATTAAGAACCCCTTCCCTAGAAGATGCCGCTGCCTCCCACATAGGGCATGCTTAACAACAGAGCACAGATCATTTCTGTTCAGACCTCTCTGCTCTCTCATCCATCTTCCACATGGCTGCTAAATTGATATTCTTAAAAAAACATTCCTCGCCATATATTCCTCCCCTGCTCGAGAAGCTGCAGTGACTGCCTGTTGTAGCTGGAATAAAGCACGAACTGCTTTGTGTAGCATTTAAAGCCTTTTGCAATCTGGCTTCCCACTTTGTGATGCAAAAAATTCTCTTCCCTGACTCTGGGATCAGACTAATTTCATGTAACATCCCATCCTGTACCATCTGGTCCTGCTTGCATGGGACTGCTTGCTGTTCCTCAGACATGGCTCACTAGCCTTTCCTCTGGACCTTTGCATGAACTCCCCCACGTCCCTAGAATGTACTTTCTCCTCACCTCAGCCTCGTGGAATCTCGAGCTCCCTTCTTCAAGGTCCAGCTCAGTGTCTGTCTGCCATGTAAGGCCTTTCTTGATACTCCCAGTTGCTTTTGCTTCCCTCCCTCAAAATGACTGTGAGCTGACTTTGTCGATTTTGTTTTGACTTGTTCTTGTATAGGTGTTCTCTTCCCCAGTGGGATGGGAGCCCCTGGAGGGCAGAGCCTATTTTTTCGTCTTTATAACCCAGCTTCTTACATAGAGCCCCGCATATAGTAGGCTCTTAATAAATGTTTACTGAAAAAAAAATGCTCACTGAATGCAGTTGAAACCCTTGGTAGCAAGGATGCTTGGGAAAGTGGAGGCTGAAGGGCCAGCTAAGGGGCAACTAAGGGATGATTTGGAATAGGCAATGCTGGAGCCTCTAGAGCAGGGGTCTTTAACCTGGGGTCTGTGAGCTTTTTTTTTAAGGAAATATCTGTATTTTACTATAATTACATTTGTTTTTTTTTCTTTTTCTTTTTTATAATTTTTTTATTTACTTATTTACTTTTAATTTACAAGATTCAGTTCCACAATCCCTTGAGTTTCAGATTTTCTCCCCTCCCTTCCCCCCCCCATGGTGGTGTGCAATCATGTATAGGATCTGCAAAGACTTTCACTATAATTACATTTGTAATAATGCATCTTTTATGCATTTCAAGAACATTATTCTGACATGGGTTTTAGCAGACTGTCAGAGGGGTCCATAGCACAGAAATGTTTAAGAACTCCAGTCTAGGGATGTTGCTCCTTATCTCTGATGACTATAAAGTTGAATCAGTAGCTTGGGTTTAGAGGACTGCCTTAAAGGAAGCCAGTGAAGGCCTTGGTATTTCCAGCCACCAGACAGAATTTTCAGGTGCTCAGATCATTGCTCTTCCTCCAACCCCAGAAATTAGAAGAAAAAAATAGTACAATGTCTTTGGCTTCTCACCCAGAAGAATACATTTGATCCATCTCTTTTTATGCCTCCCACCTAAATGCCTTGACCCTGGATCCCTCATGCTGCTTCTCATGTTTTTTGACTTTCAGAATGTGGTGGTCGCCTGACTGGAGTTGAGGGGACATTCAATAGCCCCTACTACCCAGGCCACTACCCTCCCAATATAGACTGCACGTGGGACATTGAGGTAGGAACTGGGTGTGTCTGATTATGGAGTTAGAATAAGGAAGGAGAGAAGGCAGAAGGGATGGGGAAATGTCTACATGTTGTTAGGAACCTTGCAGAGGGCTGCAGGAGACAGTGGGAGTCTTCCAGGCAGGACTGATCTCCTGAGCATTCTAGTGTCTTTCTTTTCTAATAGCCCTCCAGTGTTGGAAATGCTAACCTCTCTGAGCAGAGATGTCTCACCCTTACAGTTAGGCTGTCTAACCTATTACCTTTCTGCTGCAATTGAAGCCAAGGGATGTTAGACTTGGTCAGAATCAGAAGACCTGGCCTTCGAAGTCTCTGCCACTTCCTAGGTCTGTGACCATGGACAAATCACATCATCTCTTTGACCCTCAGGTTCCCCATAGGTAAACTAGGGATAATCATACTTGTATTGCCTGTCTCTCAGGGTCATTGTGAGGAAAGGACTTTGGGAACTTGAAAGTATTATATGGGATGGCCCCAAATCTTAGTGCTCTTCTGAGCTGCTTAAGATATTAAAGCTTAGATTGCAGTGAAGTCTTTGGGGCCACCAAATCTGAATCTGAATTGTTATTATTCATATTTTCCTTGTCTTTGGTGCTACCAATATTGGGTGAAATGTCAGGGGAAGGAAATGATAGGTAATGAAGAATAGGAAGAAGGGAATAAGAAAATTGAGATCCTTTTTTAGGAGCAGGGGAGGTGAGAGAGGGGGTTTCCTTCCCAAGGCCTTGGGATAGAAGGTGAAGAGAAATAGTTGCTGAGGATCACCTGCCTTTTCAGGTCCCCAGTAACAAAAATGTCAAGGTTCGTTTCAATATCTTCTATCTGGTGGAACCCCATGCAACCCTGGCTACATGCACCAAGGACTATGTGGAAATCAATGGGGAAAAGTAAGTGTTCTGGGGGAATAGGGAGGAACCTGAGAATTCTCAGAGATGCTTTCTACCTAGAATCGTCTGTGGTGGAGGAGAGGGGGAAGCCTTGCTCTCACTTGTGGGGCTAGATCCTCAGCCTCCCCCTAGGGCCCAGCTTTGTCCCCTCCTTGGGGGTCTCTGTGAATTCTGGCTGTCCAATGGGGATTTTCCCAGCCTGCTTTGTGGACTCTATCCTACCCTACTTCCTGGCCCCATAGCCCCTTCCCTCCATTTGGCTAGCCTTCAGTAATGGCCACAGCAGCGTGCACACCAGCATTCCTCTTCTGTCCCCTCCAGGTTCTGTGGAGAGAAGCCACAGTTTGTTGTGTCCAGCAGCAGTAACAAGATCACTGTCCGTTTCCACTCAGATGAGTCCTATGCTGACACAGGTTTCTCCGCGGAGTACCTCTCCTATGACTCTCATGACCGTGAGTGAAGAAGGGAGTGGCTTTGGAAGGTTAACCTGTTTGGAGATTGATCCGGGATGAGCTTTCTGCTTTTTTCATATTTGTAAAACACTTTATAGCCATCATCTTATTTGATCCTTACAGTGATCTGGTGCGGTAAGGGAGGCAGGCACATTTATCCCCATTTCACAGATGAGAAAGGTCAAGTGACTTGCTTAAGGTAGCAGGTGACATAATCAGGATTAGAACTAGGGTCTCCTGATGCCCAGTCTTGTGCTCTTTCTAATTTGTCATGGGGCCTCTCTGGGGGTCCAAGCCATTGAACCTTCCAAAGAGGTTTCACTAGAGTTCTCTGATCTGCATCCACTGGTATCCAGAGCTATCTCTTGTCATAGTCCTTGCCCTTAGATACTGAGTAGGGGGTTTTTAGAAATTCACCCAGTTGATGGGACCAGGAGTTTTATATTTGAAGCAGGTGGTCTTTACCCTGAGCCTTTCCAGCCTTGCTAGCCTTGGGGTGAAATGGAAGGTGTTTCCCATTCTTTATTTATTGTGTGACTAGAAAAATACTTCGATTATATAGTGAGGGGTAACAGTCTGCTAGGGGAGGGTTAGTAGAGTTGATGTGAGAACTGCCAGCCTAGCTTGTGCCCCCCACTTTTCTTCCTCCACCCCCTCTCCCACAGCCTGCCCTGGCATGTTCACCTGCAAAACGGGACGCTGTATTAATAAATCTTTGCGCTGTGATGGCTGGGCTGACTGCACAGACTTCAGTGATGAGCTTAACTGTGGTAAGTCTGCCATGGGATAGACTTGGTTTCCAAGATTGTGGCCCTGGGCCCTGTAACTCCTCCCCAGCTCAGCTGACCACTCACCCTGCCTCTTGCCTTGACCGTATGGGGTCACACCATGACTACTTAATCCCATGGATGCTCCTAGACCCTTCTCCAAAAGTGGCTGCTCTGTGCCTATCATAGGATGAATCTGGAGCTGATTGGGGAGATCCTTCCTCACCTGGAAAGACAGTTACCCTTCTGTATTGTGACTTTTCCCATCATGGTTTTGATATATCATAGGTCAGCATAAGAAATTAAATGGGAATTTTTTGGGAGTTTGGTGGAAGTTGCAAACAACACATGAAGGCCAGCAGATAACACAGAAGAAGTTTAGAAATTCAAAAATGCACAAAATATATGTATAGTATTGTATGATAGTGACACATTTTATCTTCTAATACCATAATTATTCAGACTTCTTCTCTGGTATGAAGGGAAGGCCAAAAAAATTTTACGTGGATTTTCCAGATTGTGGGATCGCCATGTCCCTAACCCTCACCGTGTGGAAGGAATAACTGTATAGCACAGGTTCTCTTCTGTCTCCCAGCCTGATTTATAAATCTCTGTAATCTTTTTGCCTGAATTGGACATGAAGCATTTCTTCAGCATCTGCCCTGTAGCCCCTGAACATTCTGGGTATTACTTTTTTCCTTCTACTTATGGGAGATTGTTAGTTGGCTAAGCCTTCCTGGAGAATCACCAGGTGTGCTACCTGAGATTCAGGCCTTCTAAATACCCTGTTTGTGAAAGTGCCCTCATTCCTCCATCACCCTGCTGCTCATACCTCTTCTGATCTCATCTCTCCAACAGTGTGTAACTCAACCTACCAGTTCACTTGCAAGAACAAATTTTGTAAGCCCCTCTTTTGGGTCTGTGATGGCCTGAATGACTGTGGGGATAACAGTGATGAGCTGCAATGCAGTGAGTAATTCCCCTTCGGGTTCCCTGGGCATTTGGGGCTCCTGGGGAAGGGACCTGGGTTCTTTCCTCTGAGGCAAAGCCAATGTTTACCTTATTGACCCTTCTTCAGTATCCTAGGGGAGAGGTATCAGACTTAGAGTTGGGCCACAGGTGACTTGCAAAGACTCTTTGTGGCCCAAACCATATTAAAATATAACTGAGAAATGTTTAATTAAATGAATAAAATTACTAGATAATGTTCATTTGTGGTTTTCCAAGTCAGTATGTGGCCCATTGAGATCCATTTCTGTTTGAGTTTGACACCAGTGTCCTGAGGACAGTGGTGGTTTGTCTTGGGATAGTGGGATGTCATGGGAGAGAGAGAAACAATTAGCTGTTTGTTGAGGCTGTGTGCTTTTTCAGGCTGCCCAGCTCAGAACTTCAGGTGTGGCAATGGAAAATGCATCTCCGAGAGCCAGAAATGTGATAAGCGAGATAACTGCGGAGATGGGAGTGATGAAGCTGAGTGCGATACTGGTAAGGGCTGAAGAAAGAGCTGCCCTAGCACAGGGCTTAGTCCTGGGCTCGTTGCAGAGGTTGGGGACCTCTCTTGGGAATTTGGGGTTTAAGATATCAGAGATTGCCTCTAGAACAGATCAAAATTCCTCTCAGGTTGAGTATTGTGAGTGTTTCTATCCTCTTTCCTTTACTTCAGTCATCGAGGACTCTAAATTGAGTATGCACCTTGTACCTTGTGTGCAGGTGAGAAATCAAGAGGTGACACTTGGTGTGGCTCTGACCTTTAGGGAGACATACAGTCTAAGTGGGATACAGGGCCCATTTAAAGACATTGGAGTACATACAAAGCAGCATATCTATAAATTCTATTTAATAAATGCAGACAACACTGTACACTATTTGGTGAGAGCACAGTGGAAACGAATGGGAAGTCAGGGAAGACTTCTTGAAGGTGGTGAATCTTGAGAAGTGTCTTGAGGCATGGTAGAGATATGGGTTGGTGGCAAGGTGGGCTGCAAAGTGTATTGAAAATTAATGCCCTCAAAAAAAGTGGGGAGAAGCTAGGTGAATAGAGCATTGGCCCTGAAGTCAGGGGGACCTGAGTTCACATATGACCTCAGACACTTGACATTTAACTAGCTGTGTGACCTTGGGCAAGTCACTTACCCCCAATTGCCTTGCCTTCCCCTCTCCAAAAATAAAAGAAGTTAATAGGCTGGGCATGGTGGTGCATTATAGTAATCCCTGCTATTAGGGAAGGTGAATCTGATGGATAGCTTGAGTTTGGGAGTTCCCAACTGTAGTGAGGCTAAAACCAAATGGGTGACTGCATTAATGTGGTAAACCAGAGGAGTAGGGGCCATTAGCCTGCCCAGGGTGACCAGGCACAGGTCAGAAAAGTAACATGTGAAAACTTCCATGCTGATCAGCAGTGGGATTGGGCCTGTCAGTGACTGCTGGGTGTCCAGCCTCAGTGAGATAGGGAGGCCCAAATCTAAAAAAACCCCAAAACCCATAGTTCTTGGGTTGGAATAATTTATGTCTGGGTGTGACAGGGCATTTCAGCTTGGTGGTGACTTCCTGGCCCTGACAACCTGTACTACAGGGGGGAATGGAATCTTATTCTCCATCCTCAGCTTTGACCTCTTCTCTTCCTTTGCTGTCAGTTTGGACTGTCCCCTGCACCACAACCACATACAAGTGCCTCAGCGGAGTGTGTCTGAACAAAGGGAACCCAGAGTGTGATGGGAAGAATGACTGCGATGATGGCTCAGATGAGAAGAACTGTGGTATGGATATCCAGGGCAGGCCCAGACGTGGTCCCTTTCCTTTGGGCTTCTCTTGGCCCCCGGTTTGCAGGAAACAGCTGAGGGAAGTCGGCCCCCTCCTGCAATAGCTACTCTGTAGCCATCAGGAAGGGAGAAAACCAGAACACAGCTTTCCTTTGCCATTCTCCCAACTCCCTCCTATCAGCGCTTTTCAGTTGTTTCAAGCCCTGAATTTCATTACAGCTCAAGCAGTTCAGTGAATTTATCTTTCCTCTAGAGCCTCTTAAAATGCTATATGCAAAGGAGGAATGGCTTAAAACCTTTGAAACTAAAATGCAACTAAAAATCAGAAATCCTCTTTAATTCATGTGAGCCAGGGGGTAAGTGTTAGCTTCTAAAGAGTCTCCTGGGGTAGACATGGGGGTGGGAGTTAAAATTCCTTGGGAAAAGTTGACCTGACCAGGCAGTTGGAAATGTGGTTCCAAGGAGCATGTTAGGGCCCTGAGGGTTATAACTTTGTTATATATACAACATATAACATTAGTCCATATCAGAATTGGCTCATAAAGAAAAGTCTCCATTTGAGTTCTCTGTGCCCAGAAAAATGGGCATTGGGCAGTGAGGGGCTTCTTTTTCTCAACTCACACACACCACCTGAGTTCTTTCCCATCACTCAATAGATTGTGGACTCCGGTCATTCAGTAAACAGTCAAGGATTGTTGGAGGCCAGAACTCAGATGAAGGAGAGTGGCCGTGGCAGGTGAGCCTCCATGGAGAGGGCCAGGGTCACCTCTGTGGGGCGTCACTAATCTCTTCCACCTGGCTTGTCTCTGCAGCCCATTGCTTCGTTGATGAGTTAGGAATCAGGTAGGTGGTTACGTTCTCTTAGAGGCTCTACCTGGGACTGGAAAGCATGGGATGAGGCTGGGAGGGAGGGAGAAGGGAAACTTCCTTGTATCTTCTGTGGGCTTCCTTCATCCCCTTGCTATATAGGACAGGTATCTCTGCTTTGTGTTCTGTGAAATGCTTTACAAAGGATCTTGGTCTTTTCATCTCTAGATTCGTGCCAACTCATGGGCAGGCAGGATTTTTTAGAAAGGGCCAGAATGAAGAGTCTAGGTAGGCAGATATTATAATACAATAGAAACCACAGGGTGGCTTGCTGATTTAATGTCTACAATCACACGTAGGCCATGATGATTTAGGACTGAACACTGAGTGAGGTCACACCTGTGACTTAGGAAGATTATTTTGGCGGGGATGGATTGCAAAGGGAGAGATGGAAGAAGGATATTATTTCAGTAATCTGTAGGCAAGTGATAATGGCTTAATGACAGGATCGTAGACTTAGAGCTGCAAAGGCTTTAGGAAATCATCTAGTCCAACACTCTAATTTTACAGACAAGGAAACTGAGGCCCAAATTATTTGCCTAAGATTGCATAGTTAGTAGGAGAACTAGGATTGGAACTTTGAACTAAGGTTGGTAGCATTTTGAGTGGAGACAAGGAGATAGATGTAAGAGATAACATGGAGATAAAACTGCAACCATTTCAATATGGTGGGGGGAAGGAGTAGGGCAGTTAGGTGGCACAGTGGACAGAGTGCCAGGCCTGGAGTCAGAAGACTCATTTTCCTGAGTTCAAATCTGGCCTCAGACACTTACTAGTTGTGTGACCCTGGGCAAGTCACTTTTCCCTGTTTGCCTCAATTACCTTATCTTTAAAATAAGCTGGAGGGGCGGCTAGGTGGCACAAGGAACAAATAGAACACCGGCCCTGGAGTCAGGAGGACCTGAGTTTAAATCTGGCCTCAGACACTTACCACTTACTAGCCATGTGACCTTGGGCAAGTCACTTAACCCCAATGTAGTTGGGGAGAGGGGTGCCATGTGCAGATCAACCTAGAGGGCAATTTCCAGCATGCAGCAGAAAACTGACACCACCGACAAGGAGATGCCTCTGGTCAAGGACTACTGGGAGAAAGTGGAGTCCATCTGCACCACCATCCTGGAATTATTGTTGGATAAGTTTTTAATAGGCAAAGCAATCCAGAGAACAAGGTTGTCTATCAGAAAATGAAGGATGTAAACATATGGAAAATGAAGGTGTTGGACTGGATGATTTCTTAAGGCCTCTTATCACTTCTTGCCTAGATTGCTGAGATAATATACTTCTTCCCTCTGTACCTTAATGGAGTAGCCTGTGGTGATGACTGAAGACAAACAATAGATAATTCCCAAGGAATTTACCCAGAAGCATTTGACTGCAGCAAGAAAGAGATGCCACCTATATACCCAGTTCTCCTGGGACTGGCCCTTAACTTTTCTGTATTTTACTGTGAGCTCCTCAATAAGCCAGAGATTGCCTGCACATTGGCTAAAAGGGCTTTTGACAAGGCTTTTGCCAAGCTTGATACACTGAACGAACATGCACTTGCTTAGAGACAACCCAACAGTATGGACATCAGACATTGCAGGAGAATGTGATGCTGAAAATTAAAATTCATGCAGCTGTCAGCTTCCTTTCTTCCAAAAAACCTTTTTAAATGCCTTCATTCCTTATAGCTCCACTTGGATTTCCTACAGCAGAGAACCCATCCATGTCTATGAAATCAACCATTTATAGTCTTTTCACACTGCAGCTTTGGGAACACTCCATTGATTTGTGTCTGTCCTGGCCTTCCTGGTGTGCAGCTACTGTTGGAGAAAAGTACTAATAACTTCATTTTATATAAACATAAGTAACTTCCAAAGACTTATGTAGAGGACTAAAGTGTATCTGGCATTTGAAAATCTGAACCAGAAAACCTGGAAAGACTTAAATGAACTGATGCAGAGTAAGGTGAGCAGAACCAGGAGAACATTGTATGCAATAACAGCAATATTGTACAATGATCAACTGTGAATGACTTAGCTGTTTGTTTTCACCAGGACAATGATCTAAGACAATTCTGAAGGTCTTAGGATGGAAAATGCTGTCCACCTACAGAGAAAGAACTGGTGGAGTCTAAATGAAGATTAAAACATACAATTTTTTACTTTAAAAAAAAATCTGATATGGTTTTTCAAGTGACTGTGTTTTGTCTCTTACAGCAAAGATATGAAAATGTAGTTAAATGAAACTCAGGTGTTTTAGGTAGCTTCTTCTGTCCCCCATATTCCCACCTTATTTTTCAGGGCTTTCCTTTCGACAAACAACTTTGACATGCTCTTCTTATATATTTCTTTTAAGGAAGAATCTGGAAGTGTACTGGGTTGAATGGAAGCAAATTTGGCATTTTAGGTTAGGGATCTGTAATAGTAATCAGTTTAGCAGATACTTAGCACTTAGTACCTTGGGGCTAAGTGTAGAAGGTACAAACTCTGTCTCGCTGTTGAGAAGGCATGAACTCCCCTGTTGATGTGGAAGAAGAGGATTGGCTGAGCCCCTGTTGATGTGGAAGAAGGGGATTGGCTGAGGTGTGTACATAAGCAAGAATTCCAGAGACAGAGAGACAGAATTAGAATTTTGCTTCTGGTGAAGGAAGAATCAAAGAGACTGAAGCCAGCTGAGAGAGAGAGGGACAGAGAGAGAGTTTCTCTCCCAGCATCTGGAAGCTGAGAACTGACTGAGAACTGAGATTTTCCTGAGACCAGAATCTAGTGAGGGCTTGCCTGGAAGGCTGAGAGGGCTTGCCTGGAAGGCTGCCTGGAAGGCTGAGAGGGCTTGCCTGGAAGGCTACCTGGAAGGCTGAGAGGGCTTTGCCTGGAAGGCTGAGAGGGCTTCCCTGGAAGGATGATATTCCTTTTGGGTCCTAGGGCCAGCTGAAGTGCTGGAGGACTAAAGAAACATGACCAGGATAAGACTTCATTTGTTCCTGGCCTGGCTGATCCTTGAGTTCCAGGCAAGAGAAGTGGTGAAGAGTTTGAGATGTGCTGGACCCTGTGAACTTCAGTGTGCGCCAGGGACTGCCCTGAGGACTGGACAAAGACCTGGGAGTTGTCTACCTCTGAGGATTGGACAAGGACCTTGGAGCTGTCTGCTTCTGAATCCAGGTGACTGTTTGGTGGATTCAGGAGAGAGCTGGGACCATGGAAGGGGATCCAGGGAATCAGAGAGACCACCCCGAGTCAAGATGAAGTAAAGGCCTCCCCTGGGATGAAATTGAGTTTTTCTGGACACCAAGGGGTGGAGGGTTTGTGTGGTTTTCTAATGACTGTATTTGTG